>CM033735.1:25117574-26320416 GCA_019671005.1 Hibiscus mutabilis | reverse complement strand
CTAGCAAACAAAGACGGAGAAATCCATTTTGCTAACTTAATCGCTCTAGATAAACTAAAGAACGATAAGTAGAGTTTCACTAGCATATCAGCTTTGTCATCCCTTTATAGATTTGTTGTCTATGAAAGGATGGTATGATCCTAGGGTAACCTGATCTAGTGAGTGATACGGGTACAGATAGTTTAGTATGAATATCATACGGGGTAATCCCACCGTACGCTGTTGAAGTGTTATCACACTACTTCGGATATAAGGCAAGGAATGAGCGCTGACCGGGCGATTCATATAAACTACCAGCTTGGCAAAGAGGTATGCTCCGATCTGAGCTCCTTGGTTAGGTTAGACCATTAGTGACTACAAAAAGAAACTTATATTGACTTTAGTAGCCAAGATCTTCTAAGATCTTCCACCATTTGATGAGTCACCTAACTATAGATATCCTATCAAAAAGGTATTCCAGATGGAAGCCATTTATCTAAATAAGCTTTCTACGCAGGTTTGGTTACTGCATGAGGCCGCTTGATATCATATCTTACCAGCCCCCACCCGGGTGGCTTCACGTCACCCCCAAAGTTGCTCCATTTGGATCCCCGAGTGATAGAATAGCTATAAGCTAGCCCACAAAACCTCACCTTGATGAGTTTCACTAAGAAAGCCATTGGGGTTGCATATGTGACTAACATAGGCTCTGCCTTAGCAAGCAGAGTGAGGTTAGAAACTAGAATTTTGTGATATGACTGACCCTGGTGAGAACCAGCCTATCACGCCACCAAGGTTCTTGGAGTTATTCTTCATATTCCTCGCATGATTCATCACTATCGGAGCTCTATTAGTAAATTAGGATTGCTTGCGAAGTTTATCACTCTTGCTAGAGAAAGTAAATCATCCAGTTGAACTTCGGGTCTCAGCCTTTAGTAGTGGATGACTCATAAGCTTCAAATTCTGACCCATCTCGTTCCATAATCTGGGATGCACCCCGTGCCGTACGTCGAAAAGCGGATAGCCTCTCATTCTTTAAATGCATTCTTTTGTGCCTTCGTCAAGCCCCTTCCCATTTTTTTAGTCCGACAGATTTTTCCAAGTCATAGCCCATTTTTGCATTATCTTATTAGCAATAAGGCTATAGTTGGAAAAGTCCGCCTCCTTCAGAGAGCAATAGGCTCTACCTTCAAAGCATATGTTTAAGTTGCCCTGCTTTTATATAATGGGCCCCTGCCCCACTCATTGGTACCACGAAGATAGCTCCCCTGTGTTTCTCAACTGACGAGTGGCACACCGGGTGATAGTGGAAGACCTATGCCTACGCGCATTGCTTACCCTATTAGGCCTCTTCTTCACTATCGATGTGACGCTAATAGTGACCACATTAGATGAGCTTTTCCTATTTTTAGTCAGTGGAATGAACAAGGGCTTAGATCTCGGCCTTATGAGAAATTGGGAAGGTATTTTCATTTTTCTTGTGGAAGGAATAAAAACCTTGGGCTTTTCTTCATTTCATGACTTCTCTCTCAACTCCTACTCTTTCCTCACCCAAGAGCACAGTTCTTCCGCCCTTTAGGTAGGCGAGAATTGACCTTCTTTTACCTCATTCCATAGATTTGAACGCCTTTCTTTGTATGCGGTTGGTAAATCCTCGTAGGTTACTTTTAGAAAGAGCTTCCCTGATCTCTCGACCATCAATATAGGCAATTCAATGTTTTCGATAAGTTGAATTGTAAATGTCGATTGATCCTCTAGATTTAGTTACTTTTAAGAGAGAGTTATATTTTCTTTTAAAGAGTGGACTAATGGAAAAGAGCTCCTACCCGCTTTAAAGAGGTTTTTATCAAAGAAATTTATTGCACGAGAAAAAGGTAGCTAATATTTTTAGCTACCGGATCCATTTGCCTTTAAGCTTCGTTTTGCAAGATTCGTCCTAGACCTTTTTAATATTGTCTATCCCCGCCTGTGGTTTGACCAAGTAGAAGGGCAGTCCTTTGAACCTTTCGTAGTCTTCAGGACTTAAACCACTTGACTCAATAAGCTTCTTCATGCCCACCCTATGGACAAAGATTTGTTTCACCATAGTGGCGATATCAGCCAAAGAGACAAGCGGTAGCTTGCGTAAATAGTGATATCGTGGGACAACTCACCAGCCTGAAGCCTATAAGCAAGCAAATCAGAGGCGATGTCTCTAAAATAGGAATAAAAAATCTCATCCCAAAAAGGGAGAAAGCTTTTATTATGTCTTTCCCCTAGGAGGACTTTAGGCTATCCTCTAACGAATAACGAATCTGAAAGAAAGCTCGACCAAGGGTGCACTTTTAAAGCACATTAATCAGGCGGTGAAGGTCACAGTGGCTATGAGACCCAGATTAAACGTAGGAATTAGTGCTGGAAGCCCTAATAAATAGTAAGCAGAAAATGAAAAGTAGCCTCAGCTCAAGATAGCCAAGATGTATGGAGTAGATCTAGTCTAAGACAGATCGATCTCTATTCTCCTGCTCGCGTTTATAAGGTTTCTCACTCACTCTATTGAGTTACAGCCCTTGTTGGGTTTTGCAAGAAAGCATCTCGATAGTTCCGCAACCTGTGGTTGATGCCCCACCCGAGCTCTAATTCCATACTCGATTTGCCAGTTCTTCATCCGAGCGGCCCCCTGAGGATGCGGAAAGCCAATAATAGGAGTGGTTAACTGGACGATTTTTAATTTGATGCCCTATTCATGGCGACGCCTAAGCCGCTTTAGTTTAGTAGGGACGGACTAAAATACCCCATCATAGCACTATAAGGTTCAGCGAGGAACTTTTGAAGCTTCCAGCTTTCCACCTATATGGATTGTTTGAGCGTAAGTAGACACGATCTTCGTTCGGTACACGTCCAATCCAAAATAGTCTTGCTCCTATAGCTCTCCTCTCTGGTTGCGCGTTCAACAACTACAACCTTAAGACTGCGCTCCGAGGCCGCTTTTGACGCTGACACTACTCCGGACAACCCCCGATGCTGTATGACTACAGGAAAGAAGACACTTACATACGTAATTAGAGAGGGATGAGGCCCAAATGCACCAAAAAGAAAAGCCAGACCAGGAATGAAGTAGCTAGCCTGATAGGGCCAGGAATGAGAGCAAGGTAAGAAACCCGAGACAGCTATCTCAGGCTAAGAGGCAGAGAAAAGAGCTGTAATTGCTTGCATGGAAGGAGGTATTGAGGGAGCTGATCGTACAATTCGAAATTCCTTTTTCCTAAACTCGTCTAGCGGAATGAGTCTATAGCTAATAAGATCTATTAATATTCCCCGATCGGAGTATATAAAGCGTGACAAGCATGTGTGCCGACTTTCTGTCCTAGTGATAGCTCTTCTTCCTGTCTTAGTTAGAGGGTAAGAAGCTAGGAAAGAGCCATGAGGGAATGGGCATAGGCCATTCGATTTCCCTTCGAAACAAAAGGTGCAATAGAAGCAAAAAGGGCTCGTCGAACTACTGTACTAAGCGCTTACCTATAAAAAAAGATATATCAAATATTGATATTTCTGGATTCTATCTACGGAATGGAGATAAGGCAGAGGAGAGGCATAAGCACGAGAAAAGAACACAGTTAGGACACCTCCTTCTTTTCGAATACCGGAGTGACTCTAGTCACGCCATAAGCTTTGAGTTTAGTGCTTGCTTTCTCGGACTCTACTATCATGGATAGGCTTACTTTGAGAGGCGCCATCGAACGCAGACAAAGCTTCCTTGAACCAATAAGAAAACTCACCTTTAAGGAATAAGAAGATTTCCCATTCCTTTCAATAAAGCCTTAAAGTGAAAGTAAGTGCGCTTAGTGACCAGGGTTCATCAATCAATAAATCATATCTAGGAGTAGGGAGTTCTACTAGTGACCAATAGCGAGATAAAGGGAAAGAAGTCGACTACGAAAAAACGTAGTTATCCCCTTTAAGAGATAGGAGATCGTCCTACGAAATCTATGGTTATGATTTTCCCATGGCCAGAAGGTATTGGGCTGATAAAGCCCCAACTTCTGTTGGACAGCTTTGACGTCTTGCATAGAGCACACACAACTCATCACCGTTGGACCTCTCGCTTCTATCCGGGCCAATAAGAATGCCTTTCTAGGTGAGCCTGAGTTTGATCAACTCCAAAGTGTAATCCAACTCAAGGCGTCATGAAAGACCGCGAGACGCCTTTCTTTGCCCGACATAGTCTGCCGCCTTTGTAGAGTAAGTCGCCTCTGCCGGTCATGAATTTATGTTCGCATTTGGGCCGTCTTCTCCCAGACGCTTTTCTTGACGCCCTTCCGAGTACTCTTTCGTAAAGTCCCCAAGTCCAATAAAGTGGTAGAAATAGCAGTTGAGGCGCTTTTTACTAATAACATAGAAAGGGCTTTTCCTTCTTTCATCTACCATCGACCGTTACCACTTTAGTACACTGCAAAGCGAGCATAACATCCCGGGTTGAAAATATACTGAAGGCAATTGGACATCATAGTCATAGAGAAAACCTCAAAACACACCAAAGAATGCAGCCTTGTATCATTCACAGTGCGATGAATGGGCAGGAGTCTTGTAAAAAGAAAGCTTAATAAGGGTCTTTTCCGAGACATGGTAAACTGGATTTTCCACATACATGGGTTTTGGATGGGATGTCCACTATTACTATATGATAAATATCAATTGGAATTGGAAAGCGAGTTTATCTCATCTTCGAATAGCCACATCAAATTGGTAAAAAGACCCTCTTGGAATAGGGAGTCGATGGAAGAGCCAGACCATTCCAAAGAGCTTTATTTACTAATCCCTCGGTTTTTAGGCCACCGAGTCTCCGCCTAGCAGATCAAGCTGATTCCTTAAGAAAAGAAGCGCATTGGGTGTGTCCGTAGTGGTTGGCTCTTGTGCCAGCTTGAATGCTACCTATCTCTCACTGATAATATCTTAGTTGTCCCAACCCGCCTAGGAATAAGAAGGAAGAACTGAATGAGAACTTTCTCCGAGTTCTTCTGTTTGTGGCGCCTCTTACGAGCCTTTAGGCATGAAAGGAAAGTCTGTCATCTTTGTATACGCAATTAAGTCTTTCGCTTTGTGTTTTTGTGTACCAAACCCCATTTCCATCCGCCGGGAAGCAAATCCATTCATATAGATTTTGTTGGTTTCCGATTCTTCCCCTCCATCCTTTAAAGAAATTGTTTAGTCTCGCGCCTTGTTCTCGGTGCATCCGAGTCCACTCTCATCCAAGCAAACCAAGACATTTCGTCTCAATCGAAGGTGTCTCCCGAAGCCCAGTAGAAGTATGGAAGTCAAGGGGTCGTATGCCCTAAACTTAACTTTCTTTGAGCGACTAAAGGCTCACCACCTACTCGGCATCTAGTCGTGATACGACGCCTCTCGTTCTATTGCTTGTGCCAGTCCCTCTCCTCTCTCTCTCGCTTTCATGTTCATACGAATAAGAGAAATCGCCCATCTTGGATTATATAGTGGAAATTCCTCTTCTATCGTGATTGGTTGCTCTCTCTTATTCACTCCCCATCCTCGTTGGGAATAAGACAGATATGCCAATGGCGCCTATCGAGGTGGTTTCTGGATTGGTTGGTTTGAGGAGTTCAGCGTTAAGAGAAATGACAAGAGATTGATCCTCTATCCCGGACCATTCCAAGTATCATTTCCTTCTTCATCTCAAACCAGCTTGTCTCGCTTATCTATAAAGGGCTTGTGGCTCGTATAGAAAGAAAAGTTTGGGCTTGAATCGAAATAAATGGAATCCTCCGGGGCTAGGCTAGAGTTTTAGACTAAAACTTGTCTTTGTTTTGTCACGAGCTGGATTTGAACCAAGACTTCAGTTAAAGGGCATGAGCGACAACTGAAACCTGCGAACTACCTTTTATTCGATTCGTGACTTTTGGTTACCCGGTTCACCGAAAAGGCTACGTCCGGGGGTGGTGGTTTTATTTCATTCATTTTGATTGAATAGAATATTCAATGTTCGAAACCAATACCCCCTAAGAAAGCTTTTTTCGATAAAGCAAAGGATTCGTTCCGAGTCGCCAATAGGAAGAAGAGCTGATTCAACGTTAGCAAGAAGAGTTTTCGGAAGTAAGGAAGTAAGATAGCAGGTAAGACCGCTTCTTCCGCATCAACTGGTGATTCTTTTCACCCCTAAAGAAGTAAAATCAGTTAATTAGTAAGTTTCGTCGCTCCCAACCAGTTCTTCTTCTTCGACAAATGAGTGAACCATAGCCTTTTATTTGAGATAACCAGGTCTTTTTCTTTATTGCCAGGAGCTAGAAACAACATCTTATTTTTGTTCACAGCTTAGTCCTTCTTCCTTTATCTAAGTGAAGAATTTCTTCTTCAATCGATGATTCTTCTTCGCCACTAACCATGAGTTCAGACTCGCCAAGAGTTGTTCGAATTCCAGGAGAGTTTTCAAGTAGTCAATCAAGAAAGACAGTCCGAAAGTCATCGGGTAAGGTTTTATAGTTCCAGGCTAAACGTACTAAATCTATTAGCTTATTGCCGAGTTAAATCCTGTCCCGAAGTAGTGAGATAAGGATTTGCTTCCCTTAAAAGAAATCGAATCTTAGAATAGAAAGACTTGGCTGAGGCAGAACCAGGAATAGCCATTTTGCTATCGCCTGCTAACTCGTTTAAAGAAAGTCAACCCATGCGCGCAAGGGCTTATAACCTAGGGCTGGAAAGTAACTTGCCCCATAGCAGAACCCGCTTTCAACCTAGTCGGATTAGGAAGGAAATAGGTGAGATTGACTATCCCCCTCCTGCGGGAAAAACTTGCTTTCTTTAATACTGCTACTGCAATTTAAGGGGCTTCACTCTAAGATAGTACACCTCGTCCCACATCCAAGGGAACTTCCAATGAATGGAATCTGCTACACCAAGAACTTAAGATAAACCTTTTCCTTAAATAAGGACTAAACTCAAACTTCCACTGACTCGCTTGGAGAAAGACTAAAATAGAAATTTTGTGATAAAACTGAATCTTGCCAAGGATAAGGATGCCTTTTAACCCTCTACCCAGCTATATCTGGAATAACTGAAAACACCCTATTCATGATAGGACTGGTATACCCTCTCCCCTTAGTCCTTTTATCCATTTTTTACACCCTATAAACCCTTAGGAATAGCCCTGGGGATTGTTAGCTTCTTAGAGCTAGAGCCTTAGGAAGGAAAGTTATTCTAACCTTGGTAATTTCTTTATTTACCTAGTGGGTCTAACTTTTATGTCTAAGGAAGAGGAGAATCGCCCTAAAGAGCCTGCCTAGTCCTTCTCGAATCCTGAGAGTTCTGTTCCATTTAAATAGCGAGTGTTCAGTGTGAAGTACTTCACCCGCCCCTCCTCCAATTGCGGACTCCTTGTCGGAAGAGTTATCAAGCGCAAGGGAAAAGACTAGCAAGCCAATTACAGTCTTAAGGGTTGGTGTTAGAATTCTCTTCTCATTGGATCCAGTTGGAATCGTAGTTCTCTTTGTTTGTTGTGCCAAGCGAGGAGTTCTTTGATAACTCTACCAATAATTAGGGTGCAGCAAGTTTACTCGCTTCTCCTCGAATTGCATAAGAAAGATAAGATGGTTCTGGAGAGAAATCCTACCCGCAAGCATTTGCTTATAGAATGGTGGAGGGAGGAAGAGGTAGCAATACATTCCGCCTGATGCTTGATCACTACATTCGTGATATATCAAAAGAGCTCTCCGATATATGATGAATAGTTCCTTTTATAGGATCATATTTCTTTCTAGTCCTAAGCATTTTAATTGGACCTTTCTCCTTGACTTCCTTTTTGGAATATTTTCATCCGGGATTGGAACGACCTATGTTGTAACGGAGGAGAGAAGGTGAACCAGCTTCCTTTGGTCGCCTCTCCCGTCTGGTCGAGTAGCTTTCGCTCCTTCCTACTTACTTTCTTTATTATAATATAAGTGGCTACGTGGCCTATTGGGAGTTTTTTAGTCATAGTGGGAGCTTTCGGAAATCACTTTGCAGGTCAAGATCATAGGAAAAGGGAAGAACAAGGGAGAAGATCTTTTTTAAAAGAAGACGATTCCAAAACAAAAGAAACTCAAAACGGAGAATAGGATGCCTTAAAGGTAAATAAGAAAGATCATAAATCAAAAAAATAGCTGCCTAGCCCATGGAAATAGAAGGTTAGGTTAGGAAGGGAGAAAGGATATTTACCAAGACTACCAAAGAGCACAGATTCGGCTTGGGAGTTCTCACTCAGGGCTACTAATCTCCTTTTCTCCTACTCATAAGAACCGCAATGCACTCGTAATCGTCCCTAACCTCTGTCTCTAACCTGACTCAAAAAAAATGCGAATGGTAAAAAGATAGACTACCTCATTCTATCCCATCTTCATCAATGCTATTGGTGTGGAATGGTGATTTCCCCATATGTCTCAGAAGGGGAAAGCCGCTTGAAGCTCAACTGTCAAAACAAAGAAATATACCTTTCTAGACATCAATTAGACATCAATCGGACATCAATCTTCTTACTGAGAAAACCAAGTTTAACCAAACATATGGGTCAGAATCCATATTCTACTGAGAAAAAAGGATTTATAAGGGCCCAACAGAAAGAAATGAAAGATTGACTTCCTGATCGCCTTTCGAGCCCGTCAACTCGACAGCTTTTTATATGGATTGTTTATTTAAAAGCGACTAATAGGAGCATGCGAGGGGAGTGAAAAGCCTCCAAGCTAGTAAAGGATTGGTTCTTCAACCGACGCAAAGACCTAGCGTTTTCCCCTTGAATCGACTTGATTCCCGCACTTAGCTTAAGAGCTAAACTGCCAAAGCCCTTTTCTATATAGTATCATCACAAAGACCCGAAAAGTAGGGAAGGGAAAGGCTTATCGAACATGCCCGCCCTAACTGAGTTAATTGATCAATCATCACCGCAACTTTGACTCTCAAACGTAAGAGACAGAAGAAGCGGAACATTTCATATAAGCAATCAACTATGCCCTAACAACTTCACCACCGAGTCTACCTTTAGAGCGACTTGCCCTCGAGTACAAAAACCAAAAGCTACAAGCGCACAGTTCGCAAGCAAAGCAAACGGAATCAATCAATCAAGACGCTGCATATAAAGAAGTGATCGACAACCTTCCTTAATTTCATGAGAACTCTTGCTCTTAGAAGTCAAAGAAAGCCCTAGAGCACGGAAACGGAACTATAAGTCCTAGCCCCTAATAAGACAGTTGTCTTTGATCCTTATAACAGATTTGATAGAAATAGCGAATAACCTGACTTGACTAAGAAAGAGTACAGGACCAAGACCGAAAGTCACACTTTGATCTCCTTTAGCAAAGGAAAAAGCTTTCAAACGCGTATTCGCTATGCAGCCGATCAACAAGTGGATTTGATTCCTTTGCCTTCGCCTCCCCACGACCTAATATTCATCGACTATTATCCGCTTCTTCTTCTCCTCCGATCTTCCTTCCTCCGACCTAATATTCATCGACTATTATCCGAAAGATGGTTCTCCTCCGATCAAGACCCGAAAGATGGTAGGTCAGCTCGATCTAGCTATCCTGTTTTGGATTGGACGGGATGAAGCTAGTCTTCTCTCGGCATGGATAGGCTTTATTCTCGCTCAAATGAGAGTTGCTCACCTTCCATGGACAGACGGGCTGGGTCGATAGCTGTGACAATAGGAGTTTCAGTTCGCTAAGTTTTAAAAGTCCAAAGAGCACAGACTAGCCACGGAGCTTGGATACGGTTTCCCGATCGGAGATCCATGGATCACGAGACGGTATCTCCCCATGGCCTTTCACCTCGGCGTCCTTTCCCTTCAATGCCCCTGGGCATCCATCCAATGCATTCTTTTCGATCTTGTACCCACGGTGATGTACACTGAACACCAACCCAATCTCGACGAAAAAAAGAAAACTACAAGCAACTACATCAAAAACCTCTATTCTTGACGTGAACGGACGCTTTGTCATTAGAGTGTGTTAAAAAGAACGAGAAAGCTTTTTTGATTTGTTTTGCTCAACCCGTAAAAAAAAGGTAGTTTACTTGCTTACTTGTTTAAGCCTCGAATCAGAACGTTCTTTCTTTTCTACGCTACGATCTTTCTTCTCTTATGATATTTCTAGTTTGATCGAGGGCGGCCAAATATGAGATAGGTTGCAGCTATAGTCAGAACTGAACCTGGCTAATTTCGTAATGTTGACCCCTTTCTATTAGATTCTAATCCTGAGTAAGGGGATTGCCTTCTAAGGATCATAAACTGAAGTTAGGAGTTATTTTATAAATATATTGATCTGAAGGAAAGCTACTCCTACCTAATAGCAAGATAGAGGTCTTAGCCCAATATAGACGAAAGATTCAATCAGTAGTCTTTTCCCCCTCTCCCCTAACCATCCGAACTATGCTTGTTGCGAGCTTCCTCCTCTCCTCTATAGCCTGTGATAAATAAGGAGAAAATAGGGTCTCCTGTAAAGGTACGAGGAGCGAAGGATGTTTTAAATGAAAAATATTTCCACGTGGACATTACTCCGCTCTTCTTGCTCCACCAATAAGCTCTCGTAGCAATAGTAGCCTCTGTGTTAGCATCTTAGGAAGCCTTGATATGATAAGCATAAAAATCTCCGTCCATGTGAGGCCGGCGATATGGATGAAATGTATCCCCGTCCGTGGTAGGAATCGAGCCAAGCGCTACTTTCAGGCTCTACTAACAGAATTCCCGGCTGTTAGTCATCGCTCTGTGAAGGAGTGGGCAAATAAACATTCGGCAAAGGCACAGCTAGCGCACGGGAGGTGACACAACCTACACTCCTGGATAGGCGCACTCTCGTCGATCCACCACAAAGGTTAACGACGTATTTGACCGAGTTTTGAATCAAAGAAAGGAAAGGGGGTCTACAGTAGATTCTCCATGTGCGTTTTGAGATGCGGTCCGGTTCGAGCATATCCTCTTTCATATCCATATCTCGCAGGTCCAGATTCTTCTATTACATACCTATCAGCAGTAGCAGATCCTGTTCCCACTTTAGAGCTTGAAGTTGCGGATCCTCCAGATCTCTAAGATAGAGTTGATCCCACGGGCATAGAGCGTCAGAGCCGATTCACTAAGAAAATGACCCAGTTAAAGAACCGATCCATCCGTTGAAACTCTTTATCCAGTCGATGAAGATCCCTCACTTCATCCCTAGTTCACAAGCCTGTTCCATAGCTAGCCCAGGTTGAACCATACTCTATGGAAGCACACGTTTTGGTCCAGGTATACCGGCCAGTCTCGAGCCACCAGGATAGCCCTCCACATATCATGTTCCTCCCTTGTTTGGTAACTCTTTGCTAACCTGAGCAGCCTGAACCAATTTGCTCCAAAGACTCTGTCATTGAATGGACAGCTACTGATACCATTAGCATGAACTCTGAACTTCCCGTTGGGATATCTAAGAGCTAAAAAAAAAATATCTATCCATTTTTCATTTTCCCGGGAATTTTAGCATAGATCGGATTTACTTTCCTACGAGACATCGAAATGTGACATTTGAGCATTTTCTCGGGATTTTTGGTTGAAAGTTCATTTCCCTTCATAGACACCCAAAATAAATCGGACACGTTTCGTAAACACTTTGACTTCCGTCCGGTTAATCTTTCATAAACAAGCACCTGGTGCTCTCTGAGCCCCGAAGCTCCGCACTCCTGACTACTCTCGTTTATCATTATCTAGAGCTTCCCGATCCAAGGTTGCTCTGCTCCCACCTATCGGTTCACTAGGGGTTTACAAGGACATGGGATTTTTTCGTCCCAATCCTACCGCTCCGTGGGTCTACGTGGTTTATAGATTGCACCTGCTTTATCATGGCCTAGATTGGGTGTTTTCACTAATTACCCATGCATCTTACTAGAGACGAGAGTGAAACTTGGCATCGAGCCACGACTCCCTTTTTTTTTCCTCGACTATGGGTGGCGTGATGCTGCTGGGCATGGTCCTCTATATGATGACTTCTCGTACCCTTCCCCGGCTATCGATTTCAATATGGAACTGCCCGTGTATTGAGACGGAGGTTTTTCTTTGTTATGTTGTGTATAGGTGCTTCTGCTTTGGTGAATGATCTTTCTCGAGTGGAGATTCCTACGGATGGGATCGCTTCCTAAAGGTTGGCGAGATGAGGTCAGAAGAAGCATCGAAATTGCTCGTTCAAATAGAGATGTATGTGTCAAAGTATACCTGCAAGGGTCGGGCACCATTACTAGTATGAATAAGCGGCTGGAGTAACTCATACTGGACATCCTTTTTTGTATAAATACAGAAAAGAATTCAATACTAGTGCCACTTCCTTCCTATTCGAGGATCCCTTTTCTATTCTCTAGGCCAAGATTGTCGTTTCTTTTCTAGGAGAACTTTTCTAGGCGCCGTTCTTGGCTAGGCTAACTCTTATAGATAGAAAGATAGAACGCAGACGGGTATCAAACTCTTAAAAATACTCGAATTTGTCTCCTGCTAATCTTCATTCGAGTCAAGTCTCTCTTTCTTATGAAAGGAAGCTTAAGATTGGCAGCTTCAGAGCTTCAAAAATATTATCTAAAGAATGTGGTATCAATGAATTGAATATTCAAGGGTTGGGACTTCTGAAGGGTACCGCTGCGGGTTCTTCTTTGGCAACGGGTCAAAAGGGGATCTCGTCTGTTCCACTACATCAAATACCACAGCACCTGACTCATCAGAAGAGCTTCCGCCACCAATCAAACCAGAATGAAAAATGGATATGTCCCTATGAGCGACTACGCCGAGCTTTATATGTTTTGGCCATGCCCGTTTCTGCTCCGAAGAGGAAGGTTTGGATCTTTCAATCTTATGTCGTGAGGGATGTGACCTATGTTAGGTCCATAAGAGACCACAGCTTTTAGTGTTCTATGATTCACCTCCGAATAATGAGTAGGTAGTTCAATCCTTTTGATTCTTCTCTTTATAGTTTTTTGATAGGGGAATGCGGAGCAATAGGTCGAATTACTATATCTATATAAAAAAGAGTTGTAAACTATAGGACTTCTTGTTTGAGTAGGAAGATTTCAGGTTTTCTCGTTCTATAAGAATAGGGATTTGAAATAATACAAATTCCTCTTCATTCTGTTGTGCTCAGCGAAGGAACTGCCTAAGCATACTTTTTTCGGATCCAAACTTCTTTGTTCTTTTCAAGTCTTCTTCTTGCATATAAGAACGCAACTGTTTCAAAAAACCGGGATTTTTTTAGTAGTAAGCGGCATCCCCTCTTAGTTTTGAGTAGGTGGAAACATTTGATTCTTCTCCACATTCTTACCTGGCGATCAAGGAATTTGCCTCTTTTTTTTAATTTGAATTTGTCTATGATTTTTTCAACTGATATTTCGATATAGAAAGATCTCCTTATTTCTTCACCGCGGATTCTCGCGTTATTTTCTTGAAAAGATATTATATCACCGTGGGAAAGTTTCAAATGAATAATTTTTACCATTTCATTATTCACACAAACCCTTCGATGACTTATTAGCTGCCTTGCTTGAGGAATAGTTTCACGAAAATGGAGACGAACCAGAATAACGTCTGATCTTGTTTCTGGATTGAGTGGAAAAGGGATATATGAAGCTCGTTCTGTTCCTCTGTGCATCTCTGTGA
Organism: Hibiscus mutabilis; assembly: GCA_019671005.1. Taxonomy (NCBI): domain Eukaryota; kingdom Viridiplantae; phylum Streptophyta; class Magnoliopsida; order Malvales; family Malvaceae; genus Hibiscus; species Hibiscus mutabilis. The sequence goes on along the minus strand of CM033735.1, from coordinate 26,306,819 downwards.
TGGGCCCATGAAAAATGGGCAACTTTCGTGTAGTTTGTGATTGGATGTAACTGTTACGATTTTTTCTCATAACAATCTTTTTCTTAATGTATCTCTTCTTGTTCCTTAATCTTCGGAGAATGCGGCCTTGTATTATTGTAAGTTCTCTGTTCCGAACATTTCCTGAAAGTCGACGACAAGTTTTAAATCGCATTTCATATCTCGGTTTTTTAGTCTTTTTCGCCACATCGCGTATAACGGGAATCGAACCCCCTCTGCTGCTACCGGGCGGATGGAGAATATTCTACTTCGATCCAGCAACTTGTTAGGAGTAGGTTTTGGCTTGCCCCTTTCTCTAATAATAAGGTATCCAAAGCTCCTTCCTTCTGCTAGTGCGCAGGAGCGCACTTCCGTTTTCCCCTTACTAAAAAAAGGGGGTGTAATGAATAGAGATCTCCCGCCAGCAGTCTTTTCTTCCTATCACTTCACTTCGATCGAGAGATCTGATCTCATCGGACCTCACCGGGCGGGGCAAAAGGGAAGGAAGGGATGGGTGGTCCGGAAACAGCAACGGGGGAGGGGTCGTAGCCCCCCTCTCCCTCTTTCCCACTCCTATTTGTTTTCCCGACCCCGGAGAGATGCGGAACTCTTTTTTTGAAGAAAAAGATGAATAGATAGGGCCATGATACATTTCGGAATATTGTAAAGATAAATAGACTCTTTTCTTCCCCTTTTCGATGCCTGCCTGATGACCTATTGGAATGTTTTGGAATGGGGATGTTCTCCTTTTGTAACAAGTAGACCAACGATACGGACTAATAGATGTTCTTACTCTTACCTAAAAGTTAGATCTATTCCATTTTGGTCAGTCTCCCACGGCACGGCTTCTCGCTTTTCATGAATGTGTCTCCCCTTCTGCTTATGTAAGTTTGATCCACCTTTGACTCTGCTTGCTTCTGACTCCCTATGAGCCGTTTTACGACCTTACTTTTTCGAAGGGTCGGCGGGACATGGGAGCCTCAGCTCATGCATCGGTTTACCGAAATTACCTCCGCTATCCCACTTCCTTCTATTCAAAAAGGCGAGCAGCCCTTAAACAAAAAGGCCCTAAGAGGGCTCTTCTTTATATATTATATAAGCCTTAAAGTAGGTAGCCCCGAAAGCCGAACTCAGCAACTTGTTAGGAGTAGGGCTTGTCCCTTTTCTATGTTATTAGTAAAACGCTAACGACCAAGAAAGAAACCCTTACTATAGTCTTTTTAAAGCAACCTTTCGCACTAGGCGCTCACGGTTTTTGGCTGGAACGAACGGGTCCAATTCGATCTGCATCTGAATCTGGCAACTGGCTGATGTTGATCAACTGCCTCCACCATTGGTTGATCAACATCAAAATCCCGTAGGTAGGAATGCTCTTGGTCTTTCACCGGATCAGGATCCATTGCTGCTATCACTCTCTATGCTTCTGCGTCCCGTACCCCAACCCCCAACACTAATAGATGCTAGTTGGGGGGACTGCTCGCTTTGGCAACAGGGGGCTCAAGAACTAACTATAGGTATGCTTCGGGCTCCCGATCCGAGAGGGACGCGAGATGATGATGGGTAAACCACGACTGGGATAGGATGGCTCCTACTAGCCCCCCTAAGAACCGCACGTGGGAGTTCCCCCGCATGCGGCTCAAGTGGCGAAGGCCTTTTCCTTCGCGCTTGGTAAGCTCTTCGCTGTAGTCAAGCTTACTGCTAGCCTATCGGCTAGAGCCAAGCTTCGACCGCGACTGCTCGTCGTTTCTGGCCGCCTTATTTCGTCACCCGAGATCTAAGTCAGCACCGGCAAAGATCTCTTGATTCCTCGCGGCCAAGCCAGCTTGGAAGCAAGCTACCTGTCGTCTATCTCACCCCATTTCTTATTATTAGTAAGATAGGTTGCCCTTTTCCTCTTTCTCTAATAATAAGGTGAGCTTCCAAAGCTCCTTCCTTCAGCTGGGTGAGCCTTCGCTTTTTGGATCGTCTTCTGCCCAATGCGGTACCCTCCCGTTTTTTGGTTCCCATTGGGTTTACCTTGTTTACAGGTCGACCCCATGGCAGAAAGAAAAGGTGATCTTGTGCTATACTCCGGCGATCTCTTTCCTACCGAGGCACGCAAACTCCCATCGTGTCCCAGATCACATTCTGTGAATCAAAAGGGGAAGCCTACTCATCCATCAGCTCCTCTCATAGATCGGTGCAGTTTTACGAAGCGTCTAAGCAAAGTTCACTCGCGTTGATCAATCAAGAGCTTTGCAGCCACTCCTTAAGGTTACCTGCTGTATCAAACACTTCTTGCATTGTTTCCCACGCTTCATACCCCCTCTTTCTTCTTAAGGTAAGGTAAAGGGCCAGGCATGGTGGGGTAGGAGCACCCTATCGGAAAGATTTTTGGCTTGACCAAGAAGTCTTATGTCCCCCAAGTCGCACGGCGTTTTAACCGAAAGAACTTCTTGCGCAATTCATGCCTTTCTGTTTTTATGACAAGAAATTGTTTCTTGATTTCCATTTCAAATTGTTCTCTGGACTTTTTATCAATATGAGGTGATCGTAACACAGTATATAAGACTCGTGATTCAGGCAATCCAATCTTCTGTGTGTAAGGCGGAAGCCCCCAAAAAAGGTTTTCCATAAATGGGTGATCAAAAGATCGAATCATTATGCGTATCTTGGTGGTCGTTACTTTTGGTGGTCTTTCTTTTTGGCTGACTCCTCTTCCTGTTCTATTGATAAAAAAAAGCATCCAACAGCGCCACGCCAGTAGAAAGAGTTAAGCTACTAAGCTAAGCTGCTGTTGGAGAACTTGGTTGTTAACCAACGGCGCTAACCAAAACCGCCTCCTCCCGCCTCATTTTAAAAATGAAGTAGTTGGTGGAATTCATCACTAGCAAGACCAAGCTGAGTGATGTTCTGCAAAACAGAAGAAAGATTTTGCAGAGTTAGATCATTCCCAAGGATGTCAGTGACCAGTTGCCCGTAGGTCCAGTTAGGTGGCAGGGGGATATTATGACGTTGGAAAAGGCCGTATCGGTTATGGCTCCCCTTGTTATATTAACCGCTGTGGTATAAAGGATATCGTTTGGCCTGGCCCCGTGGGAGGTTCCCCATTATATTATGTTGGTTTGAAATTTCATTACATAATGAGGTAAGGGCGTTTATAACTATGAGTTGGTTTTGGGGCTGCATGATTTTTTTTAACTTAACATTCATTCGCTTCTTGCTTTGAAGCGGCATACCGAAAAAAAGCCCTTATTCGGATTCGAACCGATAACTTAAGCCTCCTTCTTTCTTAAGGGCGAACTGATCGAATCGCGTGTGTAAAGCATAAAATTTCGAGCCCTCAATCCGTTGGGCCCTTCATGGCCCCGTTAGCTGGCTTGCAATCAACTCATCCGACTGCCAACTGTCAACAAGAACAGGAAAGGCCCGCGACGAATGACCCGTTCACCCTTTTCTAAAGTCATTGTCTGAAAGGCCCCATTTTTCAAAGAGGCGAAGCAAGCCCGGACCCAGAGGGAGCCCCGGAAAGAAGAGTCTATATTGGTGTAAAAAAGCGAGTTCCATCTTTGACAATATAAAATTCTCGAAGGTCCAATGGTGTCACATTTTACCACTTAGTGGAAAAAAAGCCAACTAATAAAAGGAGGAAAGTGTGTTGGTGGGATTTGGACACACGCCAACCACGTTAAAGGTAATTCAGCTAACCACTGGAGAAGTGCTCCGTCCTGTTAAGAATTTACAACATTATTTATTTAATGAGCATTTTTTTTAAATTAAAAAAGAGTAAAAAGAGTGCGAGAGGATTCGAACCCGTTTTTAGTAAAACACAAAAATGAAACTTAACTATTGAATCAAAATTTATAGTTAGTTTTAAATGATATATAGTTGAAACTAGAGTTAATAACAATTAATATAATAATAGATAATTTAAATATTATTAATAATATTTATTATTTTCATAAAATGTTATTAATAGTTAAAATATATTTATTAATATTTTTAATTATGTAGAGATGTATTATATTTCAAGAAAAATGCTAGTATTTAAACTCATTCAATATGAGACAACATGAGCATCCTTTACCATTCAACCAATTAATGGATCTCAATATAGTTATTTCAATATTATTTTAAAAAAAAAACTAATTATAAAAATATTTCAAATATATTTATTAGTTATTTAAATATTATTAATAATTAAAAATTAGTAGTAACTATGAAATAAGGTGAGTAACCACCACACCACATCTCATAGTTATATTTATTAGTTATTTTTATTCTTAATATTATTTAGTATTTTTATAATATTTTAAAAATAATAATGTTATTTTTTAATAACGAGTAACATTATTTTATTTATTTAATATTAAGATAGTATTTTAATATTAATTTTTAAAAATTAATTAGTGAAATATATTTATTAATAAGTTACTACTAATTTTTAATTATTAATAATATTTAAATTATATATTGTTATATTAATAGTTATTAACTCTAGTATCATCCTTGTGTAATATGTTATCATTTATAACTATGTATTAACTTCCTTTTTTTGAGCAAACTATGTATTAATCTTGGTTCAATGGTTAAGCATCACTTTTATGTTTTATTAAAATCGAATTTGAATCCTTTTACACTTTTTTCCGTCTTTAATTTTCAAAAACAATATCCGCCTTACATACAATGAAATTGAAAGATAAGTTGTAACACCCTAAACCTATATGTCACATTTGGGCTTTAAACCTAACACATTACTATAAATTTCTCAACTTGGTTTAGCCTAAGCAAAATATTTTCTAAAAACATTTCAATCCAATAGTTGAAAAAATATATAAATGATTAAATCGTTACAAATGAGCTTCAATTTAATTTAAAACATTTGAACATTCGACTTGACCAATACAGTTCCAAAATAAGAGTTACAGACTCTGCCACGTAAGGTCTTATGAATATTCAGCCCACTAAATACAAGTATCGTACTATGGCAATCACCGCATGGAAACAATGATTCTGAGGGCCGAGTTTACAAAGCTCACTAGTACACATCTACTCTACTATACTTCATGCTAATCATAAACATAAGCATGCAAGCTAGTACGAGCAATAAGGAGAGATAAATAAACACGTGGCACTACTAGTCGCCTAAACACATTATCTCCTCATGCAAATCATCAAACATGGCACACAAGGCCCAACCATACCTGGATCTCACCAGATCATCCGGGCAAAATCACACAAAGTCATAACCACAAACCTAAAGTGAGGCTCGGTGTCATATAGCCTCGGGAACATACACTCTGAGTGAGGCCCAGTGTCACACAGCCTCGGGAACATACACTATCTCTTTGGGTAAGGCCTAGTGTCACACAGCCTTGGGAACGTACACCCATACTCAGCATCTCTCATCGAGTATTTTTGAATTAGACCCGGTGTCACAAAGCCTCGGGAATGTACATTCGACATCTCTAACCATTGTGTTGAAACACGCTCTCTGGGTATTTGGATCTGGGTATCCGGATTCTAACAATCAAAGGTGACTCAACCAAACAAGTATCCAAACAAGTATCCATACAAAACACAACATTGACACAGTTATCAAACAAGTGCCCCCACTTGGCACGCAACATCTCACGATCCACCAAGGATCCATTTGGTTACTAATACAACAAGTCACCCAAAGTTTTAATACATTATAGAGAAGTACATTAATCATTATCATTGATTATCTTCATTAATCCACATTATCTCACTAATTAAGGGATAAATCAATTCATTAATCTTCCATGTTTAACTACTATTATAGATTATTCAGCTCAATGGTTCTGATACTTGAACACGAGTATCGGTACGGTGCTTTTGGGCACCAGTACTCATACACGTACCGATAGTGACATTACTTACTGGAAGTCCTAAATTTCCCAAGTACCGATACGGGTCGACCCGTACCGATACGACCCTAATCGTGTAACGGTACGGCCGAAGCCCGTACTGATGCCCTACTCACTGGTTCATACCATTTCTGTGAAATACGATATTACAACGCTTTATTCGGTCTCTAAACCTTATGAAAGTCATTAAGGTTTGTTTACTAACGCATTTAATCAATTAATATTAATTACCGACTTCATGATCGTTTAATGATTAATTTTTTATATTTATTCCTTAAGCACAATTTCCATCAAACACGTCAATTTTCACATCACTGACACTCAAGCAACACAACAAATAAATCAATTAGTCAAATAATCATACCACACACGACCTCTAGAATCTCTATGAGTGTCAACATCTTCACAACATCATCACGCATTTCATAATTATCAATCTCATAATCTCGGTTTCTAAACATGCTTATTTGCCATCTACTTATTTTGTATACACTAACGTGCAAGGCAATTAAACTTATGATGCTCATGAAGTACTTTGGGGTTCGAGGTGTACTAACCTCAAGCAAATATCCTAAATCCTCACTCGAGCTCCTTAAAATGCTTCTTTTGATCCGATAATCGAGGCCAAACAATCCTAAAATACAAATACCACAAATATTAATTAACCTCATTCACTAACTAATTCGTAAGATCAAACACCTAAAAACAGCTTATCGGGTTCAAATTTGGCGAAATGGACTACGCCAACAGACACAAAACGTCGAAAAACCCTCGGGTAAGGTCCCCCCGAAAAAAGTTAACGGTTGGTCAACGTGGTCAACAACTGGTCAACATTCCAGATGATCTTGTGTAGCGCGGTGCATAATAGACCGGTGTACCCATGTGGTGTTATCCGCATGGCACCAGCGAGCTCTAGATTCGTTTTTTTTCAGTTTTTCGGCTAGTGAATTCAACGGTTCCCCCGATTCGCAGTAGTGGACGGCGGTTCATGATGTTTGAGCTTCTCTGAATCTTGATTTTTCTCTTCCCGACGAGTGGTAGCTACGAAACGACCATCGGTCGAACCATCTCGATGAGCTGGAGATAACGACGGTGGCCTTGAGCATTTACTGTGGCTGGAACACCCTTAAGTTTGAGCAAAACCTCTCTATCTCTCTAAAATTCTTTTCTTTCTCTCTTCCCAACACACTATCTCCTTCGTAAATTTTCTAATTTCTTTTCCCCTATTCCAAGCCAAAATTAGGCCAATTTAATGCCCACCAACAGCTAATGGGTAAACTACACAAAAAGCCATTAAACCATTTGAAATTTCACACTTCAACTTCTTATTTTATTCATTTTTCAAAATAGTCATGATTTCTCCTTAAATCAGGCATCCAAGTTTAATCTATTTTAATTTAATCTCCAATTGATTTCTCCAAAACCCGAATATCCTATCCGAATTACTAACCTGAAAACCGAGTTGTTCATCGGTGGTTAAAATAGAACTTACCCTATAGTTTAGTGGCCATCCATGTAGTTTACCCTTTAAAATAATAAAACAATAAAATAAAATTTTATAAATATTTTATAATTAATTTTAAATAAAAATGTATAATTTAAACCATTTCTTTAAATTATAGCATCAACTACTCCATTAATTTTTAACAATTAGTGGCTTGATCGATACCATTTAAATAGTTAAGTGGTCTAATTGATAAAATTAAAAGATCGATGGTCAAAATAGAACTTACCCCATAGTTTAGTGGTCATCCATGTAGTTCACCCTTTAAAATAATAAAACAATAAAATAAATGTTTATAAATATTTTTATAATTAATTTTAAATAAAATGTATAATTTAAACCATTTCTTTTAGTGTAAACTATCTGGGTGACCACCCAACTATTTAATTGGTCATATTTTGACCACTAAAATATAACGGAGGATGACGTGATTGTTAATGAAAATTTGTATAACTACACATTTAGTCCGTGTTAGTTACCTATTAAATCAATTTGATCCTAATTTTAATTTAATTAAATAAATTAATCACTCAATTAGGTGTCGACACGTATCACTTGATTGGATGAGAAAATTAAAATAAAAAAAACATGGCTTGGGTGGAATTTGAACACAAGTAAGGTAACGACAAGTGGCATGCCTTAACCACTGCACCAGAAACAAATTTATGTTGTTAAACAATAATTTTAATATATGTCTTATTTGTTTTGTTAATGCCATTAAAATACAAATGAATATGAAGTAAAAGGACTCGAACATGACACACTTGAGAGTTGAGGTGCATAAAAAACATTTAAACCACTGTAGAAATATAATAATTAAATTAAACTTGATAGTATTTTATATATTAAAAATAAAAATTATATTCGAATCAACTTTAATTTTATTGTTAATCTTATTTATTTCCTTTTTCATGATATTAACTTTAATTTAATTATTATATTTTTATTTTTAACAAAATTTAATTTATTTTAATTAAATTAAAATTAGTAAAGAATTGATAAAAATTGATATAATAGTTGATGAAAATAAATTTATTTTCCTCATCCAATAAGATGGTGACACGTGTTATATCATTTTTTATCAATTTGATCTTAATTTAAATTTAACTAAAATAAATTAAATTTTGTTAAAAATATAATAATTAAATTAAAGTTAATACCATGTGTAACCCCCTAGACCGACCTATGCGAGTTACCAAGTCTAACATGGCACATCTCAACTTTAAAATCCATGTAGGAAACATGTCGGAAATTCAAGCATCTAATTTGAAAATATATTGGCGTAAACCGATATAGGATGATGAAATTATATATATATATATAACATATCATATGATAGTTACAAAATAAGCTATATCGAATGTAGCGATAAATACCCATAACATAAATCTCCATACATCTCAAAATATAGGCACATGTCACCCTAAAAGGAAAAAAATGGTGTATAGAAACATTACAAACTAGTAGAGTATTGAATGTGTTGATCCTACGAATGTCAAGTACATGGTAGCCTATCTAAACTATCTAAAAGGAAGAAAAATTGAGAAATGAGCTATGAAGCTGAGTGTGTTCCAACTGAGCAAAGTTAGAACATATTATGTAAATAATGTAGTAAACAATTTATTTAGGAGCACATAATTCAAGTAGTAATAAGGTTCGTTTTAAATTCCTATATACCCTCTAACCGAACTCCAGTATGTAGTTCCCTAAAACTACATCTATAAAGGCGTTAACCCAAGCCCATATAAAACCATGTGTCATTCCTTTATTCAACTTCTCTTAAAGAAAATAACTTAATGCATATGCATGTTCGAGTTTAACGGTATATTTGAAGGCTTTTGTGTTACAATTTCGCGAAACAGACTTCAAAAACGAATTCAGGACATCGAAAAACTTAAAAATATAGGTTTTCATAAAAAGTTGACTTTTTGACAAAAGTCAACGATCAGAGTCAAGGGTCAAAGTCAACCGAGTTGACTCTAATAGGTTGACTCAAACGGGTTGACTCGGTTCAAGCCGGATACGGGTCAGACTCGGGTCGGTCAAACGTGTTCGGGTTTGGGCTTAGACCCGCCAGGTATAGGCTAAAGGTTAATGGGCCTTAATAATAGGGATGTTCAAAAATACCCGACCCGACTAGTCGACTACCCGAACATAAATAATTGAGTAATTACCCAAAAAAAATTTACCCGAGCCGGGTACCCGGCAATCCATTTCCCGAGTCCGAATACAGACCGATAAATCTCAAAAATCTGGGTACTCGACTACCCAAGTATATTTTAAATTATTTTTTATAATTAATTATTTATATATTAGATTAATAAACTAATAAAAAAAGTCCTAGTTTTAGGTGGCTATTCGTTTATTACCATTATGACAATTAAATCGATTTTTAGTGCATTGTGTTTTGCTTTTATGCTGGTCGAGTTTGGTTGTTTTGAGCATCTACTGATGCTTTGCTTTTATTGGAATAAAAGATACCTTTTCATAATAGATATATATATATATATAATATTTTTCCCCAAAACTACCTTTAATTCATTAATTTTTGTGTTTAAATTATATATTATGAACTTTTAAATTTTATTTGTTTTCTACATAATTTTTTAAAATAAATAGATTTAAAAAAATAAAAAAAGTTTTGATCTGAATATCCGGTACTTGATTTTACAAGTATCCGAATTTTACGGGTACCCAATAATAACGGGCCGAGACACAGACTAATAAATATACTACCCGAAAAACTAAGTACTCAACACCTCAAATACCCAAAAGTTCGGGTTCCTAAATTTGAACAGGCCAGCCCACTAGCTTATAATAATCTTATTGGTTCTTTAGACCGGCTCTGTCAAACTGGCTCGATCTAGAGGCCAGACCGGTTTCAAAGACGCTCAGGCCGGTTCAGTCTAAGTACACCATCTAAGGTGGCGGGGGATCGCCCAAGACGGCGCATGACACCTACGCGCGGCCCAGACGGCCAGAAAACTCGCCAAAAAAATGCTATATAACTCAACCATAATCTTAAATAACCTAGATTTAGGCCGAAATCCTTACCGAACATACCAAAATGAAGGGGAAACTACCGGATTTAACGTAGCTCCGATGAGGCCTTGAATGACGATGGACTAGCGATCGGCGGTATGGGTTTTGCTCTCCTTGACAAGAGGAAGACAATGGTGGGGCTAGCATCTCGAATGGACGACCATGGTGGCCGAAAAATACGAAAAACAAAAGATGGATATTTGGGCTTCTCGCTGAAACTTCAAATTGACATTCTCGGCGAACGGTGGGAATATCGTGCGAGTGGTAGCCGGCGTTGGGTTCGGGGTGGAGCGGCGTGTAGATTGGCAGAGGCAGTGGTGATCACCGGCGGGCTGTGGAAGAGATCAGAAGGCCGAACGAAGTTTGAATAGGTGAAGAGTCTAAGAAAATCTAGAACTAAGGGTTTTCTTTCTTCAGGTACGAAAGGGCATTAATGACGGTCGATGGGGAGTCAGACTGATTTATTCAACCTAAGTTAAAATCCCATATTTCCACTTCGAGTATTAACCATTCCAACACTTGACAAATATGAGGGCTCAAATAGGTAAGGCATGAGGTAACAAGGCCAATGGACAAGGGTTTGAGTTCTCTTGGCAGCACAATCATTTTTTTTCGAGCCTTAATAATTAATATATTATTTTATAAAATAAATAAATAAGATTAACACAAAATTAAAGTCGGCTTAAATATAATTTTTATTTTTAATATAATTTAATATATATAAATAAATATATAAAATGTTGTCAACTTTAATTTAATTCTTATATTTCTACTGTGGTTTAAATATTTTTTTATGCGTCTTAAGTGTGTCATGATCGAGTCCTCTTATTCCACATTTAATATGCATTTTCATGGCATTAACAAAATAAATAAGATATATATTAAAGTTAGTGTTTCATAGCACAAATTTGTGCTTAGCGCAATGGTCAAGGCACGCCACTTGCCCCTGTTTTACTCGGGTTCAAATAAATAATTACATGCCTCCAATAAGGTGTTGAAACGTGTCGGGACCTAATTAAGTAATTAATTTTTTTAATTAAATTACAATTAAGATCAAATAATTTGTCGTTATACAAATTTTCATTAAAAACCACGTCACCTAATTGAGTGACTTTTAAAGGCCATTTTTTTAACTTTGACCACAATTATTTTAAATACTTTAAAATATTATTTTTTATAAAATATATTTTCAAAATTAAGATTTTTAAAATATATTTTTCATATTTTTATCAATAATAAATTTTAAATAATAAAAGGTCAAAGTTGAAAAAATGACCAAAAAAGTCAACAATGGACAGTTTGAGGTAGTATATAATTAGGGGTGTTCATTGTTCGGTTAAAATCGACCGAACCAAAATTTAGTTCGGTTAATTAGATGTTAGATCAGTTAATATTTAATTAGATGTTAGATCGGTTACGGTTAATTTTTTTGAATGTTTGGTTATCAGTTAATTCGATTCTAAACTGATTAATTAACTAAAAATATTAAATATTATACATATATTAAGCCTAATCCAATTTAAATTAGATGCTAATTGGTATTTTATATATTGTCTATTGTTATTTTAATATTTATAATAGATGCAAACTATTTTAGATATAATGTTTATTGTTATTTTGATGCTTAATAATTAGATTCAAAATGTTTTTAGGTACTTGTCATTGTTATTTCGGTTAATTTATTTGAAAAAAAATCGGTTCGGTTAATGGTTAAAGGGAAAAAATTCAGTTAATTGTGTTTAGCTAGTTCGGTTCGGTCAGTTAATCGAATTAACTTTTTGAACACCCTTATATATAATTATATTTTTTATTAAGTAAAGAAGTATTTACATTCCTAAGGTAAATGTTGGGATTCAAACATGGGCAGAGTCACCCTTGACCAAGGGGTGTAATGTGACACCCAAAATATTTATAGAAAAAAAATTCTCTATAAATTTAATATAAAATAATGTTAAAAATAAAATTAGCGCAACTTTAAATAAATATTGACACCCCTTAAAATAAATATCGACACCCATTGTTTGTTCCCACCGACTTAAAAAAATTATTCATAAAATTTTTAAATTCCGACACCCCAAATTTCTTGGCTGCTCCCCTTAAATTCAAACGTGTACAAGATAGAACAACATGCAAGAATAGAGCCAAAATTGAATATTGGTAGGGGACGAAATATTAAATTTAAAAATATAATGAATTGTTAAGTTTTAAACTCAAAATCCAGGGGACAATATCTAGTTTATCTAATATTTAAACTTATATGACCTAACTTATTATTATTAGACCAAAAATTTTGAGAGCATTAAGTTATCTTTTTTAGTTCGACTTTTACTTGATTAAAAATTTAATAGACTTATATTTTTTTTAATTTAAATACTTACTTTAGAGGGACCATAATATTATTAGAATAAAATTTCTCAAGTAATTAAAATTTTCAACAGTTGGGGCCCCTTTAAACATCCTCGGCTACTTACCAATTAGTAGATGACAAATATATAATAATATTGAATCTGAACTAATCTATACATTTCATCCATGGCCTAAATGACATGGCGTATATTATATATAAATTCAAATATAATTATATCTTTGAAAAATATAAGAACATTGTTGAGAAGGGGAGCCGAAGATTCTGAACATAAACTATAAAATGAACATGAACTATACTAAAAAAATATAGAGTATATAAGAACATAAATTTCAAATTCAAAAATATATCCACAAATATTCTTTATTCAATGCTAAATAAACATCTACCAAATCATTAAGTTTGAAAATTATGATTAAATTTACATGTAGTTTACTAAATTATATTCAAAATTTAAATATATTTTTAGAAAATTGAAATACATGGATAAAAACATTTTATCTCATCTTTTTCAACTAAAACTTGGGTGTTGTTTGTTAAACTGAAATTTTAAGTGTTACAAAAGTTCAGTGTTAAGTGAAATGAATCATTATCGGTGGAATGAATTATTAGAAATAGGTTTTATCTATTTGTCATTTCCATTTTTTCTATCTAATACATTTCATTTTAGATTATCAAACGAATTTATAAAATGAAATTATTGAAATTATTCTCTTTTTTTTATAATACTGAAGCAACAAAGAATCAAAAAATGAAGACTATGCTATGCCACTCAGGTCTTTCAACAAAGCTGCAGCAACCTCGGCTGGGGGTGCCTGGAAAAGCATACCTGTTATACTAAAAAAGACAATGTGCAATGTAAGGACACACTCATCAAATCTGTATGAAAATGACAATTATAATGAATATTCAAAGCAACCAGAAAGCTTCCGCCTTGAATTAATCTTTCCCTGCTTCTGGAGAATCATTATTTGTGGACAGGATCAAGACCTTAACAGGTTTAAAGAAATAGAGATCATTTTCGAGTTCAATTTATAATTGAAAAAGAAAAATTGTCAATATTTAAACGGAAAAGTGTACCTGCATTTGTGAGGAACCCTCCAAGATATGATTGATTGGTTCTTCAAGTCCGAAGGCAGAGACATGAAAGCTTTCCAGTCTTGAAGCATGATTTTTAGATCACCCAGCTTTCTATTGTAGGATAATACGATATGTATGTCTAAGAGTTGTATGTAATGTAAAAGTCTTGTAAGTCATGTAAAAGATTAAGAGTTATCTGTTAGTAGGATAAGGATTAAGAGTTATCTGTTAATAGATTAGACGTCTTCTATTATTAGGAGTCCTAGTTAAAGATAAATCCTTAAGGACTCTATAAAAGAGTTCTATGTTGTAACCTATGAGATCATCGAATAAACAGAATACTTTCTCTTCTGTTTTCAATACTTTCTACATGGTATCAGCTTGGGTTTCGATCCTCTAAATTAAACCCTATTCGATGGCCACTTCTTCTTCTTATAATTCCTCTCCTGAAATTACTTCTTCACCAGAAATTTTTTCTGGTTCTGATGATCTCAATGAAACTTCCAACCTTGTTATTACTTGTCATCGACTGAATGGCAATAATTATTTGGAATGGTCTCAATCTGTCAAGATTTTTATCTCAGGACGAGGCAAATTAGGCTATCTCACAGGGGAGGTTGAACAGCCTGCGGCCACTGTTGCTGGTTATACCAAATGGATGCAGGAAAATAGCCGTGTGATGTCATGGTTGCTCAATTCTATGACCCCTAGTGTAGGCAAAAACTTTCTCATTTACCAAACAGCAGCTGAAATCTGGAGGGCTGTCCAAGAAACATATTCGAGTACAGATAACATCTCAGAATTGTATGAGATTGAAGGTCAGGGCTTCGGTTCTCAAACAAGAAGGAATGTCAGTCACCCTATACTACAACACACTAAATGCCCTTTGGCAGCAGATAGATCTTTATGAACAGAATGAATGGGAGACACCAAGAGATGCTGCTCTGTACAAGAAAATTACTGCACAACACAGAATTTTCCAATTTCTTCATGGATTGAATAAAGAATTAGATGCAGTTCGTAGTAGGATTCTCGGCAGCTCCCCTCTTCCTTCGATTAGAGAAGTTCTTTCTGCAGTTAAGAAGGAGGAAAGCAGGCGCAATGTGATGCTTCCTGAATATTCTTCCCATGAAGGATCTGCTATTCTCACTCAGACAACTTCTACTAGAAAAGGTAGGCCCTGGTGTGATCATTGCAAGAAACCAGGCCATTCCAAGGAGAAGTGCTGGAAGCTTCATGGTAAACCAGTCGATTGGAAGCCAAGGTCTTCTAAAGATACACAGTCCCATTTAGCTTCTGCCTCAAGTGTCGCAAGTTTTACCAAGGAACAGATCGAAGATCTCCAGAAATTGTTTGGCAAGTTTGCATGCCCTGGTGAGGCAAATCTGGCCATGAAAGAAACTGAAGGTAACTCCTTTCCTACAGCCCTATTATCTACACAACTTACTCCAACGTGGATCATCGACTCTGGGGCATCTGACCATATGACTGGTAACAAGGAATTGTTCCTTCAATACACAGCATCTTCTTCTAATAGATCGATTAAAACTGTTGATGGCTCACTTTCTCAAATCCAGGGCTGTGGTTCTATTAGTATTAATGAAAATCTGTTGCTCCGTGATGTCTTATTTGTTCCCAATCTTGCCTGCAACCTGATATCTGTTAGCAAGCTTTCAACAGATTTAAATTGTTCCACAGTTTTTAATGCTTCTGGTTGTGTTTTGCAGGCAATGGATTCGAAGACAATGATTGGCAATGCTAGGTTGCACAATGGCCTCTATGTTCTTCATGGCACTCCACCCTCTTCTATCTCTCAAACTCCTTGTTTCTTTACAGCCTTAGGACAAAGTGATGATGTTTTCTTGTGGCACTTTAGGTTAGGTCATCCTAGTTTTCAATATCTTGCAAAATTGTACCCTTCCTTATTCATCAATAAAAAGCCAAGCTTATTTAAATGCCATATCTACCCTCTTGCTAAACAAACCAAAGCATCCTATTTGCCATCTACTTATAAACCATCTCACCCTTTTTCTTTGATCCATAGTGATATTTGGGGCCCTTCTAGAGTGAAAATGCTGATGGTTGTAAGTGGTTTATTACTTTTATTGATGATCATGGTAGAACTACTTGGACTTATTTGATGAAAGAAAAATCTGAAACTGAAAGCATTTTTGATAGATTTTACACCATGGTCATTACCCAATTCCATACTAAAATCCAATTGTTTAAGTCTGATAATGGCAGTGAGTTTTTTGCTAGGTCTTTGGGTGATTCTTTTCGAAAAAAGGGGATAGTTCAGATTAGTTCCTGTGTTGATACTCCATAACAGAATGGAGTGGCAGAAAGAAAAAATCGACACCTTCTTGAAGTCACTCGATCCCTTTTATTTACCAATAATGTTCCTAAGTACTTGTGGGGAGAAGCCTTGTTAACTGCCACATATTTGATCAATCGCATGCCCAGTAAGGTTTTGAAATTTCAAACCCCTCAATCCATTTTCTTGGACAAATATCCCCACTTTAAGCCTCTTTCTTGTACATTACCTCCTAAGATCTTTGGGTGTACAGTTTTTATTCATAATTCAGCCAGTAATAGGTCCAAGTTAGATCCTAGATCTGTAAAGTGTGTGCTAGTAGGGTATTCTTCACTTAAGAAGGGCTATAAAATTTTTTTGTTACTATGGATCTTACCTTTTTTGAACATGACCCTTACTTTACTACGGCTGCAATTCAGGGGGAGACTTGTGATGATCTTCAGCCTTCCTACCAACATCAGGTAATTTCTCCTAGTTTTTCTATACCTTCAGATCTTTCATCCATTCACTCCACAAATCCATCCTTGTTACCTACAACACCAACAACTTCTCAAGATCCTTCCAAAACACCTACTCCTCCCAAACAACTTTTGACCTATACAAGGAGAAAGAAAACTATACCTGAGGCCATCTTGCAATCTGACACTTGCCGAGAATTGGATTTGAGTCCAATTGCCAATATGGAAGATGAAGGAAATGTGATTAGTAAGTCTACTACTCCTAATCTGGATGATTTTCCTATTGCTATTAGAAAATGAGTTAGACAGTGCACTAAACATCCTATCCAGAAGTTTGTTGCTTACAGCTCTTTGATGCCATCCTTTAAAGTTTTTACAGCAAGTTTTGATGAAAAAGAAATTCCTACAACTGTTGATGAGGCACTAAAACATCCTAAGTGGAGAAGGGGTGTTGAAGAAGAAATTAGTGCACTTGAGAAAAATGGTATCTGGACAATAATGGATCTTCCCCAAGGTAAAAAACATGTCGGTTGTAAATAGGTTTTTTCTGTGAAATATAACTCTGATGGTAGTTTGCAGAGATATAAAGCAAGGCTCATGGCTAAAGGGTATACACAGACCTATGGGATTGATTATACTGAAATCTTTGCTCAGTGGCAAAACTCAATACTATTCGAGTTTTGTTAAGTCTTGCTGTCAACAATGATTGGATTCTACACCAACTGGATGTCAAGAATGCATTTCTTAATGGGAAGTTAGATGAGGAAGTTTATATGAAGATCCCACATGGTCTGAAATCAGTTGAAGGAAATTAGAAAATTTGTAAGCTCAACAAGTCACTTTATGGCCTAAAGCAATCTCCTCGAGCTTGATTTGACAGGTTTACCAGGGTTATTCTGAAGAATGGATACAGGCAGTCACTAGCTGATCATACACTCTTTATTAAGGTAACTTCAAAAAATAAAAGGGTTATCTTGATTGTTTATGTGGATGACATAATCTTGACAGGGGATGATGATGAAGAAATTAGCTGCTTGAAGAATCTTCTGAATAGAGAGTTTGAAACAAAAGACTTAGGGAAGCTTAGATATTTTTTGGGCATGGAGGTTGCAAGGTCAAGTAAGGGGTTGGTGATAAATCAGAGGAAGTATGTCCTTGATTTACTAGATGAAACTGGAATGCTGGGGTGTAAACCAGCAGATACACCAATGGAGGCTGGCTTGAAATTTACTAATGAAACAGGCTCTTTAGTTGACAAAGAAAGGTTTCAGAGATTAGTGGGAAAATTGATCTATCTATCACTAACCAGGCCAGACATTGCTTTTCCAGTTAATGTGATAAGTCAGCATATGACCAATCCAAATGAAGAACACATGGCAGCAACAAACAGAATCCTCAGGTACTTGAAGAAGACTCCTGGACATGGTTTATTGTTTAAAAAGACACGGGACAGATCTGTGAAAGTATTCACTGACTCTAGCTGGGCTGGAGAACTCACTGAAAGAAGATCAACCAGTGGCTACTGTACTTTTGTTTGGGGAAATCTCGTAACTTGGAGAAGTAAGAAGCAATCAGTTGTCTCCAGAAGCAGTGCAGAGGCAGAATTCCGAGCTTTGGCACTAGGAATGTGTGAAGGAATTTGGCTACTTAAGTTACTGAGGGAGTTAAACACAGACCAAGAAAATAAGTTTGAGATCTTGTGTGATAACCAATCAGCAATTCAAATTGCTAGGAATCCAGTTCAACATGATAGAACAAAACATGTTGAAATAGACAAGCATTTTATTTCGGAAAAGGTTAACAATGGGATAGCTTCTTTGTTATATATTCCTACAGAAGGACAGCTAGCTGATGTACTTACAAAAGCTTTACCCAAATCAGTTTTTGATGAGTTCTTATTCAAGCCGGGACTATACAACGTATACTCTCCAGCTTGAGGGGGATTGTAGGATAATACGATATGTATGTCTAAGAGTTGTATGTAATGTAAAAGTCTTGTAAGTCATGTAAAAGATTAAGAGTTATCTGTTAGTAGGATAAGGATTAAGAGTTATCTGTTAATAGATTAGAAGTCTTCTATTATTAGGAGTGCTAGTTAAAGATAAATCCTTAAGGACTCTATAAAAGAGTTCTATGTTGTAACCTATGAGATCATCGAATAAACAGAATACTTTCTCTTCTGTTTTCAATACTTTCTACACTATCCATACGAATGCAGCAATTTACATGCATTGTACATACTACATTCAAGTCTCTGCTAGGCTCGCACAGACCCCCGAAGTTAGCGGTATCAAAGAATCGAATCTTCAATCCGATTTCCGAGATGAAAGGATCGAACTTGATCTTATTGAGAACATCCTGGTCGTGAAGTCCGGGATGAGTTTCGCGGGAAGAGTACCAGAACTTGTAGAATGCTATGGTCCGATTATTAGATTTTACATACTTAAATCCCGAGTTGGGACTGTTATTCATATCCTCTGATCTGCCTAAGAAATGGTCACATGCTATCTGAAAATCAGCATCCGGAAAGAAGCGTGGAAATGGATCCCGAAACCACACGATATCGGCATCCTGGAGAAGTAAACTGAGGCGTAGGCATTATGTACGCCAACAGAAACCTTAATAAGGTACATTAGACTCGGGTAACATGGATAAATCTAACAGAAGAAAAGGTGGAATACCGTGAAAACGAAAGTATAACCCAACTCGAGGACAGATCGTAGGAAATCGATCTTTCTCCACACTATCTTCAAGTAGGGTGGGGTCATAAAGAGTGCTTCCTGCTGGAAGTCAACACCCTCGGTGACAAGAGCATAGCAATGCTTATGTACAATTCGACAACGATTGTATGCCTTTTGACCCAAGGCCACAATCACCAAATGGTCTAGAAGCTTATGCGTGCCATCTCCAAACTTAAAGCTCTTGAGGAAAAGGTCGAGAATGATCCCGGACTCGCCCAAGCATCGTTCAAAGATGTTAAAATAACAGTCTTATTCACGGTGGAAGCTTTCTTCAAGATTTGTTCTAGTTCTTGTGTCGAATCCTGCAGTAAAACAACTTGATAATGTAAAAATATATTCAAGAACATTCCTTGGATTAGCACTTACAGCAGCTCATACATAGCAGCTACACCATTGACCTTAACTTTAATAAACTTCACTACAAAAGAGTAATTAATAAATCCAAATATTATTTGAATTTGTAAAAAATAAATATGATGTCTTCAAATATCTGATTTCGCACCGTCCCTTGTTATTTATAAGAAAACAAAGGTAAAGAGAGGGGAAGAGAGAGAAGTAACCGGAAGAGAGGAGTAATTGAGGTCGGAAGGGGAAAAGGAGAAAGAGAAGGAACGGTGGGAATAAGTGACAGTGTAAAGAAGCAAAGCGGAAAGAGTGACGAAGGTGACAATGAATGCTCCATGGCGGATTTGCACCGAGCTTTCGGGAGACATAATAAGAGGAAACGACGGCGGAGGAGGAGAAGCGACAGAGCTAAAGGTTGGAAGGGAGAGAGGTGGAGCCTGGAGGTAACCGACGCCAGTTAAAAGATTAAAAAGTTAGACCAATTGCTGTCTAAAGAACCTCAAACGACAACAACGATAATTTTAAGCTCTCCCATTGTTTTGTTTATATTTAAGAAGCCGCTAAAAATGCGAAGAAGAAGATGAAGCACGAATGAGTTTGGCTGTTTCACACATTCCGAGTTCTCAATTTATTTAAAGAAAAACACGTCGGTACTCTAGTGATGGTCGGCTTGTTTAGAGTGGGGCTCTACCTAATTGTTTATAACAAAAGGGTAAACCACACCCAGATCAGTAGTAGCGGAGTTAATGGAGGAGTACACGGTGGTGTTCTCGAGAGCGATGGAGGACTTGTTTCTTGAACCTCCTTATCCTCGGCAGTCTTCCTTATTGATTTTTTTTTATGTGAATAGGTACGATTTTATTAACGGGAGAATTATATGCCGGAAGTACCACCATGTGCCTTATTATATATTTGTAAACTAATAGTAAGAAAAGACTACATATAGTAATATGAAAAGAATAAACAACGGAATACACCCGGAATAAATTTGACTTGTCCTCATGCACCCGCTCATACAACCTCAAATTTCTGACTTGTCCTCATGCAATAGATGAATAACCTGATTAGACGGTGTACTAAAATATACAGCTTCAATATTATCAAACTATATATTTTTGACGAGTTCATTGACCACTTTGTTACCATCACGTAAAACATGTATCTGAACAATTCAACTACGTCGTCTTAACCCATTCAAGTGCCCACCTAACGAATGAGCGCCGTGGTCCTTGAAATCACGTGGAACATGTATCCTCCGCAGTCTTGCTTTATTTCTTGTTTTGTTTATTTCAATTATTTGTAACATAATTTTTATTCGGAATTGCTTCGCGAGGGTTCTTTGTTCATGTTCGTCTTGTTTGGAAACAACCCCTTTTAATATTCAGTTATTCTCGCTGGTCACTAGTATTGATCTCAAATCTCACATTCCGCCGTAGAGATGAAGTTTGGGGAGGTTGCGTTCTGACATTTTAATTTTTTATTTAAATTAAATAACTTTTGAATTCTTCTTAAAAAATTGTTGATGATTTAATTCTACGACCTTAAAATTTTATAATTTCACACTTTTTTTAAAAAATTAATATAATTTTTTTAAAATTTATAATCTTATTTAATGAACAAAGTTTTGATCTAAAATTAAAAGATTTGATAATTTTAAAGGATTCGTCAATCAAATCCATTAATACAATTGTTTGATAAACAAAATATATTAACAAAATCATCCAAATAACTTAAATTTTAATAACTCACAGCTTTTTGAAGTAAAACATATTTTTATATAATTTAAATAATTATTTTCTTCAATTGTAGAAAAAATTGCATATTCAAACAAAAATGAGTAAATTATACTCAAGGCCATATAACTTTAGGGAGTTCACGCTTTAGACTTCAAACTTTATTTTGTGTTCATTTTGGTCCCCGTTTCCTTTTAAATTAAGCTTTCTGAGTTTTAAATTATTTCAATTAAGTCCTGAAACTTGGTTTTCCAATTCAATTAAATTCTCAAAAATTTATAATGGCTCAAATTTAGTCCTGCAAACTAATTCACTTTCTCAAAATGGTCCTCAAACTTTCTAAAAATTTTCTAACCCCAAATTTTGGGATATTACAAAATTTGTATTTGTAACTTTTAAAAACTGATACAACAAATGATTTTTAAAATGTATCAATTTTAGGCGTAATGAGGATCCTTTAAGCTCCCACGCTTAATCAACTCACAGACCAAATTTTGCAATCTAGTTTTTCAGCGCATACTTTTTAAAATTGTTTTTAAAAGGAAATTTTAGTTTTTTTTTGTTATAAACGACAACTTTATAGGTTTCCGTCAGATCTAACATGAAATAATTGATGACAAAACACAAATGTTTTTCCTAAAAAATATTTTTGCGTAAAAAAAAAAGACTTCCACACTCGCCAAATCTACATATACGAATCGTATTTAAACAAGATAAAAGTGATTTATCATTAAAAATATATTAGACAATGTAAATTATTTTCTTTGAGATAAGTAAGTGTATATTAACTATGATCTTTAGTACCTATCTTTAAGTTACATTAATAAATCTTATTTATTATTTTAAGTACACTAAATTAAAGAATTAATTAATACCTATTCAAAAAAGAATTAATTAATGTACTTTTTGAGAAATTATAATTCAATGTAAATATATTAAATTAAAAAATTACTAAACACGTCTCGCTTTCCACAGTTCCACTTTTAAGTTAATGTAACGATTCTATAGTCAATTGTAATTGGCAATTGGAAAAGGATAAAGGAATGTAACTACCATTCTTCTCTCCATTATTTCCATATTTTTCTTAGAGATAGTTATTTCCTAAATATTTCTTTTTGCTGTTTATTCTTTACTATTGCTGTTTCTGTTGATCACCTCTATGTCTGTCGGTTATTTAAATTCTCAATTTAATTGTGTATAAATAAACTTTATTTTTTATGAGCGTCCATGTGTTTTCTTCTAATTTCATTTTTGTTTTGTGTTTTGCATTGTCAGAAATCATCTTTTTATCCACTTTATGATATTCTTTTTATCTACTTTCATGATAGTTTCTTTGCTTGTTACTATATTTTTATGATAGTTTTAATTTATTTTTATGACATGTCTATTTGTATGACAGTTTTTTTTTATTTGAGAAGATCAACGGTCTCTTTTGATTTTGATATTTTTTTGGTTATTTGTTGATGTATCAAATTTTTGAGTGAAAAAAATCGTATAATTCACTATGCTTTCTTATCAAAGTAGAAAACTGTTCAAGTTCTTTTAAAAAGTGATAGATTTTGGTTTTCTTGCTTCTACGGCCTTTGGATTTTAATCTATTTATTTATTTTCTATGATTATTCGTGTTTGGGGTGTATCGTGTTTGTAATTTTTTTGAGAATATGGTGGTGTGATTACATGGTAGTATCTGTTCAATTTTCTTAGCCCTTTAATAAAGCGCACACACCATGCGCACATAGTGCTCGAACCCGAGTCACCTGAATAAAATACATCATCCTTTATCACTGGGACCACTCCATGGGTCACCGTGCACTCATGATGTTCAATTTTATTTTTTTGTGATTATTTTCACTTTTAATAAAATTTAGTTTCATGTTCTTGTTAGAAAAAATATAACTGAATGTAATTATAGATATAATTTTTAATTATGACCTCATATTATTTTATATATCTATTATAGATAAATTAAAAAATACACATTCAAATACTGAATTAAATAATTTGTGAAATTGATGTCTCATAAATTTAATCTGTGGAGGAGAAATTTATTACTAATAAATATTGAATTCACAACCTAAGAAAAAGAGAAAAGTGCTAATTGAAAGTATTTAATCACATGCTCTAGAGATGGTCACAATTATATTTTTTAAAAAATAAAAGGTTTGGTATTTTGAGAAATGAAGACAAAAGAAACGATACAAACTTTCAAGGAAAAATTCGAAGAAAAATAAGGATTTTTTTAAATAGTAAAAGGCAATTACAAGGTATTATCTGTTAATACATATTCTTAACCCTTTGACAATGCGCATATACTTTGTAGACAAATTAATTTGAACTTGTGTCTCCTAAGAAGGGCATCATTCGCTTTCTATTAATAGGGCAGGCCCTGAGGGTGGGCAAGAAGGACGTCCGACCAGGGTCCACTATTTATATTTTTTAATTATCTATATAATTTTTAAAATTTAAATATTTATTAGTGGAGTCCACATTCCCTAATTAAAAAATTTATTTAATCTAAACATTAATGAATCTTACGGTCATAATTGAGATTTTAAGATAGTTTAGTTTTTTTCCTAATATTTGTTATTAGAGGTTCATTTTTTTCAATACTTGTTGCTTGAGACTCATTTTTTTTTCAATACTTGTTACTAGATACTTAATTTTTTTCAATATTTGTTATTAGGGGCCCACTCTTAATATTTTTTAATATTTATTATTGGGGGTCTAATTTTTTCTCAATACTTGTTATTTGAGACCCAATTTTTAAAATACTTATTATTAGAGGCTTATTTTTCATGATATTTGTTATTAGGACCTACTCTTAAAATTTATTTTTTTCAAGATTTTTATTAGGGGTCTAAATTGTTCAATACTTGTTATTTGTGGTTCAATTTTTTTAATACATGTTATTTGTGGTTTAATATTTTCAATACTTGTTATTAGATGCCCATTTTTTTCAAATATTTGTTATTAGGTGCACATTCTTAAAATTATTATTTTTTAATAATTGTTATTAGGGGTCTACTCTTAAAAATTCATTTTTTAAATATTTTTATTGAGGGCCAAAATTTTAAATAATTGTTATTAGAAGCTCAATTTTTCCTCAATATTTATTATTAGGGGTTTATTCTGAAAATTTAATTTTTTAAATATTATTTTATTATAGGTGTACTCTTAAAATTTGTTATTTTTCGATTTTATTATTAGAGGCTTACTCTTAATATTCAATTTTTTCAACACTTATTATTAAGGGACTATTTTATCGGTTTACCCCGGGCCTCCAAAATCTCAGGACCAGACCTATCCACTGAAACACTTGTTGGATTCATAAAAATAATGACATATAGTAGACCATTGATTTTTTCGATCTAATTTAATTTTTCAATGCCTAATTATTAATTAGAACAATTTTTGTCTTATAAAATACAAATCTTAAATTCCTAACCTTAACACCCTAAACCCTAACCCTAACCCTAACACCCTAAACACTAACCTTAAATTCTAAATCTTAAACCCTAAACTACAATCCTAATCCTTCTCTTCCCCATTTTATGGTGAGTTGACGTGTTAGCTAGTTCATTATAACTTTGCCTTTTATATATTATGAATATAAATTCTTAATTATGACAAGTGCCTAACTCAATTATTCATAAATCATCAGTGATTTTTATTTTCATACCTATTTTAGTCACTAAAATTTTAAAATGTTTAATTTACTCACTCAATTTTCAAATTATTCTTGTTTTAGTCACTCTCTGATGACATGAATTATTTTATTACCATTATTATTGTGACATATTAAATTTATTAATATTAAATATAAAATATGATTTAAAATAAAACCCGAATTATACCTTTAACCTCAAACTTTAAACTCAAAATTATACCCCCAATATATGGTTTATGGGTATGATTTGCGTTTTTAAATTTTTTTAACTTTGAATCATATTTGACATTTAATATTAATAAAATTGGCATGTAATAATAATAATAATAATAATAATAATAATAATAATAATAATCTATGTCGTTAGGGAGTGACCAAAATAGGAGCAATTTAAAAGTTGTGTGAGTAAATTGAATATTTTGAAACTTCAGTGGCCAAAATAGGTCTAAGAATAAAATTTAGTGATGATTTGCGTAATTTACCCATAGAGTTGGGGTAAAGGAGACAAAGGCTCTAACTTTATTAAAATCATTGTTTTCCACACTAGATTGGGTAATTTCTCTTATAGTTTTTCAATTTGGGTTAAGACTCCCTCTAATTTCCCTATTTTAGAAAGATTAATCTCATGCCTAGGGGTGATAATGCGCCTGACCGGCTTGCGAGCTATAAGGGCTCAGCTTGGTCAAAGCTCGATCAAAGCTCAGCTCGAGTGAGCTCGACTCAAGCTCGGCTCGAGACTTTAACAAGCCGAGCCGAGCAGACCCAAGCTCGGCTCGAAAAGGTCGTGAACAGGCTCAGAATAATTATATATATGCTATATATACACTAAAAGTAATCTGTTTAGCAAAATAAAAACAATAAAATAAATTAGGGAAATCCTTTAAAAGCAAAATAATGAAAATAAATT
Organism: Hibiscus mutabilis; assembly: GCA_019671005.1. Classification (NCBI taxonomy): domain Eukaryota; kingdom Viridiplantae; phylum Streptophyta; class Magnoliopsida; order Malvales; family Malvaceae; genus Hibiscus; species Hibiscus mutabilis. Next base: position 26,280,775 of record CM033735.1, on the reverse strand, counting down.
GGGAATTTTCCTTAGTTGGTTGTTGTTTGATTTTGTATTTTATTTGATTATGTGTTTGTTTTGTAAGAATATTTCTTGGTTATTTGGATTGATCTAATTTTTTGGCACTATTTTCCCCTTTTTCGACATTAAATTTCATTTCAGTGTTGGTTATGAAAAGGGCTTTTAACGAGGCTCTATCTTTTATAAAAACAATTATAGCAAAATTGTTCATTTTGAACCGAGACCGAGCTGAGCTCAATAGTATTGTTTTTGAGCCAAGCTCGAGCCTAAAATTTCAAGCTCTATGAGCCTCGAGCCCGAACCAAGCCTAATAACATTGTTTCCGAGCCGAGCTTGGCCAGGATCAGGCTCAGCTCGTCTCGTTATCACCCCTACTCACGCTAGTCGATATTTTTTGAACACCATGGTATGAGATCTAGTGGTATCAGTTTCTATTAAAAAAATTATCCTTCTAGGACTTTGGAGTAAATTTTAGTGTTGGCAACAGAATACATGGGGTTTGAAATGCAATCTATAAACTAAAGTTAACACGTCAAATCCATAAAGTGTTTTAAAATTATGAGTATGAACTTGAAGGGTTAAAGACTAAAATGTATTTATCAGTCAAGGATACCATAAAATTTGGGGAGAAAGGGAGAGGGGGAGAGGGAGATGGGGAGGGGGAGAGAGGGGAGAGGGAGAGAGAGAACATATATGTTGGATCGTTGGAAGAGTGTAAATGAGTGGTTGAGATTAACAATAAAAAATGTAAAGATTATCATAGAAAAAACTAAGGAAATAATCTTAGTCATTTATTTACCCTCATTCAAGACTATAAAAACTGTGTAAAAGTAATGGATGATTGAGATTAACAATATGTAGTCAGGAAATTTAGAAAAAAATGAGTGAATTATGCTTATGTTAAAAATTTTAATCTCAACCATTAAAATCAAGGGAAAAACTTTGATACACAGGCCGTGTAAACTAAAAGTTTACGCATGCCTTTTAGTTTTAGGGGTTAGGATTTTAGTTTAGAGTTTAAAGTTTAGGGGTTTAGGTTGTAGGGTTTAGAATTTAAGGTTAGTGTTTAGAATTTAGGGATAGTGTTGTAATTAGGCTAGTATGCAAGAATTATCCCCTTGTGATTCAAGGGATACCTTTTTCGGCCAACCTTATGGCCCTACCTATACATGAATTTGACGTTATTTTGGGGGCTTGATTGGCTCGGGGAGCATCAAGCTTGGGTAGACTTTTCAAAGAGAAAATTATACCTTCGAGGTCTTGGCAAGGAGAGTGTGACTCTCATGAATTCCAAAGGCAAAAGATCATTGTTGTGTGCCACAGTAAGCAAAGAGGAATCACAGTTGCAGAATATAGACACAGTGTAAGAGTTTCCTGATGTGTTTCTCTATGAGCTTCAAAGTTTACCATCTACTCGTGAGGTTGAATTTGGGATTGAAGTGCAACCTGGAACCACTCCGGTTTCCATTGCACCTTATCGGATGGCACCAATAGAACTCACCGAGCTTAAAGTGCAAATTCAAGACTTATTAGACAAGGGTTTCATTCGACTGACTCCTCACCTTGGGGAGCTCCGGTCCTCTTTCTCAAGAAGAAATATGGATCAATGTGTCTTTTTATTGATTATCGACAATTGAACAAGCTCACAATCAAGAATAAGTATCATTTACCGAGGATCGATGACTTGTTTGATCAACTGAAAGATGCAACGGTCTTTTCTAAGATTGACCTGAGGTCTGAATACTATCAGATGAAAATGAAGGAGTGTGATGTGCCCAAGATGGCTTTTCGTACAAGATATGGCCACTACGAATTCTTGGTTATGCCTTTCGGGTTAACCAATGCACCTGCTACCTTTATGGATCTCATGAATCGAGTTTTTAGACCCTATCTTGATAAATTTGTGGTGGTATTCTTAGACGATATTTTGATATATTCCAAAATCCAAGCTGAACATCTTGAACATCTTTGTATTGTGCTTCAGACTCTTCGGGACAAACAATTGTATGCCAAGTTCAGCAAGTGCGAGTTTTGGCTCACCCAAGTCTCATTTTTGGGTCATGTGATCTTCGCTGAAGGCATTCAAGTATATCCAAAGAAGACCCAAGCTATAGTGGAATAGAGACCACAGAAGAATGTAGGTGAGGTTCGTAGCTTTCTCGGTCTCGCTGGCTATTATAGGAGATTCATTAAAGGATTCTCTATAATAGTAGCTCCGTTAACTAAACTCATACGAAAAGATGCGCCTTTTGAATAGACTTACAAGTAACAAAGAAGCCTTGACCAACTCAAACAAGTATTGACTCATGCATCAGTTTTGATTCAACCCGAGTCTGGGAAGGATTACACTATATATAGCGATGTTTTGCACCAGGGGTTGGGGTGCGTATTGATGCAAGAAGGCAAGGTTTTTGCTTATGCATCAAGGCAACTAAAACTACATGAAATAAACTATCCTACTCATAAACTTGAATTGGCTGCGATCGTCTTTGCATTGAAAATCTAGAGAATTATCTCTACAGAGAAAAATATTACCTATACACCGACCACAAGAGCCTTAAGTATTTGTTGACACAAAAAGAACTCAATCTTTGTCAAAGAAGATGGATAGAACTCCTCAAGGACTATGACCTTGTTATTGATTACCATCCGAGCAAGGCCAACGTGGTAGCAGATGCACTCAACCGCATGCCTTTACCTACTCCTTAGGCTATTAATGTTCATTTCCAACTTCGAAAGCACCGTGGTTTCATAGCTGAAATTCAAGTTCAGTCTACCATAGTGATGAGAATCAAATCCCTACAAGAACAAGATCTTGAATTACCAGCTATTGCTTATAAGCTTCAGAATAATCCTGACCATGATTTCAAGATTAATTCTGAATGACTCTTATACTTCCATGATATAATATGTGTGCCCAACAATGAGTCTCTTCGTGATGAAATTCTCAAGGAAGCCCATTGTAGCCCTTACTCAGTTCACCCATAAGCAATAAAGATGTACAAAGACTTATGGGAATTGTATTGGTGGCCTGTCATGATAGCAAGTATCATAGAATTTGTATCAAGGTGTCTCACATGTCAACAAGTTAAAGCCATGCACCGTAACCCTACCAGATTGTTGTAATCCATTGAACTCCCTTAGTGGAAGTGGGAGAAGATAATTATAGACTTTGTTAGTGGTTTACTATTGACCCCAACCAAGAATGATGCTATTTGGGTTATTATAGACCGTTTCACTAAGTCAGCACACTTCATACCGGTTAGAATAGACTACGATCTTCTAAACTGGCTGACTTGTATATCAAGGAAGTCATTCGACTCTACGGTGTGCCACGGTCTATCATCTCCAATCGGGATCCACAATTTGCGTCTCAATTTTAGAGGTCATTGCAAAGAGCTCTGGGCACCAGAGTCAATCTTAGTATAGCTTTCCACCTTCAATCTGATGGCCAATCAGAAAGGGTAATCCAGATATTATAAGATATGCTTCGTGCTTGTGTTATTGACTTCGAGGGATCTTGAGAGAGATCCCTACCTCTCGTTGAGTTTACTTATAATAACAGCTACCAAGCATCCATAGGCATGACACCGTATGAAGCATTGTATGGCAGGAAGTGTAAAACACTGCTATGTTGGTTTGAACTCAGTGAAAGCAAGGTGTTGGTCCCTGACTTACTTCAGGAAACTAAAGAACGGATAACCATCATCCATGACTATTTGAAGGCCGCCTTCTACTGAAAAAAGCCTATGTTGACCTCAAGAGGAAAGATATACAATTTGATGTTGGTGAGGAAGCATTTATAAAAGTCTCCCCATGGAAGAAGATTTTTCAATTCGATAAGAAGAAAAAGTTGAGTCCCCGATTCATTGGACCTTTTGAGGCGATTGAAAGAATTGGCCCTGTAGCTTACCGATTAGCTTTGCCCCAAGAGTTGAGCAAGATCCACCATGTGTTCCATGTATCGATGCTTCGCAGATACATATATGATCCATCACATGTTATAGAGCCTGAATCTGTAGAACTCCAACCTAATTTACTGTACGAGGAGGAACCCATGCAAATATTGACAAGAGAAGTCAAGAGACTTTGAAATAAGAACATCTCGTTAGTTAAAGTATTGTGGAGGAATTACAAGGCTGAAGAAGCTACATGAGAACTAGAGGAAAAGATGAGAAGTCAGTACCCGCATCTCAGGTAAAAATTTGAGGACAATTTTTTCTTTAGGGGGAGAGTTGTAACATCCCAAAACTAGGCCTAGTCAGAATTTAATTTCGAAAACCAAAAATCTTACACTGAAAAGTCAAAATTATATAATCGACCTTTTACCAATTGCTCAATTGTTGGATTATGGAATCCCAATTGAGCATTGATATTGTTTAAGGACTCCATTATAAGCTTTGAACTTGTTTTAGTAACTTAATTGTGGAAATTGGAAGTTTGAGGGTAAATATGTAAATAATAGAAAATTGAAGGACTAATCTTGCGATTAGCCCTCCTCAAGTTTAATCACCACACACGTGGGATGCTTGAGTTAGCTTCTTTCAATTAAGTCATATTGAACATGTCACAAGATCATTGACGTTGCTATTGCATTGTTATTGTTATTGTTATTGATATTGACAAGTATTGATATTTATGAGTATTGAATCCTTGGATACGAACGGACATGGGATACAACTGGCATGCCATAGAATTCCTGAGCTCAATGGTAAGGAATGGACTACGGTCCTTGAGCTAAGGCTCTCATTGGCGATGTTGGCGGGATGTGGTTGAGTTGGTCTTATTGTCGGTGTTGGCAGATATTGACCATTTATTGTTGGCGATGTTGGTTGGGAATTCACGTATCTACATTTCATGTCGATCCAAGGAAAATATGTGAATAAGTATTGCAAGTATTGTTAAAATATGTTTTGAAATGCATTACATTGATATATACATGTCACGATCTTCATTGATGCTCATATTGTTCTTTATGACTACCTCACTAGGCTAAGTAAGCCTAATGCATCTCATTTCCATGCATTTTCAGGTTAAAGCATAGTTGGATCAAGGATTGGAGCCATGAGCGTTTCGAAGCAAGTCACTATCCTCTATGTAATGTTAATATGGTCCTTAGACTCCTAGAATGGTGGCATAGGGTCTAGACAAGTTGGTTTAGTCCCATTTTGCATGTATATGTGGTCCACTATGTTAAAAGGGTTAAAATGCCCATTTTGGTCATGTTAGTGTTTTAGTTAAAAGCACCAATTATGCATATTTGGCCTAACTAGTGAAAACATGGTAAATGGATTCATTTGATCATGAAATTTTGCATGCTAATAGATTCTAGTGTTTTGAAGCATTAAGTTGGTCAAAATGACCATTCATTGTTGGCAATGTTGGTTGGGACTTCGTGTATCCACATTGCATTTCGATCCAAGGAAAATATGTGAATAAGTATTGCAAGTATTGTTAAAATATGTTTTGAGATGCATTACATTGATATATACATGTCATGACCTTCATTGATGCTCACATTGTTGTTTATGACTACCTCACTAGGCTATGTAAGCCTAATGCATCTCATTTCCATGCATTTTCAGGTTAAAGCATAGTTGGATCAATGAGCATTTTGAAGCAAGTCACTATCCTCTATGTAATGTTAATCTGGTCCTTGGACTCCTAGAATGGTGGCATAGGGTCTAGACAAGTTGGTTTAGTCCCATTTTGCATGTATATGGGGTCTGCTTTGTTAAAAGGGTTAAAATGCCCATTTTGGTCATGTTAGTGTTTTAGTTAAAAACACCAATTATGGATATTTGGCCTAACTAGTGAAAACATGGTAAATGGATTTATTTGATCATGAAATTTTGCATGCTAATAGATTCTAGTGTTTAAATATTGCTGGTAAAATTTCATTGCATTTGGACACTGTTCAACGAGTCAAACTGAGTAAAAACCAGAGGAAATCTGTCATTATATTGCAGGCATACCGATACAGGTCAAACTGTTTCGGTACGGCCTTACATATTTGGTCGGTCAAAGCTTAAGTCAACTAGGGCGTACCGATACGGTTTTAGGATGTTTTGGTATGGAAGTTGACAGTAAGGGTGGGATTTTAAGTTGGATCGATACGGCTTTAAGGCGTATCGAAACAGGTCAACCATAGTCAATTTGTATCGATACAACCCTAGCTGTATCAAAACATGTAAGGATTTTGGCAAATGAAACTTGAAACTGTGCACATCGTTATTGATACAGCTCTAAGCGTATCGAAATAGGGGTCAATGGTCAAGTTAAATTAGGTCAACCCGTATCGATGCACCCTTTAGGTGTTTTGATACGGTGTTTGTTAATTCTATTATCTCGTATCGATACTGGTTAAGCTGTATCGAAACGGAATTTGACAGCTTCAAATTAAGGCCTAAATCGTGCATACCCGTATTGATATAGTCTCTTGGTGTTTCGGTATGGAGTCAGTTATTTCTGTTAAAAAGGCTAGAACACAGTTTGAATAGTTTACAATTGATCACTAAATACGATATGGTTTAATTGAATTAGTTAATGAAACCCAAATGTCATGAAAATTTGTATGAACCCTAGTTACGTGGTAAATTGCATTGTGGTATAGTTAATTTTAAGAAAAGACCTTTAAATTATAGAAATTACAGTTTAGTCTCTAAAACTTGCATAAGTCTGAAATTAGTCATTGAATTGTAAATCTAAGCATAGTATTGACTTTGTAGCCTATTGTACTGATTATGCATGGCTAGTCAAGCATGTTATTGTTTGATCATCAGATTATGATTCAATTTCATCGCACTTTCACCGTTTTGTTCACCGATAGCGTTTTCCGACCCGATTTTCTACCAGGCCAGGTAGGGGATGTTACATCACAACTCACATTCTAGGCCTGAAACTAAAGTGGAGAAAACACCCCATCAAGCAAACACAACTCACCTAGTGTACTGAGCTAGCAATGCAAATTGAAGTGTCCCTCAATAGCTATGCCTTTGACATTTATTTCTTTTTTCTTTTTTATGGGAGTATATTATTTTTAGCCTTTATGCTAACAATAAGCATCCAATTCATTATATTCATCAAATTATGCTACAACATCAGAGAGTCTAACCTAAGATTTTTCTAAGGCCTCTAAGTATTGAAAGCATGCAACGTGTTGAAGGCAATGCTACAACATTTTCAATCCTAGGTTCAATTCTTAAAATCTTCATCAATAGTAATAGAATTTAAACCTAAAGATATAATCATCATTAAATATCATAAAAATTGCATTTAGTAGTTTCAAACAGAATCAATGCCATAGCAGAAAAATGCAAAAGATAAAAAAAACTACCCTACGAACCAAAACCTCCCCCAAACTTGAGGGAAACATTATCCTCAATCCAATTAAGTGAATATGCAATGTAAAAAACAAACACTAATAAAACCATTAAATAAAAAAAATTTAAATTAAATTAAATAAAAGACTAAGTTGAAGTTTAATGGGTGCGAGAAGGTATGGTCTTTCTCGATGGTCTTCCTCGCCGTGCATTTAAAGCGTGTAATGGGGCGGGACGCGGTAGGTGTTGGCTCTTCAGTGGCCAATGGTGCAGGGGATGTTGAGGCATCCAGTTGAACTTGTGCAAGAGTAGAGTTTGAGGAGCCTTTGGATTTAGAAGTCGTGGGCATCCCCTCTAGTACATCGTCAACCTCAACAAGAAGGTTTGAGTTGACTCAACCGAAAATGAGCTTGGTTCGAGTCTTTGGTGTGGTAATGATGGAGCATGAGTTGGATGTGGAGAAGTTGGAGTGGCTGGTCGATCTAATGTTGGGGCATCAAAATCCTTATCACTCACCAAGTGTTTAGGGCTGGCAGAAATAGGCCATTCTGAGGCCATGGGGGCCTTACCCTTAGCCTTGACTTTCTAGTTAGTTGGGTAAGTGGATGTGGAAACATCAGAGAGTGCATCACCAACAGATGGTGAACTCACGGAGCGAGCAACTCTATTCTTTCCTTTTCTTTCTCAAGGTAGCAATAGTTGGATTGGTTAGCGAGGCACCTTCTTCTTTGTCATGTGGCTGTAGCACCGAGTACTCATCAGCATTCATCTAGTTTGGGGTAGGAGGGGAGGGTTCGACAATAAGGTGTACCAAAAAATGAGAGACTCTACAGTGGATGTGGGCAGCAACTCTTTGAGTAGGGCACTCAAGGTGATGTCTCTTTGTTGGAAATAGGTGTAGTAGGGTCTGAGATGCCAATCAATCAAGTTAGGCATTGCAGCGTTCTATCCAGTTGATGCTGCAATATCAGCTACTAATCCTTTGAGCCCTTGTGTAACACCCCATTCCCGATCTGGTAGAGATCCGGGTCAGATTGTGTTATCGGAAGACTAATCGAAGGTTCGAAAAAGTTTTAGAGTTCAAAACCTAATCTAAGTATCATATTGATTATTCTTAAGACTTATCCACTTTGTTTGTTACTAAACTTAATCGGAGTTAGGGTCAATTTTAAAATTTCTTAACCTTAGGGACTAAATTGTAAATTTTTACTAGTTATTGATTTTAATCTGATTTCGTATTACCAATTGAAATTAAACTCTCCAATTATTGATTTAAAGGTTTCATTATTAGAACCTATCGAATTACTAATCCAATTAAACCAATTTGAGACTTTTTACGAAAATCAGTTTCGTGACTTAACTAAATTTACTCAATTTTACCAGTACACTTATAATCCATGTTCCTATTGATACGTCAAATTTTAGGGCGTTCGGTATCCATTTACCAAGTTTTCACCTTAGGCTCATTTTAGGCACCTTTTAACCATTTTAACCTATCCAAATCTAAGAATACAACAAAACCATATTACCAAGTCATCATACAATCATTGAAAGGCTTATACAAAACAAGTTGGTCCATATGCCACTTCACTAGAAGTTTATAGCAAAAGATAACATACATATATGGCAGGGACGTGACTTGCAACCACAACAACACGATCAAGGCTCAGAATTGTTCAAGGTCCTGAAAATGCATGAGACATACATGTTAGGCTTATATAGCCTAGTGAGGTAGTTATAACAATTACAATGAATGATTAATGCACGATAATCAAATATACGAGTAGTCGTATTATACTATGCACAATTCATGCTTATTACACATATTTTCATGCTTTCATATTCACATATTACATGTCACATAGTCATATCATAATCATATTGTCATAGCACAATTCATAAATCATAATGTCGTAGCATAATTCGTAAATCATAATGTCGTAGCATAATTCATAGGCACATATCATATTAGGTACCATTGGATACACGAATTCCCTTGTACACCAAGACATATAATGGAGAGTAGGCCGTAGCCCTTGAGCCGTAGCTCCAAAGATATATCCCTTACACACCCAACCTTATTTCCCCCACATATAGGTCGTAGCCCTAGACCGTAGTCCTCCCTTACTTAACCAAGCTCAATAATCCTATGGCATGCCAATTGTATCCAATGTCCATATTTACACAAATTCATATAGTCTATATTTTTTTCAAGTCATATCATATCAAATATCAAAATGAGCCTTAGATCCATATCATGTCACATTTCATATTAAATTCATATATCACATACGTGTAGCATATCATAGTCATATTTGCACATATCAAGGCAATGCAGGTACTTACCGAATTTGCCAATCGAATTCAACACAGTTGATCTACGAGATCCCTTAAACAAATACAAACATAATCATAAAATAATACAACAGGATGGCATCGAGCCTATCTCTTGACACAACTACACTCACCTCGACAACTTGATGCTTTTAAGGTTCTCAGATAACAACACCTTTATCCTTGGCTTTCGAAGGAGATGGCAGTTGTTTTTTATCGACCTCTTGAGCTTATAATTGAATCGAATTTACTCCTAACCTTTTTACCTCACGCACACTTCTTATATCTCCTTATTTTTTTTCTCTTGTTTTCATACAATTCCCTCCCCTATTTATACAATGAGCCGGCCTCCCTTTTGAACACTTCCAAACTCCACGTATATGGAGATATAAGGAATGATGGCATGATTTTAAGGCCATGCCCTTAGGCATGTCCACGTGGGGACAAGACTTTGCCACCCATTATTTTCACTTAGGCTGGGTGTCCCAATTCGTGGAATTGCCCATGACAATTCCAAAGGAATTGGCCGTGGGTCCCATGGCCTTTATCTCTCTTTTTTAATAATAATAATAAACTGATACGGTTAGCCCGAATAACCTTTATTGCTCCAAATTAGGTACAAGATCGAGCTAATTATATAATCAGTACAGAATATTCGATCACAGAAACTTAACCCCGACTAGAGCGATTTTCAGGGTAGGACACCTTGCACTTGGGTTGGGGTAGTCCCCATCTTCGCTTTAATTGTCTCATCGTCGACAGTCTCGTGCACCTACGATTACCGACACAAAACAATAATTAGGCTAAGCAAAATTATTGGCCTAACATGCTTACCCTTAGATGTTGCCCTAGCAAATATTGTTTTGTTATCCTTAGATGGGCTAACATCCTCGACAGTCTCGTGCACCTACATCAACTACTAGAATGATCTGGTTCCCATCAAGGTTTCTACACCGAAAAGATACCATTTTCTTTCTAATTTCTCTTTTTTAATCTATTTTTTTTTTGTTTTTTTAATATTTCAATTGTCTCTTTCTCTCTTAAAACTTAGACTCTAAAAAATCCCATTTTTCTCCAATCCCCTTTCTTTTTTGTTGCATGTTTGATTTATAGTCGATCTTGATAATTTTTTATTTGTTGAAGTTTTGTCCTTTTGTGCTTGTTGTATTCCATTTTTGCTAAAATTTCCCTTGTTTGTATGCATGTATAAGAGCTGTGTATGAGAAAACACTAGTGCTTGACGACATGGAAGATATGTCCAATGCAAAGAGGATTTGTGGTCCCTAGTTTGAGGCAGTGTTTGAGAAAACATGGGTTCAAGATGGATGCACCAATGATATGTCGTGCGGTGGCTGATTCTAAAGCTGATGTGGCCGGTAAACATGGCATGGAGGAAGGCATTGAAAAGTCACGGGCACAAATACCTCTAGAATGCTAAAGATATTGAAGGTTGACACCATTAGGTCTAGGGTTTGACCAACCTTGGCATTCAGTCAAATGGCAATTAGATTGTATGCTAGTTGGGCCTTGGTTTAGTGTGTCTTAATAGATGGGCAGGCTAGTGTATACAGGTCTTTAATTTGGGTCATGTGGATATTGTAATTTGAAAGTTTTAGGTATTTAATTTATTTGGGCTCAAGGTCTGGACAAAATTTTGGTATTACAGCTATCCCTCTTTGCTCATCATTGTGAAACTAGAATAGAGCAAAAACTAAAACACACAAATTTTGTTCGGTCAAACTGCACTATTGGCTTTTTTATTTTGAGATTTCGGGTAAGACTTCTCCATTTTTAAGATGTCTTGACTTTTGAGCTATTATTGCCCTCCATGCTTAAGGATTTAATCTTTTTGTGATTCAACTTCATATATCCTTGAGAGTTCACCATTATGGCTTTGTTGTTTTTGATTCTTGAAGAAAGTACCTAAAAAAGTCAAGTATTCAACATTGGTCACTTATTCAAATTTTTAAAGATAAATTGCTCCCTTCATCTTAAGCCGTTGAAACTTGGAAAATCAATGCTCCTCTATCTTGAGGCATTGAAAATTTTGAAATTTTAATGCTCCGCCATCTTGAGGTGTTGGAACTTTTGAAAATGAATTCTCCCCCATCTTAAGGCGTTGGAACTTTGAAATTGAATTCTCTTCCATCTTGAGGTGTTAGAACTTTGAAATTGAATGCTTCTCTATCTTGAGGCGCTGGGAAGGGGAAAATTAATGTCCCTCCTTCTTGAGATGTTGAAACTTCTGAAATTTAAATATCCCCTAACTTGAGGAGTTGAAACTTTTAAAATAACAGCTCATCCATCTTGAGGCGTTGAAACTTTGAATATTAAATTCTCCCACATCTTGAGGCGTTGAAACTTTGAAAATTAAATGCTTCAAATTTATGTTTGTTGATTTTTGTTTTTAGGGACACTATTCCTCCTATCTTGAAACAAGAGCCCTTTGTCTTCTCTTTTTTTCTTGTGTTTTTTTGTTTTTTTAAAGATATCGTTCCTTCTATCTTGAAACAATGAAACACCTATGGTCTTCCACCAAGAGAAACTGAGACTTTCGAAAAAGTTATATTGCTCATCATTTCTTAAAACGATGTAACATATACGATCTTCCAATCTTGAAATGAGACTCATTTTCCCTTTTCTTTTGATTTTTTCAAAGGCACTGTTCCTCCTATCTTGAAACAATGAAACACCTACAACTCTCTGTGTTGAGAAACTAAGACTTGGCAAAGGTACATTGCTCCTCGTATCTTGAAACGATGTAACGTCTATGATTGTCCTATCCTGAAACGATATTCTTTTTGCCTTTATTTTACCTTTATCCTCAATCGTGAGGTTTCAACTTTTCTATGGGTTGGACTTCTTTAATTTTTAGGGTTTTCCATTTTACTTTTGGGTGTTGTTATCCCCCATCTTAAGGTTTAAATTGTTTTGAGGGTTCGAATTCCTCAATATTGAAAGTTCACAATTTTGTTTTTGGGTATTGTTATCATGCATCTTGAGGTTCCAACTCATTTGTGGGTTCGACTTCTTCCATCTTGACGGTTCGCCATTCTACAAAAATCAAAGGTTTTATCATTAGACATTCATTCATAATTGAATTATTTTTGTTTCTTTTTTGTTGTGTATTTTTTTATTGTTGTTAACCTTCATCTTGAGTTTTCAACTCTTTTTAGGGGTTTTCATCTTTGGTTTCCTTCGTGCTTGAGTTTTTTCATCTTTGGATTCATCCATGCTTAAGGGTTTACCATTTTTGATCCACTTCACTCTTAGAGGTCTCTTTCATCTTTATTGAACTTTTATTCATGTATGAGTAAATGTAATTATATTGGATTCACCTAACTCTATGATTAATGTATGCATTCAATCTAAATGCATGATGCTTTCATGGACGTGATTCATTTATCAACAATTTTGGCTTTCAAAGGGATGCCCCCGACTTTCCACTAGTCATATCAGGTTCGAGTTCTTGTTCTTCTTTAAGATTCAAGTTCTATCTTATAAACTGATTAAATGGTTCTTGTTATCTTGTATTCATAGATACCCCAACCTCCCTTAGGCTTGATCATCTTCTCCTGAAATCACTTTTATGTACGAGCGTCAATTTTTGAGTACTTTCTATTATTTGTTCATGAGTTTCCATGCACAATGATGTCTTGTCATCTTTAGTCCCGTTTTCAAATTTTGTGATCTTAATCTCTAGATGATAGACAACTTCTACTTCTTATTGTCTATTTGCATGAGAATCTACTTCATGTAATGTGCATATAGGCTTTCCTCAATCAAAATAACATTTTCTCGTGCAATCCAGGTACACATTTGCTTTAGGTCCCTTTACTTTTCAACTTCTTTACAGAGTAATATAGAGAAATATTTTGTTTTACTATAAATCTTAGTCTACTTATTCTCATTTCCAAGTGAGATTATTATTGAAGAAAAATGGTTTAACTTTTTTCATATTATGTGTATATCAAGCTAAATTATATGTCCCAAATATCAAGTGCAAGAGTGCCTTTGATTCCACTCTCCAATGATGATTTCAAGCACAACTTGTGTCTACTTAGACTTTGAATTTTGTGGCAATGTTTGAGGTTGTGAAGTTTCTCCCAAACCACTCGGTTCAGCTTTATGATTATTATATCCCTGGAAAACAACTCCTTTTCAATCCTCATGATTCTTCTATATTCAGAAACTTGTTCAAGTTTCTCGGACTTGTTTAACTAAGGGAGTGAAAAACAAAACATTTTAAGAATAGAATACAATAATTTCATGTGTGTGCTTCCGATTGCAACTAGCCACACTTTTATTAGCTCCATTTTGTTTTTTGTTTTTTTTTGTTTTTTTTTATTTCGATTTATATCAGGATTTCACCTCATCAGTTGTTTGACTTTGTCAGGATTTGAAAACCACTCATGAAGCCAAGGTATAGAGTAGATGGAGCATTGCTACCTTCTTGGGTACTCAACCCTACGACTACAACGAAGTTTCCTCGAGATTTCTTTTTTCACTCTCTCTTTTTTTTGCTTTGAGCTTTTAGTTACAATCTATGTGTTGTTTTAATGAGGGTATAGAATCTATTTCTTAAAATTTCAATTTTTAGCAATTCTTCTCAGTTAAATTTGTTTAGTCCATATCTATGAATTTCGAAGATTTTCTTATCATTGAACATCATCAAATGTGTGGTAATATTCATTTTCTTGTTTTTTCGACCAGAGTAGAAAAGTCACATTCATTGTTTTCACAACATAAAATTGATCTTTCGATCGAAATCAATGTCGTTCTCGCAATTGATATACAAGGTCCCAACAAATCGATATATCCATAAAAAGGTTATACAAAAGGGTTGCACCTTTTTATTAAAATTACAAAAGATCCATCATTCCTTTGGGCTTAAGAAAACGGAGTTGGTTCTGTGCATTACTTCAAAAGAAGTTTAAAAATATAGGTGTCATAGCAAATTGAACACCCTTATCATGGTTGAAGACGAAATCATCGTAATCTCTTGATCTTATAATTTCCTTTATATCAGACAAGGTTAGGACCAAAAGTTTAGCAAGACAATTGTCGACTTTAAACCGAATACTTCCAATATTATTTAATGGAGTTGGCGTGTGATTATAGCGTTGTTACCTTCTAGTTCATAACACTATCAGTGGACACTTCTTGTATGCAAGATTTTTTTCAATATCTCTTGTTGACAACATATAGTGATTTGGTGCACCATATTCTGTTGAGACTTTAAATTTGTCTCTAAACTCTTGTTAATACTTGGTCTATTTTCCTTGCAACTATTTCTAAGATCATCCAATATTTTCCATATTTTCATCCATAACCTTATTTCTCTAGTTGTTTGGCACCAACTGTTGTTGAACCCTTGTAAATAATTCGACCAATGAATGTCAATGCTATGTTGGTTTTACTGCAATATAATGTTGTATTGGAACATAAATATGTATGCAACAATGTATTGATTCCAAAAGTGATCATTAGAAAACAACTTTCTTTGAATAAAAGGTTTTGATACTTCAGATTTTTAAAAATAATGTTGAACCTTTAACACAATGGTTTTTCGTCTAAGTGCCAAGTCTGCTCCTCTTCATGGCTTGATGTTGATCGACACTCTATCTCGATTCAATCACCTTTAAATTCCAAAAGTGATCATTGGAAGAATTGCTTCACAATTTTATTCATGTATCTTCTACATACAATCTGACGCTCGTGTTCTCTTCTACCTGATCGTGAGAACCTCTTTTCGTATATGAATGGTATATAAATTGATGATCACTTGCAAATCAACACTTTATGCTAATGAAATGCATGTGAATGATCAATTAAAAAAATTAGGTGGCAGTTGGATGCTTGGTTAGGCAATTGATGGCTGAGAGGGTTTTTCAAACAAGGATTTTGTTAGTTGTTGGACTTGATTTTGGTCATGAGTTTGATTTTTAAGTTGGAGTCTCGAGCTAGAATTTGAATCATGCAAAATTAGTGTCCACATGAATCATTCATTATTAACCTCTCAATTCATGAATTATTTAAATGACCCTTTTGGTTAACAACTTTAGAAATTAAAATTAGGTATTTAATATATTTAGGATCAAGGCTCGAACATAATTTTGCTATTATGGCTGTGCTCATTATTGTGAAATAGGGATAGAAAAAAAAACTAAAACACACAAATTTTGTTCGGTCAAACTTCACTGTTGGCTCTTGTGTTTTGAGCTTTCGGGTAAGACTTCTCCATGTTTGAGATGTATTGACTTTTGAGCCATTATTTCCCTCCATGCTTATGGTTTTAATTTTTTTGTGATTCAACTTCCTCTATGCTTGTGAGTTCACCATTATGGCTTTGTCGTTTTTCATTCTTGAAGAAACAACCTACAAAAGTCAAGTATTCAACATTGGTCACTTATTCAATGTTTTAAAGATAAAATGCTCCCCTCATATTAAGTCATTGGAACTTTTGAAAAAAATGCTCCCCCATCATAAGGCATTGAAACTTTAAAATTGAATGCTCTTCCATCTTGAGACGTTGAAACTTTTAAAATTTAAATGCTCCCTCATCTTAAGGTGTTGGAACTTTGAAATTTAATGCTCCTCCATCTTGAGGCGTTTGAACTTGGAAAACTAATGCTCCTTAATCTTGAGGCGTTTAAACTTTTGAAATTTAAATGTTCCCTCATCTTAAGGCATTGAAACTTTGAAAATGAAGGCCCCTCCGTCTTGAGGCGTTGGAACTTTGAAACTGAATGCTTCTCCATCTTGAGACGTTGAGAAGAGGAAAATTAACGTCACTCTTTCTTGAGACATTGAAACTTATGAAATTTAAATGTCCTCCATCTTGAGGAGTTGAAACTTTGAAAATGACAAATCCTCCATCTTGAGGCGTTGAAACTTTGAATATTAAATTCTCCCCCATCTTGAGGCGTTGAAACTTTGAATATTAAGTAAACGGAGTTGGTTCTGTGTATTACTTTAGTATAAGTTTAAAAATATAGGTGCCCTAGCAAATTGAACACCCTTAGCACGAATGAAGAAAAAATCATCGTAATCTCTTGATCTTATAATTTCCTTTAGATTAGACAAGCCTAGGACAACAAGTTTAGCAAGGCAATTCTCGACTTCGAATCGAATACCTCCAAGGTAATTCAATGGAGTTGATATGCGATTCTAGCATTGTTACCTTCTAGTTCATGACACTATCAGTGAATACTTCTTGCGTACATGATTTTTTTTCAATATCTCTTGTTAACAACAAATGAGTGATTCGGAGCACCATATTCTGTTGAGACTTTGATATTTGTCTCTCAACTCTTGTTAATAGTCAATTTTTCATGCAACTCTTTTTGATATCGTCCAATATTTTCCATCTTTGCATCCATGACCTTATTTCTCTAATATTTTGGCACCAACTATCATTGAACCCTTGTAAATGATTCGACCAATGAATGTCAATGCTATGTTGTTTTTAATGCAATATAATGTTGTACTGGAACATAAATATGTATGCAACAAGGTATTGATTCAAAAATTGATCATTAGAAAATAACTTTCATTGAATAAAAGGTTTTGATACTTCAGATTTTTAAATGTAATGTTGAACCCTTAACACCTTGGTTCTTCATCTAAGTGCCAAGTCTACGCCTCTTCATGGCTTGATGTTGGATTAACATTCTATCTTGATTCGGTTGCCTCCAAGTTTAGTTTTGACTCTTCTTCATCTCTACCGCTTTTGGTTCTTTGATGGGTGACTCTTGGAAGAATTAATTCACAATTTTATTTGCGTCTCTTCTAGATACAGCCTTATTCTCGTGTTCTCTTCTACCTGGTTGTGATAACCTCTTTCCATATATAAACACCATCTAAATTGAAAGAAAACTTGTGAATCAATGCCTTATGCTAATGAAATGCAAGTGAATGAGCAATTAACAAAATTAGGTGGCGGTTGAATGCTTGGCTCGGCAACTGATGGTTGAGAGGGTTTTTTAGACTAGGATTTTAGTAGTTGTTGGACTTGATTTTGGTCATGAGTTTGATTTCTAAGTTGGAGTCTCGAGCTGAAATTTTAACCACATAAAATTAGTGTCTACATGTATCATTCATTATTAAAATCATATTACAAAGATTACTCAGTTAAAATTCAAACGGTCCCAGTTGTGTGTGATGGAAATTCTCTCAACTCTCTCAACCCTCTCCTCTCTTCTTTTCCCCTCGTCGTCTTCTCGCTTTCCCTTCTCTGACCTTCCCTCTCATCGCCGTTATGCAGCTGATACTCCTTGGTTCTGCCAGTCATCGCGTTTCCTTACAAGTCAGTGTTTTAGTTTAGGGAGTTTGTGGTCATTGTTTGCGGGACTTCGGTTGCTATTCCCTTGGCTTTTTTGCCTGTTTTGGAACCTTGGGCTTTGGTTTATGCCTTCCCTTATTCTCGATTTTTGGCTACTCCCTTGGATTAGGAGAGACGCCTTTGTTTTGAGAGGTAAGTTATTTCTACGGGGTGGCATGCGGTTAGTGTTGATTGGTTCTCTTTAGGTTTCAGTTTTATATTGCTTTACAGATTGTATGCGGGGTGGTATTCTTAGGATCAATATGTATTTCTTTGTTCTTTATTTCATTTTCTGTCATGGTCTATCTTTTTTTAGAATCTATTGTATGTATATCATGGATTTAATCTCCCGATTGTTGGTGAGTATGATCTGTATTGTTAGCTTCGGTATGAAAGGTAATCTTATTATTCTATCATGTGTTCCCAAAACTACTCTCCTATCTTCACGTGTCTTCGATCTTCAGGGGAAAGGGTTTACTGGCAGCTTTTTGGCACCTATTTTTATTGCCTTTTTACGGCTTTCATTTTCCTGGTCCTATGGCCTTGGTTGTGGCTCTCGATTTCTTGGTTTTTATGGCCTTGATCCCAAATGCCCTGCCACTTTTTGGGTTTGTACCCGAAGGCTTTGCAGCATTGGTGGGTTCATTTTTCTTTGAATTATAGACAATGTTTGCTCATTGTTTCACTCCTCCTGTGGTCCTTGCTGTTGTATATGGAGACTCTGCCAAGTGACCAAGCTCAAGCTGCCCCGAGCATGTCTGGCCAGCGGCAATGGTGTAGGACGGTGATGCATCGGTGCAGGCCGAGAATGTATGGATTGGGGTGTGTTCCTCGCCTGGATTCTGCTCTAATATTAACTAGCATGAAATTCGACTGGGGAATAATGTTAGCATTTGATGCTGTTATTTTGATTGAACCTTTATTTCTTATATCGGATGTAGCTTCTAAAAGAAATATTTCGAAATCAAATATGCATTTCATTTTTTCCTTACAATTGGTTCTCATTCTATTCCCTACGTGGTTCATTTTCGTTAAAATCAAAGCGGTGCTTACTTCAGCTTGCCTCACTTCAATCATGTACTCTATCTGTATTATACCTACCGTGTTTCGGGATGGTCGATTTAAATGGGAGTTAAGGTTACATAGCTACATCTTGATGCAGTTATCATTGTTAATTGACTTAAAATCCAATCTAAATCTTTTTTATTCAATCTATGGTTCTTATTGGGGTGAACATTTATTGTCGGACTCTACTTTCAATCGTTTAGGAGCAAACGACTTCCAATTGAAGTTGAATTTGAATCACTTCAGCTCCTTTAATTTTGGGGACACATTTTGAGCTAACCTCTTCCATCGACCGTTTAAAAGTATATCAGATTTCTAATAACACCATTGTTTTCGATTGCCGAGATGGCCTTATCAAAATTGACTTATCTTTGGTTTGATTAAAGTTAAAAATTGCCTCAAATTGTTGTTTCTCGTTCAAATGTTAGGATGCCCATTTTCAGCTACAATCAAAATTGAAATGAAACCATTTCGATCTCTCAGAGCCTACTCTGATTTCTAATTACTTTATCTCTTGTAGCTGTTGGGATGATCTCCTTAAATTTGAACTACTTTTAGATCCGCTAAAATCATATCTAGATTCAAATTGATGTATCTATTTTAGATT
Source organism: Hibiscus mutabilis (assembly GCA_019671005.1). Taxonomy (NCBI): domain Eukaryota; kingdom Viridiplantae; phylum Streptophyta; class Magnoliopsida; order Malvales; family Malvaceae; genus Hibiscus; species Hibiscus mutabilis. The sequence goes on along the minus strand of CM033735.1, from coordinate 26,261,121 downwards.
ATGGGATATATCCCTCAACCGATATCTTTCTATTTTAAATTTGAATCGGCTAAATATTTATTTTATATTTTTGGGGCTTATCCCTCAACTGATCTCTTTATTTTAGACTTGAATTGTTATTGTCTTATCTTGCTTTTAAATTGATTAAATATGTATTTTAGATTTTGGGATTTATCCCTCAACTGATCACCTTCAAATTTGAATTCAAAACAGTTTGTCTCTACTTTGAACTCTTATCACCTTATCCCTCGTCTTTTAGATTTAGCCATGGCTAGAGTTAACTGCGATTTGAAATCCAATGTCAACATCTTAAAATTTTCATCACAGCTCTCTCTGGCTACAATTCAATTTGAATTTATATCCACTGGTCTTATCTCTACCTTTATCTATAAGGTGTTTCAATTTATTGACCCTTCTCTTTCCCCTATCTTCAATTTATTCACTGGATAATCATGGATACTTCCAAAATAATCCGCTGATGTGTGGCGCTTGGTGGTTCTAGGGCCACGCTGAAATTATGCCCTCTTTAGTACGAACGGCTTCTCTTGCTTTGCCACGGCTGCGACATCATTGGTCACCCGATTTCATCTTCCCCAACGATTAAGGTTAATGCTTCATCTAATTTGCAATAAGGGGATTGGCTTCGTGACTCTCCTTAGAAGCCTCAAGGGGGCTCCTTCCGGCCGCGAGGTAGAATTCGTTACCATGACGTTGAGTCACCTTCAAATGTGCCAAGTAAAGACACTGGTAAGGATGTTGATTTATTCTTTTTTCTACTGCTTTAAATACGAATAATATGGACGCTCCTTTGGATGCAGATGTCAAAGAGAATTCTCTAGCAGAAAAAGTTGATAAAGACTTGGTGGATGCTAATGCGGTCAGTACCAAACATGAGCTAAGCAGTCCGGCCGCGACTACTTCCACTACAACAGTTTCTATGCATGTTGCTTATAAGCCGTTGAACACGGGAACTGAAGGTTTCAGGGACGAGATTGGACTGGATTTTAGGGTTACAACTGAGTTGCCCGAGACCTTTACTACTTCGCTAACAGCTGTAGTGTCTCCTGCTGTTGTGACACAAACAACTGCAGCATCTTCTGCTTCTACTATTGCGATAGCCAAAACTACTTCCGAAACTGTGCTGGTGCTTCTGATAAAGCCTATGTTTTGGTGGTTGATCCAGTTGTTACGGCTGGTACAGTAACACTGCTGTCTCCGCTATTGAGGGTACAGAAGGTAAGGCTGCTATGAGCAAGTCCAACTCGCAGTGCTGTTAGATTTCGATGCTTGGTTAGCTAAGCAACCACCTTCCGTTGTGCCTGCCAATCAGACTATGTCGGAGATGGTAACTCGTAGCTCAAAGCGAAGTTCCTCACTTGCAGGAGCTGTCACGGCTAAGAGGCATTGTCCTTCACCCCCTTCTACTATCAAAAGCTCCAAAAACTCTAAGGCTGGGATGAGCACCGTCAAAAACTCTTCGACGGATGTTGATGTTCAACCCTGCCGAGAAAAATGGAACTCATATGTTGGAACTACCAGGGTTGTTACTAGGTTTCATCCTGATCTTGTCTTAGCGAAACTCTTTTAAATAAATTTAGTAGTGATAGATTGAAATTTTCTCTTAATATGTCTGGTTTTATCATTGTAGATAACAGTCCTGATTTTTCGGGTCTTATGCTTTTGTGGAATAATAAAATTACCGTTAGATTTGTTTTCGCCCTGCTCACCATATTGATGTAGTTGTTCATTTGGGTTCCGATCATTTTCATTTCTCTAGTATTTATGGCTATGCCGAAATGAACTTGATATATAAAACTTGGGATCTTACCGATACTTTAAGCCTTCGCCTCTTGCTTGGCTGATTAGGGGGATCTGAATTAAATCTTGTCTGATAATGAAAAACAAGGCGGTTGTCGTCGCGTTCATTCACAAATTATTTGATTGTAAGCCCGCCAAGGGTTAGTTCACTTGGACCAAATTGGGCCCTTGTATCTCGCCCGTATATGAGCGGCTCAACCGTTTTGTTGCCAATATTGCTTGGCTTAATGCACATAATGATTGTCGAGCAATTTCAGATTTTAACGCGGATTCGAATCACTGTATCATTTTAATGGAAACGGTTCCGGACTATAATGAACCATATGTTGCTTGAGAAGATCATTTTCGGTTCGAGAACTGTTGGGCACATGATGCCAATTGTGTGTCCACGGTCCAAGATGCTTGGTCATCCACTCATTGTTCGGCCATTGAGAAAATTCACGCTTTTGGAGCATGCCTCAAAGTTTGGCAAGAACAACAACGTAGCACTCCACAAAGCGCATCGCTGAACTGAATAAACAAATTAATTCCTACCTTCTTCGTCGTCTTTCTACTGCCGATGTGGAGGTTTTTTATGCGGCTAAATCCAAGCTTCGCCACCTTCTTGATGTTCAGGAGGCGTATTGGGCTCAACGATCTTGAGTCGCTTGGCTCTCTCAAGGCGATAAGAATACCTCATTCTTCCACGCCCGTGCGAATGGTAGGCGTAAGAAAAAAAATAAAGGTTTGTTTGACCAATCTAATGTGTGGCGAGAGGGTATGAAAGATATTATCGGAATTGTCACTAACTATTTTCAGGGACTATTCACCTCTTCCGACCTAACTATTTCCCTTATGATCCTTGATAATATTGTCCCTTCTGTTACACCAGAGATGAATGAGGCTTTGACAAGGCCTTTTACCGCGGATGAAATCACTTATGCCTTTCAGGATATTAATCCAAAAATGCTCCCAGGTTTGACGACCTTCCCAACAATTTTTACCATCAGTATTAGGACACGGTAGACCAGGATGTTATTAATCTGTGTTTGGTTCTGTTGTTTGGGGATGCATACATGGCTGCATTTAACCGTACGGTCTTGGTCCCTATTCTAAAGGTCGCTAAGCCTACCTCTATGAGACAACTGCGGCCCATTAGTCTATGCACAATGATTTATAACATAGTCGCTAAAGTGTTTGTCAACCGTATCAAACCCGTACTTCCCTCCTGCATTAGCAATACTTAGGCTACTTTTGTAAAGGGCAGGAATATCACGGACAATATCCTTGTCGCCCACGAGTTGGTGCACTCTCTCAATTCAAGTGGGACAAGTCCCTTTCAGGTCGTTGAACTAAAATTAGACATGGAAAAGACTTTTGATCATGTGGAGTGGTCCTTCCTCCAGCGTGTTATGTTAAAAATAGGGTTCGCTAATTTATGGGTTGATATTCTTATGCGATGCATCTCATCAATTTCATTTACTGCTCGAGTCAATGGTTTGTTGGCATCGGTTTTCTATCCCAAATGAGGTTTAAGGTAGAGATACCCTCTCTCCCCCTTTTTATTTCTCATTGCACCCAAGGACTCTCGGCTACTTTTATTGCCGAGCAACAAGTGGGCCGTCTCCAAGGACATTGCACTAGTCGCCATAGGCCTCGAGTAAATCACCTGCTTTTCACTGATGATAGTATGCTTTTCATTCAGAACACTGTTGTGGAAGCATCACATCTTAAAGAAATCCTTCGACTCTATGCCTCTTCCTCGGGTCAAGCGGTTAACTTTGAGAAATCTACCATTTTTTCTAGTCCTAGTACTTTTCCTGATCATAAGCAAGTTGTACATGACATTCTTGGGGTTAGAGAGGTGGATGACCCAAGGTTCTATCTCGGCATTCCACTCTTAATCGGGCAAAATAAAACTGCATCCTTAGGGTTTGCTCGGGAAAAGGTAAAATCATGTATGTCTAATTGGGACAAATATCTCGTCTCCTTCAACAAACGAGAGGTTTTTATTAAGTCTATGGTCCAGTTGTTGCCCTAATATGTGATGCCCTACTACCTACTACCCCATGATCTTATTGACGATATGACTAAGCTTGTATGGCGTTATTGGTGGTCAGGAAGGAATAATAAACGGAGATGGCCTCTGATTTCTTGGGACACTATTTGTTCCCCTAAGTCTACAAGGGCGTCGGCTTTCATGATATGCGTCTCTTTAATGTTGCATTATGTTGCGTGTTTTGAGTGCTTTGCAATTGGTGCAAGTATACAGGTCGCAAGTAATAGTATAATAAAGATATCGTCTCCACAAAGATTGGTGAAACTCTGGTTTCTAACTTTTTGCGCTGAAAAGAGAAATGAATAGTGATGATAGATGTTTGGAAATAACAAGTAAAATAATTAAGCAAGTAAAATAAATGGAAAATGTAATCAAATAAGAGAGTAGGTTGGGTTATCGTGAGTAGTGGTACAATTGCTGAATGGATTGTCGTGACATTGATTACTGAGGCAACTTGATTGTTGTGGCAACTAAGACCGGCTGAATTATCGTGGCATCTAGGTCACACTTTATGCCGGGCAATTGGGACTGGTTTTAATGCCGAGGCAACTGGGTTCCTTCTCCAAAGCTCGGTGAAGTGTTATTCAATGTCTTCTTGTTATCCCTCACAGAAGAACTGGTTATTTGTGCATGCCTTGGTGATACATCTCTGCGTTAGCCTCGGGTGAACAACAATCGATCTTGCACTCCTCTTAGCCGTTGAAATCCGATCCTTATTCCTAAGGTGGATTAATTCCCACCAATGTTTGTTCAAATGAGACTCATATTCATTCATTTCTTGAATCTAACTTTCCTAAGTCTAGATAAATGGATAACACTCGAGATCCTCTCTCAATTTTCTAAAGATGGAAATTTAAGAACCAAGAATGAACAAACTTCAAAATTTATTGAAAATCAAGAACCAAAAAACAATCCAATCATTCATCACACCATAAAACCCAAATAACCCCAACCAATTTGATTTAGTTCATGGTTGGGTAAGAAGGAATTACAAAAGAAATAATCCCAGACATGGATCGCATAAAAATAAAGTTAAGAGGATGACGGTGCGTGAGATTTCTTGCGATCTGATTCTCTGCAAGTCAACCCCCCTTTGTGTTGTTGACGTGATCTCCTTTTATAGATGAAGAGGAAGAGTTTAATTGAAGTTGAAACCCATGGAAAACTGATCCCTATCTGATCATGAGCTTGAATTTCATATATGGCTTTATCATTTAATTTTTGGATAATCTGCGGATAATGTTGTATTTATCTAGTTTAATCCCAATATTCCATGGCAATCAACTTCAGCAATTCCTTCAATAATGTCCCTACTTGCCATGGCAATCCATCTTGTACAAAAAGAAGCAAACTAGCAGCAAATTCTCCACAAAAACTATCAAAGTAAACCACCAAGCTCAATGACCAAGGAAACTATGCATGAATGCCTAATAATGCAACTAAAATGAGCCTAAGTCTAACAATAATATGAGCAAAAAGGGTAGAAAATATAGTTCTTTTACACACTTAACACACCCCTAAACTCGAACTATTGCTTGTCCTCAAGCAATGCAAAACACTAACAATTACCTGCCAAGGCCTTGACCACTAAAAACATGCTTCTTACCTGACTTCAATCCTCAAAACCGCGGCACAAAGTTGATTACCTTTTGATTTTTGGATAGCACGAAGAATTACTCAAAAAATCAAACTACAATGCTAGTGAAAATGTGTGGGTGGAGTTGTGTACAAGTCAACTAACAAGATTCCATGCGAACAATAGGTTTTATCAATTTATTTGTTGGGGTAATTCAGTCTGCTAGAGCTAGTTTTAGGCACCTCTAGCAAAGCAATCTCATTTTAAATTTAATCAACTAGAGCCGGATAGGCACCTCTAGTGATTCTAAATGCGTGACAATTAGAGCTAGATGGACACATCTAGTAAGAAATTATCTTATTTCATTTTAGTTTAGGCTAAAGCCGGATAGGCACCTCTAGCACAAATTACCCAAATTTAAATAACCCTAAGTTCACTAAGTCTCCATTAATCAACAAGTCACAACAGTTTCAATCAATAATTAGCATCATAGCAAAAAAATTCAAGTAAACTCCATGCTAATCCTAAAGTCAAAAGTTCTATCATATAAGTGCAGTGGCAAAAATTCATCATAGCATATCACAACAGGTTTAGGCAGTTTAATCAGGTAAAAGACTTGACGAGTAACATATGAAACTAACATGAGATAGAATGAATGCAACTAACTATGAAACAAACAACCCCCTCCAAACTCGAGAGAGGCATTTCCCTCAATGCATGGAAAAACAAAAGAAAACTAAAAAGAAACAACATGAAATGTAAATGAGTTAGTCTGTGAGGTCGTCACCTTGAAGTACTAGTTTCCTTCGAGCCATTTGCTTGGTCCTTTTTCCGGCTCGTGGTGGCTGTTGACGAGAAGCTGGTGGTGCATCTTGAACTGCAGTTTCTACGACCTCCTTACTTGGCTCATCTTCCTTTCCGGCCTTCTCTATTTTAGAAGCTTTACGCTTCAATTGCAATTTTGATTAACTTGCTTCAGTCATGGTTTTGAGATTTTTGGCCATGTTTTTGAGGTTCTTGATTGGAAAAAAACAAAGGAAAGAAGAAAAGAAAGCTTAAGAGTTCAAAGGAAAAAGTGAAAGGGAAAAAATGGTGTAGATGGGCAAGAGTCGGTATAATGGTGGAGTAAAAAGGTGGGAGATGTGATGGATGAATGTGTGAGTAATGGGGAAAAGAAAAGTAAAAGATGGTGATTGGTGGAGTGTGCGGTTAGTTTTAATAAAGGAGGGGTAAATATGGGTGATACAAAAGCTTAAAGGGGTGATTAAATCCCTAAGTAGTAGCTGACTGTCCGCCTTCCATGGGATAAGAATTTCATTCAAATGAAATTCTATCCTAAGCTCAACTCCTTATCTCTTGAAACTCTTATCCTAAAATTCAAAAATAAAAATAAAAGGATAAATATCATAATAAAAATAAAGATAAAAAACAAAATAAAATAAAATAAAAATATAGATAAAAATTAAAGATAAAGATAAAGATAAAGATAAAAATAAAATCAAAAATAAAGATAGAAGATGAATATCCCAATAATAATAAAAATGAAATAAAAAGAAAAAATAAAAGAAAAATATCCAGATAAAATGAAAATAAAATAAAATAAACCAAAAAATTAAAAACACTGAAGAAGAGCATTGTCATGCATCAGCTAAGGTTACTGCTTCCTTGTCACGCTTAAGGGTACCGATGTAGTGCTTTAACCATTTTCCGTTAACCATAAACTCATGGCCGTCCATAGTTAACTTGATCATAACAACCCCATGGGAAGAAGGTTTTACTACCTCAAATGGCCTGGACCATCTCGACTTCAGTTTTCCCGGAAAGAGTTTTAATCGAGAATTAAAGAGAAGCACCAGTTACCCTGGCAAGAATTGACGTGGCAATAGCTTCTTGTCATGCCAACGCTTCATTTTTTCTTTGTAAATCTTGGAATTGTCGTAAGCTAAGGCACGAAACTCTTCTATCTTGTTTGGGTCTAATAGACGTTTTCACATTGCACTTTCCCGATCCATATTCATGGTCTTGATAGCCTAATAGGCCTTATGCTTGATCTCTACTAGCATGTGGCAAGTTTTGCCATAGACAAGTATGTAAGGACACATGCATGAGGGCGTCTTGTACATTGTTTGGTAGGCCCAAAGTGCGTCATCAATTCTCAAAGACCAATCCTTTTGAGAAGGATTAACAACTTTCTTAAGAATCCCTTTCAATTCACGGTTGGAAATTTTAACCTGCCCGTTAGTCTGCGAGTGATATACCGTGGCAATTTTATGTGTCACTCCAAAGCACTCCAACATCTTAGCAATCAACTTATTGTCAAAATGTGTGCCCTCATCGCTGATAATTGCCATCGGTGTCTCGAACCGCATAAAGATATTCCTCTACAAGAATCGTTGCACAGTCTTTGAATCATTCTTAGGAATTGCAACTGCCTCTACCCATTTGGACACATAGTCCACGATGAGTAAGATATAGAGGTTGTCGAACGATGATGGGAAAGGCCCCATAAAATCGATGCCCCACACATCAAACAATTTGACTTCAAGGATATTCTGCAATGGCATCTCATGCTACCTTGATATGTTTCCCGTTCGTTGACAATGGTCACACCTTTTGTATAAGTCATGGGCATCTTTATAAAGAGTGGGCCAGTAAAAACCAGACTGTAAAACTTTGGCTGTTGTGCGAGTTCCTCCAAAATGCCCTCCGTAGGGTGAAGAATGGCATTGTCGAAGCATATTTTGTTGTTCCTCCTCGGGAACACATTGTCGTATGACCTGATCTGCATATTGTTTAAACAATAGAGGCTCGTCCCATTAATAATGCTTAGCATTATGTCAGAACCACTTCTTTCCTTGGTGAGTATGGTCATAAGGTAATATATTACTAACTAGAAAATTTATTAAATCTGCATACCAGGGTGTTGTTGTGGCTACTAACAACTGCTCATCCGGGAATGCATCATGGATCTCCAAGGAGTCATTGTCTATTTCGCCACCGTCCAACCATGACAAGTGATCAACAACCTGGTTCTTCGTTCCTTTCTTGTCCTTAATTTCAATATCAAATTCTTGTAAAAGAAAAATCCAACGAATTAAACGAGGTTTGGAATCTTTTTTAGCAATCAAATACTTAATTACCGAATGGTCAGTGTGGATAATTACCTTTGTACCAATCAAGTAGGAACGAAACTTGTCAAATGCGAAAACTATGGCTAGTAGTTCCTTTTCTGTTGTGGTGTAATTCAATTGAGCACCATTAAGGGTTTTACTAGCGTAATATATCACATAGAAAATATTACCTTTCCGTTGTCCTAACCCCTACCGCGTAATTGCTTGCATCAGACATGAGCTTGAAAGGTAATGACCAATCAGGGGGAATGACAATGGGTGTCATGGCAAGTTGCTTCTTAAGGGTGTCAAATGCCTTGGCGTAAGATTCATCAAAATTAAAATCATTTCATGTTCAAGCAGGTTACACAAGGGTTTAGAAATCAAAGAAAAGTTATGAATAAACCTTCTGTAAAAACTTTCATGTCTGAGAAATCTTTAGATCCCTTTAACTAAATTTGTTGGCAGCAATATTTCAATCACGTCTACCTTGGCTTTGTCTACCTCAATTCCCTTCGATGAGATCTTGTGCCCGAGCACTATACCTTCATCCACCATAAAGTGGCACTTCTCTCAGTTTAACACTAGGCTAGTTTCTTCACAGGGTGCCAACACCTTCTCCAAATTGCTGAGGCAATTGTCGAAACTGTCTCCGAATACTGAGAAGTCATCCATGAAGATTTTAAGGAAAGCTTCCACCATGTCGGAGAAAATCGCCATCGTGCATCTTTGGTCAATAAAGGGTAAATATGGTCTTTTCCTGATCCTCTAGAGCTATGGATATTTGGTTATAACCTAATTATCCATCAAGAAAACAATAAAGGATTTACCAGCAAGACGGTCAAGCATTTGGTCAATAAAGGGTAAAGGGAAATGGTCTTTTCTAGTAGCTTTATTTAACTTGCGGTAATCCATACAAACTCTCCAACCAGTAACAGTCCTAGGTGGAATAAGTTTGTTTTTTTCATTACTTACCACGGTGATACCTCCCTTTTTCAGTACACGTTGTACCAGACTTACCCATGTACTATAAGAGACCAGACTTACCCATGTACTATAAGAGATAAGTTATATGATACCGACGTCAAGCCACTTAATGATTTCCTTCATCATGACATCCTTCATAGCTGGGTTTAGTCTTCTTTGAGCCTCAATTGAAGTTTTATGACCATCCTCTAATAGGATCGTGTGCGTACACACTACCGGACTGATTCCCTTCAAGTCTGCGATTATCTAACCTGTTGTCTTTTTGTGCATTGCCAACATGTCAATCAACCTCGTTTCCTATTCAGGCTACATCTTAGAAGAAATGATTACGGGTAAAGTGTTATCATTTCCCAAATAAAAATATTTCAATTGCCTTGGCAATGGTTTTAAATCTAGAATGAGAGGTTGCTCAATAAAGGGTTTTCTGAGTTTACCTTCCTTACCTGAGTAATCCAAAGATTCAGAATTTTTACCCGGTCGACTTACAATCCAATTCACTTCATTCTGCTCCTCATCATCTGGCTCCTCAAATTTATCAAGCTCGGCAATACAATTGTCATGGCAATACTCCTTCATATCAAAACTGAATTTGGTGGTTGTCTAAATGACTAGGCATTCTTCTGGATCGTCAGCATGCTTTAGGGTTTGGAAAACATTTAGCTTTACATGATGGTCATTCAACCGCATAGTGAGCTCTCTTCTCTCGACATCAATCAAGGTACTTCCTGTTGCTAAGAACGGTCTCCCAAGGATAATAGGTAAAAACTCATTTACTTCACAATCCAAAATAGTGAAATTAGCAGGAAAAATAAATTTATCAACCCTTACCAAAATGTCCTCAATTTTTCCCTCTAGATACACATAGGATCTGTCCGCAAGTTGTAATATAACTATAGTGGGTCTCGCCTTCCCTATGCCCAACCTTTGAAAAATAGATTTTGGCATAAGGTTTATGCTTGCTCTAATATCGTATTGTACAAGGTATTGTAAAACTACTGGGATCTTTTAGTTTGGGTGGCAATCGGTTGTGGAACATGGTCATATATCCCTCTATCACTGCAACTGTCTCAACTTGCCCAGCCTAGTTCGCTTAGAGACAATGTCTTTAAGGAACTTAGCATAGTTCGGCATTTGAACTATTGCTTCAACTAGTGGCAAGTTAATGTGGACTTGCTTTAGGATGTCAAGAAATTTCTTGAATTGGTAATCATGTTTTTGCCTCTTCAGCCTCTGTGGGAATAGTGGTGGTAATCTGATCTCCTTGTCCTTGCTTGTCTCATCTGGCTTGGAACGATTGGATGAGCTTGCCGTAGCAGGTGGACTTGCCGTGGCAACTACTGAGGGCTCATCATTAATGATTGTTGTGGCATTGTTGTTGGATACATCTTTCTGAACAGGATTACTATCCTCGGATTGGATAGGTCCATCATTTTTTATCCACTTCGGGTAGTAACCACCTTACATTGTTCATGGCCCGTTCCTCGTGCAACATTAGCATCGCTGGGTAGACCGCCTTGTGGTCTTATATTTAGGGTCTGGGTGAATTGTCGACTTGCATCTCCAATGCTTTCAAAGCTGCTCATTGACTCTGCATTTTCACCTTGGTCATATTAATAAAATCTTTAGTATCTTTCATGAATTTACTGGTCCCGTCCATATAAGATTCAGTTTTAAACATGAAAGCATTTAAAGAGTTTTCCAAAGAACTAGCTGGTGTTGACTGTTGTCGAGGTATTTGTTGACATGGCATGTTATACTAGAATCCTACTGGCTTTGTATTCTGATGGGTCTGATTAATGGAATTGCTCTAGTTACTTCATGAAAAATTGGGATGCTTCCGCCATGCTGGATTGTACGTGTTGGAGTATGCATTGTTGCTCTGGTTGTAGTTTCTAACATAAAAACTTGACTCTGGGTTTTATGGACACTTAGAAGAATCATGGTTATTATTACATAAATCACAAAATGCATCTACTACCTTGGTTTCATGTGTGTTGCTGGTTCGTTGCATATTCTTAACCAAATTGGTTAATATGGTCAACTGTGCTGAAATAGTATCTAACGAATCAAGCTCAATTGCCGAGGCATTTCACCTGACTATTCCCCTGCTAGTGGTTGGGAACTGATAATCATTCTTGACAAGTCTGTCCAAAATCGCCCAAGCTTCCTATGCTGATTTATCTAGAAGCGTGTCATTCACCGAGGCATCTAGCATCAACCTTGTTGGTGCGTTGACTGAATTGTAAAATATTGTTACTTGTGTCCAATCTCTAAATCCGTGCATGGTATATTTGCATAAAATCTCCTTATACCGCTCCCAAAGCCTCGTACATGGACTTATCATCTGCCTAACAAAAAGAAGTAATGTCATTACGTAGTTTGTCAGTCATATTTGTAAAACTAAATCTAGAAAGGAAACTCCGACATAGATTTCTCCAAGATTCTAAAGATCTGGATGGGATACTATTTAAACATGATTTAGCCCTATCCCTCTGTGAATAGGGAATAATTTCAGCCTTAGGACGTCCTTAGGGATTCCTTGTTGCTTGAATGAATCGTAGATTTCTAAGAACGATTTGAGATGTTGTCTGGCATCCTCAGTCCCTGATCCGCCAAACTGACCAACTGTATTGACCATATTAAACATCACAGGCTTCAACTCGAAGTGGGCGGCTTGAATCTTAGGTGTGACAACTCCTGGAGTAAGACTGTCAAGATCTTGCTCTAAGTAATCCCAGATGGGTCTATTCTGTATGATAACTGGTAGAGCTATCACGCCTCTTGCTGCGGCATTCTGATTGTCGTTGGCATTCAGATTGCCAACTGGATCATTAGGTGGATCAGCCATTTCTTCTCTCAACTCTCTTCTTCGTCTATGAAAAACACGTTCGATATCTGGTTCAAATGGATAATCTAGTGTTGTCGGTCTCGCCCTGGTCATACACCAATGCAAAACCAAAGTTATTATCCTATTGAGACCGAACACAAAGATAAAAAAAACAAAAATGCGAGAAAATAAAAACAATGTCATTATTGCCAATCCCCGGCAACGACGCCAAAAACATGTTGCATGTTTTGAGTGCTTCACAATTGGTGGAAGTATACACGTCGCAAGTAATAGTATAGTAAATATATCATCTCCACAAGGATTGGTGAAACTCTAGTTTCTAACTTCTTGCACTGAAAAGAGAAATAAATAGCGATGATAGATGTTTGGAAATAACAAGTAAAATAATTAAGCTTGTAAAATAAATGGAAAATGTAATCGAATAAGAGAGTAGGATGGGTTATCGTGAGTAGTGGTGCAATTGTTGAATGGATTGTCGTGGCAATTAATTGCTGAGGCAACTTGATTGTTGTGGAAACTAAGACCGGCTGAATTGTCGTGGCATCTAGGTCACAATTTATGCTGGGGCAACTAGGACAGGTTTTAATGCTGAGGCAACTGGGTTCCTTCTTCGAAGCTCGGTGAAGTGTTCTTCAATGTCTTCTTGTTATCTCTAACAGAATATCTGGTTATTTGTGCATGCCTTGGTGATACATCTCTGCGTCAACCTAGGGTGAACAACAATCGATCTTACACTTTTCTTAGCCGTTGAAATCCAAACTTTATTCCTAAGGTGGATTAATTCTCACCAACGTCCGGTCAAATGATAATCATGTTCATTCGTTTCTTGAATCTAACTTTTCTAATTCTAGATAAATGGATAACACTCGAGATCCTCTCCCAATTCTCTCAAGATGGAAATTTAAGAACTAAGAATGAACAAACTTCAAAATCTATTGAAAACCAAGAACCAAAAAAACATCAATCGTTCATCACACAACAAAACCCAAATAACCCCGACCAATTTGATTTAGTTCATGGCTGGGTAAGAATGAATTACAAAAGAAATAATCCCAGACATGGATCACATAAAAATAAAGTTAAGAATATGATGGTGCGTGCGATTTCTTACGATCTATTTCTCTCCAAGTCGATCCCCCCTTTGTGTTGTTAATGCGATCTTCTTTTATAGATGAAGAGAAAGAGTTTAATTGCAGTTGAAACCCATGGAAAACTGATCCCGATCTGATTAGGAGCTTGAATTTCGTATCTGGGTTTATCTTTTAATTTCTGGATAATCTACAGATAATGTTGTATTTACCAGTTTAATCTCGATATTCCGCGACAATCAGCTTCAAAAATTCATTCAATAATGTCCCTACTTGCCACAGCAATCCATCCTGCATAAAAAGAAGCAAACCAGTAGTGAATTCTCCACAAAAACTATCAAAGTAAACCACCAAGCTCAATGTACAAGGAAACTATGCATGAATGCCTAACAATGCAACTAAAACGAGCCTAAGTTTAATAATAATATGAGTAAAAAGGTAAAAAAATATATAGTACTTTTACACACTTAACACATTACTGGGCAAAAAATTTGTTGCATAATCATTGATCCTAATTCTCTACTTTCTCATGTCTACAAGGAACCATACTTTCCTTCTAGAAATATTTTGGACGCCGAGCCTAATAGGAGAGCTTCTTTTGTCTGGAAAGGTATTTAGTAGGCCATGCAGAAACTCCTCTCTAGTTTCTTTTGGAGGTCAGGGGTTGATAGTAAGGTACAGGTGCACACAGATAATTGGGGTGGTGCGTCTGCCATCAACTTGTACGACGAGTATTTGGATAACGATAAGCTACTTGTTCGTTCCCGCAAATTTATATTACTTGGGCAACCTAGATTGGATGAGTCTAAAGTCCACCATTACTATGACTCGGATGATGCCATCGCTATCCTTAGCATTCTGATTATCAATCACCGACACAACATGATTTTTTGGAGCAACCATGATTCGAGTGTCTACTCGGTTAGATCTAGTTACTTGTACTTACAGCGGTCGTTTGCCCCCATAAACAGGCCATCGCGTATTTGGAAAACTATTTCTAAGTTGTCGGTTCTTCTGAATATTCAATACTTTGGTTGGCGTACGGGTCATGATGCTCTACCAACAGACCATAAGCTCCAAGCAACGACCCTCGCCCTCAGAACCTACCCCATTTGCCGCAGGGCCTAGAAATAACTATTCATGCTTTACGTGACTGCTTGGGTACTATCGAGGCCCTCTATTTGGCTTGCATGTTGAGTTCCCTTATCTCCAACAATACGACGTCTATATTATCTTGGCTTGAGGAAGGGGCTGCCTGTTTATTGCTTCAATCCTTTGCATTGTTGCTAACGTTACTTTGGAACCTGTGGATTAGCACAATGGTTGGGTCCATAATCATCGGCTTCAGCCCCCTTGGCTCACGATTCTCAATTCCCAGGGCATTCTTCGCGACTACGTATTGGCAATAACAACCAACTCCACCCCGCGGCCAACGGACGAACCGACCATTGCGCGCCTGCATTGGTAGCCCCCCGGGCTGAGACTATCAAGATCAACACGGATGGGGACTTTGATCCTCTCACCAAGGTTGTTGTCGTAGGTGTTGTTGCGCGCGATGCTAGCGGTGCAGTCATTAGTGGGCTTGCTCATCCCTTGGGTGAATACACGGATGTTGCCTCGACTGAAGCACAAGCGGTTCTTACTAGCACTCATTCGGTCGTGCTCGAGGCTAGTCTAGTTTAGTCGTTGAGACGAATTCTATCATTGTGGCTAATAAATTAAATCGGTGATGTAATGATTTGTCTGCTCTAAGCTCTCTTATTGAGCATGATAGTCTTCTGCTTGCCGATGTAGACAATTTTTGTTTTCGTTTTGTTCTTAGGGTGGTAAACAATGTTGCCCACACTCTTGCCTCTAGGGCTCTTCAGACTTTGTCATCCATTTCCTTCACTTCGGATTATCCTGATTATTTGCGTTCTCTTGTAACTAATGAGACTCATTCTCATCCATGTTAATACATTTGGGTACTCTTTTCACCTTAGGTTCTCACTTGGGGCCTCCGGGCCATGTGTGAATTTAGAGGGGCTTTTAACGAGGCCCTCGTTTTCTTCAAAAAAATTAAGATTAAATTTTGTGAAACTATAATAATTTCTCAACATAACTTAGTGGTTAAATATCTTGCTTTTGGTGCAAGGTGTTCAGAGTTCAAATCTCCCTAGAGGTAGTTTTGTATATATTTTAGGTTGAGAGAGTATAAGTTAAATATTAGTTTGGATAAAACTTACCCAAATACTAAGCCTATCTCAATAGGAGTATTTATTCTCCTTTGATTTTTTTTCAAATTCATGGTGTGACATGTGTCACTTAAACAGAAAAGGCATCTAACGTTAGGGACTATTTTTAAAAAATATTATATAATCTGCTGACGAGGAAAGAGATGATGATGATGTGGAAAATAAAAAAAAATTGTCAAGTCAGCACTGTCGTTAAATTTTTAACAGTCAGTGACCAAAACCGGAAAGGTATCTAATGCTAGGTACGATTTTGACGAAAAATTTAATTGGATGACCAAAATAGGAAAAGAGTGATAGTTTGGTGACCACCCGTGTAGTTTTCCCTTAATTTTAATTGATGCAAAATAGTAATAACTAATAAATTATTCAAACAAGTATTGAATGTAATCACGTCCTAATATGTCATGTCACTTGTTCAAATAATCAAACAATTATCAGTTAACTTTTATACAACCTGCTAGTCAATTCAGCTAATACTATCAATTAATATAATCTATTATCCACCACCAGTTATCCGCTTAAGCCAAATAGGATCAATGTCTTTTTTGTTGGTAATTTTTTGAACAAGAGAAATATATTGGATTATATTCAAAGTGAAAGAATTACAAAATAATCACACCGCAGACAAAATTCAATGGGAAAAATAAATACAATAAAATTCAAATGGTGTGGAAAGACATACAAGAACAAAAATCATTACTTTTTAGAAGAACTTGAACAATCTTCTGAATGAAATCCAACAATCAACTACTTTGATTAGAGTGGTCTATAAAGAAAGCAAATTCTTTCGTTGTTTGTTCTTGGCATATCGGCAAAACCCCAAAGGGGAATCATAAGCATAAACAGACCGTCATCCTTCACTTACAAAAACGCTCACTGATACTTGTCACTCGAATGCTAAATTGTCAAAAGATAGACAACTGTCAATAAGAAAGACTAGAACTGTTATAAAAGTAGACGAAAGATCTGCCATAAAAGCAGACGGAAAAACAACCATAAAAGCATATGTAATATAAATTTGTCAAAGCAAAATAAAGAACAAGAAAAAACTTTAAAATAAAAAATTCACTAACAAAGATAAATTTTATTTATGTACAAATCCAACAAAACAACCAAAGACTACCGCCTGTGTTATACAACAAAGAAGAACTTTGAAAAATTGTAAGAGGAACTCCATGTAACTAGCACATAACAAATTGGGGAAATGGGAGAGTTTTAAGTGCAACTAACTTGTAACTTTTTGTTGGTGAAATTAAATACACGTACTTTTATTCATTACAAATATATTATCACATTGAATATTAACATATTTATAAAATATACAATTTAACCCTTTTTAATATATGTGATTGTTTTTTAACAATATTATATTGAAGATTCAAAAAAAATTGAATCAAACACTAGATTTCATTAAAATAATAAGAAGAAATACACAGTTAAGCATACCCTAAAATATAAAAATAAACGTAGAAAAGTAAAGAGTATACAAACATGAATAGCAAATTTAAATCTTCTCATAAAATCTTCATCAGTATTCAAATCTATCACCACAGCGAAATCTTGGAGTGCTCGCTGGAAGAGCGCAGATCATTGTAATCCAATCAACAAAAAGAGAGAAAAACGTCTTGGTTATCTCCATGAACAACCAACCCACGCAATGTTGTGTGGTAAGATTCAACTGTAACAGACATCAGGTTGTAGACGTCTTCAATATCAGCGTGCCATAGAAGCAAACAAAGAACGTGTCATAATAGCATATAAAGAACATACCAAAATAGTCGACAAAAAACATAAAATAAAAAAAGAAACGAAAAAAATAAAGAAAACAAAGAAAAAAAGGAAACTACCGTCGGTAGATGGCCAAAGCCGCTGCTATTAGTTTGAAAAACTTAAAAATTACTAAGAAAAATCTCAAGGAAAAAATAATCGCTGTAGAGAAAATATGAGAATGAAAGAAAGTGGGAGGAAGTGGGCTGTTAGTTTTTTATTGAAGATTCAAATTTAAATTCGCTTCTTTGAAATATAATATACACTACCAGTATAGCCACAACACTTGTACATTAGAAAGTATAAAAAATTCAAAATATGTATATAAGTATTTATTTTCTTTTCTTTTCTTACAAAAGGTCTTTAAATATTCCTTGTTCATTACTAAAGATACATCTTTTAAATCCTTAAATATGAAAAATGATTATGATTACGTTTTATTTATAATTTTATTCAGGTACAAGATAATATTTATGTCTGACTTTAAATCTGAATATATTCATGCACATCTATAGACTAAATTGCTCGAATTCAAATCATCTAAATAAAATAAGCCACCTTTTATTATTAAAACCACTCGTCGAGTTCAATTATGATTACATTTACATATACTTTAGTACTCAATTTATTATTTTTAAAATCTAAATTTATCTAAAATTAAATTCTTACTTAAAAATATTTGTATCATATCTTCCGTTTTGCTCCTACGACTTATAGTGTGCTTTTGTTACTTCAATTAGCCCAACTAGCTAGGCCTTTTAATTATTTTTCTTAAAGTTGAGCCTGAAATATGTTTAGGAGTTGGGCCTTGACATAGCTTGTGTGGCACGTTGAAGTATTTTAAAAAAAAAAAAACGAATTTAAGCTCTTCGTCCAAACTAACCTCTTTCTCCTTTAACCGTCGTTTCTTTCATCACCAAACCACTAATCTTTTTCTTCTCTTTCTTTCATTTGGTTCAAAATCGTCGAAAAACCTTTTCGATTCGGAGAAAAGTCCATAAATACAATGTTTGAAAAGGCTGCATTTCTCCCTCTAATCCACGTGGATTTCAATAAAAAATGACAGAGCCAAATGGGTATATCATGTTTACAAAGGAAGAAATAGAATAGTTTGTAAAGCCACTACAAGCTTACATCCAGAACCCAATTTTGCATCATCTCAACCTCCATGAATTTAGTATACATCCAGAACCCGATTTCCGAGATGAAAGTTTCGCGTTAAGAATACCAGAACTTATAGAATGATATCGTCCGATTATTAGATTTTACGTAGATAAATCCCCCGTTGGGACTGTTATTTATATCCTCGGATCTGCCTAAGAAATGGTCACATGCTATCTGGAAATCAGCGTCCGGAAAGAAGCGTGGAAATGGATCCCGAAACCACATGATATCGGCATCCTGGAGAAGTAGGCATTAAGCTTAGGCATATTGCAAAAAAAAAAATGCACGTTTATTTTTTCACTCTATTCTTTTTTCTAAGCAATTTAACCCAACATTTATTGTGTCAAAATGACTCTTATCTGAATGAAAATTGTTAGTCAACTGACCATAAACAACTTGAAATGACTTGAAAGAATAACACATATTTTAAATTTTATAAAATTATTTTTTGACTGATATGTCATTCTGTAAAGTCAGCATATTTGACTATATGATAATCCTATTGCAGTGTGCACTGACATATGCACTGGCATGTAGGTTTACCCGTCATTTCAAGTCATTTAACGTTAGTTGACTAATCGTTTGAGAAATAAAACGTTAAGAGTTAAATTGATTTTAAAAAATAAAAATTAAAATAACTATTCAATCAAATATTACAGATGCATTAGACTCGGACACGAGAGGAAAAGGTCGAATACCGTGAAAACGAAAGTATAACCCAACTAGAGGACAGATCGTAGGAAATCGACCCTTCTCCACATCATCTTCAAGTAGGGTGGGGTCATATAGAGTGCTTCTGGAAATCAACGCCTTTGGTGACGAGAGCATAGCAATGCTTATGTACAATCCGACAACGATTGTATGTCTTTTGATCCAAGGCAACAAATACCAAATGGTCTAGAAGCTTAGGTGTGCCATCTCCAAGCTTAAAGCTCTTGAGGAAAAGGTCCACAATTGATCCCGGACTCGCCCAGGCATCATTTAAAGTTGTTAAAATAACAGTCTTATTCACGGTGGAAGCTTTCTTCAAGATTTGTTCTAGCTCTTGGGTCGAATCCAGCACTAAAACAACTTCATAATGTAAATATATATTCAAGGATTGCTTTTGCAACTAAGCACTACATACTGGACAAAAACCATCTACATTTTTTCGATGCCTTCTTCTAAACCCAATACGATAAAAATCTGAATGTTATTTGAATTTGCAAAAAGTATATATGATGTCTGCAAATATCCGAATTTGCACCATCCCTTGTTATTTTTACGAATTCAATTTGAACTTAACTTTCTTATTTATAAGGGGAAAAAAGGGTAAACAGAGGGAAGAGAGAGAAGTAACCGGAGGACAGGAGTAATTGAGGTCGGAAGGGGAAAAGGAAGAAGAAAAGGAACCGGACGACAAACGGGGGGAATAAGTGACAGTGTAAAGAAGCAAAGCGGAAAGAGTGACGAAGGTGACAATGATAGCTCCATGGTGGATTTGCACCGAGCTTTCCGGAGACATAATAAGAGGAAACGAAGGCGGAGAAGCTAAAGGTTGAAACGGAGAGAGGTGGAGGGAAGCGACGCCAGTTAAAACCTTAAACAGTTAGAACCAATTGTTGTCTAGAGAACCTCAAACGACAACAACAATTTCAACCTTTTCCATTACTTTTTTCTATATTTAAGAAGCCACTAAAAACAATGGGAAGAAGAAGATGAAGCACGGATGAGTTTGGCTGTTTCAACATTCCGAGTTCTCAGTTTATAAAAAGAAAACAAGACGGGACTCTAGTCAGCTTGAAAGACTGAATTCCGTGTACTTTTGGGTCTCTATCTAGGTTCTAATCATAAAAAATTATGTTTAGGTTTTAGGGATAGAGTTAAAATTTGGATTTATGAAATTAAAAGGTAAGGTGTAATATTTAAAGTTGATTTAGGTTTTACTTGATAGAGAGAAATGAAAATTGGAAAGATAAAAAATTGAAATAATAAAAAATGGAAGGATGAGAAATAGGAATGTTTAAAAATACTTGATCCGACCAACTCGACCCGACTACCTGAACATAATTAACCGGGTATTTACTTGGAATTTTTTATCCGGGATGGGTACCCAGCCCGTTATTTTTCGGGTCAGGGTTAGGCCCAGGTTACAATATTCTGAATTTTCAGGTACCCAGATATATTTAAAAATAATATTTTTTATACTCAATATATATATATATATTAAACTAATAAAAAACTTAATTTTTTATATTTTTTATTTAATAAATATTTTTTTTTATATTAAACTAATAAATATATATTTTTAAATTTTTATATCAAACTAATAAAATATTTTTATATTAAAAATATTTTTTATATTCGGGTACCCAAGTACTCGATTTTCCGTGTATCTGCAACACTCGGTCCAAGAGACGAGTCGATTATATGACTACCCGATGATCCGAGTACCCGAAGACCCGGGTACCCGGATTTGAACACCCCTATAAGAAAAAAAAATATTTTTTCTTTCTATCAGTGTACTTGGTTGAGAGGATGAAAAAATAGAAAGAAAATAAATTTCTTTCCTTTCTATTGCTTGGTACAATAAAAAGTGAGGAAAGAGAATTAAGCTTTGGAAACTATAATTTATTTTTAATTTTTATAATTTAGTCGAATGTTTTTAATATGATTATTTTTATTCAATTTACTCCCTAAAATTATATTTCATCTAAAATCGACCCCTATTTGTTTGTAATTTTTATAATTTAATCTAATATTTTTAATATATTTTATTTTTGTTTAATTTAATCCCTAAAATTTTCTTTTATTCAAAATTGACCTATATATATTTTATTTTTATAACTGAGACTAATATTTTTAATATAGTTTTATTTTTGTCTACTTTAGTCCATAAAATTTTTATTTAATCCGAAATTGACCTAAATTTATTTCTAATTTTTATAATTTAGTCTAATATTTTTATAATTTAATCTCGAGAGTTTTACTATCAATGCAACACCTAATATCGGGTACAAATGAATCCAACCTGAATATCGAATGCTACAAATGACCCATTTGTGGCCAAAAAACATATTTTAAAAAACAAACATATTCGATTACATGTAAGTAAACAACCAACATGAACATAAAGAGGAAACAATTAACTAAAGTTACCTAAGAAAATAAACCTTTAAAAAATTTAGAAAAAAATGATTTAACAAAAATGCATTTTTGGTAATTTTAAAAAATTTAAACCCAAAAAACATTCAAAACTTAAATGCAAGTTTAATATAAGTAGAAACATCTTATACCTCTATTTTTCTAATAAAAAGAAGTTCAAATTGAAGTAAAATTAAATGAATAGAGGTTTAGGGACTAAAATGTAAATAATTCATAAGTTGGATTGTAATTTAAAATTTTGGTTTCAGGTCCATTTTGGACTCATTGATTCCAGTTATACTTAATGGTAAATTCTTCTTGAAATCGAATTTAAAATAGAGTGTTAATTGCAAGAATAAGTAGTTTATGTGACATTTTGAAAAAATTCATAAAATATAGGGGGCAGTTTTCAAAAAGTGAAATTAAACCTTCCTTTATGAAATCAATATCATCATTAACATATAGGCTAAGTTTCAGGTTAATCCGATCTAAAACGAGTCCTTAATTGCAATCATAAAATTAGTGACTAGAACATAAAGTTTGCGATTATAAGATATTGGATTAAATTGTAAAATAGAAATAAATAGAGGTCAGCTTTAAATTAAATAAAATTTGAGGATTAAATTGAACAAAAATAAAACTATAGTAAAAATATTAGATAAAATTATAAAAATTAGAAATAAATATGGGTCAATTTTAAATTAAATAAATATTTTATGGACTAAAGTGTACAAAATATTATTATATTAATAATATTTACTTAAATAATAAAATTTAAAGAAAATAAGGGCAAATTTTAGATTAAATAAAATTTTTAGGGACTAAATTAAAAAAATAAAATCATAATAAAAATATTAAATAGAACTATTTTAAATATAATTTGATAATTGTATTATTAAAATATGACCACTTTCACTTTTCTTTTCTATTTTTCACCCATTTTTTTAAAAAAACTATTAAATTAATTTTCTTTTCTTTTCTTTCACCTCTTCCTTATTTTTTTTCTGTCAATTTTTTATTCTACTAAGCAACCATTAAATTATTTTTCCTTTTAATTTTCTCTTCCATCCTTCCTTCCTTCCTTTCCCTTTTCTACCAACCAAACAAAGCCTTAATGTTTTCATTTTGGGATTCGGAAAGGGGTTTTGAAAGACTGGGGCCTACTAATTGTTTTTAACAAAATCTCAATTAAAAAATAGATAAAGTACATAATTAGTAATTAAATTTTGTTTAAAAATTTAATCTAATAACTAAACTTTTAAAAGTTACAAAATAACAATTCAACTTTTTATTTTGTTACAAAATAGTAACTATACCGTTAGTAGTCGGATGATATGACAGTTAATAAAATTGATATAATAAAATTTTAATTCTCAATTTTATTATTGTTATAATTTAGTAATCATTCTAAAAAATTAACCCTTGATATCTCAAAATTACTTCAATTTTTAGTCCCTATTCACCATCATTTTCCTCCTCACCGTCATCCTCCACCATCGAGCAGTTCATCGTTCCTCCACTGTTGTTGTTCCTTCACTGAACTTTACCTTTATTGTAATTTTAACCAACCAATTAAGGTTGAGCAACATATAAGATTCGAAGAAAAAGAACAAGATCCACAAACAATAGTTTCATCTTCATCCCTTTATCTTCATTTTTATTTATTTTTCTCCATTTTATTTCCTTAAATTGAGCTCCTAAGTTTTCATTTGTTTCATTTTGTCCCCAACTTTAATTATCCAAATCCAGGATCCGAAAATCGAATTACTAACCCAAAAATTGGGTCGTTAGACGACTCGTTCAAGATTCATGTTTTATTAAATATTTATGGGTTCATTTTATTTGTCCCTTTACTTTACTTATTTAATACAATTCTGTCCCTTTTTACGCAATTACCTACTATTTTAACCTCGTTTGTTTTTTATTTTTTCTCAGCTTAGTCACAATTTCACATAATTGAATTGCTCTTCTACCTTTTTAATTTTTGTTTTCTTTCAACTTAGTCCTTTTCCATGTTATTTATTTATTATTGGCATTAATAGCATTATTATTAATTTTAACATATTTTTCCCTTTTGTGTTACATTTTTAAAAGAAACATGCATTTCTGTAAAAAAAAATGTTTTTATTTTTCAAGTAAAATTAAGGGAATATTTTTTTACTATGATAATTAATGAGGTACTTACCAGAGTATAACTTTTTAAATTATTCTTAATAACAGAATATCCATCTTAAAATTAAAACGATATTTTTCTATTAAGTAGATTGCTGAGATAGTAGAGTGCAATCTTTTTAATGATTCAAAATGGAATAATATTTTTAAAACTGAGTAAACTACATTTTCATTTTGAAAATAAAGTTCACTTCATTATTTCAATTTGCAATCATATTTAAGTTTCAAGAGAAAAATCATAGACTAAAATTAAATTAAAAACAGATAAAACAAATGATTATTAGAAAGATATCAATTTTTAACCTCTCTACACGTAATCAACTTACACATCAAACTTGTTTACTATAATTTTTAGTGCATACTTTGAAAATTGTTTTTTTTTAATTAAATTTTTTATGAAGGAATATTTTATAGGCATTCGATCATACTTAATTTGAAATAGTTGATGACGATTTTAATTTTTCAAAACACAAATATTTCTCCTAAATAATATTTTCGAGAGCAAAATGATTTCCACTCACCAAATCTTCATCTACTACGAATAGTAATTAAAAAATAAAAGCTACCAATAACCAGTTAGTCTAGTAAGATGATGTGTTAGATCCTTTATGCAAGATTAGATGTTTGAATCATGGCATTTGGAACGGAGGAAACAAAGTTGAGAGGGTCGCATCCATGTTGTATCTCTACAAAATCCGATCTGAATTAGTCAGCCATCGATATTTTCTTTGAGATAATTCTATATTAACTGTGATCTTTATTACCTATCTTTTTTTGAATCAAACACTAGATTTCATTAAAAAAATGAGAAAAAATACGCAGATAAGCATATCAGTGTTCTTCAAATCTATTACCACATCGAAATCTTGGAGTGCTCAATGGAAGAGCGCATATCATTGAATTACTCCAATCAACAAAAAGAGAGAAAAATATCTTGGTTATTTCCACGAACAACCAACCCACGAAATGTTGTGCGGTAAGATTCAACTGTAACATATACTATGTTATAGACCTCATCAATATCAGCGTGCTATAGAGGTAGACAAAGAACGTGTCATAACGACAGATAAAGAATAAGCCAAAACAGTCGACGAAAAATAAAAAATAAAAAAATCACCGTCAGTAGACAGTAAAAGCCGCCACTATTAGCTTGAAAAATTTTAAAACTATTAAGAAACTTCTAAAGAAAAATAACGACTGCAAAAAAAAATATGAAAGTAAAAGAGTATAAATCTTATTTATTATTTATAAGTACATTAAATTAAAGAATTATTTAATATACTTTTTGAGGAATTATAATTATATGTAAATACATTAAATTAAATAATTAATTACTAGTCCCATCTCGCCGTTCACAAGCCCACTTTAAGAAACATAGATATTAAATGTATCGCTTTTAGTCAATTGGAAGAGTATAAGGGAACGTAATTATAGAGATAACTTTTACTTATGACCTCGCATTATTTTATATATCTATTATAAATATTTCCCCCCGAAAAAAGCATATTTTAAATACTTGAATTAAATAATTTTCGAAATTGATGTCTCGTAAAATTTAATTAAAACAGGTTGAAAGATTCCAAACAAAGTAATACACTTTCTCACCAAAATACTAAATGGTTATATTCAATTCAATTGCACAACATAAAATGACGAACACAAAACTTTATGTTAGAGAGAGAACTTATAAAAAAATTTGAGGAGCAAACTTATAAAAATTTTAAGGGGGCGAAAATAAATTTTCAATAAAAAATATATAAACAATTTTTAAATTATAATTTTTTTTTTGAATTTTTAGGGGACGACCGGCCTTCCAGTTACTCTAGGTCTATCCCTGCTTAAAAAAACTAAAAGGTTTGGAATTTTAAGAAATAAATATAAAAGACACCAAGGAAAATTATGAAGAAAAAAGGAATTTCTAACCATAGAAATTGAATATTCAAATTATAGCATACAATAGGCCATTGATTTTTGTAATCTAATTTAATTTTTGATGCCTAATTATTAATGTAGAACATTAATTGAATGAGTGTGACAAGTACCTAATTCACTTATTTATAACAACTTGGGTCTTTGTAATTTCAAAAGTACCCTTAATACGGCAAGTTGAAGTTTACTATCCATAAAATACCCTTATCCCCCTCCCCCCCCCCTTCCCTTTTCGGCTAGTTTATGTGTTTGCTAGTTTATTATAATTTTCCTTTTACATTGTGAATAGAAATTTCGTAATTTCAAAAATAACATTAACAAAATGTTAAATGTTTTGATTTCTTAGTTTTAAATTTTTTTAATAGTTTAAATGTGATTATAAGGTAATATTTGTTTATAGATATTCTTAATCATTTGACAATATACACAATACAGACAAAACGATTAAACCCGAATTTTTTAAGGTAAATATCATTCGTTTTTTATTGGAACTACTTATTGAGTTCAATTTTTAATTTCTTAAAATAAAACTTTAAGGGATATGTTTATAGCAAAGAGATATTCTTTGTTTGAGTATTTTATTTAAAGGTTATTTTTTTTGTTAAGTGTGTTTAGACGAGATGTTTCGAAAATGCACTTTTATTAAAAAATTGAATATATTAATATTTGATGTATTAATGGTATATTATTTTATGCACAATCAAAAACTGAATAATGGTACGAGACTATAAAATTTTAAAACCATTTTTTAAAATCCATTCTTGATGATATGTAATCTTATTCAACGCCACATCAAATACTATTTCAAATTTCTAAAAATGAATTTACTTGTTGCGGTAAAATAGCGGAAGATTTCAGGTGCTTTTGTTTCCCCAAATCTCTTAATCATATTCTACCAAACGTGGTAATTTTTCAAAAAAAAAAAATCTGATCTTATTTTATTTAAGGAGAAATTATTTTATGGACTCTTCTCACCTTATTATTTATGATCTATAACTAATAATATAATGTCAATTAAAAATATATTTACCTGTCATTAAAAATTATCCTAACTCACTATTAATCTCTATTCCATGTCACCTTCATCTCCTTCATACTTACAAAAGACTCCTTTCACCCCCAATCTATCAGTCGTTTCATAATGCTTATATTTTTTTACTTCCAAACAGGAATTACCAATTGAAAGAAAAGTTGCAGAGAAATTTCGAACCTCCACGAGATTAAAATGTTTTGCTCCAAAACTAAATTTAGATTTCTAAACAGTTCTATTGTCTTCAAAATATCGGAAACAAAAATTGATATAAGAAGTAAATAGATTCAACCTAAACTTAAAAAAAAAGTTCAAATGAATAATTTTTTTGGATCAAACCAATAATTTATTTCTTTGTAAAACTACAGTATTGGAATCCAAGCAGAGAATAAATTCAATATTTCTGTAAGGCTTAATAGTAAAAAAAGTGCCCAATTTATAATTTTTTTTTTAGTTTGGTGCCTAACGTTTTTTAGTCTACTTTAGTGCCTAACGTTTCATTCTGTAATTCGAATTGGATTTTTCCGTTAACTAATTATAACGTGACACGTGGCCTATTTTATATATTTATTTAATTTCTAAATTATTTAAAAATTATATACTTCTTAAAAAACCCTAAAATTTTAATTTCTTTCAAACAAACCCTCAAATCATATCTCCCTCACCGTCCGGCACCCCACACGCCGGCGGTTCACCGTTCACCACTCAAGCGTCGGGCACCTCACCGTTCAACATCCCTCACCCTCTAGCCGTCGATTCGAAGCTCAACCTGTCTCTTTTTTCTTCATTTTTAGATGTTCGTCGACTGAGCAATCGACGGTTCATTCGCCACTTTTCGACGACGGAATCATGAGGCTTTCGGTCGTGGGGGGCCGACGAAGGCAATAGTGGCTGGTGGTGGTTGAATCGGTGGTGGGAGGGGAGGAATTTAGAGATCTAGGGTTTGGATTTGGGGGTTTTAGAGAAATTAAAGATTTTGGGTTTTATTTATAAAATTAAAGATTTTCTGATTTTCAGAAAAATAAAAATTAAAGTGTAAAACCTATGTTGATTTTGATATAACAAATATTTTTCAAGGACTTAATTGTAAAGCAAACAAATTTTTAAAGTGTCTCAATTTGACAAATTTTTTAAAACATATTTGATTTTAAGTCAAAAACTTAAAGCTCTAAATTGTCTAAGTGTTTTAAAGGTAAAACAATCGAAATACGCCCAGGCGTATCGATACAATTTTTAGAACATTGGCCACTGTAAGAATCTGTTTTGATACAGCTCCATCCGTATTGATACAACCTTCATATGGGCTAAGTATTTTACTCAGGCATTTCGATACAGTTCCATCCGTTTCGATACGACCTTCAATTTGGGCTTAAGATTTTACCTTACCGTATCGATACGCCACTAAGCGTTTCGATACGCATCAAAGATTTTTTTCAATTATCAGCATTTAATGACTTAGCCATTGAAGTCAGTTATGGGAAAGACCATTTTTAAAATATCGTTAGACCCGTTTCGATACACCTTCAAGGCGTACCGATACAGGTTCAAACAGTAGCCCAAGTGAGCAAAATTGCATCGATATGGCATTGCCCGTATCGATACGGCTCTTTGTTTTACATTGAGATCGTACCGATACGCTTCCTCGCGTATCGATACGCCCTTGCATAAATTGTACACAATGGCTCTTTCTATTTGAGACATGTATCGATACGGCTATTCGTGTACCGATATGAGTGGTTGCAAAAGTGCATTTATGGTGGGAAAAAGGTAGCTCAACGTCTATATTTATGTTTCCAATCACCACACCGATTAAAAATCAATGAGAAGGTATAAATACAAGCATCTGAAGCTACAACAACCAACTAATCAACTTCCAAGCACATTCAAGCAAAATCCAAACCTTCTTGAGCTAAAGAGTCAAATACTTGTAACCCCAATTGAGTGTATTTTCATTGTTCTATCTTTTATCAATTTGTGGAGTGTGATATATTGTAATTCGGCAAAAATCTACCTATTTGAGAGGTTATTTATTGTTTGCCTATTTCTCTTTGTAAAGAGTGAAGTGGATCAATCTTTGGGTAGAAAGATTGATCGTTTGTAACGGTTTCCTCCTAAACCGAGAAAAGGGGAAGAATTCTAGTTAGTGAATTGTTGAAATCCTCAGTAGGGTGCTGGGGTAGTGGATATAGAGCTTGTTCGAAGCTTGAACCACTCTAAAATCCTTGTGTCTTCAATTTCCAATTTTTTGCACCCTTCATTTTTTAAACTACCAATTTACCCCATTCTTGGTGATTTGCCATCATTTGATCAACTCAACAATTGGTATCAGAGCTACACTCACTAGAAGGATTAACACCCTATTGAGGAGATCTTTGGAAGAGTTTGATCAGCCGACATCAAGCAATGGCATCCACCTCCAAGCCAAACATGTACGAGTCACAATCGATCACCAAACCACCATTCTTCAATGGGGATAACTATCCCTATTAGAAGAATAGGATGAGGCTCTTCATCAAGTCCAATGATTACTTACTTTGGGATGTGGTAGAAGATGGACCAACAATCCCTATAAAGAGAGATGGAGAAGAAAGACTCATTCCAAAGATAAAGGTGGAAATGGGTGAAGATGATCGAAAGAGATTGTAAGTCAATGACAAGGCCTTGCACATGCTATTTTGCTCTCTTGGACCGGACATCTACTCGAAAGTGTCCTCAATCTCAAGCACAAAAGAAGTATGTGACACACTTGAGACAACCTATGAAGGGACAAACGATGTCAAGGAGACGAAGATCAGGCTTCTCAATCTTAGTTATGAGAATTTTAAGATGGAGGCCGATGAGAGCATAACGAAGATGTTCGACTGCTTCTTCTTCATCGTAAATAGTCTCAAGGGATTTTGTGAGATCATTCCCGAAGACAACTTAGCCCGGAAGCTCCTCTACTCTCTTTTGGAATCATGGGATAGCAAAAGAACAGAAATCATCGAAGATGGAGATTTGAAGACTCTCAAGCTTGTTACTTTTGTTGGATCCCTTCTTACTTATGAGATCATGAAGCAAGGAAGAAAAGAAGAGAAGAAGAAAAAAAAGAAAAAAATGGAAAAGAAAGAGAGTGAAAAGAAGAAGCTTGGAATTGCTCTCGAAGCTTCCTTTGATGAGAGCGATTCAAGCGAGGACAAAGACGAAGAGATGGCCATACTAGCCAAGCGCTTTGCTCGGTTCATTAAGTCTAACCGTGGTAGGAAATTCAACCGAATGAGAGACTTCAAGAACAAAGACAAAGAAGAAGAGAATGACCAACTCATATGTTATGAGTGCAAGAAGCCGGGGCACATTTGAACTGAGTGTTCCCAACTCAAAAAGAAAAGATTCATGAAGAAGAAGAAGCTCAAGGCCCAACTTGCCACTTGGAGTGATGAAGAATCATCCGAGGAGGAGGAGCAAGAGGTGGCCAATCTTTGTCTCATGGCCTTTGAGGAGGACCAAATGGTAAACTTTAACTCATTATCTCTTAATCTTACTTATGATGAATTATATGATGCATATGATGAGTTGCAAGATGTTTACGACAAGTTAGTTGAAAAATTCAAAGAATCAATTTTGAAAAACAAGAAAACTACTATCGATTTAAAAACTCAAAATGATTCTCTTTTAGAAACTAACTCGGAATTGGAAAAGAAAGTTTTATATTTGATAAATCTTTTAAATGAGCTTAAAAATCTCGATTTAGAAAAAATTCTTTCTGATTTCCAAGATTATCACACAAAAGAGGTGGATAATCTTAAAACTTCTCTTATTATTGGGAAAAGTGTTTTTGAAAAAGAAGTTCTTCAAAAACCCAATATGTTAAGAGAAAGCCTTTTAACCCCAAACAAAGAAGCTTTCAAACGCAATCTGGAACTAAAAGAGTTAGGAGTGTATGGGTTCCTAAGGAACTTGTTGTTTCTAACAATATGAATGCTATTGCTTCTTGGATTCCTAAGGGAACCAAGCTTTTGGGAGCTAATACTCATGGACCCAAAATAAGATGGAGCATTGCTACAAGGCCAAAGCTTCAAGCAAAAACACATGGTACCTTGATAGTGGATGCTCAAGACACATGACTGGAGACAAGAGTAAATTCATGGAGCTAAAGCCAAGGAGTGGTAGAGTGGTGACATTTGGTGACAACTTCAAAGACTACATTGAGGGTATTGGTTCCATTGGTAATCTCTCTTCTATACTTATTGAAGATGTTTTATATGTCAATGGTCTAAAACATAACTTGTTGAGCATTAGTCAACTATGTGATAAGGGTTTTAATGTTCTATTTGATGTTAATGAGTGTAAAATCATGAACATTGAAACTAATAAGATAAAGATAATGTTCATAGGTCATCGCATAGGTAATATCTAAATGGCGTATTTAGATGACATACATACATCCAATGCATGCCTTGTGGCACATAATGAACATGATACAAGGTTATGGCATAGGAAACTAGGACATGCTAGTGTCGCGACCGTTTTTGGGTCCGACGTGTGGAAAAATAGACTGGCAAAATATTCTTTTGGAAATTGAGGTTTTATTCATTTTAATCCATTAAATCTAGAAAATTAGGTTTTTTCATGTTAAAACCTTTATTTAATTTTAGAAAACAATTTGGAGTCACCACCGGTCACTTTGGTAGACCGGACACCATAAAAATAACTAGAGATTCAATTTTTTAAAATTAGGGTTCAGGAGTCGGTTACGTGTGGGGAAGGATTAGCACCCCCACAAACGCCCATTATTGGTACCTTATTAATTCCATATGGCATTTTGGCATTTTTGAGCAATAATTTGAATTTAATTAGATCTTTAATTGTTAATTGAATTTCATTCTGAATGGGAGTATCTGATAAGTGTTCAAAAGTACTATTTTTCTTACCCTTTTTACTCATATTATTGTTAGACTTAGGCCCATATTAGTTGCATAATTAGCCACTCATGCATTAATCCATGTTTCCTTCCATCGTTGAGCTTGATTACATAACTTGGTAGTTTTTGTGGGAAAAGATGCTGCTTTGGTGTGTTTTGTGTGTATGTGTAGGATCATTTGCCAAAGGAGATGCCGAGCTAGTTGCCAGGGCAACGCATGAAGGAGACACCGAGCTAGTTGCCAGGGCAATGCATGAAGGAGACGCCGAGCCAGTTGCCATGGCAATTGTCGACAAGAGCAAAGGTGATATGGTAGTCGAAATTGATGACTAGACAAGCCCAAGATGACGTGGAGCAAAGCCCAAACCCAAAGGAATTTGATTTCCATGCAGAGATTAAAGAAGAATTAAATTCCAAGAAGATAGGAGAAGTTCTAGTAGGAATATAATTATAATAAAGAATTATATTCTTTAAAGATAATTTAATTCCAACTTAACTTCCTCCTCAAAGAAGGACTTTGGCCTAGCCCTATAAATAAGATGGAGATTTCAACAATCCATAGAGAGCAAGGGAGGGGAATTTCGACAAGCATCAAGGAGGGCAAGAGGAGAGAATTTTCGACAAGCATCTAGGGCAAGGAGGATTTCGACAAGCCTCCTTCTTCATCCTTTTCTTTCTTGTTCGATTGGGTTCATGCTAGGGATTATTTATCTTATGTTTCTTTGGAACCTCGCCATGAACTAAATCTATTTGGCTATGGTTATTGTGTTTTGTGGTTGTGAGAAACTATTGGATTTTGTTTAGGTAATAAGAGTTTGCACTTTTCTATTTCAAGGTTTATTCATTCTTGGTTCTTATTCTTGTTTGCGAGTGAATTGGGAGAGGATTTCGTGATTTCATCTATTTATCTAATATCGGGAGAGTTAGATTCAAGAAACGAATGAATATGATCTTTATTCAATCTATTGATGGTGAAGATTAATCCGGCTTAGGAATAAATTAAGGATTTCAACGGCTAAGAGGAGCGCAAGATTGGTTGTTGTTCACCCTTGATTCACGCAGGGATGTATTATCAAGGCATGCACAAGTAGTTAGAGTTTCGACTTAGGGATAAGAAGAAACCATTGAAGAACGCTCTGCCAAACCTTGAAGGTTGCTACCCAGACGCCCAAGTAGTTGCCCAGGCAGCCATCGATTAGTTGCCAAGGCAACCCCGTTGTGCAAGTTGCCACGACAACTGAGTTGCCCATGCACTCTTTTACCAAGACGATCCAATCGGCTATCACACCTCAACTCACGATAACCTGACTTATCTCTCTCTCATTTGATCTTATTCATTCTTTTACTTTATTTCTTCCTAAATTAGTTATTAGCTAAACTCCTATAATCTTTTATTTGTGTTTTTACTTTTTACAGTGCAAGAGACTAGATTCTTGAAGTAGCACCAATCCCTGTGGAGACGATATCTTTTATACTATAACTTGCGATGTGTATACTTGCACATTTGCGTAGCACTTATTACGCGCAACAAGTTTTTGGCGCCGTTGCCGGGGATTGGCAATAGCGACTTTGTTTTTATTTTCTTGCACTTTTTATTTTTCTTGTTTAAAATTCAAAGGGCTAACAAACTTTGGTTTTGCATTGGTATATGACTAGGGCGAGACCGACTTCACCAAAATATCCCTTTCATCCAGAAATCGAACGAACCTTACAAAGACTTAGATGAAGGATAAGAGTAGTAATGGCTAATCAAGACGACAATATGCATCAAGATGTTCCAGCAGGAGGAGGAGTGATTCTTGCACGAAACAGAACTATTCGAGACTATCTTGAAGAAGATCTAGATGGACTTAACCCAAGAGTTGTCGCACCTGAAATTGAAGCCGACCACTTTGAGTTGAAACCGGTAATGTTTAATATGATCAACACAATAGGTCAATTTGGCGGCTCAGCAACTGAAGATGCACGACAACATCTGAAATCTTTCCTCGAGATTTGCAACTCGTTCAAAATACACGGAGTCACCCCCGATGTCTTACGATTAAGATTATTCCCCTATTTACTGAGGGATAGGGCGAAAGCATGGTTGAATAGCATTCCTGCCGGATCAATAGCATCTTGGACCGATCTTTGTCGTGATTTCCTTGCTCAATTTAATCCTACAAATTTGACTGATAAGCTTCGTAACGAAATTACTTCTTTTCGGCAGGCAGATGATGAATCCATGTATGAGGCTTGGGAGCGATATAGAGAACTTCTACACAAATGCCCCCTACACGGATTCCCGGTGTGGACTCAAGTAACAATGTTTTACAACGCCGTAAATGCACCAACAAGGATGATGCTAGATGCCTCGGCAAACGACATACTCCTAGATAAGTCACCGGAAGAAGCAATGCAAATTTTAAACAGGCTGGCCAAGAATGATTATCAATTCCCATCTACAAGAAGAGGAGGAGTTAGACGCCAAGCCACAATACATGAACTAGGATCATCAGATTCAATTTCGGCACAATTGGCCACTTTAACCAAGATGGTCTAGAACATGCAAAAACCAAACAACACACATGAGGTCAAGGTAATGGATTCTTTTTGTGAGTTATGTGGTGATAACCACAATTCTTCTGAATGTATGCAAAATCCAGAATCCAGCTTCTATGTGGGGAATTACAATCGGAGCAACAACGTGATGTCCAATATATACAATCCAGCTTGGAAGAAGCACCCAAATTTTTCATGGAGTAATCCCAACAATGCTCTAAACCAGAACAATCAGAATGCACAAGCATCGGGATTCCAGCAGAATATGCCACGGCAACAGTTTCCACAGCAACAACCGTCGACATCTAGTTCTTTGGAAAATTCTCTAAATGCTTTTATGATGAAAACTGAATCTTATATGGCTGAGAATAGTAATTTCATAAAAAGAACTGATGCTTTTATTAACAGGACCGAGATGAGATTGCAAAACCAAGAGGCGGCAATCAAATCATTGGAAAATCAAGTCGGACAGTTTGCTCAAAATCTGAATACTAGACCACAAGGAGGTTTACCTAGCGATGCTGAAGTCGAAAGAGGAACTGGCCATGAGCAATGTAAGGCAATCACCACTAGAAGTGGCCAACAACTTAGAGAGGTTCAAACCCGCTCGTCAAACAAAACTCTACAAAAAGATCAAGACGAACCTAGCGGCAAAGCCTCAGATGCTGAACCAAGAATTGCCGCGGCAACCGTCAATAAGCATGCCTCGGTAACCGACGATAAAAATGCCTCGGCAACTTGTGAAAAGCATGCCTCGACAACCCCAGTTGATAACGCCTCGGCAACTCCAGTTGTTCCGGCAATGCCGTCAATCAGGTTTCAAACCAATGAAAGGATCAAAGATATCCGACTTCCACCACCATTCCCACAAAGGTTAAAGCGACAAAAGCAAGAATACCAATTCAAGAAGTTTCTTGATATCCTAAAGCAAGTCCACATCAACTTACCATTGGTGGAAGCAATTGAACGAATGCCAAACTATGCCAAGTTTCTTAAAGACATTGTGTCCAAGAGAACAAGGCTAGGAGAGTTTGAAATAGTTGCCGCAACAGAGGGATGCATGGCAATGTTGCACAATCGTATGCCACCCAAGTTGAAGGATCCCGAAAGTTTCACAATACCCTGTTCTATTGGAAATCACTATGTCGGGAAAACATTATGCGACCTTGGGGCTAGCATAAACTTGATGCCTAAATCGGTTTTCCAGAAACTAGGAATTGGGAAGGCAAGACCTACAACAGTTATGCTACAGCTAGCCGACAGATCCTATGTGCATCTAGAGGGAAAAATCGAGGACATACTGGTAAAAGTTGATAAATTTATTTTTCCTGCTGACTTTATTATTTTGGATTGTGAAGCAGATGAGCATGCACCCATCATTCTCGGGAGACCATTCCTAGCAACAAGGAGAACCTTGATCGATGTTGAAAAGGGAGAACTCACAATGAGGGTGAATGACTAGCAAGTTAAACTAAATGTGTTCCAAACACTAAGGCATGCCGATAATCCAGAAGAATGTCAACTTTTTCATGCCACGATAGAGTTTAACTTCGACGAGGAACTTAGTTGCCTCGGCAACTACATTGCCGATCTAGAGGAACCTGAGGAGTATGAAGAACCGGTCGATGAGGAACAACAAGAAGAGGCAAAGTGGCTAGTCAATCGACCAGGTACATACTTTGAACCACTGGATTACTCAGGTAAGGAAGGTAAACTCGAAAAACCCTCTATTGAACAACCACCGATTCTTGAGTTGAAACAACTACCAGAACAACTAAAATATGCATACTTAGGAACCGATAATACATTACCTGTAATTATTTCTTCTAAGTTACAGCCTGAGCAGGAAAAGAAGCTGATCAAGATGTTGAAGCTACACAAAAAGGTAATAGGGTGGACAATTGCCGACTTGAAGGGAATTAGCCCGGCAGTGTGCATGCACAAGATTTTGTTGGAAGATGATCACAAACCTTCAATTGAGGCCCAGAGAAGACTGAATCATGCCATGAAAGGGGTTGTAATGAAAGAAATCATCAAGTGGCTTGACGCCGACATTATATACCCTATCTCAGATAGTACATGGGTAAGTCCGGTACAATGTGTTCTGAAAAAGGGAGGTATAACGGTGGTAAGTAATGAAAACAATAAACTCATTCCAACCAGGACTGTGACCGGTTGGAGGGTTTGTATGGATTAACGAAAGCTAAACAAAGCCACTAGGAAAGATTACTTCCCATTACCCTTTATTGATCAAATGCTTGACCGTCTTGCAGGTAAACCCTTTTATTGTTTTCTTGATGGTTATTCAGGTTACAATCAAATTTCCATAGCACCAGAAGATTACGAAAAGACAACCTTCACATGCCCATACGGTACTTATGCCTTCCGAAGGATGCCGTTCGGATTGTGTAATGCCCCGGCAACCTTCCAAAGATGCATGATGGCGCTCTTTTCAGACATGGTCGAAGACTTCCTTGAGATCTTCATGGATGATTTTTCTGTTTTTGGTAATGACTTCGACAGCTGTCTCGACAATTTAGAGAGGGTGTTGGCAAGATGTGAAGAAACGGATTTAGTCCTCAATTGGGAGAAATGCCATTTTATGGTAGATGAAGGAATAGTGCTCGACCACAAGATTTCATCCAAGGGAATTGAAGTAGACAAAGCCAAGGTGGACGTGATCGAGAGATTACCCCCACCAAGTTCGGTTAAAGGAATTCGAAGTTTTCTCGGACATGCAGGTTTTTACAGGAGGTTCATTCATAATTTTTCTAAAATCACTAAACCCTTGTGTAATCTGCTTGAACAGGATAAAGTCTTCGATTTTGATGATTCTTGCACCCAAGCATTCGAAACCCTAAAAAAAAGCTTGCCTCGGCACCCATTGTCGTTCCACCAGATTGGAAGCTACCTTTTAAGCTCATGTGTGATGCAAGTGATTTCGCGGTAGGAGCAGTCCTAGGCTAACGCAGAGGTAAGACCTTCCATGTGATATACTAAGCTAGTAAAACTCTTAATAGTGCTCAAGTGAATTACACAACAACGGAGAAAGAGTTACTAGCTGTAGTTTTCGCATTTGACAAGTTTCGAGCCTATTTGATTGGTACAAAGGTAATTGTTCATACGGACCATTCGACAATCAAATATCTATTTGCTAAAAAGGATGCCAAACCTCGTTTGATTCGTTGGATATTACTTTTACAAGAATTTGATATTGAAATTAAGGACAGGAAAGGAACAGAAAATCAAGTGGCTGATCACTTATAATGTTTGGAACGCAATAGGGAGGAGGACGCGGATCTAGAGATATGCGATGCATTCCCGGATGAACAAATTTTAGTTGCCTCAGCAACCATGGACGCGCATGCCTCGGCAACTCTCGAATCCGCAACAGCCTTTGATGCACACGCCTCGGCAATCTTGGGAGCAGTCACCACAGCAGCACATGCCTCGGCAATACCCTGGTACGTAGATTTAGTTAATTTCCTTGTTTGTGGTATTTTACCTTATGGCATTACTCACCAAGGGAAGAAGCGGTTCCGCCATAATGCTAAGCATTACTTTTGGGACGAGCCTCTTTTGTTTAAACAATGTGCAGATCAGGTTATACGCCGATGTGCCCTGAAGAAGAGCAACATAATGTACTCCGACAATGCCATTCTTCACCCTATGGAGGACATTTTGGAGGAACTCGTACCGCGGCCAAAGTTTTGCAATCCGGTTTGTATTGGCCAACATTGTACAAAGATGCCCAAGACTTTTGCAAGCAATGTGATCGTTGCCAGAGGACAGACAATATCTCTAGACGACATGAGATGCCACTCCAGAACATCATCGAGGTGGAATTGTTCGATGTGTGGGGGATCGATTTTATGGGACCCTTCCCATCTTCATTCAGCAACCTCTACATCTTACTTGCCGTCGACTACGTGTCTAAATGGGTTGAGGCAGCTGCAGTTCCCAACAATGATTCCAAGACCGTGCAATGATTCTTGCAGAAAAACATATTTACACGGTTTGGGATGCCGAGAGCAATTATCAGTGACGAAGGCAAGCATTTTGACAACAGACTAATTGCCAAGATGTTGCAACGCTTCGGCATATCACACACGATCGCCACGGCATATCACCCACAAACCAACGGGCAAGCAGAAATTTCCAACTGAGAATTGAAGGGTATACTCGAGAAAGTTGTAAATCCCTCAAGGAATGATTGGTCATTAAGACTAGATGACGCACTTTGGGCATATCGCACTGCATTCAAAACACCCTTAGGTATGTCCCCCTTCCGACTTGTCTATGGCAAGACATGCCATCTACCGGTGGAAATCGAACACAAGGCATACTGGGAAATCAAGACCGTGAATATGGATTGGGAAAGTGCCGAAAAGAAGCGTTTGTTGGACCTCAATGAGATAGAAGAATTCCGTGCACTCACTTATAACAATGCACGAATCTACAAGGAGAAAACAAAGCGATGGCACGACAAGAAACTATTGCCACGAAAATTCACGCCAGGGCAACTAGTTCTCTTATTCAATTCTCGGCTAAAACTTTTTTCGGGAAAGCTGAAATCAAGATGGTCGGGACCATTCGAAGTCGTCAAACCATTCTCCCATGGTGCTGTGATAATCAAGTCCATCTCTGACAACCATGAATTCAAAGTCAATGGACAAAGATTGAAGCACTATAATGGTGCCCATGTGGAACGTAACAAGGAAGTGGTCAACTTAGGAGATGCATGAGCATGCTCTCCCTTTTGATATTAGTAGTTTTATTTTGTTTTATTTTTATTTATTTATTTTTATTTTTATTTTCGATTAAGTATTTATTTTATTTTATTTCAAATTTTTATTTTTTATTTTTTACTATTTTCGATTATTATATATATATTTTTAGGATAGATTTTTTTAGAATACCTTTATACATATTTATTTATTTTCTTTTATTAATTTAATTTTAATCCTTATTTGATTTGTCTTTGAATTGTAGGAAAAAAAGTTCAAGATAAAGAGGAATTCTAATCCAAGTAGGAAAACATCTTCAACAAGGAAACTAATGGGCTGAATCTAAGGCTTATATAAAGCCTCCAATTCACCCTAATCACAACCCCTTGTCGTCAACTTCTCCCTCACCCTAAACCCTTTTTCGTTTTCCCCTAATCCCACCCACCTATCTTTTCTATAAAACCCATCACCCTTAACCTATTCCTACTTTCTATCTTGCAACTTTTTAGTTTCTTTTCTTTTCTTTTCTTTGTTTTTACAAAACTCACAACCAAGATCATCCATGGCATCCAAGATTGAATTTTTAGTTCATCCAAGTTCCTCCAAAGAACCAAGATACAAGAAGTTTGCTACACCGGTGGTTCAAGAAAGATTTCAATCCAAGTTTGAAAGCCGGAAGATTCATGAAGAACAAGGCTTTGAATACTCCAACTCTCATCAAGATTTCGACCTTGAACCATTCATCTTCGAGAGGATTGCACATCAAAAGTGGCAAATATTTTGCCATCAACCGGAACCGGGTAACATCTCATAGGTAAGAGAATTCTATGCTCACTCACCTAACCCGGATAATCCTTATGTTTTTGTTCGTGACAAGGCCATACTCATAAGTCCCGAAAGCGTCAACACCTTTTACGGGCTTTACATTGAGAAGGACGAACATCAAGCCTTCGTTGATCAAATCACTCCCAAGCAACTAACAAGGTGCTTCAAGAACTCACTCAACTGAGAACTCATTGGAACGACGGTAAATACAAGGGCACGGTAAATCGCCTTCGGCTTAAACCCGAGGAAAAACTATGGAATAAGTTTGTTAAAACTTATTTAATGCCCACACACACAATACTACCGTTGATATACCACGTCTTTTGCTCATACATTCTATTTTGCATAATCGCATCATTAAATTGGAAAAATTATTTGTAATGAGATTTTTGTATGCAGCTCAAAAGATAAGGGTTCTCTTTTCTTCCCTTGCTTAATTTCTAATCTTTGCAAGGAGATGCATGTCCCAAGTGAGTCCACCGATGAAAAGGCCCTACCCAAGTCTGGTTGGAATCAAGCACTAATCCGAAAGCTAATGGGAGAGGCACCGGGAGATTCTTCAAGGCCTCCAATTGCCACGGCAACTCCTGCCGCCCCGGCAATCCCTGATGCCCAAGGACCTAACGCCCGGGCAACTCGGCCATCAACCCCGGGACACTTTGAAGCACTTTTGCAACCGTTGGCAAGCCACCTAAGGAAAATTGAAGACCGGAAACTAATGTTCATGCGGTACATGAAGGAGCACAACAATGCCATCACCCAAGTCATCATAGAAAAGTACCCGGACAATCGTGTGCCGTTCCCAATCTTTCCTGCCGAGATCCTTGCCCCGGCACCCAATGAAGTAGTCGCCACGGCAACCACAAAAGATGATGCCGCGGCAACCTACATCGTGCCTGCACAAGCTGACGCCACGACAACCAACCCTGAAGATGCCATGGCAACCAAAGCTAAAGACATCCCGGCAACCACTACAAAAGCCAAAGGTAAAGCACTTATGCCGAATCAACTCCTACGAAATCATTTTCTGATTTTTCAAATTCGGATGAGTCCTCCATTGCACCAACAAAGACCGCACCAATTGAATCCTCCAAGCGAAAAACCAATGACATTGATGAAGAGGACGATGAGGATAACCTCGTACGAGGATCGATTCCACCACCGGCAACAAGAAAACAACCATCGCGTTCAAGCAAGAGAATCAAGACACCGACCAAAAGGAAACTAATCATCTACGATGACGAACTCTCAGAGTAAGTCCTCGTATGCATTTTATTTTTCGTTATTTTTATTTTCTTTAATGCATGCATTGAGGACAATGCCTCACTCGAGTTTGGGGGGGATTGTTATTAGTAGTTACCATGTTTAGTTACATTCATCTTAAGTATTACATTTAGGATACATAAATTGCTTGCCATGCCTTTAATTGGAACAAGAATTGCTTAGATTTGATGAATATCCGATGATGACTTTGCCAATGCACTTAATTGATAGAATTTTTATTCTAGGATAACCATGGAAAAACTTAGAATTTTACTATGATGCTAATTTTGATGAAAGATTGTTGTGGTTTGATTGATTTAAGGAATTCTAGTGAACTTAGGTTGATAATTAAAAAATTGGGGGATTAGAATAAAAATTGGATGAATGCTAGAGGTGCCCGAAATTGGCTCTAGTATGTGCTAAAAATTTATCACTAGAGGTGCCCGAAACTGGCTCTAGTATGTGTTAAAAAATTTTATAACTAGAGGTACCCGAAACCGGCTCTATTCGAATAAATTAACTTAAGAAAACTAAAAACAAAATGTTGATAAATGCAGAAAAACAGAATTGAAGTTTCTGCTTAAAAGGAAAAAACATAATGCAGAAAAGAATGCAGAATTTTTCTGCTATTGCTCAATAATATTTTACATCTCTCGATACACACTTATATAGGCTCTAGGTCTTTTAGTACATTAAGAAGACCTTCTTAAGATAACTTCTAGTTCTAATCTACTAAGTTGATAGACTCTAACTACAATAAGGAGTCCTACTAAGGATAAAATCTAATCTATTAGGGAGATAAACTTTAAGTAGGATAATTTCTACATTATTTACAAACACTGAAATTTCTCTCGGATAACTCACACTCCCCCTCAAGCTGGAGAATATACATTGTATAGTCCCAGCTTGAATAAGAACTTATCAAAGAGAGCTTTTGGCAGGGCTTTCGTAAGGATGTCTGCCACTTGTTCTTCTGTAGGAACATAGGTTAAAGAAGCTACTCCACTTGTAAGCTTTTCTGCAATAAAGTGTCTGTCGATCTCAACATGCTTGGTCCTGTCATGTTGAATTGGATTTCTGGCAATCTGAATTGTAGATTGGTTATCACAAAACACTTCAAACTTCTCGTTTTGAACCATGCCTAGTTCTTTTAGAAGCTTCATTAGCCAGATTCCTTCACAAATTCCAAGAGCTAAAGCTCTGTATTCTGCTTCTGCACTACTCCTTGATACAACAGTTTGCTTTTTGCTCTTCCAAGTCACAAGATTACCCCACACAAAAGAACAATAACCACTTGTTGACCTTCTATCAGTCAACTCACTTGCCCAGCTGGAGTCTGAATAAACCTTGACTGTTTTATCAAGGGTCTTTTTAAATATTAAACCATGTCCCGGTGTACCCTTTAGATACCTTAGTATCCTGGTAGCTGCTTCCATATGCTCTTGTCTCGGATTTGTCATGTGCTGACTGATGATATTTATAGCAAAGGTTATATCTGGCCTGGTCAGGGATAGATAAATCAATTTTCCAACTAATCTCTGAAAAAGTCCCTTGTCTGCCTTTGGACTAGACCCATCTTTGCTAAACTTTAGGCCTATGTCCATAGGAGTATCAGTTGGTTTACAGCCCAACATTCCCGTCTCTGTGAGTAAGTCAAGAACATACTTCCTTTGGTTGATTACCAGACCTTTTCTTGATCTAGCAACCTCCATGCCTAGGAAATATCTAAGCTTTCCTAGGTCCTTCATCTCGAATTCTTTATTCAAAAGAGATTTTAAGTGGCTTATTTCTTCTTCATCATCTCCTGTCACAATAATGTCATCCACGTATACTATCAAAAGAACTTTTCTATTTTTGGGAGTTACCTTAGAAAACAAGGTATGATCTGCTAGAGACTGCTTTGTATCCATTTTCCGAATTACTCTAGTGAACCTATCAAACCAGGGCTCTTGGTGATTGCTTTAACCCATAAAGTGATCTGTCTAGCTTGCAAACTTTCTCGCCTATTCTCTTGGACTCTAAACCAGAGGAATCTTCATAAAAACTTCTTCTTCTAGTTTCCCATTAAGAAATGCATTCTTAATGTCAAGTTGATGAAGTTTCAAATCAATTAATGCCACCAAACTCAACAGGACTCTCACGGTGTTCAACTTAGCAACCGGAGCAAAAGTTTCCTTATAGTCTATTCCAAAGGTCTGTAAAAACCCTTGGCCACCAATCTTGATTTGTACTGTGCACACTCCCATCCGAATTGTATTTGATAGCAAACACCCATTTGCATCCCACTTTGGTTTCTTGCCTTGTGGAAGATCAGTTATGGTCCAAGTGCCATTTTTTCTAGTGTTGTAATCTCCTCCTC
Organism: Hibiscus mutabilis; assembly: GCA_019671005.1. NCBI lineage: Eukaryota > Viridiplantae > Streptophyta > Magnoliopsida > Malvales > Malvaceae > Hibiscus > Hibiscus mutabilis. Next base: position 26,217,622 of record CM033735.1, on the reverse strand, counting down.
AATAGCTTTCTTCCACTTGGAGTCTCTTAAGGCTTCTTCAATAGTCTTGGGAATCTGTTCTTCATCTAGACAAGCTGTAAAAGCTTTAAAAGAGGGCATCAGATTGCTATAAGCAACATATCTATGAATAGGATGCTTTGTACACTGTCTTACCCTTTCCTTTTAGCAATAGGCAGAATTTCAGGTTCAAGTAAATGAGGAGAAATTTCAACATCATTACCTCCTTTATCCTCACAGACACCGGACTAAAGTCCAATTCTCGGCAGTGTCGATTGCAACACAGTCTCTGAATGGCTTTCTTTTTTTCTCGTATATACCAGAATCGCTAATGGGCTGAATAGTTGATTTAGGTGAATAATGAGGAGCGATAGGAGTAATATTAGGTGAAGTATGTAGAGGTGTAGTGTTAGAAACAGGGGTATCGTGTTTTAAAAAAATTCCGAGGCTTCACAAACAAAGGAGCTATAGGTAAAGAAGGTGAAAAGAAGGAACCTGATTGTTAGGAGACTGAAATTATCCCAACACTCCCACGATTTTCAGTCTTAGGAAAATAAGGTACTGTTCAAAAAAAAAAGAGATCCAAAGAGACAAAAAAACTTACGAGAAGGAGGGTGATAACATTTGTAGCCCTTCTTAAGTGAAGAATATCCAACGAAAACACACACCAAAGCCCTAGGATCTAGTTTGGAACTTGAAGGATCTGTGGATTTTAGAAAAAAACAGTACACCCAAACGTCTTTAAGGGAAGATTAGATGACATAGGTTTAAAAATAGGATAATTTTCCAAGAAAACATCTCTAGGAGTTCTGAAATGCAAGACTTTGCTAGGCATTCTATTTATAAGATATGTAGCCGTTAATAAGGCTTCCCCACACAAATATTTTGGAACAAAGATGGGTGAATAATAAGGCTCGGGTAACCTCTAATAAATGCCTATTTTTACGTTCAGCAATCCCATTTTGTTGTGGGGTATCTACACAAGAACTAAGATGTATTATACCTTTAGTCCGAAAAAATCTCCTAAGGCAAGAGTGAAAAACTCTCCCCATTGTCGAGTGAAACATTTTTATTTTGCTATCAAACTGAGTAACCACCATTTCATAAAACCTTGCAAAAATAGAAACAACGCAGATTTTTTTCTTTAAGAAGGTAGGTCCAAGTAAGTCTGCTATGGTCATCAATAAAAGTCACAAACCACCTACTCCCTATAATATTCTTCACTCGAAGGACCCCAAACATCACTATGAATGAGTGTGAATGGTTTAGAGGGTTTATGAACAGATGGTAAATATAAAGATTTGGTTTGTTTTGCAAGTGGACAGATATGGCATTTAAAAGAATTTGGATCTTTATTAACAAACAAATCAGGAAACATTTTTCTAAGATAGTGAAAATTGGGGTGACCTAACCGAAAATGCCATAACATTATAGTATCTAATCGTCCTAAAGAAGTAAAGCAAGAAGGAGAATTTGAAATAGAAGATGGATATTTTCCATGAAGGATATAACGACCATGTTGCAAGCTAGCACTGCCAATTATTTTCCTCGAATCCAAAGGCTCGCAAAAAAAACATGTAGAATCAGTAAACCTTAAGGAGCAGTTCAAGTCTTTAGAAATTTTTCTCACTGATATCAAGTTGCATGCGAGGTCAGGGAGAAATAACACATCCTTAAGGATTAAATTACCATCTAACGAAACAGAGCCCGTCCCTTTGATGGGAGATAGAGAACCATCTGCAGTTATAATGGAAGCTTGAGAAGAAGACTTTTTAAAAACAGAGAATAAAGCTCTATTACCAGTCATGTGGTCGGAGGCCCCAGAATCAATAATCCAATTTGTCTGCAGATCGGTAGAAACAAGAGCGATCGGCAAAAAAACATCTATATTACTGCGGTTTTCACCATAGCCAAATTTCCTGCCCCAATGTAATTAAACTTTGGTGCGGCAAAGAGGGTATGATGGCCTGGGATATCTTGGATGCTGTAGGTTTCCATCTTTGCTGGTCGACCATGAATTTTCCAAAGCATTTATCCTTGGAATGATCGACCTCTTTGCAAAAAACACAGACCGATTTACCTCTTCTCATCATTGGAGAAGAAGAAATTGGAGTAACTAGGGCAGAGGGCATTGCACTGAAAGCCGAAGAAATCGCCATTGAAATTTGCTATTAGGATCATATTTTAGACTGATACCATGTTGATAAATGCAGAAAAAACAATTGAAGTTTCGCTAAAAGGAAAAAAAAAAAACAGAATCGAGAAAAAGAATGCAGAATTTTTCTGCTATTGCTCAATAATATTTTACATCTCTCGATACACACTTATATAGGCTTTAGGTCTTTTAGTACATTAAGAAGACCTTCTTAAGATAACTTCTAGTTCTAATCTACTAAGTTGATAGACTCTAACTACAATAAGGAGTCCTACTAAGGATAAAATCTAATCTATTAGGAAGATAAATTTTAAGTAGGATAATTACTACATTATTTACAAACACTGAAATTTCTCTCGGATAACTCACACAAAACACTAGAGGTGCCCAAAACTGGCTCTAGTTAAAACATGTTAAAAAGAACCCAATAAAGTAATTTGAAAACCTATTGTTTGCATAGAATCCGAAAAATCAACTTGCACACAACTCCGCACACACTCACAAGCATTATAGTTTGATTCCGAGTAATTCCTAAGTTTTCCGAAAAATAAAAAGCCAATCATACTTTGTGCCCCGGTTCAGAGAATTGAAATCAAGTTCAAAGCTAAGTTTGTGAAAATTGAAGTCTTGGCAGGTAATTATGAGTTTGCATTGCTTGAGGACAAGCAATAGTTCGAGTTTGGGGGTATGATAAGTGTTCAAAAGTACTATTTTTCTTACCCTTTTTACTCATATTATTGTTAGACTTAGGCTCATATTAGTTGCATAATTAGCCATTCATGCATTAATCCATGTTTCCTTCCATCATTGAGCTTGATTACATAACTTGGTAGTTTCTGTGGGAAAAGATGCTGCTTTGGTGTGTTTTGTGTGTATGTGCAAGATCATTTGCCAAAGGAGATGCCGAGCTAGTTGCCAGGGCAATGCATGAAGGAGACGCCGAGCTAGTTGCCAGGGCAATGCATGAAGGAGACGCCGAGCCAGTTGCCATGGCAATTGTCGACAAGAGCAAAGGTGATATGGTAGTCGAAATTGATGACTAGACAAGCCCAAGATGACGTGGAGCAAAGCCCAAACCCAAAGGAATTTGATTTCCAAGAAGATAGGAGAAGTTCTAGTAGGAATATAATTATAATAAAGAATTATATTCTTTAAAGATAATTTAATTCCAACTTAACTTCCTCCTCAAAGAAGGACTTTGGCCTAGCCCTATAAATAAGATGGAGATTTCGACAATCCATAGAGAGCAAGGGAGGGGAATTTCGACAAGCATCAAGGAGGGCAAGATGAGAGAATTTTCGACAAGCATCTAGGGCAAGGAGGATTTCGACAAGCCTCCTTCTTCATCCTTTTCTTTCTTGTTCGATTGGGTTCATGCTAGGGATTATTTATCTTGTGTTTCTTTGGAACCTAGCCATGAACTAAATCTATTTGGCTATGGTTATTGTGTTTTGTGGTTGTGAGAAACTATTGGATTTTGTTTAGGTAATAAGAGTTTGCACTTTTCTATTTCAAGGTTTATTCATTCTTGGTTCTTATTCTTGTTTGCGAGTGAATTGGGAGAGGATCTCGTGATTTCATCTATTTATCTAATATCGGGAGAGTTAGATTCAAGAAACGAATGAATATGATCTTTATTCAATCTATTGATGGTGAAGATTAATCCGGCTTAGGAATAAGTTAAGGATTTCAACGGCTAAGAGGAGCGCAAGGTTGGTTGTTGGTCACCCTTGATTCACGCAGAGATATATTATCAAGGAATGCACAAGTAGCTAGAGTTTCGACTTAGGGATAAGAAGAAACAATTGAAGAACGCTCTGCCGAACCTTGAAGGTTGCTGCCCAGACGCCCAAGTAGTTGCCCAGGCAACCATCGATTAGTTGCCAAGGCAACCCCATTGTGCAAGTTGCCACAGCAACTGAGTTGCCCGTGCACTCTTTTACCAAGACGATCCAATCGGCTATCACACCTCAATTCACGATAACCTGGCCCATCTCTCTCCCATTTGATCTCATTCATTCTTTTACTTTATTGCTTCCTAAATTAGTTATTAGCTAAACTCCTATAATCTTTTATTTGTGTTTTTACTTTTTACAGTGCAAGAGACTAGATTCTTGAAGTAGCACCAATCCCTGTGGAGACGATATCTTTTATACTATAACTTGCGACGTGTATACTTGCACATTTGCGTAGCACTTATTACGCGCAACAGTATCCTTTTGTAAGAAAATACATTTTTGTACGAATATGAGTTTTGAAATATCCAGTTACTTTAGGATACTTCAATTCATGTTCAAAAATATATCTCAACACAAAAGGTTTAAATGCATGTCAAATTATTTTCTTGTCAATTTTAAGTTCGAACCTAATTAAGGCTCTAATTAATTAATTAAAACCTATGAATATCATCAAGTTTAGGGTTTATGTGATAACACCCAAAGAATTGGGCACTACCCATATTAGGCCCCAAATTAGTAAGATCCCTATTATTAATGTCACTAATTGTTTAATCCTAATTTCAATTTTATCAAACTAACTATATGTGTGATTTCCATTTTCTATATTCAAATGAAATATTGAATCTCTTACTAAAATATCCCCTTCATTAACATCACATTGCAATGTAACACTAATCAACTTAGGACATTAAAATTTCTATTTAATATTCATTTATTTTCTATAATGTCCTCACCTATTAAATTAATTAGATTTAATTAAAGAACGTAATCCTAAAAGGCTCTAATTTTAATGTGCTAAGTGAATTAAAGTCCCTTAAAAAAATATACTACATGCTTATTTTTTAAAAAAGCATGCATACAATATAAATTAAACAAATAAATTAAAAATATTTTTAAAAAATAATTAAACTGTTCTCGGGACTAAATTGCATCAAACTGAGAAATGGGAGACCAAATTACAAGGGATTGATGACCATTTTGTAAGACAGAACAAATTAAGAAGCTCAAACCTAATTCTCTAAAAAGCTCAGCCTAAATCTGAAGGATTCAGCCCAAAACTAAACGGCCCAATAATTAAAGGATCCGGGTCGGAGGGCGGATTCATATCCATATCCGTTTGAAAACACGTGGATCCTTTTTAACCCGGCTCTCCAAAACGACGTCGTGTTTGCTCGGGTATAAAAGCCCCCAAACCGAGCCAACTCGGCCATTCTATCAACTCTCCCCTCTCTTTTCACCGAGTTCTTCATCTGTTCTTCCATTTTCGTCATTTTGATTCAAAAATAAACACATAAACACTCCCATCTTTCTATTTTTAAAGATTAAACTTCACTTTTCCTTAAGAACCCAACCCATATTCATCCTCTCTCCTTCATTTAATCCATCGCCGCTCTCAATTCCCAATCTCAGCCTGTTCTCTGACCTACCTCACCCTCCGATCATCCCTGATCAAACTCCAGCCACCGTCTAGTTTTTCTCTGGCGGCCGGTCACCGCCATGAGGAAATTTTTGTCCGCCGTCTACCGCCGCCTAAAACCCTAAAATTCCTATTTTCATCAATTTTCACCCTAAACCCTAATCTAAGCCCGAATTCAGCATAATCCTCCCATCTTCACCCAAACCTAAGCCTAAACTACCCAAGCCATACTCACTTTACCCTCTTCAACTCCTCCTTTCCCCTTAAACCAACTAGCAATCAAAATCCTCATCAATCATCACTAGATAAGCTTCGAACTCTACTGTGATTGTGTTGTTTTTTTAGATTTAGGTTCCGGTGTTTTTTGCTATTGTTTTTAGGTTTTTTAGGGCTTAGATCTGATCTATTTCGTGTATTTATGCAGGAAAATGAAAAAAAAAGATATACCTTCCAGTGAGCTTCTACGGCGGTGCGGTGACAAGGCGATCGTTTTCTCTGACAATTCTTTCATTTTCTAGTGACCTTTCAAGTTCTGGTAAAACTCCTCAGATTCTTCCCTCTCTCCTCATTAATTTTGTAATGATGGATGTATTGATTGGCTAATAATTGTGTTTTTCTTCTCTCTCTTCAGGCTATTTATAGCTGATCAGTGCTAACGTCAGGCGTGTCCTTCAATCCGGGTGAAGAGCATACATGCCAATGAAGACCACACCAAATAAGGAAGTTCTTCTTATTATGGACCTCCTTGATTCTCAAAAATAGGCTCTTCTCACTGGAACTCTATTTCCATTGGACGAACTTTTCTCATTGAATTCTTCTTTGCTGAGGCGAAGTCTTCACATTAGGAGTTCCTCTTTGCTGAGGCGAACTCTTCACATTAGGAGTTCTTCTTTATTGGGGCGAACTCTTCATATTAGGAGCTCTTCTTTGCTGAGGCAAACTCTTCACATTAGGAGTTCTTCTTGATTTCTTGTCAAAACAGACTTCTATGCATGAATAAGGATTAGTATGATCCTAATTTCTATATGATGCATGAAATATGCTTCATTAGGATTAATCAGTAGCTTTTACTCCCTGGGGATTCATCTTGATGCCTTTCCATATTTCCTTTTGATGTCACATCTCACATTTGGTTTTCACCTTCAGAATCTCCGTTCTACGTTTCTGGCCCTTTGCACTAAAGCGCCCTTTCGAGTTTACACTTTAGATTGCTTTTCTCAAAGTGCCCTTTTCGGGTTTTCACTTTGGTTTTTCTTTTTTCTTTTCTTTTTCTCAAGGCACCCTTTCAAGTTTTCACCCTGGTTTTTCTTTTTTCTCTTTTTTTGATATTAGGATCACATCAACTATAGGTCTATTAATAACATATTTGCATTCAAGAACTGCGAATGTTACAGAATCATCTTCAAACTTCATAAACAGTCTTAACTAGAGTACCAGCAAGTGGCAACAATCAGCAAGGATGCAAATAGATGCATGCTTCTTTGACATACATAGGACAGAGAATAGACAAGTTCCAATCATGATGATATGTTGACCTTGTGGTTCCACTCATCTCGATCATAAACATAAAGATAAAAAATCATTGTTCTTCGGGTGTCAGACTTTGTTATTTTGGAAATTCTTGTCAAGATCATCTTAATGCTTTTTTGCGACAATCTTTATGCACTTAAGCCCCAGCCTTATTTCTTATCTCTGGCTTTTGTCAATATGAGATCCAACGATACCTCTATTTTATACACTCTTCTCCAATAACTAGTGTGTTAAACCTGTATCTTTCAAAACATAGTAATACCAAGAAGTTATTTGCTTTATACATTATATCAGTCATTTAATGATGCTTTAGAACAAAAGAAAGCTCGGAAGAGAATTCATGATTTTATTGAAGCTTATTAGTAAGAATACAGTGGAGTTTCGAAAATAAGTCATGGAACCAAAACAACAAAATCAAGAAAAAAAATTAGATCTTGTAGCGATGTCCGTTTTCGAAGATGTTTGTGATTTTTCGGATATAAAACGTTTATTCCGTGGGGTTCCCTTTTTAAAAAACCGCATTTTATTAAAAATTGGAGTCGCCACCGGCCACTGAGGTAGGCCGGACACCATAAAACCAGAGATTTAAAAAACTGTTGGGTTCGGAAGTCGGTTACGGATAGGGAAGGATTAGCACCCCCACACCGCCCAAAATTGGTACTTTAATAATTACCGCTTTATTAATATTGGATTTTCCGGGTTAAAGTGACGATTAGTTTAAAATCCGGTTATAATTGTGAGTAAATTTTAAGGGCCCCGTTATCCGAGAGTAAACGCCCAACCACTATCACTACGCCTGATACTGGCCCCGTTTACGCTCGGATAAAAGGGCACCGCATTGACATTATATACTCCATTATGCAACCTTAGTGGACAAAATATAAAACATGGCAAATAATTTAAATACAATAAATATTCACATAATAAACTATTAATCGAACATAAATAAAATACTAATCTAGAACATACATGCATACAAATTACTCCTACTCGTGACTAAAAAACAAACTTAACATATCACAATTACAAGGCATGGAACAAAAAACACATATTACAAGAAGATGTACATATTACAATAAGACACATTGTAACATATGTAGAACATGGCATTATACATGACCAAGAAAATGTACTAACACGTAGCCTAAAAGCAAAGAAAACATGCAATACATGCTAAAATATAAAACATGCTGTGTTCGAGACAACTCAAATATTAATCTAATATGTGTGATACGAATAACCGAACAAATGCATAAAATACATAATCGCCATAAACTTAACACATATATACTTGTAAACATGAAAATACAAAGCATGTACGAGAGACATATGAAAAGGCAAAAGGCTACATCAACATACACGATCATAATAAACGAACATGAATATTTATTTATGGAATAGGACTGAAATGAAAAGAAATACACATAAGAAACAGAAATTAAAAGACAATAGTATGCAATTTAGGGACAAAAATGCAAGCTGAACCGAATTTGAAAGGACTAAAACTGTAATTGGACCAAGGGGCAGACTTGAAGTGAAAATTTCAAAAACACGGTGGGACTGGTGAGGTAATTTCGCCATTTAAAAACTGATTCAATTTAATTCAGGGGTTGGATTGCAAGATTTTAGAATATAAGGGGGACTGGAATTGTAAATATCCCATGCGGCGAGACAGAAATGAAAATATCAAAAATGCGGGGGGGATTTATTTCCGAATTTACCCATTTCACAAAATAAAATAACTATAAAACCCCTATTTTTTAGCCCGATCTCAAATTTTCCTCACTTTTTCTTCAATCGGTTTTATAATAACCCTTTTATTCTCTCATTTTCTCTCAATTCTCATCCCCAAACTTGTGACGAACCCAGAAACTGGCGACTTTCAGCCGTCCCTTCCGCCGCCAGCCGATGCCGGCGAACCAAAAGAAACACCCAAAACCAACCTCTTTCCAAACCGAACCCGAATATGGACTTAGATCTTCGCTAAGACTCACCCCTTTGCCTAGATCTAAGTAAATACGAAGCGAATTTGTTTTTGTTTATGTTTAACCAAAATGAAACCAAAAGGGACCTCCCACTCCCTTCAGTTCACCATGTTCAGCTTGGGAAAGCCGAAGAGGCTTGTCACTGGTGAGGGGAGATCTATCGACGACGAGGGTAACAACTCTACATCCCCTTCCTTTTGTTATTACTGCCTACTTTTTTTGTATGCATGCAAAGAAATAAGAAAAAAAAATAGTGTTACCACTGAAAACTTTGTGCTTTTCTTTTTTTATTTTTTCTTTCCGATTACAACTCTACTGCTTTACAATTACTTGTTTCATACATATATCACTCTCTTTTTTGGTTTGGTAGCAAGTACTGTAAAATATTTTTAGATATGGACTGACACTGACATAGCCTCTTTTTTGTGTTGTTCTGATATTTCTGAACGCGGTGGTTGGAGGCCGACATGGTGGAAGCATGGTGGCGGTGTGGGGGAGATGTCTTCGACCAGAGGCGTTCACGGCTGTTGGATCAGATTCGATCTAACGGTCGAGATGGCTTGAAGGATACACGGTCCAGATAAAACCTCGATCGGTGAAATGGCTCTATATCGTGACACGTGGGGCTCAGCAGTTGAGGGGTTATAGCGCGTGGGACTCACGCACGCGTGGGATATCGAAGGGTCCGCACGTGGATCGAATGCGCGCGTGGCATTCGAACCGTCCAAGCGTGTAGTTCACGCGACCAGCTAGATATTTTTCCTTCCTTGATCGTGGCTGTTGGATCCATATTTTTATCCAACGGCTCCTGGTCGGCTGCGCAAAGATAGAGTAATTAGGGTTAGCTGGGGGTTTTGGGCTTGGGCCAACCGGGCCTTGTAATTTATGGGTTTTGTAATAATATGGACATTTAATTTAAGTGGGCTTTTCTATTATTTTCAAATTTGTCCATACATATTAATAATAATATATTAATATAATAGTAAATACATACACATACATACTTACGTATACATACATACCATTGTGATGAAATACATTCACAAGTAAATACATTTAATAATAATACATGCAACACTCATTTGTATACATTCAATAATAACAAGGACATTAATAATATATACATGCAAACATATATAAATCTACTCATACATATACTAACATACATTATACGATACTACTAACATAAATATAACCATATCACACACATATTAATAGGTACGTAATGCACCACATAAATATTTACATCATGCATACATTCACACACATATCATTATGTAATATTAATAACATATACACGCACGCACACATATGTAATCATGCACTAATATATTAATATGATACTTAGATATTAGATAAAAATGAGTGATTACAGTTGCCCCTCTTTGCTTGTTCCCATGGAATGGGAACAAAGCAAAGATTCATAAGCACTCATTTTTATCCGACTTCCCTATTTGTAGCTTCGGAAACACGTGCTCTTCTGGAACTTTCTACTTTTCCTTGGCTGAATCTTCAGGCTCGTAAGTCCTTTCTATGTAACTTCTTCCCCCTCCGATCTTGGAGCTACAGGCTCTTCCTATATGGAACCCTTCGCTGTGAAGCCTCAAGTTATGAATCCCTCATATATAGAATTTTTCATCTTGAGACGGTAAGGCTCGAAGTCTTTCCTATATAAAACTCTTTGCCTTCAACGCGGCTGGTTTTCTTTTCTATATACAACCTTTTGCGCCACTGATGGATTCTTCCGACTGGGAGTTCTTCCTGTATAGAACTGCTAGTCTTCAAATCCTGGAGCTGTCAGTCCTTCTTATATAGAACTTTTAGCTTCTTAAATCTTAGAGCTACGGGTTCTTCCTATATAGAATCTTTCACTCTAAGACAGTAAAGCTCGGAGCCCTTCCTATATAAGACTCTTCGCTTTCAAACACAACAAGTTTTCCTATATAACCTTGTGTGTCATGGGTGAATTCCTTCGGCTGGGAGTTCTTCCTATATAGAACTGCTAGTCTTCACCCTGGAGCCGCCAGTCTTTCCTATATAAAACTTTCAGCTTCTAAAATCTCGGAGCTACGGGTTCTTCCTATATAGAATCTTTCACTCTAAGACAGTAAAGCTTGGAGCCCTTCCTATATAAGACTCTTCGCTTTCAAACACAACAGGTTTTCCTATATAACCTTGTGTGTCATGGGTGAATTCGTTTGGCTAGGAGTTCTTCCTATATAGAACTGCTGGTCTTTACCCTGGAGCCGCTAGCCTTTCCTATATAAAACTTTCAGCTTCTGAAATCTCGGAGCTACGGGTTCTTCCTATATAGAATCTTTCACTCTAAGACTGTAAAGCTCGGAGCCCTTCCTATATAAGACTCTTTGCTTTCAAACACAACAGGTTTTCCTATATAACCTTGTGTGTCATGGGTGAATTACTTCGGCTGGGAGTTCTTCCTATATAGAACTGCTAGTCTTCACCCTGGAGCTGCAAGCCTTTCCTATATAAAACTTTCAGCTTCTGAAGCCTCGGAGTGGCGGATTCTTCTTATATAGAACCTCTCTCTTCAGGCGCTTGGAAACATAGGCCTTTTGTATGTAGAACCTTTATCTTCACATTTGGGATTCACACCGCGATGGCTACCGATGTCTCTTTGAATCCATAGATACCTGTATAAGATAAAACAAAATGCTATGACAAATGAATTGACATGCTCCTAATCCTAGTGATGTCTAACTATTCATGATGCATGAGTGTCAATATCTTGGTGGGCCTGTTTTAGTCCTCAGTCGATCTCATCTTCATGTTGTTCATTTTCTCCCCTTTTTGGCGGCGATACCCCATTTCACTGTCGGGCTCAACCATTCTAACCTTTCTTTTTCTAAATTTCTGACTTGGGGTTCTAAAGTGCCCTTTCAGGTTTTCGCTTTAGAGGTTTTTTTTCAAGGGGTGCCCTTCTGGGTTTTCACCTGGGAGATCTCTCTTGTTATCTCGCATGCTTTCTTTTAAATAAGCAGGGCGTACGACATTGGTCATCCTATCCTATTGCTTGAATCCTTCCGCCTTCCCTATCAACGGCCGTTATGTAGGGAGCTAGATGGCAAAGTTAACATCGTTTTCTAATCACCTGCATCTTTAAGGTTAGATCACAGTAATGCTCAGAAATCTCTTGTTTACCATAAGCCTATGTTAGCTTATTTGCTTGAAATTAACAAGAAGGCAAGGAATGGATGCTCAAAAACACGATTTTATTACGATTAAGGGTTTGGGATATTTTAAAAGAGTTATGACACACATGAGAAAGAAGAAAGGCTAAATATGAAATACAAGATCCCTTATTATCTTCGGTATGAATGATACATGATCCTGTCAACCGGCGTATAATCTTTTGCCTGAAGCTCCATCTTCACAGTGTTCATGGGGATGACCCTTCTCTTTGGGGATATCCAACCTTTCAATTTATCCGAGCCGCCCTTTACGGGTTTTCATCTCGGGTCCTCCCTTTGCTTCAAGACGCCCTATTTTAGGTTTTCGCCCTGAGCTCTCCATTTTTGTTCTTTTCTTCTTTTTCTTTTTTCTTTTCTCTTTTTTTTCAAACATAGTATTTCTTAACAGCATCAGAATTTACAGGGTTTTTCAGCTCGTCTCCGTCCATTTCTGTTAAGATTAGGGCTCCCCCTGAGAAGGCCTTTTTTACCACGTACGACCCTTCCCAGTTGGGCATCCACTTTCCTCGAGAATCTTTCTGAATCGGGAGGATTTTCTTGAGCACTAGATCCCCCTCTCTGAATTCTCTTGGGCGTACCTTTTTGTTGTATGCCCGCATCATCCGCTTTTGGTACATCTGACCATGACAAATGGCATTTAGTCTCTTTTCATCAGTGAGATTTAGCTGGTCGAGTCTGGCCTGCACCCATTCGGCTTCTTCCAATTTTACTTCATTTAAGACCCGGAAAGACGGGATCTCTACCTCGATGGGGAGTACTACTTAGGTACCATACACCAAGGAGTAGGGTGTTGCCCCTGTTGATGTGCTAACGGACGTCCTATAGGCGAAAAGGGCAAATGGCAACTTCTCATGCCAATCCCTGTAGGTATCCGTCGTCTTTGCTATGATCTTCTTTATGTTCTTGTTTGCTGCTTCCACTGCCCCATTCATTTTAGGACGATAGACCGTGGAATTATGGTGCGTTATCTTGAATTGAGTGCACACGTCCATCATCATTTTGTTATTCAGATTTGAAGCGTTGTCGGTGATGACCCTTTTTGGCAAACCGTATCGACAAATAATCTCCTTCTTTAGGAACTTACATACTGTATTCCTCGTGATGTTGGCGTAAGATGCTACCTCTACCCATTTAGTGAAATAGTCTATGGCGACCAAAATGAAATGGTGTCCATTGGAAGCTTTCGGATGAATCTGCCCGATGACATCCATGCCCCACGCCGCAAAAGGCCACGATAAATTCATGGTGTGTAAAGACGATGGTGGTGCGTGAATCTTGTCAGCGTAAACTTGGCATTTGTGGCATTTCTTGGCGTAATCGATACAATCTCCCTCCATGGTCAACCAGAAATAGCCATATCTCATAATTTTCTGGGCTATAGATAGCCCGTTGGCGTGCGTTCCACAGAGCCCATCATGTACCTCGGCTAAAATCTCCTTCGCCTCCCGGGCATCCACACATCTCAGCAATGTCTGATCATGACTTCTCTTATATAGGATCTCCCCATCTAGGACATATCCTATTGCCATTTTCTGAGTGTTTTTCTGTCATTGTCATTTGCCCCTTCCAGATACTTTCGAAGCTTGACATATTGCAAGATATCATAGTACCATGGGTTTCCATCAATCTCTTCCTGTATATTACAACAATGAGCAGGCCTTTCAAACGTCTGCATCTTAATGGGCTTCATTTCTGCCCCAGTGTTTGTTTTAAACATGGATGCCAGGGTCGCCAAGGCGTCTGCCATCTGATTTTCTTCTCGGGGAAGGTAATTGAAGCTGACCCTTTCGAACTCCTTGGTGAGCTCTTGAATCAATTCATAATATTTGACCAACTTAGGGTCCCTAGTTTCCCATTCCCCACGTAATTGGTAAATTATTAAGGATGAATCTCCAAATACTCGAAGTTCCTTAACCTTTCTTTCAATAGCTGAGTTTAGTCCCATAACGCAAGCTTCGTATTCAGCTATATTGTTGGTGCAGAAGAATTCTAATTTGCTGGTGAAGGGATAATAGACATCCTTAGGAGAAATTAGCACGGCTCCTATCCCATGTCCGAGGGTGTTAGAGGCGCAATCGAAGTAAAGCTTCCATGATTTATCATCTGAAACCTCTTCCTCAGTTGTAATGCACATCAAGTCTTCGTCTGGGAAATTAAAGTTCAACGCCTCATAGTCGTCCGAAGTGCGACTAGCTAGGAAATCTGCTACAACACTCCCCTTTATGGCTTTCTGGCTCACGTATACAATATCGAATTCAGATAAGAGCATGTGCCAGCGGGCCATCCTTCCCGTTAATGCTGGCGCTTCCATTAAGAACTTTAATGGGTCTAGCTTGGATATCAACCGAGTAGTATAGTACAGCATATACTGCCTAAGCCGCTTGGTAGCCCAAACTAGAGCACAACACAGCTTCTGAACTGGCGGGTACCACGTTTCGCAATCATTGAACTTCCTGCTTAGGTAATAGATGGCTTGCTCCCTTTTCCCTGACTCATCATGTTGCCCCAATACGCATCCCATTGAATTCTCAAAGACTGTCAGGTAGAGGATTAATGGTCGATCTGGTACTAGCACGACTAAAATCGGAGCATTTGTCAGGTACTTTTTGATATTTTCTAGAGCCCCTTGACATTCCTCATCCCACACACCAGGATTATTCTTTCTAAGAAGTCTAAAGACTGGGTCACATCGGTCGGTTAATTGGGAAATGAACCAAGAGATATAATTCAACCTCCCCAGGAAACCGCGAACTTCCTTTTGAGTGTGGGGTGGTGAGAGATCCTAGATGGCTTTCAGTTTATCTGGATCAATCCCGATCCCTCTTCTGCTTACCACGAACCCTAGGAGTTTTCCAGAAGTAACGGCGAAGGTACACTTGGAAGGATTAAGCCTCAGCTGGTATTTCCGTAGTCTTTGGAATAGTTTTCTCGAGTTCTGTAGGTGCTCCTCCTCTGTTCGGGACTTGGCAATCATCGTCCACATATACTTCTATTTCTTTGTGCATCATGTCATGGAAAAGAGTCACTATTGCTCTTTGGTACGTTGCCCCTGCATTCTTGAGCCCAAAAGGCATCACCCGATAACAAAAAGTGCCCTACATGGTTATGAACGTAGTTTTCTCCATGTCGTTAGGGTCCATTTTTATCTGGTTGTACCCTGAAAAGCCGTCCATGAATGAAAACCATGAATGTCATACGGTGTTGTCAACCAGCGTGTCAATATGTGGTAAGGGGAAGTTGTCTTTAGGGCTGGCTCGGTTTAGATCTCTATAATCTACACACATACGAACTTTCCCGTCCTTCTTTGGCACTGGTACAATGTTCGCAACCCATTCGGGGTATTTGGCTACCTCCAAGAAACCAGCATCAAACTGTTTTTTACCTCTTCTCTGATCTTCAACAACATGTCTGGTCTCATTCTCTGAAGTTTTTTCTGTATTGGTTTGCACTCCGGCTTTGTTGGCAATTTGTGCACTAATATGTCAGTATTCAATCCTGGCATATCTTGATAGGTCCAAGCGAAAACATCCTTAAATTCTTGAAGTAGGGTTATCAATTCGTGCTTGGTTTTCGAGGAAAATGTCATCCCTATTTTTACTTATTTTCTCTCTTCTTCAGTCCCCAAGTTTACAACTTCTGTTTCTTCTTGGTGGGGCATGATCCGTCTTTCTTCGTTGGCCACCATTCTCTTCAACTCTTTCGGGACCTCACATTCTATCTCATCATTTTCTTCCTCAATTCCCTCTGAGATCTCAGGGCATTCAAAATTCATTCCGGGAGTGGATCCGGTATCATTCATATAGTCAATCATGAGTGACCTGCATTAAATGAGAATGAATTGTATTGGGAAGAGGATGGCTTTATATGAAGGGAATGAACATGAAGAATGCATGAATGAAATAAATGAAATGTTGGTCATTCAGGAAAGTGGGGATATTTTCATTTCAACAAAAAAAGTTAACATAGGTGCCCTATACAAGAGATCCCCATTGTTTATGGGCAAAAAAAAAAGGTTGATTCGGAGCATTACTCTGATCTATTCCTAAAAACCACAGGTAGATCAATGCAGCTCCAGTTATCAAGTGTTTCCCCGGGACAGCAGGGGCGGATGTTGGTCAACATTTTGTTGCCTTAGTCCTTTCCAGCTATCATGTTGATGTACATCCCTTCAAGTGATTCATTGAATATCTCCTCTTGGTTGAGTACGTCATTTTCCTTGATTGCCTCTTCAACTTCTTGACCAGGCCGGTAGAATCCTCCAGAGACAAAAGTGGTTTTCAAACTAGGGAAGGACATTGGTCTCCACGGAATGTCTTCTCCTTTAAATCTGGCTTTTCCTTGCTCTTCTTTTCTCTTGTATTCCTCTTTTCTCTGTTGGGCACTTGGTTTGTAACCCAGCCCAAAACGGTCCTTCTTGGTTATCATACTTTTGGCTCTTAGGCTCCCTTGTAATTTCTTCCCCAACCCTCTTCCTACTTTGGCTCCTCGGCCCAAAGTTTCTGCGACAGTCATCTTGGTACAATTAGATAACCTGGGACAGGGGATCCGACTTCCCTCCATGACGAACGTGGCATTCACTAGCTCTAATGCTCGAAAAGAGCATTCGGCAGCATCTTAGTCATTTTGAATATAGGGGACATCCGATGTCACTGAAGCAACAATTTCCTGCTCAGCCTCTACTGTGACCAATTTGCCTTCGACTACAAATTTTAATTTCTGATGCAATGATGAGGGGACAACTCCTGCGGAGTGGATCCATGGCCTTCCCAATAAGCAGCTGTAAGATGGTTTTATGTCCATTACCACAAAATCAATCACATTCTCAGTCGGTCCGATCAATAGAGGCACCTCAATTTTTCCCATTGTTCCTCTTTGGGTACCGTCAAAGGCTCTTACTCAATTGTGGAAGGGCTTTAGGTGAGAACCATCTATTGGTAGTTTCTGCAAGGTCACCATAGGCAACACGTTCAATCTGACCCGTTGTCAATCAGTACCCCAGGTACTACATACCCTTTGCAGTAGGTTGTGATGTTAAGGGCTTTGGTGGACCCCATTCCTCCCTCGGGGATCACATCATCACTGAATGTTATATGATTATAGGCAGTGATATGCCCCACTATCCTGTCCAGATTTGTCACAGAAATATCCTGGGGCACAAAAGTTTGATTTAGTACTTTTAATAGTGCCTCACGGTGCCTTTCTGAACTCAAGAGCAATTTCAGCATTGTGATCCTAGCCGGTTGCTTTCGTAGTTGTTCCACTACGTTGTACTCGCTATGTCTCAAGAACTTCAGAAATTCTTTGTCCTGGGCTTCAGTTACCGGCTCATTCATCTTTGGGGAAGGTTCTTCACCGAATATCTGCGTGGGGTTAACCGCTGTATTCTTTCCCTTATCGTTGACTGCTTTAGCTGCTCTCAAAGCCTCAGAGGAATAACATCTGCCGCTCCTCGTGAAATGGCCCACCTCACCAACATTCACATCGCTCTGGCTATGTTAGTCTTTTAGCGTAGGCTCTTTTACCTGACCATGTTCTGACTTTTCTGGCGTGGTCACATTTATAGCATAGTTCCAGGGAGTTTGCCGCATATCCTTGAATGGGAACGGGGATGGTGCTGAAATGATGATATTGGGATTTATCTTGTTGGTTTCTCCTTGGGAGGCACCTGTATTCCCTGGCCTGGAAGAGATGATAAAAGGTCTATCCTTCCCGTATTTAGATTTGGGGCTATCCGTCATATGTACGTCTGACCCCTTCTTTCCCATAGGCTCTTCGAAGAATTCTATTTGCTTTTCATTCATCAATTGTTGTACCAATCTCTTGAACTCATCGACTTTTGGATGTCATTCCCTTTGTCCTGATGGAATTCGCAATACACTTCACATCATTTCTGCCTTATTATCATGCCTTTGTCGATCACATGGGCAATGCATAATTGTTGAAATACCCACCGCAAAAAAGATTTGATTTCTGACACATCATCCTTAATCTTCCTGGTAAAGTACTCTTCAATAACATTTACTCCTCTATTCCCATGATTAGGTAGCGGGTTAGTAGCTACACTTGGTTCTTCGAACTTCAATATCCCAGATTCAATTAAGTTCTGCACCAGTTTTTTGAAGGCAAGGCAGTTCTCGGTGGGATGTCCAGGGGCACCGCCGTAATAGTCGCAATGTGCGTTCAGGTTATACCAAGAAGGGAATGGCAGTTTGAAAGGAGTAACAATGTATGGACGGACCAGGTCTGCTTCATACAACTGGGAGTAAAGCTCTGAGTACGGAACAGGTAGGGGAGTGAAAGTTTTCCTCTCTTTCTCTTTTCTGGAGGTTCTTTCCTCTCTTTGATTCGAGTTTTGTGCCTTTCCCACAGGAGCTTGTGGCTGTGAGACTGTAAAATTCTTCAGGGTGGTGTAAGTGCTAGTGGCGTTTACTTCATTCTTCTTGCTGTATTTCTGAGACCCTTCCCCGCTATCAATTCTACCACTCTTAATTGCCAATTCAAGGGACTCCCCAGTCCTAATTAAATCAGCAAAACACTGTGTTGTGTTATTAATGAGGCGATCGAAAAGTTCCCCTTTCAAAGTATCAACAAATAATGGCGTAATTTCATGTTTCGTGAGGGGTGGCTGGATTTGGGCGGCCACTTCCCGCCATCTTTGAGCATATTATCGTAGACTTTCGTTGGACTTCTGCCCTATATTTTCCATCATAATTCTACTGGGGGTCATATCTGTTACATGTTTATATTGCTCAATGAATGCTCTTGATAGATCTTTCCATGTCTTAACATTTGCCTTGCTCAACTGGGTGTACCACCGTAACGCCGCTCCAGTTAGGCTGTCTTGGAAACAGTGGATCAGTAGCTTCTCGTCCTTAAGGTAGGCCACCATCTTTTGATAGTACATTGTTATGTGCGCGGAAGGACACGTGGTTCCATCGTATTTGTCGAACTATGGTGTTTTAAATTTTGGCGGTAAGACAAGATCGGATAACAGACTTAAGTCACTAGCGTCATTTCCTGACTTCCATAGATTGGAACGTTTTAAATTTTTCCTCCATGAGGCGAAACCTCTCCTCCCATTTTTTCTCTACCTCTGTCCTGATCCTTTCGACCATATTCAGGTCTGGCACCTCCTCTTCATAGAGTGCTTCAGTGTCGAGGGGTTGAGTTTTAGGTGCCCCTATCTAAAGACTAGCTGACATTCCTGCAGGGTCGATATACACCTTTCTAGTCGGATTTGGCGCAGCTGGTTGAACCTTATAGTGAACTGGGGTACCCTCTGGTTCTTGAACGGTTTCTCCTTCCACTCTTTTCCCAAGACTTTTAGCCAACAGTACGGTCATATCGGATACTATCGATGCTTGCGACTGAGCAATCTGGTCACTGAGGCTTCTTTGAGCCTCTTCAAGCCTTGCCTTGAGCTCTCTTTGCCCCATTTCTAGACTGATTATCCTGTCTTCCATGAGCTTGCTTTGTAATCGGGTAAGGTATGAATGATGAATGATTGCGGGTTAACTTCTATTTTCACACACTGCCACAATATTCATAACATTAATATGGTTGCAAGAAAATAAATGCATGTATAATGATGCGAATGTCATGATACAATGCAAGAATGTATGCAGATAAGGTACTGATTCCGCTGGTAATCACCCTTTTGAACTACTTCCATGGGAATTAAAGGGTCTAGATTACAACAGAGTTCGTATTACAAAATGAAGATTCCTAATACAAAAGAGCTAATTACAATACAGACCCCTATAGATAAGCCCTAGCTCTATCTCCTAATCTTCCAATTGCCCTGAGCAACTTGATGAACCTGGGAGCTTCTTCCATTTCTGGGACTATGAAAGGTTGGAGTGTTTCAGCCTCGACGGCCAAATCATTCACATGGCTGGAGACTCGTTGTATGTCCACCATCAGGTTTGCGTAATATTGGTCCATATCTTGTACCATCCGGGCAGCGTCACGCAGTCTCATTTGCCAATAAGTGTCCCCTCCGGCTGTAACCTCCTCGAATACACTAATTATTTCCTTATAATCTTCAACATTTGCTTCAAGGGACTTAATTCGGGCTCGTAACATGCCTACTTCGCGCTCTCTTTCTTGTAGCTCAGTGAAGCCATTTCTCTGGCAGTACGTTTGAAGGGAGTGTTCTACTCCTACCACATTTTCTTTCAATTCGTCATTCTGACTTCGGCTTTGATCCAAACTTTGAATAGTGTCATCGCACAACTTTTGCATCTCTAACAGTCTATTCCGGCTACTCATGGACTTTCTTTTCCATACGACGACATTTTCTCTCTCATGATTGACTGCTTGTTTTCCCTTACTGATTTCTTGTCTGAGTCTTTCATTTTCTTGGTCAATAGCCTTCTTGGAGGACTGTTTTTCTTCCTCAATAGTCGACCGACAGCTTTCTATCTCCTTCTCGATTGCTCTCTTGCTGATTTCTCATTCTTCTTCCACCAAACGGATACCATTCATTCTTTCTTTTTCCACGGCTATGAACTGACTTCGGCCGGCCTTCTGTATTTTTGTTTGTAGTAGAAGGGTATCTTTTTGATAAAGAGCGTTCTTGTCGCTCAAATCCGCATTTAATTTCTTCAACTGCCTAGTGATCCCATCCCGTTCGTCGATCTCTAAGCTTGCCTTATAGAGCTCACTCTCATGTTGAGTCTATTGGGTGTCCATTTTCCTTTTAATTTCTTCGAGTTCATTCCATAAGATATCAGTTTCAGACGGTACCACCCTTGTAAGCTCCTCGAGAATCACATTATTAACCCTCAAACGTCTCCAAAGATCGTAGTCTGGAGTAGTCATGTGCTCGGTGTCTCCTTCCACCCTGATCCGGTAACAATGGTCCCAGGCCCTCATGATGGTCTGAATTTTTCCTTTGAACTCCCCTTTGAAAAGAAATTCAGTTTGGCTTAACCCGGTAGTATTCGGAATGAACTGTCGTGACCCGAACTGTCGAGACACCAAAAGCGGAGCACAAGCAATCCCTTCGTGCAATCCCAACATCATCAGCCAGTTGAAATCGCCGCAACTGTATGAAAAGTAATTAACTTTGCCGAGCCATGAGACCCTCCATGTTATGTCTTCGTCTTGAATGTTCCTGAAGAAACTAGTCGACATTTTTGTTTTCAAGTCTTCTCGCCATTCTTTTGCTAAGTACTCCCGTAAAGGCGAAAAACCTTGGAAGGATATCCCCGGCAGGACCCTCGTTGGCGTCTTCCATATGTGACTTTGAATCCACACCTGTAATAGTTGTGCACATCCTCGAAAACGTCCTTCTTCATGCTTTCGGCTAGCATTTAAAGAAATGAAGGTCTCGGCCAAGATTGCTGGTACTGGGTTTGCTCTCCGTTTCACACGCTCAAACAAGTCAATAATTGCTATGTCAATGTTCCCAAGTACTCTCGGAAAGATCACCAAGCCATATATTCCTAAGGCGAATAGGTCCATCTTATTTGCTCGTCTGGATATGTCGGTATGATGTCCCGAATACTTTCCCATACAAAGACTGTATTGTCTCCTCAGAGCTGAAGCAGGCCATTAACCCAATCGTCACTCATTCCTGCAAAGGTTTTGAGCTTCGAAGTGTAATTCTGTTTCCTCGGAGGTTTCGCGTAGATCCAATCTTCCTGAATGTTCTCCTAGTTAAGTAAAGCAGTGTATTCTTCTACTGTAGGCATCATGTCCTACCCATTGAAGGTGAAGCAGCAAAAGACAGGATTCCAAAACTGAAAAATAGCTCGGAGCAGGGGCTAGTTAACCCGAACATATAACAGTTGTGCAATGTCGCCATAACTATCGTAGAACAAGTCCTGTAGTCTTCGGTCCCATCTTTCCCAAATGCTTCGAAGATCCCATAAGTTGTTCTGTTGGAGACTCACATAGGTGTACCCTGCTATTACACGTTCATTCGGTGAACTGTCCCCTTGGGCTTTCTGGTTGACCTCTGACCAATGTCTGACTGACAAATTAAGCTCTTCTTTCCTAAGACACCTTTTTTCCATGGTGAAAGACTTTCTGATCGGGCAAACCACTTGATCCAGTACCTTTATGTGATGCAAATGTTTGATGTATGAAAAAAAAACAGAAGCGAAAAAGAAAACAAGTCAGTACCAGATAAAATTAATAAATATATAAATAAAAGGAAAAAATTAAACAGAATAAACACATAAAACAACCCTATTTATCCCTTCTAAAACCTAAGGTTATCCGCATGGCTCTAAAAGGGTAGGTTTCTATGTATTCTCTACATGCAGTCTTCGTTCTAGGAGGTACCCGAATTGTCCTTGCTGTCATCTACTAAGAGTAGCAAGGCCCCCGATCATCACCCATTATAGGCTCCTTTCAACCGGGTTCAATTCAGGGGGACCCATTCGCTTATGCCCATACGAAGGAAGGATATCCTTACGAAAGCATAAGGTACTCGAGCCCCGAAGGTACTTGCTAGGCCCATACGGGAGAGCGATATCTCCATGAAAGCATTAGCGTTTTCCCCCCACTTAAAAAACGGGTTTATGTGCCATATTTTAAATGCGTTAAAATAAACGCGCAATTATAACCGAATGTTACTTTAATAGTCACTTTAATCCAGAATTTCCAATATTAATAAAGCGGTAATTATTTGAAAAAGCTTGACTCTCATTTGTTTTTAAAAAAACAAAAATGTCCCCAGCGGAGTCGCCATCTGTAGCGATGTCCGTTTTTGAAGATGTTTGTGATTTTTCGGATATAAAACGTTTATTCCGTGGGGTTCTCTTTTTAAAAAACCGCATTTTATTAAAAATTGGAGTCGCCACCGGCCACTGAGGTAGGCCGGACACCATAAAACCAGAGATTTAAAAAACTGTTGGGTTCGAAAGTCGGTTACGGATGGGGAAGGATTAGCACCCCCACACCGCCCAAAATTGGTACTTTAATAATTACCGCTTTATTAATATTGGATTTTCCGGGTTAAAGTGACGGTTAGTTTAAAATTCGGTTATAATTGTGAGGAAATTTTAAGGGCCCTGTTATCCGAGAGTAAATGCCCAACCACTATCACTACACCTGATACTGGCCCTGTTTACGCTCGGATAAAAGGGCACCGCATTGACATTATATACTCCATTATGCAACCTTAGTGGACAAAATATAAAACATGGCAAATAATTTAAATACAATAAATATTCACATAATAAACTATTAATCGAACATAAATAAAATACTAATCTAAAACATGCATGCATACAAATTACTCCTACTCGTGACTAAAAAACAAACTTAACATATCACAATTACAAGGCATGGAACAAAAAACACATATTACAAGAAGATGTACATATTACAATAAGACACATTGTAACATATGTAGAACGTGGCATTATACATGACCAAGAAAATGTACTAACACGTAGCCTAAAAGCAAAGAAAACATGCAATACATGCTAAAATATAAAACATGTTGTGTTCGAGACAACTCAAATATTAATCTAATATGTGTGATACGAATAACCGAACAAATGCATAAAATACATAATCGCCATAAACTTAACACATATATACATGTAAACATGAAAATACAAAGCATGTACGAGAGACATATGAAAAGGCAAAAGGCTACATCAACATACACGATCATAATAAACGAACATGAATATTTATATATGGAACATGACTGAAATGAAAAGAAATAAACATAAGAAACAAAAATTAAAAGACAATAGTATGCGATTTAGGGACGAAAATGCAAGCTGAACCAAATTTGAAAGGACTAAAACTGTAATTGGACCAAGGGGCAGACTTGAATTGAAAATTTCAAAAACACGGTGGGACTGGTGAGGTAATTTCGCCATTTAAAAATTGATTCAATTTAATTCAGGGGTTGGATTGCAAGATTTTAGAATATAAGGGGGGACTGGAATTGTAAATATCCCATGCGTCAAGACAAAAATGAAAATATAAAAAACGCGGGGGGATTTATTTCCGAATTTACCCATTTCACAAAATAAAATAACTATAAAACCCCCTTTTTCAGCCCGATCTCAAATTTTCCTCACTTTTTCTTCAATCGGTTTTATAATAACCCTTTTATTCTCTCATTTTCTCTCAATTCTCATTTTCTCTCATTTTCTCTCAATTCTCACCCCTTTGCCTAGATCTAAGTAAATACGAAGCGATTTTTTTTTGTTTATGTTTAACCAAAATGAAACCAAAAGGGACCTCCCACTCCCTTCAGTTCACCATGTTCAGCTTGGGAAAGCCGAAGAGGCTTGTCACTGGTGAGGGGAGATCCATCGACGACGAGGGTAACAACTCTACATCCCTCTCCTTTTGTTATTACTGCCTATTTTTTTTGTATGCATGCAAAGAAATAAGAAAAAAAAGAGAAGAGCGTTACCACTGAAAAATTTGTGCTTTTCCTTTTTTATTTTTTCTTTCTGATTACAACTTTACTGCTTTACAATTACTTGTTTCATACATATATCACTCTCTTTTTTTGTTTGCTAGCAAGTACTGTAAAATATTTTTAGATCTGGACTGACATTGACATAGCCTCTTTTTTTGTGTTGTTCTAATATATCTGAACGCGGTGGTTGGAGGCCGGCATGGTGGAAGCATGGTGGCGGTGTGGGGTAGATGGCTTCGGCCAGAGGCGTTCCCGGCCGTTGGATCAGATTAGATCTAACGGTCGGGATGGCTTGAAGGATGCACGGTCCAGATGAAACCTCGATCGGTGAAACGGCTCCAGATCGTGACACGTGGGGCTCAGCAGTCAAGGGGTTATAGCGCGTGGGACTCACGCACGCGTGGGATATCGAAGGGTCCGCGCGTGGATCGAACGCGCGCGTGGCATTCGAATCGTCCAAGCGTGTAGTTCACGCGGCCAGCTAGATATTTTTCCTTCCTTGATCGTGGCCGTTGGATCCATATTTTGATCCAACTGCTCCTGGTCGGTTGCGCAAAGATAGAGTAATTACGGTTAGCTGGGGGTTTTGGGCTTGGGCCAACCGTGCCTTGTAATTCATGGGTTTTGTAATAATATGGACATTTAATTTAAGTGGGCTTTTCTATTATTTTCAAATTTGTCCATACATATTAATAATAATATATTAATATAATAGTAAATACATACACATACATACTTACGTATACATACATACCATTGTGATGAAATACATTCACACGTAAATACATTTAATAATAATACATGCAACACTCATTCGTATACATTCAATAATAACAAGGACATTAATAATATATACATGCAAACATATATAAATCTACTCATACATATACTAACATACAATATACGATACTCCTAACATAAATATAACCATATCACACACATATTAATAGGTACGTAATACACCAAATAAATATATGCATCATGCATACATTCACACACTTATCATTATGTAATATTAATAACATATACACGCACGCACATATATGTAATCATGCACTAATATATCAATATGATACTTAGAGATTAGATAAAAATGAGTGATTACAGATCTTCGGGCATTCAGAGCATGAAAGATACATCCACCCCATCGACTAAACATAGCCTCGAGCTTAGCCCTTGTCTAGCAGACTTTGAACGTTGTCTCAATGTGTACAGATGTGCAATCCCTTCTGAACGACTAAGCGCCCGAGAGGATTTGCTCATTGGATGCCATTTCTAAACATTTCTGAGCCGCCCTCTATGGTTTTTCAACCCAGATCCTCTTTTGGACTCAAGACGCCCTTTACAAATTTTCATCTTGAACCCCCTTTTATTCTTTCTTTTATTTTTTCCTTTTTTTGATATCTAAAGTGCCCGTTTTGGGTTTTCACTATAGATATTTTTATTTTGCGAAGTGCCCTTTTTGGGTTTTCACTCTGCTTTTTATTTTCTTTTATTTTTCTCTTTTTTCTTTTCTTCAATTGTAATATCTTTTGAAGGAATCAGAGTTCGCTGGCTTGTGTAACTCCTTCCAGTCTGCTTCAACTAAGATCAATGCTCATCCGAAGAAAGCCTTTTTAACAACATAAGGTCCTTCCCAATTTGGCATCCATTTTCCATGATCATCCTGATGTATTTGTAAGATCTTTTTCAGCACAAGATCTCCCTCGCAAAATTCTCTAGGCTGAACTTTCTTATTATAGGCCTGAATCATTCTCTTTTGATACATCTGACTATGGAAAATGACCTTCAACCTCTTTTCATCGATCAAATTCAACTGATCAAAACAAGCTTGTATCCATTCATCATCATTTAATTTCACTTCAGATAAGACTCAGAGAGATGGAATTTCAACCTCAATGGGAAGTATTGCCTCTGTCCCATAGACCAAAGAGTAAGGAGTTGCCCTCGTTGAAGTTCGTATCGAGGTTCGATATGCAAACAATGCAAAAGGAAGTTTCTCATGCCAGTCCTTGTAAGTCTCCATCATTTTTATATGATTTTCTTGATGTTTTTATTTGTTGCCTCCACTGCCCCATTCATCTTTGGGCGGTAAGTCATAGAATTGTGGTGCATAATTTTGAACTACTCATACACCTCTGCTATCATCCTTTTATTGAAATTGGTGGCATTATCAGTATCAATTCTTTCTGGCAGTCCATATCAACATATTATTTCTCTTTAAAAAACTTGCAAACTATTATTCTTGTGATATTGGCATAAGAAGCTACTTCTACCCATTTGGTAAAGTAATCAATGACTACGAGGATGAAACGATGCCCATTTGAGGCTTTGGGGTGAATCTTCCCAATAACATCCATGCCCTAGACAACAAAAGGCCATAGTGAATTCATCGTGTGAAGAGGCACCGGTGGAGAATTAATCTTATCTGCATATACCTGACACTCGCGACATTTCTTAGCGTATTCAATACAATCTCCTTCCATGGTCGCCCAATAATAACCATATCTCATGATTTTCCTGGCCATCGCATAGCCATTTGCATGTGTTCTGCATATTCCATCATGTACTTCTGCTAGAATATTTCTAGCTTCACTGGCATTTACACATCTTAGAAAAACTTGATCTTTGCCCCTTCTGTACAGGATTTCTCTGTCAAGCATATATCTTGAAGCCATTCTTTTGATAGTTCTTTTTTCATTATCATTTGCTTCTAGGGGATAAGTTTGGAATTTGATATATTGCAAAATATCAAAATACCAGGGATTTCCATCTGGCTCTTCTTCTATGCTACAATAGTGAGCATAAGTATTGTAACTCTACATCTGGATTGTCATCATATTCTCAGGTCTATTCGCCAAGAGTACCAAAGCTAGTGTAGCTAAGGCATCTGCCATCTGATTATCTTCCCTAGGAATATGTGTAAAAGTGACCTCTTCAAATTCTTTTATCAGCTCTAGGATCAACTTCCGATATTCGATCAACTTTGCATCTTTTGTCTCCCATTCTCCATGGAGCTGGTAGATTACCAATGCCGAATCCCCATATACCTTTAGAACTTCTACCCTTCTTTTAATAGCAGCTTGTAAACCCATAGCACATGCCTCGTATTCTGCCATATTGTTAGTGCAAAGAAACTCTAGCTTGTTTGTAAAAGGATAATGTACATTGTTTGGAGAGATCAACACTGCCCCAATTCCTCCTCCTAAGGCATTGGATGCCCCGTCAAAATACATCTTCCAAGCTGCATTATCTGGGATTCTATTTTCTTTCATGGAGACATTCATTACATATTCACCCGGGAAGTCAAAGTCTAGAGATTCATAATCTTCTTATGCACGACTTGCCAGGAAATTTGCTATTGCACTTTCTTTGAATGCTTTCTGGCATACATATACAATATCAAACTCTGACAACAACATTTTCCAACGTGCCAGCCTTCCGGTTAATGCTAGGGATTCCATCATGAACTTCAATAGATCAAGGCACGAAATTAAGTGTGGTATAACATGTATTGCCTGAGCCTATGTGCAGTCCAAACCAAAGCACAACATAACTTTTGAATTGGCAGGTACCGTACTTCACATTCTATAAACTTTTTGCTCATGTAATATATAGCTCTTTCGGTTAATGCTAGGGATTCCATCATGAACTTCAATAGATCAAGGCACGAAATTAAGTGTGGTATAACATGTATTGCCTGAGCCTATGTGCAGTCCAAACCAAAGCACAACATAACTTTTGAATTGGCAGGTACCGTACTTCACATTCTATAAACTTTTTGCTCATGTAATATATAGCTCTTTCTTTCCTTCCCGTATCATCATGCTACCCCAACACACATCCCATTAAATTTTCATAGACCGTCAAATAAAGGATGAGTGGTATGTTTGGAATGGGTGTCATCAAGATCGGAGCGTTTAACAAATACACCTTGATTTTTGTCAAACGCCTCTTAGCATTCTTCATCCCATTCGCTTGGATTATTCTTCCAGAGCAATCTGAAGACTGGATTACATCTATCGGTCAGTTGGGAAATAAACCGAGAGACATAATTCAACCTTCCAAGGAACCCACACACTTCTTTTTATGAACGAGGTGGCAGAAGATTTCAAATCGCCTTTACCTTGTCTGGATCAATTTCAATTCCTTTTTGACTAACCACAAAGCCAAGCAATTTCCCAGATGTGACTCCAAAAGTGCATTTATTTGGATTAAGCTTTAACTGATATTACCTCAATCTCTGAAACAGTTTTTATAGATTTTGTATATGTCCTTCTTCTGACTAGGACTTAGCAATCATGTCATCCACGTACTCCTCAATCTCTTTGTGCATTATGTCATGGAAGAGGGTTACCATGGCTCGTTGATATGTTGCCCCATCATTCTTTAGCTCGAAAGACATCACCTTATAACAATATGTACCCCACTGAGTGATAAATGTTGCCTTTTATTTATCTTCTAGGTCTATCTTTATCTGATTATATCTCGAGAATCCATCCATGAATGAAAACAGTGAATGTCCCGATGTGTTTTCAACCAGAATATCAATATGAGGCAAAGGAAAATTGTCTCTCGGACTTGCTCTATTCAAATCTTTATAGTCCACACACATGCGCACCCTTCTATCTTTCTTCGATATCGGAACTATATTGGCTACCCATTCCAGGTACTGTGCAACTTTAAGGAAACCTACATCTATTTGCTTTTATACCTCTTCCTTGATCTTTAACTCCATTTCCAGCCTCAATCCCTTGAGCTTCTGTCGGACCGGTTTGCATTCTGACTTGATGTGCAACTTGTGAATAACAATATTTGTATTAAGTCCCAGCATATCTTGGTAAGACCAAGAAAAGATATCTTTTAACTCTCACAGAAGATACCAATTCTTGTTTGGTTTTGGGCGAGAAAGCAATACCAATCTTTACCTCTCTTCTGACTTCATCTGTTCCAAGGTTCAAAATTTATATCTCTTCTTTATGAGGTAAAATTTGTTTATCTTCCTTTTTCACCAACCTTAGTAATTCATCAGGGATTTCACATTCTGTATCATCTTCGACCTCGTTGACTTTTGCTAAACACACTGGCCACCCTGGTTCTACTCTAGGATTAGGTTCAGGATCATTTCATGCAATCAATGATTGAGCTCCTGCAAAGAAAATTATAGTATACATTTGGAAAGGATGCGAAAAGAAAACAAGAAACATGTTTGCCATTTGTGAATCATCATTGAAAGCATCTTTATTTAAATGGACTAATATGATGGCCCTTCACATATAACACTTTATACCCGCGGGCTAAGGTATAGAGTTGGTTCATGGAATTTACATTTTTTTATTGGATATAAATGTAAGCTCCTCAGCTACCCAATTGTCAAGTTTCTCGCCAAGAAGATATGGGCAGATCTTCTCCAAAAACTTTCCAGACTGAGCTCCTTCAAAAACCCTTCCAAGAAAGAGCCCATCCATGACGTTACCAAAAATCTCATCTTCCTGCAGCCTTGCAGTCTCCAGGTTGACTTCCATGTGTTTTTCTTCAAAATTTTCAAACCCTCGAGACTTGAAGGCTTCGATCAGTCTGGGAAAAGTCATGGGCTCAAAGAATGCCTTTTCTTCTGTCAACCGGGACCTTCTCTGGCTTTCTCTTTTCTTTAAATCTTTCTGTCACTGCCAAAAATTTGACTGAAATCCTAGACCAAAATGGTCATTCTTCATGATCACTGGCTTTGGTCAAAAACATCCCTGAAGCCTCTTCCCGAGCCTTTTTCCAGTCCTTGATCCTCTACCTAGCGTTTCCTAAACTGTCATCTTGGTGCAGTTAGACAACCTAAGGTGTGGTATTGGCTTCCCCTCAGCAATGGATATTGCGTTTATAAACTCCAAAGCTCTGAACGAACATTCTAAGGCATTCTCACTTGTCTCAATATACGGTGCATCAGTGGTCACTGAGGCTATAATGTCTTATGCAGCTCCTACACTAACCAATTTTCCTTCTATCACAAACTTGAGCTTCTGGTGCAAAGAAGATGGTACTGCTCCTGCTGAATGGATCCAAGGCCTCCCAAGCAGACAGCTATATGTTGTCTTAATGTCCATCACTACAAACTCCATATTATAAACTGTTCACCCAATAAGTAGCAGCACCTCAATCTTTCCAAGAACATCCCGTGTTGTTCTATCAAAAGCCCTTACGGTATTCTTATATGTTTTCATGTGCGAGTCGTCAATTGGCAACCTTTACAAGGTGACCTTTGGCAAGACATTCAATGCCGACCCATTATCAATCAGTACACCAGGCAATACATATCCTTTTGCAGTGCGTAGTGATGTTCAAAGCCTTCACAGATCCCATTCTTCCTTTCAGAATCTCGTCATCAGTGAATGTAATATAATTGTCGGTAGTGATATGATTCACAATCATGTTGAGCTTGTTTATGGATATGTCATTTGGCACAAATGTCTAATTAAGCACCTTCATCAAGGCATTGCGATGCCCGTCAGAATTGAGCAACAATTCTATGACTGAAATCCTTGTCTATTGCTTTTTCAACTGCTCAACTATACTATATTCACTGTGTTTTAAGAACTTCAAAAATCCATGAGCTTACTCTTTTGTTATTGGCTCATTTATTTTAGGCGCAGGTTCTTCCGCAAAGATTTTCTCAGGTGTCACCACAACCTTTCCCTTGACTTTCTCCACCTCTTTAGAAACTTCTGGAGAATAACATCTACCACTGCGGGTAAAATGTCCTACTTCATTCACTAATTCCAAAACAGCCAGTTAATCATTCTTCTCTTTTAACACGGTCTTTGTTTTTTCTAGTGATTTTACTTCTTCCTATGACTTGTTTTCTCCAGATATCGCCACTTTGGCTGTATAATTCTATGGCACTTTATGAGTAATCTTGTAAGTAAATAGTGCAGGAGATGAAATTACAACCTTAGGGGTCGTCATTGATTTTACATCTATTGGGCCTTGAGCCTTAGGCCTGATAGCAACAACTAGAGGCTTATGAATCCCATAATTAAACCCTGTAGGCTTGAAAGCATAAACCTCCACCTCTTTTTTCTCTCCCG
This sequence comes from Hibiscus mutabilis, assembly GCA_019671005.1. Taxonomy (NCBI): domain Eukaryota; kingdom Viridiplantae; phylum Streptophyta; class Magnoliopsida; order Malvales; family Malvaceae; genus Hibiscus; species Hibiscus mutabilis. The sequence continues at coordinate 26,185,889 of CM033735.1, read as the reverse complement.
TCTTCTCAAAAAATTCAATTTCTTTATTGTTCATCATCTTTTGTACCAAATCTCTAAACTTTGGGCAATGTTGGATCTCATGACCATACTCTTGGTGATACTCGCAGTACACATCAGACTGTATCTTTCTTTCTACCTTCATGCCTATTTCAATCATCCTGGCATTGTTTAACTATTCAAACACCCAGGAGATTTAACCTCATCCACATTCTTCTTCAATCATTTTGCTTCAGCATCTTCTTCGATGGCATTCACTCCCCGTCCACCATGGCTCGGTAGAGGATTAGTCGCGATACTGGGCTCATCAAACTTTAGGATTCCGTTGTTGATCAAATTTTGGACCACTTTCTTGAATGTTGTGCAAGTTTTGATCGTTTGTCCTGGTATTCTAGTGTGGAATTCACAGTGAGCATCGAGCTTGTACCATGGCGGATATGGAGGCTGAAGAGGGGTCGAATAATATGGCCTCACCAGATCTACCTCATACACTTATGGGTACAACTCAGCATATATCATTGGTATCAGTGTAAAATTCACCATGTCATTCTTCGAACCACGAGAATCTTTCTTGTTTGATCCTTGTGAGTTTCCTGACATCGAACCTGGTGAAGTAATGGTAACATTCTTTGGGGCTTCATACACACTTGTGTTGTTCACTTCATTGTCCTTCCTCTTATAACCTTTCCGGAAACCTTCTCCGCTTTCAATCATGCCACTTTTGATTGCTGCTTCGATCAATTCTCCTATCATTACTATATGGTAAAATTTTGAGTGGCATTGCTGATCAATCTCTCAAAAAGTGAGCCTCTTGAAGTCTGCACAAACATGTGGGCTACCTCACTTTCCATCAACAAAGGTTGTACCTGGGCTGCAATGTCTCTCCATCTCTGAGCATATTGATAGAGTGTCTCATTACTTCTTTGCTCCATGCCTTGTAACATGACTCGGCTAGGGGTTATTTATGTAACATGCTTGTAATGCTCCACAAAAGCCCCTGACTTCCAGGATTGTATTTTTACACGACTTAACTGTGTGTACCATCGAGCAGCTGATCCAGTCAAACTATCCTAAAAACAATGTATTAGCAGCTTTTCGTCCTTCAAGTGAGCATCCATCTTTTGACAATACATTGTAAGATGGGCCCTCGGGCAAGTAGTCCCATCATATTTCTCGAAGTCTGGAACTTTAAACTTTGGAGGAAGAATCAAATTTGCCACTAAACTCATTTCGACTGCACCAGGTCCAACTTCATTTGCTTTCTGCATTTCAATCAGACGATCCTCTAGAGCCTTACAGTGCTCCTCATACTTTTTCTCAATCTTAGAACGAATATTCTCTATTTAATTGAGAGTATTTAGATCGAGAACTTCTTCATTACTTTCAAATTTTGCCCCAATGTCACTGGATAATTGGGTGTTGCTCCAGCTAGATTAATTTGGACCTTCTTCGCAAGGGGTGGTCCCTCAGGCGGCACCCTTATGTGAGATGTGGTTTCTGCTTGATCATTCATGTCATTAGAAGCTCCCTCATGTACTTTAGCTTTTCCAGATTCCTTTGATCCCCAGAGAGCAATCAACTGGTTGATAATCTCTTTTTTGTGCTTGAGCAAAATGATCCTTCATGGATTGCTCGATTTTATCAAAACAGTTATGCACTTCCACTCGATCATTTTCCAGACTGGTAAGTCTATCCTCAACAGCCATAACTTTAAAGCGCAAGTAAGTTCCATAAGAATGTGGAATGATTGCGGTTTAAACACTGTCATGAAACCTTTCTTCATTAAACCAAAGATTTTGCAAAAATAACCCGTAAGTAAATGCATGAATGTTTGGTTATGTAAATGCATGAATGTAGAAAAGGCATCAAGTTTAAGAACTAGTTCCTGGAACCGTTCATTCACTAGAAGGTTTAAATATAAAAGAAAAAAGTCAACTCTTTCTATAAGAAGCTACTAGCTCTAACTCCTAAGTTAGTCAATTCATGCAGCAGGCGAGCGACGGCCTCTTTGTACTCCAACTCGACATTTGGTTGCTTCAACATAGTTGTGGCTTGCCCTGGGAGTATTTTTACATATGAGGCTATGCTCCTAACTTGTTCCTTAAAGTTCACCAATTTTTTGTTCTAATTCAGGACGGTACGTTGCGCGACTTCATATTTGGTCTTCCATACTCCACTGTCTTGGTATAGTGCACATTCATAGCTTGCGAGCTTCCCCTTTAATACATGTAGTTTGTTCTCCAGTTCTGATATCCTTCCTTGTAAAGTTTCATTCTCTTTTTCTATCTGAACTTTTTCTTCATTGTTACCAGCTTTTCTAATTGTGCCACTTGTCTTGTCAAGTCAAAGTTCCTAGCCTGCTCCTCTTCCAATTTCTTCTTGGTCTTGCTACATGCTTCCTTACTCTCCCGGGATTTCTTCTCGTATAATTTCTTGTATTCATTTCGATCTTTTGTCATGTTGTCTAATTTTCCTAACAGATCTTGTACCATCTTGCTCGTTCCTCATTTTTACTTTGCTTTGTAATTGTCATGTTTCTCTCACAACTCCTTCAAATCCTGGCTAATCTTCTCATTTTGTGCAACCAACTCTTTCTTTTTTCCCTCATGTATAGTCACTTGGTACTTTTCCATTTTTAGTTCTTCTGTAAGGTTGTTGATTCCTTTCTCATATTTCTTCAGATCTAGCTCCCTGTCATGCTTGAGTTTCTCCAATGCTGACGGTACTTCAATAACTGATCGAACAGGCGGTCCTACATTCTCCAGTATCTCCTGAAAAGTTGTATCATTCACCCTTTGTGCTCTCCACTCTTCATACCTTGTCATTACTTCTAAATCTTGATAAGGATGAATCCTCCTCGATTTTTCCCATTTTTTTCTCGTTTGTACTACAATTCCCTTGTAGTCATTTGTTTTCTGTGCATACTCGAACTTTTCCATTCCCGCTATTGCTGGTATAAACTGTCTTGAGCCAAATTGCCTTAACACCAATAGAGGACAATAAGCCGTTCCTCCCCAAATTCTAGGTAATGAGACCCAATCTCTGTCTCCACATCTGTACAAAAATATAGTCCCCTTGTTCAACTAGGGAGCCTTCCACACAACGTCGGTATCCTTCATGTTTTTAAAGCATTCTTCCCACTGCTTCTCATTCTTTTTCTCTAAAGGGCAACTTGTTATGTGTTCATCTACTAGTGAATAAGAGTCAAGATACCTTGCAGCTCTATACGGTGTATCCCATCTATGGCCTCTGAACCAAATCTCAAGCAGTTGTGCACATCCCTAAAACCTTCATACTCCTGATTTCTTGAATGTAGTCAACGATCTGTAAGTCTCGGTTAAAATGGTGGGCACCGGGTTCACACCTTTCACTAGTCGCTTAACAATTTATGGATCTATATGCTCCGGAGTTCTCGGGAACATGACTAATCTGTATATACAGAAGGCATATAAACTTCTTGCTCTAGCTGGTCCATCACCGCTTGCTATTATCAATTCTTTTAGAACTCTCCAGTTCACTCGTTGTTTGTCCTCGTCCTGATTTGTGCTGTCACTGTTCGCAATTTTTCTATCCCACCACTCTTTAGTCTTTCCAATAATTTGTGCTAGTTTCTTCTTAAAACCCGAATTGTTATTAGGTCTAGTATATATCTTGTCACTTTGGATGCTTTGGCAATTGATCGGTACCTCATACTCCTCAAGTGTTGGTGTCATGTCTACTCGGCCGAAAGTGAAACAGTTATACGCGAGATTCCAGAATTGTGTCATTGCTCTAAGTAATTGTTGGTCCACTTTTACACTTAACAACAGAGCTATGTCTCCAAATTCTCTTTTAAATGACTCATTCATTTCACTTCCCCACTGTTCCTAGATCTCTTTTATTTCTTGCAAACAAGCATTCTAATTGGTGTTTAGCTTAACTCGGCTTTTCATTTGTTATATATCACCTTTTCGCAAACTGACTCCCTTCTCATGCTGAACCTGTTCCGATCATGTCCAGACCACAATGTTATCTTCCCCAATCTTGAACCCTTTAGACATACTGAACACTTCCAATTAACTGTTTCCTAAATTGATGCCAAAATAAATACAAAATGACATGGTTTTAAAAAACTAAACAAAGAAAACTCAGGTCAGTATTTGTGAATTAATATGAAAAGCATGTAAACAAATTTATTAACACAGAATAACACATAATATTTAGCAAGAAAAATAACCAGAGAAATGTATTTAAATCAGCAACACCTGTCCTGTCTGGCTCTAGTGGGGTAGGTTTTCTAAAAACAGAACGTGGGCTTTATTCTAGACTCAGGGTTCCCAAACTATCGTCACCGTCTACTGCAAAAGTAAGACAGCGATTCAGTAGTATAGGTCCCTTACAACGGAGGCGTGGGCCCCACGACGCATAAGGTTAGTATACCGGAAGAAGACAAAAATCCAAACTCAAAGATGGAGAATATTACGTCGAATAATGTCTTTCTCACACTTAAGGGTGAAAAGCCCGAGTCGAGGGCCTATGCATGAATGACAGATATATCATACAAAAAAACTACCCCCATTTTTTCCTGAAAATTCATCCAACAATTCTTAGAAGAAATTAAATTCAAAGTATTGCTCGGAATGCAAAATGCCACTTGAAACTAATTATTTAGGCCTGACTCTCTTTTTAAGGTCCCCAGCGGAGTCGCTAAGCTGCCGCGGCCGTCTTTGGGTCCGACTTGTGGAAAAGTAGCTTGGCGAAATATTCTTTTGGAAATTGAGGTTTTATTCATTTTAATCCATTAAATTTAGAAAATTAGGTTTTCCCATATTAAAACCTTTGTTTAATTTTAGAAAACAATTTGGAGTCGCCACTAGTCACTTTGGTAGACCGGACAACATAAAAATAACCAGAGATTCAATTCTTTAAAATTAAGGTTCGAGAGTCGGTTTCGTGTGGGAAAGGATTAGCACCCCCACAAACGCCCATTATTGGTACCTTGTTAATTCCACGTGGCATTTTGAGCAATAATTTGAATTTAATTAGATCTTTAATTGTTAATTTAATTTCATTCCGAATGGGAGTATCCTTTTGTAAGAAAATACATTTTTTTGTACGAATATGAGTTTTGAAATATCTAGTTGCTTTAAGATACTTCAATTCATTTTTAAAAATATATCTCAACACAAAATGTTTAAATGCATGTCGAATTATTTTCTTGTTAATTTTAAGTTCAAACCTAATTAAGGGTCCAATTAATTAATTAATTAAAATCTATGAATATCATCAAGTTTAGGGTTTATGTGATAACACCCAAAGAATTGGGCGGCACTACCCATATTAGGCACCAAATTAGTAATATCCCTATTATTAATGTCACTAATTGTATAATCCTAATTCCAATTTTATTAAACTAACTTTATGTGTGATTTCCATTTTCTATGTTCAAATGAAATATTGAATCTCTTACTAAAATATCCCCTTGATTAACATCAAATTGCAATGTGACACTAATCAACTTAGGACATTAAAGTTTCTATTCAATATTCATTTATTTTCTATAATGTCCTCACCTATTAAATTAATTAGATTTAATTAAAGAACTTAATCCTAAAAGGCTCTAATTTTAATGTGCTAAGTGAATTAAAGTCCACTAAACAAATATACGACATGCTTATTTTTAAAAAACATGCATACAATATAAATTAAACAAATAAATTAAAACAATTTAAAAAAACAATTAAACTATTCTCAGGACTAAATTGCATCAAATTGAAAAATGGGAGACCAAATTACAAGGGATTGATGACCATTTTGTAAGACAGCACAAATTAAGAAGCCCAAACCTAATTCTCTAAAAAGCTCAGCTCAAATCCAAAGAGATTCAACCCAAAACTGAACGGCCCAATAATCAAATGATCCGGGTCGGAGGGCGGACCCGTATACATATCCGCTTGAAAACACGCGGATCCTTGTTAACCCGGCTCTCCAAAACGATGCCCTATTGGCTCGGGTATAAAAGAGCCCAAACCGAGCTAACTCAACCATTCTATCAACTCTCATCTCTGTCTTCATTTCTCACTTCCCCCAAAACTCTCTCAACTCTAACACCATTTTTCTAGAATTTCAAGCCCTATATCGATCGAAACCCATCTTTTTCACCGAGTTCTTCATCTGTTCTTCCATTTTCCTCATTTTGATTCAACGTAAACACGTAAACACTCCTATCTTTCTATTTTTAAAGATCAAACTTTACTTTTCCTTAAGAACCCAACCTATATTCATCATGTCTCCTTCATTTAATCCATCACCGCCCTGAATTCCTAATCTTGGCCTGTTTGTCAACCGCCGAAGGCGACGCCGGCCACCGGCTGCCGTCTCTGGTCGTCTTCTCTGACCTACCTCACCCTCTGATCATCTTTGTCTAAACTTTGGCCACTGTCTGGTTTTTCTCCGGTCACCACCGCGAGGCGATTTTTGACCACCGTCCGCCGTCGCCTAAAACCATAAAATTCCTATTTTTCACCAATTTTTCACCCTAAACCCTAATCTAAGCCCAGATTCAGCAGAATCCTCCCATCTTCACCCAAATCTAAGCCTAAACTACCCAAGCCATACTTATTTTACCCACTTCAACTCCTCTTTTTCCCTTAAACCATCCGGCAATCTAAATCCTCACCAATCATCACCAGATAAGCTTCGAACTCTACTGTGATTGTGTTGTTTTTTAGATCTAGGTTCTAGTGTTATTTGCTACAGTTTTTAGGTTTTTTAGGGCTTAGATTTAATCTATTTCGTGTATTTATGCAGAAAAAAGAAAAAAAGATATACCTTCTAGTGAGCTTCTACGGCGGTGCGGTGACGGGGCGATCGTCTTCTCTGGCGATTCTTTCCATTTTGGTGACCTTTCAAGTTCTGGTAAAACTCCTCAGATTTTTCCCTATCTTCTCATTAATTTTGTAATTATGGATGTATTGATTGGCTAATAATTTTGTTTTTTCTCTCTTCAAGCTATTTATAGCCGGTCAGCGCTGACGTCAGGTGGGTCCTTCAATCCGGGTGAAGACCACACAGGCCAATGAAGAGCTGACATGTGTCTATTTTGGTAGGCCAAAGAAACACATATGTGTTTGTTTAAGCCCTTTGCCCATTGAGTTTATGTTTTTGGGCTTTTGGACAGGAAATGTGATGTACATTGGGCCTTAGGATTTGTAAACAGAATCTAATTTGTAAATGGACTTTTATGTACTTAACTTGGATATTTTGAGAACATTTATTTATTAAATGGACTATTATTTATCTTTGCTATTTATATTTACTATTTTGGTCTTATTTATAGAGAACTATATATATAAAATACCCGGACAAAATTAGAGTATTACAGCTAGCATTGGTGTTTTAGAGAAATTGGTTTCCCTAAATCTAGTAAGAGGTTTACCTAAGCTAAATTTTTCTAAAGATAAAATTTGTGATGCATGTGCTAAAGGTAAAAAACAAAGAACCTCGTTTAAATCCATTAATTATGTTTTTACTAATAGATATTTACAATTGATCCATATGGATCTCTTTGGGCCAATTAGGACTATGAGCTTGGGTGGTAAGTCATATGCACATGTGTTAGTAGATGACTACTAGATACACTTGGGTTCTCTTCTTAAGTACTAAGGATGAGGCTTTAGAAAAAATCATCACATTTTCAAAAATCACCCAAAATGATCTTGATCTTAAAATTTCAAATGTTAGAATTGATCATGGAACCGAATTTCAAAATATGGGTTTTGAAAATTTTTGTAATGAAAATGGTATTAGCCACATTTTTTCGGCTCCTCGTAATCCTCAACAAAATGGAGTAGTTGAGAGGAAAATAGAACTTTAGAAGAAATGGCTAGGACCATGCTTTGTGAAAATAATTTACCTAAATATTTTTTGGTAGAAGCCACTAATACAGCTTGCTATATAATTAATAGAGTAATGATTAGGCCTATTTTGAAGAAAACATCTTATGAGATTTTAAAATCCAAAAAGCCTAACATTAGCTATTTCCACCCTTTTGGTTGTAAATGTTTTGTTTTAAACAATGGAAAAGATAATTTAGGTAAATTTGATGCCAAAAGTGATGGAACTATTTTTCTAGGTTACTCTTTAAACTCTAAAGCCTATCGCATATTTAATAAAAGAACTTTGGTTGTAGAAGAGTTTATACATGTTGTTTTCGATGATAACCTCCTTTCGAGGAAGGATTTTTTGTGATGATGATGATGTAGGGATCATTGAAGCCATTGATGGAGGAAAAACATCAAAGGTGGATGAGATTCCAAGCAAATAAGAGGAACCACAAGATCCACCTCTTGAAGCCTTGAAGGACATGGCTCTTGAGGAATAGGAGGTCATCTACCCAAGAGAGTTCAACTATGTCAAAGGTGGTGAAATTTTGGGTGATCCATCCAAAGTGGTAACCACTAGATCCTCTCTTAAACTTATGAATAAGGTTGCATTTATTTCATGAATTGAGCCTAAGAATATCAAAGAAGCATTAAAAGATGATTTTTGGATATTGGCCATGCAAGAAGAACTTAATCAATTTGAGAGAAGTAAAGTATGGACATTAGTTGATAGGCCTAGTAATCAATCTACAATAGGAACTAAATGGGTCTTTAGAAACAAACTAGATGAGAGTGGTAACATAGTGAGAAATAAGGCTAGACTTGTTGCTTAAGGTTACACTCAAGAAGAGGGAATAGATTTCGATGAAACATATGCACCCGTAGCTAGGATGGAAGCTATTATAATGCTTCTTGCATTTTCATACTTTCATGATTTCAAGCTTTTTCAAATGGATGTAAAAAGTGCTTTTCTAAACAGTTTTATAAATGAGTATGTAGAACAACCACCGAGTTTTGAAGATTCAAAATTTCCAAATCATGTTTTCAAACTCACCAAAGCTTTATATGGTTTAAAACAAGATCCTAGAGCTTGGTATGAAAGGCTTTCAAACTTTTTAATTAAAAAAGGTTTTGAAAAAGGCAAGGTGGGTACTACACTTTTCATTAAAAGATATGACAATGACATCTTAGTACAAATTTACGTTGATGATATTATTTTTGGTTCTACTAATGAGTTTTATTGCTAAGAATTTTCTAAGCTAATGCAAGTTGAATTTGAGATGAGCATGATGGGGGAGCGTTCATTTTTCTTGGGGCTCCAAATCAAGCAAAGGAAGGATGGAATCTTCATCAGTCAAGCCAAGTACATCAACGATATGCTCAAGAAGTTTGGTTTGGAGAACGTAAAGCCTCAAGCCACTCCAATGTGCTCATCTATTAAGCTTGACAAAGATGTAGGAAGTAAGTGTGTCGATTCTAAGCTTTATCGTTCAATGATTGGCTCTTTGCTTTACCCTACCACAAGTATACCTGATATCATGTTTAGTGTTTGCTTGTGTGCTAGGTTTAAACCTAGCCCTAGAGAATCGCACCTAGTAGCCATTAAGAGAATCTTTAGATACCTTAGAAATACACCTAGTTTAGGTCTTTGGTATCCTAGAGATTCCTTCTTTGATCTTCATGCCTTCTCGGATGCGGATTATGGGGGATGTAAGATAGATAGGAAAAGTACCTCCGAAACATGCCAATTCCTAGGTAGTATGCTCGTATCTTGGTTCTCTAAGAAACAAAATAGCGTAGCCTTATCTACCACCGAAGAGGAGTACATATCCTTAAGGAGTTGTTATGCTCAAGTCCTTTGGATGAAGCAACAACTCTTAGACTATGGTGTTGAAGTAGATACCATACCCCTTAAGTGTGAAAACACTAGTGTCATTTGTCTCACTAAGAATCCCATCAAACATTCTAGAACCAAACACATAGAAATAAGGCATCATTTCATTAGAGATCATATCTTAAAAAATGATGTAGTTCTAGAGTATGTCGATACCTTGAACCAATTAGCGGATATATTTACCAAACCTTTAGATAAAGAACGTTTTTGGACCCTTAGGAGAGAGTTAGGTTTAACAATCCTTCCTTGACCCTTTTGTGTCCTAAAAGGCCAAACAATTTGCTTGAATTGATTTGATTACCATGTTTATGTAATTTTGCCTCTGGATGCATCTATGCCTTTAGTTAGGGGGAGCCTGTCTCTATTCTTAACCTTCATGTTGTTCATACATCATAAACATGCATTTCGGTTTGAATAAGATCGAACTTTTTGAGCAACTTGTGGCCCAAAATGCATTTTTTGGGTTATTCGTATCGAAACGGGTGAAGGTGTTTTGATATGCCATTTTTAACTCAACCCAAATTGCATTCCTCAGCACAAGTGTATCAATACGGGTCCAACCGTATTGATACGAGTTCAAGAACAGGTTTCGATACAGGTAAGTCCATATCAAAATGGTCCATGTGTTTCGATACACCTGTATCGATATGCCATGTGGCATATCGGTACGCGGGGGCGTAGATTCTTTAAATGAGCCTTTAATGAGTATCCAACTTTAAATCAAACTTTTAAAACCTTATTCATATGAAACCCTAGTTCTTCAACTATAAATACCCATCAAATCCTCTTGTTTTTCACATAAATTTTTGAGGGTTTTTGTTCAACAAACCAAGTCTAAGATCTCTCATCAAATTGGTGCATTATCATCCATCCATTCTTCCAATTTCCTCAAATCAAGGTATAAACTCTTTCTTTTTATTTTTTTGTTTAGTTTCGTATACTAATTTTAACTATTTTTTGTACGGAAAGTATACATATAGTACGGGTTTTAAAGTTTTTGCAAAAATTCTTTCAAAATCCAATTTTTTTATTCAAATATAAAAATATATCGTATATTTTTAAATCTGTTTTTCCAGATTTCTTTTTACCAAAATCTTTCTAAAATTATATTGTATAGTTTTTCATTAATACCTTGAATTTTGGATTACATATTGGATTGAATATGATGATTTATGCATACATAGTTTTGTGCCTAAACTGTTTCTTTTCTTTCAGATTTTCTCTATGGCACCAAGGAAAAGAGCTAGAACAAACGAGGTTGGCGAGACTTCAAATGAAGAAAATTCGTCATTTCCTAACCTTAGTGTCGTTTATCAAAAAAGTTTTCCAACTCCGACGGCTTTAAACAACTTCAAGCTATATCAAAACTACAAAATCTGCCTCGAAAGAGTTACATTTGTTCCTTTTTTAAACTTTGAACGCTTCAAGTTCAAATATATTCATCTCTTGCATCATTGGAACTTTATTCATCTCTTGCATCTTCTTTGTTAATGCCCGATGCATCCCCAATCAAGATCGTTCTATGGTAATTGCTATTGAGTCATTCTTAGTGGGGAAGAAGTTTCGTATTGATGTTCAAACTCTAGTCAATGTCTTTGGGTTCGAAGATGAGGGAATTGACGATGAAGACTCCTTATGACATGTTCTTGGCGGTTCTGTCACATTTCTTGACGCTCATGATCGCTTCTTGCACCTCATGATCACTTGGTGGTTTCGGCCATCCGGTGGTAAGTTTTCCACTATCAACAAGTGGACGAATTTTGGATAAGATGCTTTCGTGATGAGAAGCAGCCCAATCTTGCTTAAATAATGTTCGTAGAGCTAGTTTACCTCATCCAACATCGACACACCCCTCTAGTTTCATCCTTTACTTATGGGACAGCTTTGAGTTACTTGTTCACTCAATTGGAGATCGATTGCTTGCAAGACTTTCCCGAGCCTCTTACCGATCCCATTGATGAGCGCTCTCTTGTTTGTGCAAAGTTTCACTATTTCAATGGTGAGTGGCTACGTCTCGTCGAGCTTCTACATGATGCAATCCCTAGAGAACCGGAAGCTCCTCAACAAGCTGCCCCTCAAGCTTCGGTAGCTCCACCAGCTATGAATGCTCCTATGGCTTATCTCAATGAGTAATTCACTTCATTGAAGACAACCATGAACGAAGGGTTTGCGGCCATTGATACTCGATTTACTTCCTTGGAAAATCAAGTTCAAGCCATTGAAAGCCAACAAAGTTCGATGGACATATCTCTTACAGCTTTTCATGGAAAATGGAGACAATCTCAGGCTACTTAAACCCATGACAAAGATAAAGATCAAGAGGACGAGGATGATGAGGATGCTCCATAGATATACATTGCATCCCATGTCATTTCATTCTAGGATTTTTATTATATCCACCTATGTTATTTTGAATTTAATCCTATGCTTATGTTATTAGGACTTGAAGTTTGGATTATTATTTATGTTTGCTTGAACTTATTGCTTTAATGCTTCATGAATATTATGGTTTATTTTGCTTTAATCTTGTTTATGCCTTTACTTTGTTATACATTGATTTTGATCTAACAAAAAGGGGGAGAATGTATAAGCTAAAATTTTAAACTATTTCAAAACCTAGCTTACTCTAAGGGGGAGTAATTTCAACACACTTAAAAAATTTGCTTTGGGTTTTGTTATATCAAAAAGGGAGAGATTGTAAAACCTATGTTGATTTTGATATAACAAATATTTTTCAAGGACTTAATTGTAAAGTAAACAAATTTTTAAAGTGTCCCAATCTGACAAATATTTTAAAGCATATTTGATTCTAAGTCAAAAACTTAAAGCCCTAAATTTTTCTAAGTGTTTTAAAGGCAAAATTATCGAAATACGCCCAGGCGTATCGATACGTCTCTGAGTGTATCGATAAAATTTTTAAAACATTGGCCACTGTAAGCATCTGTTTCAATATGGCTCCATCTGTATCGATACGACCTTTATATGGGCTATGTATTTACTCAAGAGTTTCGATACGGTTCCATCCTTTTCGATACGACCTTCAATCTGGGCTTAAGATTTTACCTTACCATATCGATACGCCACTAAGCATTTCGATACGCATCAAAGATTTTTTTCAATTATGAGTATTTAATGACTTAGCTGTTGAAGTCGGTTATTGGGAAAGACCATTTTTCAAATATCGTTGGACCCGTTTGTCACCCTTTCCAGCACTACTGCTGAGCATGGTCCCGGTGCCTAGTAGATTATTAGACCTACCTGACATTTTGAGGTGTGTTCCTTGTGTGCTACACAACTATTTTTGCATACTGATTTACATGTTTTATGCGTTTTATTAAACTGAACATGTGCACATGATTGACAAATTTGATTTTGCATACATAACATGTTATCTTGAAATAAGCATCATTGTACTGCATGTCTGATATATGCCTTAGTAGCCGACATGACAAGTATGCTCTATGTTTCTTGTTTATCTATATGGAAATGTGTTTAATAAGTATCGTTATCACTGTCTACTTACCGCATACTATGATACCGCATGGACTAATTTACTGAGGTGTTTGGGTTATGATATGAAGTGATGAAGGTTCGGCCCTGATCCGGCTAGTAATTTCACCCGTATAAGGTTCCCATGCTTTGGCTAGGGTAATTCTGCCCGTATTCGGTTCCTACGCTTCGGCGAGGGTAATACCGTCTGGACCTAAGGTATTTCCTTAGGATGGTACCCATGCCTAAGGGGCCCGGGTTAATGCTTATGTACGATACTGTTCAGGGGAACCATATCATAGAGTACAAATAGAGGGTAGATAGATTGCATGAAAACTTTGCTCTCACTCATGAAATGTTTTGTTTGGCTAAAAATATATAATGTTTTATTTGCACTGCTCGGAACACACTGAGTTCCCCTAGCTCAAACCCCAATTTTCTCCCTTTCAGATATTTTGGGTAGGCTATCCCAGATCTGACACTCGGAGGATAGACACATTTTGGACACTTCTTTTATTGTAATGTTCCCATCCTCCAGATTGTTTTATTTTTGGTGACATGCGCCTATATTTTTATACTACACACTTATGGCATAGCCTTGCATGGCATTACTTTGTAATCATATTTGAATTACTTTATACTTTTCTTACTTAATTTACTTATTCATGAATTATAATTAATACTTATTTTACTTATTTTAGATATTAACTCTTTTAAATATTTTATGAAAAGTTTTGGTAAAAAATGTGATCTTCCGGATTTGAACTATACGCATAGAGCGGTATAGGGATTACAATTTCAATATTAGAACCTAACTTCCGATCCCTGTCTTCACAATCAACACCACCAACAACATTATTTAATATTTATGAATTCTAAATGTCAGAATTGGAATCATCAATCATTGTATATTAAATTGAAATTTATTGTATTCAAAAGTCTGAATTCAATACAAATCAAAAAGGCTTGTTTTTTTTAGATCTTCATCTTTTTAACTTAAAGAAAATAAGTTTGGGAGAAAGGTATGAAATGGGAAAAATGATTTAAAATCTCTGGCGATTATTTTTGTTTAGGTTTTGAAAACGGCAGAAAAGAGAAAGAAAAATATTATATTTATGAAAGGACTGATAGATTGGGGCAAAAGAAGTATTTTGTAAGCACGGGCAGTTGAAAGGTTTACAGGATTATGTATAATTTATTAAAATAAACTCTTATAATTTAAAAAATATATAGTTATTTTTTAAATATTTTTATTCTAATAAAAAATATATTATGTAATCATTTTTAAAGTCATTTTATTTTTTTTGTAATTTATTAAATTAAAATCTTTTGTTTTTTTTTTTTAACTTAACATTTCCTATACAAATTTAGTTCAACTCACTTGGGACTCTCTTTTCTTGAGGGCCCTGTGCGGTTGTTCAACTTATACATGTCCAAAACTCCAACTGTGTAAGTACGAAAGAGATGAAGATGGAATAAAGATTAATGGCGAGTTAGGATAATTTTTAATGACATGTAAATATATTCTTAGATGGTATTATATTATCGGCTAGGAACCATAATTTCTCGGTGAGAAGAATTCATAAAATAATTTCTCTAAATATCATTTTTATTTAATTTTAATATATATTTTATTATATTATTAATATTATTTATATACTTTACAAATATAATATCAATATTGCATATTTTTATATTATTTATATTTAGTCATTATTTTTATTTTATACTTTTTTTCAAACTCAGCGTAAACATTTGAAAGTTATTTACCTCAAAAAATAATCATAAATTCTAACATTTTAGAATAATATACATTTTTAAAAATCTTCATTTTTTTAAAAATTTCTCATCCAAGCGCAGCCTAATAATATAATTTTAAACTTCACAAGTAAATTTAAAAATTGAATCGTATAATTTAGTTCTCTATTATATATAAGCTAAGTACAGATATTTTAAAAATTGACTCATTAATTCACTAATTTAGATACAATTTTGTAAAAATTCATTATAAAGTTGATCTTTTCAATTTAATTTATTTCATTCACATTGTTAAAATTTAAATCATAAAGTTTACTTAAAATTTGAACTTTTTATCTACTACATCAACGGGTTATTACGTTAAAAAATATGTACACGGAAATTTCCATTTAAACAAGTGGCTGACCAATGGGGGCAACAATGGTCTCTATGTGCCAAGCCTGTATTACTATTTATAAAATATTAAAATATTTCTATATTAATAAAAACATTTTAAAATTGTGCAACTTTATATTAATAAATTTGCAACATTTTAAAAATATTTAAATTTGTAACAATGATAGTTTATTTCAATTATTTTTATATTAATTCAAAAAATATTTATAAGTGTTCAGTTACACTAAAACTTTCCTCTACAAAATATTTGAAATAAAAAACATTTCAGCTTAAATTTACAACTTTATTCCAGAAATGAGGTTAAACAGTTGATGCAACATGCCATAAGATATTTGCAGTTTGAAGTTCAAACTTTTGTGCAGGTGTGTAAAATTTGGGCAAAGTGAGAAAAGATACCTCTAACGTTTGCATATTTTGTTATTTGGTTCTTATTTTATTTTTGGAGCAAACAACTCAAACGTTTTAATTTGATATAAATATGTCTTCGTTGGATAGAAACTGTTAGTCAACTGACGGTTAACAGATGATTCTAACTGGACCTGTCACGTGTTAAAATATGCTAACGTGACATATGCCACGTCAGATTTAAAAAAAATTAAAGTTTGATGTGAAAATTTTAAAAATTTGATTTGATTTAAATCATAATTTTATAAATTTGATTCAAAAAAATCTCAAATAAATTTGAGTTAAAATGAGATTTAAATAACTCGAAATTTTTAGTAACTAGTGCGTTTATTTTTAAGTTCAAGTTAAGTTCCTTAACTCTGTCTGATATATGTATATCACATATGAACTTTTTTTGAACAAATATATATGTATATCCTTTATGATTATAAAAAGTTGTTTAAATTAGAATTAATTAGTACCATAACATTATAAAATATTTTCTATTAAATTTGAACAGAAACTCGAACAACTTAACTCGACTCAAATTTTATAAACTCAGCTTGAAAAAATAAAATAAAGTTTGAGTTATAAAATATGACTCATCAACTCGACCAATTTTAATTTTTTTTCACTTGACTTGATCGAATATTAACCTCTATTTCCTACCATATTTAAAGCCATGTATCGTCAACAGAACTAATGGAGAATGAAAATTTGAAATAAAATCAAAGAGCCATATGAAAAGCTATGAACTTAATGAAATACTTCCTCCGTATTATTAAAGTTGTCAAACTTTTATTGATATTTTTATTTATTTTTAAAATTTTGATCATAATTATTTAAAACAATTTTAAAAATATTAAAAACTACTCATTGATATTTTTTAAAAGATATTTTTTTATCAATAATAAACTTTAAATAACAATAAATTAAATTTAAAAAACAATAAAAAAACAATTATAATAAGACAAAGGAAAAATTAATCCATATCAAACATATACTTGTAACTTACGTACGCACCCAAGTGGCTACATTATATTGATATGTAACTTTGTTTTGGTTAAGTTTCGGTCTCAGATACGTTGTCTTATCAACATTCACCTTGACGCATCTCGGCTCCGGTTTTGCCCAAGAAATCATCTTCAGCACACATTCATTTGTACTCGGTTTTTGTCTGCCAAGATGATAAGACATCTTGATCTCCCCACACATGTTGCTCACATCTAAAACACCTTCCCAGGGCCGGCCGTGGGTTTTTGGTGGACTTGGATGAATTTAAAAAATAAATTCTAAATTAAATATTTAAGTTATAATTACAATTGTAATTATATTTTTAATTATTTTGTGTTTATCGCGATTGAAGACTTAACCTATATTATTTCAGTCACTAAGATTATTACAGTTGTAAATTTTTTTTAATAAAATACGTTATTGTGGACATAACGGTTGCAGGTATTGCGGTTTCAGATTGTGCTACTTCCGTCTATAACGGTCGTTGTTGTGATTGCATACTGCTATTTAAATCCATGTCCCTAATAGCAAGTAATGAAAAATAAATAAATTTTAAGAGTAGGTCCATAGTAACAAGTATTGAAAAATTGGGCCCCTAACAACCAGTACTGAAAAATTGAATTTTAAGACTATTCCCCTAGTATCAAATATTGAAAAAATCGGGACCTAATAACAAGTATTAGAAAAAAATAAATACTAAGAGTAGAATCTTAATAATAAATATTGAAAAAAACTTAACACCTATTAACAAGTATTAAAAAATAGCCTCATAATAACAAATTGGGAAAGTAAAATAAAAACTAAGGAAAAACGAAATTGGGAAAGAAAACTTTTATAAAAGTAAAAATTCCTAAGAACAAAAAAAAAAGCTAAGTACAAAATAATTCTTCAAGCTTCACCCTAAGGGGGTATTTATAGCTTGAAATAACCTAAAGATAAAGAAATAAAATACCTAAAGATAATCCTAAAATATTTAAATAAAATCCTAAGTGATAGAAAGATAAAATCCTAAATAACAAAGTGATAATTCTCAAACATTTAAATTCAAACTTAATCTTAAAATCCTAAGTAAATCCCATCCGTCCGTCCTTCTAGATAATGTTGACTGAATCGCCTTCTGGAAGCTACTGCTGACTAGACTGCCAGAATCTGCCACGTCGGATATCGTCATGCCCATGGGTTCAGCCTTGATTCCAAAAAATAAGAAAACTGCAGATCATGCTCTTTTAATACTATTTTCTGAAAAATAGATTCTTGCATCGAAAATGAGCAAAACAGAACCAAATCAGCAGTAATAATTGACAAGAATGGAGAATTAAAAAGAAAATATATTCAATTTAAAACACTCATCAAATTCCCCCTCACTTATCTCATGCTCATCCTCAAGCATACTACAATTAAACAAGTCAAAAATGTTGTTGACCTTCTTTCATCTCGCCTCCTATCTTAGAAATTCATGCAGGTCAAGCCCCAAAAATCATCCAAATCAAAATTACAATCAATCGGAAGGCGTAAGTAGAATAAAGTTAAGCAAGATTGTGATATCCATTCATCCATCAATCTCAATGCAACCAAACTCAATACCTCACAAGGACTCACTCGATTCACTCAAAGTATTTTGGGTTCAAATACGCTCAAAGTCGAAACTGAACATGAAATTACCATAAGCCTATAAGAAAATCAAATCTCCACTACTAGTAAGAACAAGATGCAATAATCAAATGGTCTTAAAGGAGTTATAATGGGGCTTAGGTAAAAGTGAGGAGAATGACAAAAATTCGGCTAATAATCAAGACAAGAGAAATAAATTAGATCAGTCCCACATAAACTCAAAAGTAAAGAAAAGAAATGCAACAAAGGAATGTAACAAGTTTTTTCCTTTTGTTTGAACTATTTTTTTTCTTTTTTCTGTTGTTTTTTCTGTTGCTATTTTTTATATTCGAACCCTTTTTCTTTCTTTTTTTCTTCTTGTTTTGTTGTTTCTTTTATTGTGGAAATAAATCATACAACAGTAATCAAATTCTTTTGTCTTGAAAAGGGTGAAAAAGATAGTTAAAATAAAAGGCTCGGATTTGAAAATGTGGTAAAAACAAAGAGAGGGTAAAGGCACAAAAATGGCTAACTAGGGGAAAATGAAACGGTAGGCAATTTTAGAGGTAAAAAGTGGGTAATCCTAAGTGCCCTAATCATATTAATGCATCAAGTTCTTATATAATTTCGACATGCATTTAATTACAGGTTATAGAACATCAATGTCAAGCTCGACGAACTCAATCAAAGAATATGAGCAAGAATATGCTCACAAAGGCTCAAATCTAATCGAAGTGTATACATGTATTGAGTTAAGCACATTTAAACTAACAAAGTCATGGAATATCACAAAAAAATTCAACCAAATTTCTAAATATGCTATCCTTTATCACATATATCCTAATTCAAATGAAAGCGTGCTCTCAATCAAGTATGACATTCCAAGATATTCAACAAGGCGAAGGATTTTAAAAATTTTCACAAGTTCAACCAAGCATACTAGGATTAAAGCATAAAAATAAGCAAGGGAAAATTCAACCAGTACTCTACTCCCTCACTTAAGTCGTATTGTCCCAAAGCGAAAATTAAAGTAAAAGAGAAAAAATATAGATACTCCCCGTGTCTAATGACGATCTTGAGCTTTGGGTCTAGTTCAAGGGCGAGAACGGTGACCGGTTAATGGGGAAGGGATGAACGGCTCTGGCTCGTGAATGGGAGAGCGTGGCGCTCGGCCACATCTTCGACAGGGAACGGGTGGCAGAGTAGTGGGCTCAGAATTACTGGGTACTTCAACGAATGCCGAGGTAGCAAATCGGCATCGCCCACCGAGGTTCCCTAGTGGCAAGGAGTTATAGGCTTCTTGGTTGCGTGTCCGAACCATGTTAAACAATGGAAGATACGACGAGAAATAATCTTGGAATGACGAATCAGAGTAAGCGGGCGGAGTAAACACGTGACGGTGACCGGTAAACGGGGCAAGGCAAACGAAATGAGGGGCAGCAGTGGTGTTTGGTTTGATTTGAGAAAGAAAAAGAAGGGAAAAAAAAGAAATCGAGCGGTGGAGCGGAATAAATAAAAGGGGTGCTTGGTTTTTAATTTAATGGGCACGTGAGGGTTTAAAATAAGAAAGGATAAGGGTCAAATTTGGGGAAAAAAAGGATGAAATCAGTCAAATAGGGTGGGGATTAGGGAGTTTAAAATTGGCGTGGGTCTTACCAAGGGAAGTTACAGGTGTCAAAATGGGTTTGAGGTGTGCAAACATGCGCCGCGTGGAAGTGAGCTTTGCTAACGTGAGCCGCTTAGTTAAATGGTGCGCACAGGAATCATGAGCACTTTTCAGATGCTACTCACGATTCTACTATTGTTTCAGGGGTCAAATTTTCTCCATATTCGATCAAAAATGTCGTATCCGAGGCCGATTAACTTTGACCGAAAATACCTGGTACCTAAAATTTACAAGAAAAATAAAAATGTCATAAATATGAAATAAAAATGAGGAAATTAAGTGAACAAAAATACAAATGGGTTGCCTCCCATCAAAGCGCTTTGTTTAACGTCGTTTAGCTTGACGACCTGATTCGGACTACATGCATTGCGACAAATACTTCCTCCAATTCATGTGATTTTTCCAACTGAGAACTTCCCTATGAGAACCTTTACGATCATGGAGTTCCATCATTTTTTCTGACAAAATATTTTCTTTACTCTTGAATTTATTCGACAACAATTTTAACTCCAGTTTCGGTACGTGCAAGATGGAAGGTGACATTTTAGTTTTCGAAAGAGTTAGGCGCAAGTCAGAATAAGTAGAAGAAATATTTTCTAGCTCCCTAATTTCTTTTCCGTGATCCTCTAATTCCTTGCACAAATCATCAGATAAGTTAGTTTCCACAAATTCATCAACTAAAGGTTCATAAATACCAACGAAGCTAATGTTTGCCATAGAATCTGGATGTTTCATCGCCTTATAAACGTCAAATTTAACAACCTCACCGTCAAATTCCATTGTAAGAACGCCACTCCTAACGTTAATTTTGGTACGTGTCATGCTTAAAAAGGGGTGACCAAGAAGGATATTAGAGGAAGAATTGGTTCGGTCATTTTATTTGTCGATGACATAGAAATCTGCCAGAAAAATGAAATCATTTGCCTTAACCAGCACATTCTCTAGGAGTCCTTCAGGACAGATGACGGATCTATCGGTGAGCTGGATTGTCACTCTTGTTTCCTTTAAAGGTTCTGCACTAAGTGAATTGTAAACGGAAAGCGACATAACATTTATGGAAGCACTCAAATCAAACATAACACGTTTAATTCCTACCTTACCAATTTTACAAGGAATAACAAACATACATTGGTCCTTTAGCTTAGGTGGAAGACTACGTTGAAAAACAACTGATACTTTTTCACCCAAATTTACCTTTTCATTGCCGGTAAGTCTCCTTTTGGTTGTGCAAAGGTCTTTAAAAAATCTTACGTATCTTGGTACTTTTTGAATTACCTTAAGAAGAAGTATGTTTATCTCTACCTTCCAAAAAATATCAAGTATCTCTTTTTCCTCAGCTTGTTTGTCGCGTTTAACCAGCCTTGAAAGAAATGGAGGTGGGACAACATATGGAGATGACGTGGGAGGAGTTTGCGATTCATCCTCCTTTTCCCTTTAGGATCTTGCATCAACTTTTTTCTCCCTTTGGGATTCTACGACAACATTCAAAGGGAATGGTGGTGTGACAACCGTGCCACTTCAAAGGGTGATTGCACTAAGGTTTTCTCGTGGGTTCGCCTCAGTTTGAGATGATAGCTTTCCCTACGACTCTATTCGACCCACGGCCTGAGCCATTTGACTCATTTGCTTATCTAACTCTTGAAAGTGTGCTCCAGTATTTAGTTGAAACTTTTTCTGGGATAGTGCCAAACGTTCGACAATTGACTCCAACGATGGTTTTTGCAGTTGATATTGCTGTGGTGCAGGTGGTTGATAAGCTTGATTTGGTCCGGGATTTGGTCTATAGTTGAAGTTTGGATGGTCCTTCCACCCTAGATTATAGGTGTTGGCGTGAGGGTTGTATTGTTGGATCACGCCGATACACCCCATGGCACAACAAAAAAATTATCCAGCGATTACCACCAGAGATCCATGTACGAGGAATGAATCAGGGTGAATAAGGGTGAAGAATTACCTGTTTAAAATCTGTAATTCTGAGTTTGAAGGAGATAGATATTTAATCACGATTCTGTGATGTTAATTCTTAAGCCGCAACAATAACGCTCCGACCTCTATGTAGTTCATCCAGTTGAAACGAGTAAATAAAAACTCTCTAAACCATTTAGAAGGAAACAAGCATGTAAAAGCTCTCTAAACTATTTAGAGGGTTTTTCCCAAAAAGCATTAATGACTGCTAGATCTCTCATGCCTTTATATAGCCTTTGTAATCCTAATTCAACTCAGATTAGGATTTCAATATATATATTAAATATATATAATCCCAATTTAACTTTAATTAGGATTTTAATATATATATTAAATATATATAATCCCAATTCAACATAATTAGGATTTTAATATATATATATATATTAAATATATAATCCCAATTCAACTTAATTAGGATTTTAATATATATATATATATTAAATATATATAATCCCAATTCAACTTTAATTAGGATTTCAATATATATATTAAATACATATAATCCCAATTCAACTTAACTAGGATTTCAATATATATATATATATTGATTTAAATCGAATTATAATATTTATATATTCAAAGAGTCATAATTACAATAATTATTTTCTTTTAATATTTACCCAATAGTTAAATTATATATATCAAATATATATTAATTTAACTAAATCCGTGTACATCAAATTTGTACATATATAATTCGTTTAATATATGCTCATTTCAACTGTGGGTGTGACCCTGTAGGTTCATGTAACATTAGTATTAAATATTAGAACATTTCTAATATTACAAACAATGAGTGACATCTAGCAATATGTCATTGTCACCTAAGTTACAAGAAATCATGATTCGACATAACCTTTTTCGTGATTAACTATATTTATGTATTACATCCTTTTGTCCTTTATATCTAGATTAGACACAAGTCATGGAACAGTTACACTTGTATAGTCCATCTAATGTTTCTTGATATCTTGAGTAGACTATTATAAACGAATAACTATGATATCTCATATCAACTTATTCGAGCATGGCCATGCATTTCTAGTCTCATTCAATCAAGTGGACTACGATATTACTCCTATTATGTAGGAGGGACAAATCCTATCTTGATCAACCATATTCCACTACATAGATTGTTACATATCCAATATCAGTCTTTCTAGTGTAGTCAGTTACGACACACGTTTGATCGTATCAAAATATGTCACTCACGATGTTGAAATAATAATGATCTCAAGTCTGAGGATCATACATGTAGTTATCACTATGAGCAATGTTGTGACTGTCACATAATAATCCAAGAAACATGCTCATAGCGGGTTAGTCTAGTATGTCGTTCTCTAACACATAATTATGTATTGATTTTGACATATCCATGTCAATGACAACACTTTGTCATCAATCAACTACATATTAGTCTTAATGAATTAATGTTGTCCATGCTCACAATAATACTCGACTAAGGACATTTTAGAATAACCATATTATTCTAAGGACTTTAGTAAAATTCAGTTTATTTATGCACGAAGAATTGTAACTGAAAATAATAATGGCAATGCCTCTTTATGAATAAACAAGGTAAAACAAATGTCATTTACAATCATCTTATGGTTGGTCTTTGGGCATACTCTAACAATCTCCCACTAGCACTAAGACTAAAAACTCATGTATCTAATACCAAGTGACTTAGTGTGACAATCATGCTTCTACTGCGTCAGAGGCTTTGTTAGTGGATCGACAATGTTATCATTTGTTGGTACCCTACATATTTCCACATCTCCTCGATCCATGATTTCTCGAATGAGATGGTAACGCTAAGTATGTGTTTGAATCGTTGGTGAGATATGGGTTCCTTCGCTTGTGCGATGGCTCCGTTGTTATCACAACGTAGATCTATAGCATTCAAAATGCTTGGCATAACCCCTAGTTCAGATATGAACTTCTTGATCCTAACACCCTTTTTTGTAGCATCGCATGCTACAATATACTCGGTTTCTGTTGTAGAATCAGCTACTGTATCTTTCTTTGAACCTTTCCAGCTCATAGCGCCTCCATTAAGGCCTAACACAAAACTCAATTGCGATCGTGAATCATCCTTATCGGATTGAAAGCTAACATTAGTATAACCTTTTATACTTAGCTCTTCCTCACCTCCATTTATAAGGAACGTAGCCTTAGTTCTTCTTACGTACTTAAGGATGTTTTTAACTGCGACCCAATGACCTTCACCGGGATCTACCTGGTATCGACTTGTCATACTTAAGGCGTATGATACATTTAGATGAGTACATAACATGACATACATGATAAATCCAATTTCTGAAGCGTATGAAATCTTACTTATTTGCTCTTTTTCTTAAGATGTTGAAGGGCATATTTCCTTCGAGAGTGAAATTTCATGTCTCATAGGTAATAACCCTTTTCTTTTGGATTCTTCCGCACTGAATCTTTTCAGTACTTATTCTATGTATTTATTTTGACTCAGTCCTAGAAGTCATCTTGATCTATCTCTATAGATCTTGACTCCTAATATGTATGTTGCCTCACCCAAGTCTTTCATAGAAAAACATTTTCCTAACCAAGTTTTCACAGACTGTAAGCTAGATATGTCATTTCTTATTATCAGTATGTCATCCACATGCATTACCAAGAATATGACAGTGCTCCCACTAATTTTCTTGAAAACACACGACTTATCTTCATTTATGATAAAATCAAACTCTTTGATTGCATCGTTAAAACGAAGATTCCAACTTCGAGAAGCTTGCTTCTGTCTATAAATGGACCTTTGTAGCTTGCATATTTTTTTGGTATCTTTTGGATCGACAAAACCTTCAGGTTGTGTCATGTACACATCCTCATCTAGTTTTCCATTAACGAAAGCGGTTTTAACATCCATTTGTCATATCTCATAAGTATAAAATGTAGCTATCGCAAGTAAGATCTGGATGGATTTAAACATAGCAACAGGTGAAAAGGTTTCATCATAGTCTATACCATGAATTTGACCAAAACCCAGTGACTAATCGCACTTTGTATGTTTGTACATTACCATCCATGTCAGTTTTCTTTTTAAAACCCATTTTCCCCTATGGGCTTAACCCCTAGAGGTGGGTCAACCAAGGTCCAAACTTGGTTTTCTGATATGGAATCCATCTCGAATTTCATGGCTTCTAGCCATTTCTCAGAGTCTAGGCCCGTTACTACTTCTTGATAAGTCATAGGCTCATCTTGATATATGAAGAGAACAACACCATGCAATGTGACTAGAAATCCATATTTCTCAGGTGTATTGCATTCTCTCAAAGATCTTCGTAGTGATTGTGTTTCCAAAACTGTTGAATGTTCCTCAACAACTTGTGGAACTTGTCATTGTTCAATCTCTTGTTCAATGATATGTGTTCGATCTCGAATTTTATTGAGTTCATTATTTCTCCCACTTCCTTTTTAGAAAACAAATTATCTTTCTAGGAAGATTCATGTTTGAGCTACAAACACTTTGTTCTCAATAGGATTAAAGAAATAATATCCTTTAGTTTCTTTAGGATAACCCACAAAATTACATTTATGAGATTTAGGTTCGAGCTTTGTAGACATCTTATGTTAAACATAAGCTTCGCATCCCCAATTTTTCATAAAAGACATTCTAGGACGTTTCTAGTCCATATAACATATGGTGTCTTTTGAACTGATTTAGATGGAACACAATTTAGTGTGAAAGCAACTATTTTTAGCGCATGTCCCCAAAAAGAAACTGGAAGATCAACGTGACTCATCATAGATCGAACTATGTCTAACATTGTTTAATTTCTTCTTTTCAGAAACCCCATTCCATTATGGAGTACCAAGAGGTGTGAGACAATCCAATATTCCTTAAGAAGGTCACCAAACTCTAGGCTTAAGTATTCTCCTCCTCGATCTGATCGAAGAGCATTAATGCTTTTTCCTAGTGGTTTTGTACTTCAGTTTTAAATTCCTTGAACTTTTCAAGGGCTTCAGATTTATGATGCATTAGGTAAATGTACCCATATCTACTGAAGTCAACTGTGAAAGTAATGAAGTATTGAAACCCTCATCTGGCTTATGTATTCATTGGTCTACATACATCACTATGTATTAATCCCAATAAATCACTTGCTCGCTCACTTTTACCATTAAAAGGATCTTTGGTCACATTTCTCAATAAGCAAGGTTCGCATACATCAAGTTGCTCGAAAAACAAATGAATCCAAAAATTCATCTTTACGAAGTTTTGAAATGTGTTTTTCACTTATGTGACCCAAGTGACAATGCCAAAGGAAAGTTTGATTAGAGTCATTTGTTTTTGATCTTTTCATATTTATGTTGTAAATGGAATTATCTTGATCCAAAGTATAGAGGCCTTTTATTAATCATGTCACACCATAGAAAACATTATTGAGAAAAAAGAACAATAATTATTCTTAATAATTATCTCAAAACCAATATTGTCTAAACTGGAAATTGAAATGATGTTTTAGTCAAACTAGACACAAAATAACAATCCATAAATAAACTCCACTAGGCAACGCTAAAGTATATGTTCCTATAGCTAATGCAGCAACTCTTGCTCCATTACCAAACCATAGGTCCACCTTTTCCTTTCTCAAATTTCTACTTGTAATACCCTAATTTTGTAACACCCTAAAATTGGCATAGAAATGTTACCACTATCTAAACTATAGGCTAATTGAATTCATGAGCTAATCAATTTAAAGAAGAATGAACATTAGCCATCCTTAAGATCAAATAAGTGAAATTAGAACCAAATTGAATTGAAATTAAAACTAGAACGCATAAATGAAAGGATAGAAATGTAAACATGCAAAACTCTATAGTTTGCATGTAAAATTTAATTAAAATCAAGGCCTTGACAAATGTTCTCATTTGAAGAGAACATGTGCCAATTTGGATGGTGACTCATGGCCAAGGAGGAAAGATGAACAAACATATTGTCATCTTCCTCCCATTATCATCCATCTTGGCCGAATTTTGAGAGAGAAAAAGGGGAGAGAAAATCTTCATGCAACACCTTCAAATTCAAGCTTCTTGATTCAACCTTGATCAAATTTAGCTTGGAGAAGGTATAATGCTTGACTTTACATGTTATAGAATGGTTGATTCTTGAATTGGATGATTGTTTTGCAAGTTAGGGTCATGCTAGCTTCAATTAGAACTTGAAAATTGAATGCTAGTAGCTAAATTGCTAATGAAATATATATATATGGTTGCTGGAAATTTGAGAAATATGTACATGGTTGAAAACAGTCTTGATTAGGGACTGTTTTGGATAGTGAAAATGTTTAGACATGTCAATTGGGTATAGAACCCTATTTTGATCATGTATATAGATGAAATGAAGATTGAATTGAGTAAATATGTTGTTGGAAAATGACTACACCTAATTGGATTAGTTAAACTAGGTAATGGACTGCCTAATTGATGAATTGGATGTGCAATGTTGATCAAATAGATCAAATTAGGTTCAACATGATAATGCCCTGTTTTAAGTTCATTACAAGGTGTATTATACTGACCTAGACATGTAAGAACATGAAAATGAATTGAATTGCTATGTTAGAACCTTGTTAAAATGGATTACGAAGCTAGAAATTCAACCTAGTGTAATCTGCCCAGAATGCTCTGTTCTGGATAGTAAATTTGAAAAATCACTATAAATTGTATATAATGAATTTAAGGCTGAAATATTTATGGACAACACCTTGATATGTCTAGATTCATTAGGAGAAAACATAACTTAATTCTGGGTTGTATAATGAAATGTAGAGAAGAAACACTAGGGATAGTGCAAACTGTCCAGTGTAGCAAATTACCCTATCTTTAAGTTAAAAACTGTATTAATTGGCAAAAAAATAAAATGCAGGCCTTATATGGTTATAAATACAATTACATTATATTTCCAATGGTGAAAACCAATTGAAATTCCGACGTACGGAATGGAAGTTATGCATGATTAAGTGACTAGAGTGCAAGCTGGCTGGCAACAGCAGTATAGGTAATTGCACACTGTTTTGCGGCAATTTGTAAACTGTTTTGAAAACAGTTTTAGGACACTGATTCTACCTTGTTTTACATGAACTAGAATATAGATAAGTGTAGTTAAGTGTAATGGAGAATGTATATGAGCATGCTGCTAGATTTGTGTATGTTATATGCTTGTAACATTGCTTGATTGAATGATCTTGTCTTGACATGTTTGTACTTGTAATGTGATAGAACCAGGAGTAAACTTGGTGTAACAGGATAGAGTGGATCATCCTAAAGCCAAGAAAAAAGGAGTGTGGATCCAAGACTAGCTAGCTTGGAGTATTGTGAGTGTAGTTTACTTGAGAGTTAGGACTAGGTCCTAACTATTGCAAGCATGTCTAAATTCTTGAATTGCTAATTGACTTAATAAAAACTTGACCTAATAAGGGAAGAATGACTTGTAATGCATGAAACTTGATCACACCTTTGATTATATGTTAAATTCGAATGTTAATCATGTTTAAATGGTACATTGGTGCTTGTATGTGTCATGATGCATGTGATCGAATGCTAAAGACTTGCTTGAGATATCATCTCATCTTGATGAAATGAAACATGAAAATTACATGAAATGTGATCTATGACTCAAATGGACTAAGGGCCTAATATGAAATGAACTTGCTTGACATGAATCTTGATCTTGAAACACTTGAATAAATGGTAAATCGAACAACCTTGGTAGCTAGTTGGACTAGGTAGAAGGGCACGCCTTAGAGTCTAGAGCTCATTGTGTCGGGGTGGACTACGGTCCAAGGCTATAGCCCCTATTTGGCGATAGACGGAGGGTACGTATGTGGTCTATGGCGACAGTAGGAGGGTTTGACCAGCACTATGGTGCATCTTGTGGCGACAATTGGATGGAGACTCGATTAACTATACAATCTAAGTACCAAGGGGGTTGTTTAATTGATAACAATTGTAATAACAATCCTAAAACACATGTGACTTGTCTTGAAAGCTATGAATAGTATGTTACTTGTCATGTAAGCATGACTTTCTTGATTACTTGTTTTGTAAGCATGATGTGTTTGATTCATGATATGAAAACATGAAGTATGAATTCTTGATTCTTATTCTTGATGGCCGAATGCTATGATCCTTAGCTAGGATTACTCTAATGCTTGATATCCTTAGCTAGGATTCTTCTAATGCTTGAAAGCCTTAAATAGATTCAATCTAATGCTTGAAACCCTTTGCTAGGTTCATACTTGATTAAATGACACAAAACTTGATATAATAAAATGGTTAGAACTAGTTACTACCTCACTAAGTACATTCTTGTACTTATCACTCTCATTTTCATTCTTCCCAACTACAAGATAAAGGATTCGAGTGTTGCTTGATCTTGAAGCCTGATTACTTGAGCTCGAAGCAAGACACAAGCATAGTTAAAGTATGATTTCATACTTGTTTTGTATATCTCCTAGAATGGTTGCACTAGAATGTATATAGTTAGCTTGGTCATGCATTTTGGTATTTGTACATATTGTTCTTGTATGGGCCTATTATGTCATGATCTTGGATGACATTATGAAACATGTAATGAACTTAAGTTTCTTGAAATAGAATGATGTTGCTGTGCATATGATGATAGTATGAAATGATTGAATGTTTGATCTAGATTACTTGGAGCGATTCGAAAGTCTTGCTTAGTATACATGTCTTGCTTGAAAAGAAAGTTGTCTGAGATGAACCATGTTGCTTGTATTCCAATCGAATGCCTTGGGAACTATATGGTCACTTGTGTGTGTATATACCTTGATGTATGTGTTTTGGTATTAGAATGATAATGGCCTATTGGTTAGGTATAGAGAATAACTTGAATGGAAGCTAGTTTCATGCAATTTGAATGCTCAAGAACCATGTTAGTAATTTAGGGATAAGATGTACATGTATAAATCTAAGGAACAATGAAATGAAAAGGAATTAGGTTTCTTGTCTTAGGTAATTTGAATGGGATAGGATATCAAAGGTTGAATATGTAATATGAATCATGTAAGTAGTAACCTATAATGTAATCATGAAAGGAAACAATTTAGTGACTTGTTCGAATACCTTTGATGACTTGAAATCAAATGTGAGGTTACTTGTTTGCTAAGTAAGTATGATTGCTTGCTCGTTAGTTAAGTAACTCATTTAATAAGAATGAGTTATCAATGTTTGCTTTGTTGGTTGCTTGTATTGTATTGCTTGCCTTGTCCTTGCTTAATGTAATGCTCCCGAGCCAGTTTGCTATTAGCCCGAGTAGAGGGTGTTACATTTAATTGGTAATTAGAGCTTTAGGTTTAGTCAATTCTAGGACTAAACTGGGCTATCATGCATTATATAGGATACATGTGCCACCTAGGAGACATGTATTGTATAGCTTATGTCTTTGCTTATTAAACCGAATCCCTAATTGTTATAATTGAACGTAGAATATGTAAAACAAGACTAGGCCTAGACAATGAAAGTCCTGAAGGCTCCTCGAATGAAGGAGACAGTGTGAGGATGGAACAGAATCCTCTACAAAAACAAACTCAAACCCAAGCCCAAGCTGTTGCTCAACATGAAGCTCCTTCTATCAATCCTGTGCAGCAAGAATGTCTTCTAAGTATGAAGGAGATGTTCAATCATCTTGTAACTGCTTTAAAACAAGATCATCCTACCGTTCTTCCAGTTGCTATGCCAAACAGAGCTTCGATTGACAAGTTTGCTCAACACCGGGCCTATACTTTTACTGGCACTAATGAAGCCAATTCTGAAGTAGCTGAGTATTGGTTAGAGGCCACTACTAGAATCTTGACTAAGCAAAAACCTTGTCCTAATGAGCACAAACTCGAATGTGCCATAGCCTTATTGGCAGACGAAGCTCTAAGCTGGTGGGAAACCACTACCCTGATTGCTCCTTCTAAAACGGTAACCTGGAAATTCTTCCTCGAGAAATTTAGGAAGAAATACATTAGTGAACAGTACCTGGCCAAGCGTCAGAAACGTTTCTTGTATCTCAAGCAAGCTGGCCGACCCATTGAACAATACGCGAGTGACTTCTGCAAGTATTGCAAGTACGGGTCGAAATACATCAAGACTAAAGCTGACAAATGTCGGATGTTCATCGATGGACTGAATAATGAATTAAGTCCAATTTTCACTGCCCTAGGTATCACTGACTTCCAGAATTTGGTGAACCAGGCTATTGCAACCGAGGCAAAGATGAAGGCCTCTAAGAAACGCAAGTGTGGTAATTCCTGGAAGGACAAACGATCCAGAAATGATGAAAAGCCTCACTAGCAGTCAAAGAAATCTAAACACTCCAAAGATCACTCCTTGAATTACACTCCTGCTCAGAAAAGCAATTACATGACGAAACCTCAAACGGTAATCAAGTCTTCAGCCCTGATCATCTCTATTGAGAGTACAGGGAATTTCGGCAAAGATACCAATATCCTACTTGCAAGTTTTTTCAGAAGCACCACACCGAGCAATGCAGAACTCAACAGAATTTGTGTTTCTTATGTGGAGCCTCCGATCATTATATCCGTGATTGTCCTCAGAATCCTAACAAGGTTCCAACTCGAACATCTGTAAATTCTAGCTCAACTCCATCTAATCGAAACAAGAGCCCGAGACAAGCTCATTCTGGGAATCAAAACAAAGGTAGAGGCCAACATTCGGCACCTACACACCAGGAATCCCGAGCCCCTGCTCGAATCTACCACATTCGTAGAAAAGAGGAAGAAGAAGCACCTGATGTTATCGTAGGTACTATTGAATTAAATTCAAGTCCTTTATGTCTTATCCTTATATCTTACCTTCTTGTGAGTTCGATCTAGTGTTAGGACTAGTTGGTTAAGCAAACATGAAGCCTGGATAGATTGCCAAAATAGGAGACTTTATCTCCGGGATTTAAGAAAGGAATCAATCCTCCTAATTGATAGAAAACCAACCTCAATCTTTGCTGCCATGACTATGCAAGATGAACTTGAATTCGGCTTACCTATTATGCCAATTGTATCTGAATTCATTGATGTTTTTCCCGAGGTCTCCCTCCAACCAGAGAAGTAGAGTTTGGGATTGAATTCAACCTGAAACAACTTCGGTGTCCATCACACCTTATCGAATGACACCTGTTGAATTGAAAGAACTCAAGAAGCAACTCCAAGAGCTACAACACAAAGGCTTTATTCGGCCTAGCTCATCTCTCTGGGGTGCTCCAGTCTTGTTCGTTAAAAAGAAATATGAGACTATAAGTCTCTGTATTGACTATAGACTATTGAACAAGCTTACAATCAAGAATCGGTATCCTCTCCCAAGGATAGAAGATCTCTTCGATCAACTCAAGGATGCTTCGGTGTTATCAAAGATCGATCTTCAATTAGGATACTATCAAATGAGGGTAAAGGAAGAAGATGTACCCAAGACAGCCTTTCGTACTCGATATGGCTACTTCGAATTCCTTGTAATGCCATTCGGGTTAACGAATACTCCGGCTACTTTTATGGACCTCATGGACCATGTATTCAAGCCCTATCTTGACAAGTTTGTGGTTGTCTTCATCGATGACATCCTGGTGTATTCTCGAAATAAGGAAGACATTC
Organism: Hibiscus mutabilis; assembly: GCA_019671005.1. Taxonomy (NCBI): domain Eukaryota; kingdom Viridiplantae; phylum Streptophyta; class Magnoliopsida; order Malvales; family Malvaceae; genus Hibiscus; species Hibiscus mutabilis. The sequence continues at coordinate 26,153,228 of CM033735.1, read as the reverse complement.
TAAACACCTTCGAATTGTATTACAAACTCTTTGAGAACATCAATTGTTCGCAAAGTTCTCTAAGTGTGAATTTTGGCTATCGAAAGTCTCATTCCTTGGCCATGTCATCTCGACAGAAGAAATTAAAGTAGACCCGAGTAAAATTTGATCCATCATGCATTGGAAGAATGTTGGTGAGGTCAGAAGCTTTCTCGGTTTAGTCGGGTATTATCGGCATTTTTTCAAGGGATTTTCATCCATTACCGCAAGCTTAACTAAGCTAACCCGTAAAGATACGCCCTTTGTTTGGTCAGAGAACCAACAACGAAGCTTCGATCAACTTAAACAAGCCCTGACTCATGCACCGGTTCTTATCCAACAAGAATCGGGTAAAGAATTCACTGTCTATAGTGATGCATCTCATTTAGGACTAGGATGTGTCCTAATGCAAGATGGAAAAGTGGTAGCTTACGCTTCAAGGCAACTAAAACCATATGAGTCAAACTACCCTACACACGATTTAGAATTGGCAGCTATCGTGTTTGCTCTCAAAATCTGGAGACATTACTTGTACAGGGAGAAATGTAACTTGTTCACAAACTACAAGAGTCTCAAATACCTCATGACTCAGAAAGATTTGAATCTGAGACAAAGAAGATGGCTAGAATTGCTTAAAGACAATGATTTGGTTATCGACTACCATCCGGGAAAAGCAAATGTGGTTGCTGATGCTCTTAGTCGCAGACCATACTCGGGTAAACCCCTAAATCTAAATTCTAGAATAATTTATTCAAATTTAATCTTTCTTAGATTACAAGTAATCCGTTCAAATTGATCTTTCTTGTCTTGCAAGTAACCATTCAAAATCTTCCTTAATGATCTTGTTCTTTCATTTGTAGCTTCCTTGGCTATCAATGCTCATTTCTGTTTATCCAAAGGACGAAAATTCTTGTTCGAACTTCAAGTTCAATCTAGTCTAATCTCGAGAATCAAAGAACTCCAACAAACTAATCTAGATCTTCAAAAGATCATATCCAAGCTAGACTTTGAGTCTAATTCTGACTTCTCTCAAGTCGAATGTACTCCTCTATTTCAAAGATAAAGTATGTGTTCCTAATAATGAGGAACTAAAACACGAGATATTACAAGAAGCTCACCAAAGCTCTTTCTTGATTCACCTGGGATCTGTTAAGATGTACAAGGATCTAAAGCCACTATACTGGTGGCCAGGCATGAAATAAGCTATCACAGACTTCGTATCGAAGTGCCTAACTTGTCAAAGTGTTAAAGCTGAGCATCAAGTCCCTACTGGGTTGCTCAAACCTATCGAATTCCCCCAGTGGAAATGGGATCGGATTACAATGGATTTCGTTACTGGTCTTTCTTGATTCACTATAAGAAAGAATGATATTGTATGGGTGATTGTTGATAGATTCACAAAGTCTACTCATTTCATCCCTGTTCGAATGAACATGAGCTTAGAAACCTTAGCCGAGCTATACATCCATGAAGTGATTCGATTACACGGTGTACCTACAACTATAATCTCTGATCGTGACCCCAGATTTGCTCCTTGATTCTGGAATTCTTTCCAGAAGGCTCTAGGAGCTAAAATGCATCTTAGTACAACCTTTCATCCTTAATCAGATGGACAATCTGAAAGAATCATTCAAGTACTCGAAGATATGCTACGTGCTTGTGTTATAGACTTCATAGAGAATTGGGAGAAATCTCTACCCCTAGTAGAGTTTGCTTACAACAATAGCTATCAGACATCTATTCAGATGGCTCCCTTCGAAGCTCTATATGGAAGAAGATGTAGAACTCCCTTGTGTTGGTCTGAATTGGGAGAAAGCAAGGTGTTAGGACCTCAATTGCTTAGAGAAACCGAAGAACAAGTGAAGATCATTCATGATCGATTAAAGGCAACTTTTGATAGACAAAAAGCTTATGTTGACTTGAAAAGGAGATACATCCAATACAATGTTGGAGACAAAGCCTTCCTCAAAGTATCTCCTTGGAAAAAGGTCTTCAGATTTGGAAGAAAAAGAAAGCTCAGCCCTCGGTTTATCGGACCTTTTGAAATCATTGAAAGGATTGGTCCAGTGGCTTATCGATTGGCACTTCCTAGTGAATTTGATGAGATCCACAATGTTTTACATTCTCAGAAGATATAGATCTGATCCATCTCATGTTCTTGAGCCCGAAGAGGTAGAATTGAATCCTGACTTGTCATATGAAGAAGAACCTATTCAGATACTTGACAAGGAAGTCAGAAGACTTTGAAACAAGAATGTTCCTCTTGTCAAAGTCTTGTGGATAAATCACAAGGTTGAAGAGGCAACTTGGGAATCTGAAGAAGTCATGAAGAAGCAATATCCTCACCTATTCGATTAAGGTAAATTTGAGGACGAATTTATTTTAAGGGGAGGAGAATTGTAACACCCTAAAATTGGCCTAGAAATGTTACCACTGTCTAAGATATAGGCTAATTGAATTCATGAGCTAATCAATTTAAAGAAGAATGAACATTAGCCATCCTTAAGATCAAATAAGTGAAATTAGAACTAAATTGAATTGAAATTAAAACTAGAATGCATAAATGAAAGGATAGAAATGTAAACATGCAAAACTCTATAGATTGCATGTAAAATTTAATTAAAATCAAGGCCTTGACACATGTTCTCTTTTGAAGAGAACATGTGCCAATTTGGATGGTGACTCATGGCCAAGGAGGAAAGATGAACAAACATATTGTTATCTTTCTCCCATTATCATCCATCTTGGCCAAATTTTGAGGGAGAAAAAGGGGAGAGAAAATCTTCATGCAACACCTTCAAATTCAAGCTTCTTGATTCAACCTTGATCAAATTTAGCTTGGAAAAGGTATAATGCTTGAATTTACATGTTATAGAATGGTTGATTCTTGAATTGGATGATTGTTATGTATGTTAGGGTCATGCTAGCTTCAATTAGAACTTGAAAATTGAATGCTAGTAGCTAAATTGCTAATGAAATATATATATTGTTGCTGGAAATTTGATAAATATGTACATGATTGAAAACAGTCTTGATTAGGGACTGTTTTGGATAGTGAAAATGTTTAGACATGTCAATTGGGTATAGAACCTGTTTTGATCATGTATCTAGATGAAATGAAGATTGAATTTAGTAAATATGCTGTTGGAAAATGACCACCTAATCGGATTAGTTAAACTAGGTATTAGATTGCCTAATTGATGAATTGGATGTGCAATGTTGATCAAATAGATCAAATTAGGTTCAACATGATAATACCCTGTTTTAAGCTCATTACAAGGTGTATTAGATTGACCTAGACATGTAAGAACATGGAAATGAATTGAATTGCTATGTTAGAAACTTGTCAAAATGAGTTAAGAAGCTAGAAATTCAACCTAGTGTAATCTGCCCAGAATGCTCTGTTCTGGGTAGTAACTTTGAAAAATCACTATAAATTGTATATAATGAATTTAAGGATGAAATTTTTATGGACAACATCTTGATATGTATAAATTCATTAGGGGTAAACAGAACTGAATTCTGGGTTGTATAATGAAATGTAGAGAAGAAACACTAGGGACAGTGCAATCTGTCTAGTGTAGCAAATTACCTTGTCTTTAAGTTAAAAAATGTATTAATTGGAAAAGAAATAAAATGGAAGCCTTATATGGTTATAAAGACAATTACATTAGCTTTCCAACGGTGTAAACAAATTGAAATTCTGACTTACGGAATGAAAGTTATACATGATTAAGTGACTAGAGTGCAAGCTGCCTGACAGCAGTAGTATGGGTAATTGCGCACTGTTTTGTGGCAATTTGTAAACTATTTTGAAAACAGTTTTACGAAATTGATTCTACCTTGTTTTACATGAACTAGAATATAGATAAGTGTAGTTTAGTGTAATGGAGAATGTATATGAGCATCCTGCCAGATTTGTGTATGTTATATGCTTGTAACATTGCTTGATTGAATGATCTTGTCTTGACATGTTTGTACTTGTAATGTGATAGAACCAGGAGTAAACTTGGTGGAAGAGGATAGAGTGGATCATCCTAAATCCAAGAACAAAGGAGTGTGGATCCAAGACTAGCTAGCTTGGAGTATTGTGAGTTTAGTTTACTTGATAGTTAGGACTAGGTCCTAACTATTGCAAGCATGTCTAAATTCTTGAATGGCTAATTGACTTAATAAGAACTTGACCTAATAAGGGAAGAATGACTTGTAATGCATGAAACTTGATCACACCTTTGACTACATGTTAAATTCGAATGTTTAAGCATGTTTAAATGGTACATTGGTGCTTGTATGTGTCATGATGCATGTGATCGAATGTTGAAGACTTGCTTGAGATATCATCTCATCTTGATGAAATGAAACATGAAAATAACATGAAATGTGAGCTATGGCTCAAATTGCCAAAGGCCTAATATGAAATGAACTTGCTTGACATGAATCTTGATCTTGAAACACTTGAATAAATGGTAAATGGAACAACCTTGGTAGCTAGTTGGACTAGGTAGAAAGGCATGCCTTAGAGTCTAGAGCTCATTGTGTCGGGATGGAATACGGTCCAAGGCTATGGCCCTTATTTGGCAACATACGAAGGGTACGTATGTGGTCTTTGGCGACAGTAGGAGGGTTTGACTAGCACTACGGTGCATCTTGTGGCGATAGTTGGTTGGAGACTCGATTACCTATACAAACTAAGTACCAAGAGGGGTGTTTAATTGATAAAAATTGTAATAACAATCCTAAAACACATGTGACTTGTCTTGAAAACTATGAATAGTATGTTACTTGTCATGTAAGCATGACTTTCTTGATTACTTGTTTTGTAAGCATGATGTGCTTGATTCATGGTATGAAAACATGAAGTATGAAATCTTGATTCATATTCTTGATCGCCGAATGCTATGATCCTTAGCTAGGATTAATCTAATGCTTGATATCCTTAGCTAGGATTCTTCTAATTCTTGAAATCCTTAGCTAGATTCAATCTAATGCTTGAAACCCCTTGCTAGATTCATACTTGATACTAGTTACTACCTCACTAAGAACATTCTTGTACTTATCACTCTCGTTTTCATTCTTCCCAACTACAGGATAAAGGATTCGAGTGTTTCTTGATCTTGAAGCTTGATTACTTGAGCTTGAAGTAAGACACAAGCATAGTTAAAGTATGATTTCATACTTGTTTTGTATATCTCCTAGAATGGTGGCACTAGAATGTATATAGTTAGCTTGATCATGCATTTTGGTATTTGTACATATTGTTCTTGTATGGGCCTATTATGTCATGATCTTGGATGACATTATGAAACATGTAATGAACTTAAGTTTATTGAAATAGAATGATGTTGCTGCGCATACGATGATAGTATTAAATGATTGAATGTTTGATCTACATTACTTAGAGTGATTCGAAATTCTTGCTTAGTATACATGTCTTGCTTGAAAACAAAGTTGTGTGAGATGAACCATGTTGCTTGTATTCCAATCGAATGCCTTGGGAACTATATGGTCACTTGTGTGTGTGTGTGTATACCTTGATGTCTGTGTTTTGGTATCAGCATGATGATGGCCAAATGGTTAGGTATAGATAATGACTTGAATGTAAGCTAGTTTCATGCAATTTGAATGTTCAAGAATCATGTTAGTAATTTAGGGATAAGATGTACATGTATAAATCTAAGGAACAATGAAATGAAATGGAATTAGATTGCTTCTCTTTGGTGATTGGAATGGGATAGGATATCAAAGGTTGATTATGTAATATGAATCATATAAGTAGTAACCTATAATGTATGCATGAAAGGAAACAATTTAGTGAGTTGTTCGAATACCTTAGATGACTTGAAATCAAATGTGAGATTACTTGTTTGCTAAGTAAGTATGATTGCTTGTTTGTTAGTTAAGTAACTCATTTAAAAAGAATGAGTTACCAATGTTTGCTTTGTTGGTTGCTTGTATTGTATTGCTTGCCTTGTCCTTGTCTTTGCTTAATGTAACGCTCCTGAGCCGGTTTGCTACTAGCCCGGGTAGGGGGTGTTACAAATTTTGTTCGGGTGTCTAAATATACATATAGTTACTATAAATAAAGCCAAAATAGTATAACTAATAGTAGGTAGATAAATAAGTAAGTAATAAAAATAAATAATAATTCATTAGAGTTCAAATAATGTCCATTATACAATATATTTGAGTCCATTACATAAACAGAATTCCAAAAAGCTCAACTACAAATCCTAAAGACCAATACAGATTTAAAAGCCCAAATTACAGTTCATTGCCAGTTCAATTAGAGCCTTTCTCTCCCAAAATAAAAATACTAGCCCAAATAGCACATTTGTTCTTCTTCAGCCCGCCCAAATGGCCACTTGGCACACATAAATTGGTCTGATTAAGTTCACCTGGATTAAGGCCACTTTCGGATGTCATCTTTTGACCTGCTATAAATAGGAGAGAGAGAACAATGATTAGTCAATAATTAGACACTTAAATAACCGGTCATAATTGAAGAGAGAGGAGAAGACGAAGAGACTACTTGTGGAATTTATACCAGCACCAGAGTTGGAGATCGAAGAAGGTCACCGGAAGCTTGCCGGAGTTGAAAGCACGCATCAAGAGGTATATTTTTTTACCTCTATCTTCTTTCCTACAGAAAAAAATAGTTTTAATTCCATATCTAAACCACAAATATACAGAAACAGTGATTTAAAACCTAAAAACCTAGATCTAAAATGAAAAAAGCTAATCTAAAGCTTTAGAGTTCCGAATGCTTACCTGGAGTTTTTTTCCTCTTTGAATATTGCCAGAGTCGATGCTGGAGTTGGAAGAGTTTAGGATTTCATGGCGGAGTGGAAAATGATAGAAAAAAGGGATTTTGGTTACGAGTAGGTAGCTTAGACCGGGGGAAAAGGGTGATTCAGTTGAATCGGGCTCTAGAATAGGGTTTAGGATAAAAAAGAGTTTTTTGGTAGTTTTTAGGGTTTTGGAAGTGGCCAAAAATTGCTTTGACGGTGGAGCACGGTGGTCAGAGAAAGGTTAGGGGTGATCGGAAGTTGTAGAGGCGATCAGAGAAAGGCCGGAGACGACGGCTGTGGTGGTCGGCGTTGCCCTCGGTGGCCGGGAAATAGGTCAGGGTTTATCAGGGACGATGGTTAAATATTGAAGAAGGAATTATGAAGAACGCGAGTTGATTTTTTAAGGGTTTTAGGGTTTTGATCCGAAATAAACATAAAAATAGAGAGTTTAGGTGTTTGTTGTGGATTAAATAGGGAAAAAAAGAAAGAACTGGTGATGGTTTTGTGATGAACAAAGGGTTTTAGATCGAAATGGGACTCGGTTTCTGGGTTTTTAAGTGTTTAAGCCGAGATGATTTTATAGATAAGGTTGGGAGGAGAGAGTGAGCGCTCAGTTCAAATGGCCGAGTTGGCTCATGAAAAGGGGATTTATACCCCGAGTCAAACGATGTCGTTTTGGCACCAGGTTGACTCGACCCATAAAGCTCAAACGGGCAGGATATATGGGATTCACACCTTTCTTTTTGGATCCATAGGGTTTTGGCCTCAAGTTTTCATTTGTTTTAATTTGGTCACTAAAGGCTTGTAATTTGGCACCTCTTCTTTAATAACAGTTCAATTTAGTCCCTTATGTTTTGTAATTTGATCCTATAGTTTATAATTCAGTTCAATTTAACCCCGATTTCCTATGTTAATTCATTTAATTTATTTTAATTACTATGCTCAGTCTTAATTTATTTGTATGTTGCATAATTTTAAAACAAGCATATAGTATATTTGTTTAAGAGATTTTAATCACTTAGAAAGTTTATTAAATTAGAGCCTTTTAGGATTAGGTACTTTAATTAAATTAACTAATTTGATAGATGAGATATCGTAGAAAATAAATGAATAATGAATGGAAACTTTAATGTTCTAAGTTGACTAGTGTCACATTGCAATGTGATGTTAATCAAAGGGGCATTTTAGTAGAAGATTCAATATCTCATTTGAATTTAGAAAATGGAAATCACACATAGTTAGTTTCATGTAATTAAATTGGAACTAGACATAAATAATTAGAATCATAAATAATTAGGAATATTATTGATTAAGGGCTAAATATAGGCAGTGCCCAATTTTTTGGTGTTATCACATAAACCCTAAATTTAATAATATTCGTAGATTTTAATTAACTTAATTAATTGGAGCCTTAATTAGATTTGAACTTAAAATTGACTAGAAAATAATTTGTCATGCAAACCTTTTATGTTGAGGTATATTTTTGTGTATGGACCGAAATGCCCTAAAGCCTCTAGGTGTTTCCAATCCCATACTCAATAAAATATATTTTCTTATAAGAGGATATCCCTATTCAGAATTTTTATTCAAATAATAATTATAGTTAAATTAAATTCAAATTGTTACTCGAAATGCCAAAATGCCACATAAATTAAAAGGTACCAATAACGAGCGTTCGTGGGGGTGCTAATCCTTCCTCACACGTAACCGACTCCCAAACCTATTTTTTTAAAGAAATGAATCTCTGGTTCGTTTTTTGGTGTCCAATCTACCTCGTAGAGATCGGTGGCGACTCCAAATGATTTTCAAAAAAATTGAATTTTAAAAGGAAAAACCCTAATCGTTGGGCTATTTTCCACATTTCAGTTTTAAAATGGTCGCGATAGCTTGGCGGCTCCCTGGGGATTAGTTTTTAAAATAAAACTGAGAATCAGGCCTAATTAATTTTACATGGCATTTTGGCATTTAAAATAATAATTTGAATTTAATTTTTCCATAAAATATTGGATGAATTATCAAAAAGAATAAGGGTAGTTTTTGTGTATGATATGAACTGGCATTCATGCATAAGCTCTCGACCCGAGCTTTTTCACCCTTAAGTGGGAGAAAGACGTTATCCAACTTGATGCTCTCCAGCTCTGAGTTTGGATTTTGTCTTCTTCCGGCATTACTAACCCTGTGCGTTGTGGGGCCCACGCCTCCGTTACAGGGGACCTATGCTACCGAATCGATGTCTTGCTGTCGAAGTAAACAGTAACGACAGTTCAAGAACCCAGAGTCTAGAACAAATACCATATGCTATTTTAGAAATCCACGCTGCTAGAGCCAGAGAGGGACCTAGGATATGTGTTGCCGGTTTAAATACATTTCTCTGGTTATTTTCTCTGCCAATATTAAATGTTTATTTGTGTTAATATTTTTATTATCTTGTTTTCAACATTAATTCACCGTACTGACACAAGTTTTTTGTTTGTTTTGTTTTTTCTTTCTTGTTAAATCGCATCATGCTGCATTATTTGACATCGGTTTAGAAGTTAATTTAAGCAAGAAGTGTTCAATATGGCAGAGGGGTCCAAGAAATTAGGAGAAGATAATACTGCAGTTAGGACGTGGTCAGAATAGATTCAACACGAGAAAGGGGACAGTCTGTGCAAAGATGACGTTTTAGTAATGAAAAACAAGGTAAGGATAAAGACCAATAAGAATGCTTGTTTGCCAGAAGTTAGGGAAATATGGGAACACTGGGATAAGGAAATGAAAGAGTCAATTTAGATAGAGTTTAGGGATATCGCCTTGCTGTTATACACTCCGATAGATCAGGGCCTTCTTAGAGCAATGGCCCAATTCTAGAATCCATCTTATAACTGCTTTACCTTTGGACAAGTAGATTTGACACCGACACTTGAAGAGTATGAGGTCTTACTAATACAAGGCCTAGCAATAATTCAGGATTTATAAAGAAATTAGGAATGATCACCGGGAAAACTAAAGAATGGTTGGAAAGAAAGATAGCCAATAGTGACAGCACTGATCATAACGAGGACAAACAACGTTTGAATTGAAGGGTTTTGAAATAATTAATTTTGACAGGAGATGAGTTTGGTAGGATGCAAAGTTTATATGCTTTGTGCATATGTGGGTTAGTATTGTTCCCCAGAACTCCTGAGCACATAGATCCATATACAGTGGGACTGCTTGAAAGGCTAGTGAAGGGAGTGAATCCACAGTGCCAGTTATCCTGACTGAAACATACAGATCATTGACTGCATGCAAGAAATCTGGAGAAGAAAAATTTTGGGGTTGCGCGTAACTACTTGAGATATGGTTTCGAGGACACAAATGGGATACTCCATACAAAGCGCTCATGTATCTCACCACTTATTCACCAATAGAAAAACATTTGGCTAGCTGCCCGATAGAGAAAAAGAGCGAAGAACAGTTGAAAGAGCACTTTAAGGAAATGAAGGATGCTGATATCATTTGGAGGGAACCATAGTTGGGTAAGGGAACGTCTTTCTTATATCGATGTGGAGATAAGGATTGGGTCCCACTACTAGGAATTTGGGGAGGGACGGCTTACTACCCTTTATTGGTGTCAAGACAATTTTCTTTGAAGCAATTCATCCCAGCCACTGTAGGTATGGCCCGGTTTGAATATTCGCACAAAACCAATGACTACAAAGCGAAGGTAACTCAAACTGCGAATTTATGGCAAGAACCAATAAGAGTACAAACATATCAGGGGTTCAAGGTAATACCGAGGTACGAAGAATGGAGAGCTCAAAGGGTAAATGATAATTTGTCTTGAAAGAGACATGAACACATAGGATCATCTACTTCATTTGATAAGAGTGCACCATCGGCACTGGAAAAATTGCGACATGACTGTGAGCTGGATTTGAAGAAATATGAGAAAGGAATCAGTGACCTCAATAACGACCTGACAATGACGAAATTACAAGTAAACATTCACGAAGGTAAAGAAAAAGAGCCGCTAGAAGAGAATAAGAAGATTAATCAAGCTTTGAAAGATTTATAGGAGATTCATGACAGCTATAAAGCAAAACAAAAGGGTGGGATAAGTAAAACAATCAAAGATTTATCAAAACAACTGGATGATATGACCAAGGAGAAGAACGACTATAAGAATATGTATGAAAGGAAGTCTAAGGAGCTGAAGGAATCCAACAGAAAATCAAAGAAGAAGATAGAAGAGGAACAAGCATGAAATTTTGAATTAACGACTCATGTATCACAATTAGAGCAGATGATCACAAAATACCATAATGAGGACAAGATCAGGATGGAGCAAGAAAATGAGGGAGCATAGAAAAAAATATTAGATTTGGAGAATGCAGTGCAAGGCTTGAAGGAGAAGCTCGCAGCCTACGAGGGAGCACTATACCAAGAAAGTGAAGTGTGGAAGGATAAATACGAAGTGGCACAAAGCACCGTCTGTCGCTAAAATGATGAGCTGGTAAACTTCAAGAGATAGGTCCAGGGTGTTGCTTCATATGTGTAGATATTGTCGAGACAAGCAACGAGTCTGCTGGAACAAGAGGATATCAAGTTGGAGCATGGAAAAGTTATTACCCGTCTACTTCACGAATTAGTCAATCTAGGAGTTAGAGCTAGTAGTTTTCTGTAAAAGAAATTTTCTTTTCTTGTATTTGAACCTTTCAATTAATGAATGTTTCTTAAAAACTAGTTCCTACATCTAATGTCTTTTGCATTCATGCATCCATTCATTTAAATATGGCATTACATTTTGCAAATGTTTTTAATACAAATAGGTTTTGTGACAGCTTGATTTACAACTGCAACCATTCTGCATTCGTATGAAACTCGTCTGCGCTCAAAGTCAATGGCTGTAGAGGAGAGCTTAAAAGTTTGGAAAATGATCGCACGAAAATGCAAAACCGTTTCAATAGGATTGAGCAATCTATGAAGGACCAGTTCGCTCAGGTTCAGAGAGATATAATCAATCAGCTCACTGCTCTGTTGGGGCCAAAGGAGTCCAAGAAAGCTCAAATGCAAGAGGTTGCTTCTAATGACGAGAATGATCATGCTAAAACGACATCTTATATCAAGGTACAACCAGAGGGACCTCCTCCTGTGAAGAAAGTCCAAATTAATCTGACATGAGCTACACCTGGTCAACCAATACACTTCGGGGCTAATTTTGGAAGCAGAGAGGAAGTTACTGACCTAAACACTTTGAATGAGATAGAAAAGATCCGTGCAGACATTGAAAGGAAGTATGAGGAACGCTGCAAAGCTTTAGAGGATCGCTTGTTGGAGATGCAGTGGGTAAATGAGATAAGACCGAGTGCAGTGGAAATGAGCTTAGTGTTTGATCTGATTCTTCCTCCAAAGTTCAAGGTGCCTGATTTCGAGAAGCACGATGGACCACCTGTCTGAGGGCTCATCTTTCAATGTACTTTCAAAAAATGGTTGCACGTTTGAAAGATGAGAAGTTGTTGTTACATTGTTTTCAGGTCAGTTTGACCGGTTCAACAGCATGATGGTATACACAGTTGAGTTGCGCAAATATTCGGTCATAGAAAGATCTTTTTGGGGCCTTTGCTGAACACTATAAACATGTGACAGAGATGGTCCCTAATCGTGTTATACTATCAGGCATGGAACAGAAAAGTAATGAGACACTCCAATAGTATGCCCAGAGATGGAGAGACATTGCAGTGTAAGTGCAACCTCCATTGTTGGAGAGTGAGGTTACTCATATGTTTGTGCAGACATTAAGAGGTCCATTGTTTGATAGATTGATCAATAATGGTACTCAAAATTTTGCTGATATAGTAATGACGAGAGAGCTAATTGAAGCTGCTATCAAAAGTGTCAGGATTGAGAGTGGGGAGAGCTCTCGTAGGAACTTCCAAAGAAAAGATAGCAAGGTAAACAATACCAGTGCATACGAGGCCCCAAAGAATGTAACTATTACTTTGTCCGATTCTGCATCAGGAGGTTCCCAAAACTCAAATAAGAAAGATTCCCACAGCCCCAGGATTGATAGGATCAACTTTACACTGATACCAATGACATATCGTTTAACCCCTATGCAGCCTCCTTATCCCCTTTGGTACAAACCTGATGCCCATTGTGAATTCTATGCCGGAATACCGGGGCATACAATTGAGACATGTTTGACATTCAAAATGGTGGATCAAAATCTGATCAACAATGGGATTTTAAAATTTGATGAGCCTAGTATTGCAGCGAATCCATTACCGAATCATGGTAGGCGAGGGGTGAATCTTATCGAGGAAGAGGATGAGGCAAGAAGATTGAAAACAGATATATTAGAAATCAAATTTCCGTTAAAGTAGGTATTTGAACAGTTATATAACGCCAAGATGATTGAAATAGGCATGAGAGTTGAAAAAGAAGTGTAGTCTGATGTATATTGTGAGTATCTTCAAGGACATGACCATGAGATTCAACATTGCTAAGAGTTCATAAGTTTGATACAAAAGATGATGGACAACAAAGAAATAGAGTTCTTTGGTAAAGTTGGGGAGAGGAAAGAAATAGATGTATGAGCCTCTGAGTCTTCTGGAGTCAAGTATGAAATCCATAAGCCGTTGGTTGTTTCTGTCAGATCCAAGGACGGAAGCCCATCTGGTGTAAAACCAACAGTGACTCCCAGGATTGTGATTACGCCACCCGTTTGCCTTCAAAAGTACTCATAAAGTTCCATAGGACTATGCAGCCAATATAGCTATACCAGAGGAAGTAAAATCACCAGCAGAGACAAATTTAGTACCAGAGGTGAAGAAGGAAGAGCAGTCTAGTACAGAGGTAATAAATAAAGTGGGGCACTTTACCCGTAGTAGTAGATGCTATTCTCTTGAGACATCAAAAGAAACAGAGAAGATAAAAGGGAAGGCTATGGTAGCGTCTGAGAAAAGTTTTGGGGAAGAACCCTCTCCCAAAATAAATGAGCCAATAACTGAGGAACAAGCTCAAGAGTTTTTGAAATTTCTAAATCATAGTGAATACAACATTGTCGAGCAGTTGAAGAAACAACAAGATATGATTTCTATCTTAAAGTTGTTGCTAAGTTCTGAAAGGTATCGTAATGCCTTAATGAAGGTGCTCGATCAGACATTTGTGCCAAATGACATATATGTGCACAAGCTAGACAGGATAGTAAATCATATTACTGCTGATAATTACATAACATTCACTGATGATGAAATACCCGAGGGTGGAATGGGATCCGTGAAAGCCTTAAACATCACCACATATTACAAGGGCTATGTTCTGCCAAGATTATTAATTGACAACGGGTCAGCACTGAATGTCCTGCAGATGGACACCCTGCAAAGGCTGCCAATCGATGATTCATATATGAACACATATAAGAATACTGTAAGAGCTTTTGACAGTACAACAAGGGATGTTCTCAGAAAGATTGAGGTACCGCTACTCATTAGGCCCACAGTTTATAACATATAGTTTGTGGTAATGGATATCAAGCCGACATACAACTATTTGCTTGGAAGGCCTTGGATCCATTCTGTAGGGACAATACCGTCCTCCCTACATCAAAAGCTCAAATTTGTGATAGAAGGGAAATTAGTAAGTGTGGGAGCTGAGGAGGACATTATTGCTTCAGTGTCCACTGATGCGTCGTATATTGAGACGAATGAGAATACCATGGAATGCTTGTTCAGAGCTTTGGAGTTCATTAACATAGGATTCATAGCTGAAGGGAAGCTAATACCGTGACCCAAATTGTCAAACTGTACCAAGATGACAGTCCAAGAGACTCTTGGTAAGGGAGCGAGAACTCGAAAAGGACTTGGCAAACAACTTCAGGGATGTTTGCGGCCAAAGCCGGTAATAATGAAGAAATACCATTTTGGTCTCGAATTTACGCCCAACCTTCAACAAAGACAAAAAGATTTGAAAAAAAGAGAAAGTCAAAGGAGAGCTCGATTCTTGGGAGGAGAAACATCCTTTGAGCCAATAACCTTCCCGAACTTAACCAATATCTTTTAATCCCCGAGGGTTTGAAAACGTGGAAAAACAACTCGAAGAGGTTAATCGGGAAATTGCTAGGCTGCACGCGGAAGAAATCTTTGGCAATGAATTGGAGGGGCTCTTTGTTGAAGGAATTTTTGAAGGGGCTCAGCCTGGTAGATATCTGGAGAAGATCCGTCCATGCCTCACTAGCGAAGTGCTCAATAACTGGACAGCTGAAGATCTCTCTCTAGTATCTAGGTTTAAAACAAAGTAAATACCATAAACCACCTTATACCTTTGCCCACTGATGTAAGGGATTATCTGTAAAAGGGCCATCATATCAGTTCATTTTAATAAAGATGCTTTCATGCTGATTCACAAATGGCAAACATGTTTCTTGTTTTTTTTGCATCCTTTCCAAATATATATTATTATTTTCTTTGCAAGTTTTCAATTATTAATTGCATGAATGATCCTGAACCTAATCCTGGGATAGATCCTGAGCGTCCAGTGTGTCTAATAAAAGTCAATGAGGTCAAAGATGAAACAGAATGTGAAATCTCAAAAGAATTACTAAGGTTGGTGGAAAAAGAAGAAAAACAGATCTTACCTCACAAAGAAGAGATAGAAATTTTGAATCTCGGAACAGATTAAATCAAAAGAGAGGTGAAGATAGAGGCTTCTTTCTCACTAAAAACCAAGCAAAAGCTGATTGACTTGTTGCGAGAATTAAAGATGTCTTCGCCTGGTCATATCAAGACAGCCAGGATTGGATACTGATATTGTGGTACATAAATTACCTATAAGGCCAGAATGTAAACCTGTTCAACAGAAGCTTAGAAGATTGAAGCTGAAGATGATATTAAAAATCAAAAAGGAAGTACAAAAGTAGATTGATGCCAGTTTTCTTAAAGTTGCTCAATATCCAGACTGGGTGGCTAACATAGTCCAGTACCGAAAAAAGATGGAAAGGTACGCATGCATGTAGACTATAGAGACCTGAACAGAGCCAGCCCGAAAGATAACTTTCCTTTGCCTCACATAGATATCCTGGTTGACAACACGTCAGGACATTCATGGTTCTCCTTCATGGATGGATTTTCAGGATATAATCAGATAAAGATGAATCCTGAGGATATAGAAAAGACAACATTTATAACTTTATGGGGCACATATTGTTATAAGGTGATGCCTTTTGGACTAAAGAATACTGGGGTAACATACCAGCGAGCCATGGTGACTCTCTTCCATGTGCACAAGGAATTTGAGGTATACGTGGATGATATGATAGCCAAGTCCCAGACTGAAGAGGATCATATTCAGAACTTAAGAAAGCTATTCTTGAGATTGAGGATGTACCAGTTGAAACTCAATTCGAATAAGTGTAATTTTGGAGTCACATAAGGAAAACTCCTAGGTTTTGTTGTCAGTAGAAGAAGGATTGAAATTGATCTGGACAAGGTAAAAAGCAATTCAGAACTTACCGCCACCAAGAACAGAAAAAGAAGTCTGAGGATTTTTGGGGAGGTTGAATTATATTTCCCGATTCATTTCACAGTTGACTGATAAGTGTGACCTAATCTTTAGGCTACTTAGAAAGAACGCTCCAAGAGTATGGGATGAGAAGTGCCAAAAGACGCTTGGCAAAATTAAGAAATACTTGACAAATGCTCTGATACTAGTAGCACCGGTTCCATATAGACCACTCGTCCTTTATTTGACGGTCTATGAAAACTCAATGGGGTGTGTATTGGGACAACATGATGACACATGAAGAAAATAAAGAGCCAAAAAGTTTACAGAATGCGAAGTTCGGTACCCGCCATTCAAAAGTTATGTTGCGCCTTGGTTTGGGTAACTTATAGATTAAGGCAGTACTTGTTATATCATACAACTTGGTTAATATCTTAGCTTGACCCATTGAAATTTCTGATGGAAGCGTCAGCGTTGACTGGGAGATTGGATCGTTGGAAAATGTTGTTGTTAGAATTTGACATAGTATATGTGAGCCAAAAAGTAATAAAATGAACTGCTATAGCAGATTTCTTGGCTTGTCATGCTTCATAGGATTATGAGCCTTTGAATTTTGATTTCCCAGATGAAGATGTGATGAGTGTCTCCACGGAGGAAAATAAAACTTTAGAGAATGAGATTTGGAAGCTATATTTTGATGGGGTTGTTAATGCCCTAGGACATGGAATTGGCGCAGTGCTAATTTCCCCGAGTAATGTATACTATCCTTTCACAAGCAAGTTGGAATTTCTTTGCACCAACAATATGGCAGAATATGAAGCTTGTGTCATGGGTTTGCAAGCTGCTATTTGAAAGAAGGATAAAGAATTTGAAAGTATATGGAGATTCTGCACTAGTCATTTACCAACTCCGTGGAGAATGGGAAAAAAGGATTCCAAGTTGATAGAATACCGAAAGTTGATCCTTGAGATAATAAAAGAATTCAAAGAAATCACTTTCACATATATCCTCAAAGAAGATAACCAAATGGCGGATGCCCTAGCTACACTGGCTTTGGTATTATTGTCCAACAAACCTGAGGATATGATGACAATTCGAATGCAAAGTTACGACACCTAGGCTCATTGTTATTGCATAGAAGAAGAAGCAGATGGAAATCATTGGTATTTCGATATCTTGCAGTACATCAAATACCAAACTTACCCCAAAAAGGTAAATGATAATGACAAAAAAACCATTAGAAGGATGGCTTCAGGATATGTGCTTGATGGAGAAATCTTATATAAGCGGGGCAAAGATCAAATCCTGTTAAGGTGCTTCAATGCTCGGGAAGCTAAAGAAATTTTAACAAAAGTGCATGATGGAATTTGCGGGATGCATTCTAATGGCTTTGCGATGGCTAGGAAAATAGTAAGATATGGCTACTATTGGACAACTATGGAGGGTGATTGCATTGAATATACTAGGAAGTGCCACAAATGCCAGATATATGCTGACAAAATAAATGCTCCACTAGTACCTTTACATACAATGAATTTACCATGGCCGTTTACAGTCTGGGGCATGGATGTTATTGGGAAAATTCACCCTAAAGCTTCCAATGGACACCGCTTCATCCTTGTGGTTATCGATTATTTTACCAAATTGGTAGAAACAACTTCATATGCCAATATCACTAGATCTACATTTTGTAAGTTCTTGAAGAAAGAGATCATCTGTCGATATGGATTACTAGAAAGAATTATTATTGATAATGGCTCCAACTTCAACAACAAGGTAATAGAAGAGGCATGTGAGCAATTCAAAATCACTCATCACAATTCTGTGACTTATCACCCTAAGATGAATGGGGTAGTGGAAGCAGCAAATATGAACATCAAGAAGATCATATCAAAGACGACAAACACTTACAAGGATTGGCATGAGAAGTTGCCATTTGCTCTGTTTGCATATCGAACTTCAGTACGAACCTTTATTGGGGCAACACCTTATTCCTTAGTCTATAGAACATAAGCAGTGCTCCCAGTAGAGGTTGAAATTCCATCTCTTTGAGTTTTGATTGAAGTAAAGCTCGACGATGCATAATGGGTATATGCTCGATTTGACCAATTGAATCTGATTGAGGAAAAAAGGTTGAAAGCTATCTGTCACAGCCAAATGTACCAGAAAAGAATGGTGCGGGCCTATGATAAGAAAGTTTGGCCTAGAGAATTTCGAGAGGGCTAGTGCTAAAAAAGATCTTGCCCCAATGAGAAGGGCCATAAGTTGTCAAAAAGGCTTTCTCTAGAGGACCATTAATCTTAAATGAAATGGATGGCGAAGAGTTGCACAAGCCAGTGAACTCAGATTCAATTAAGAAATATTATGCCTGAATAATTTAAAAAGAGATAGAAAAAAAGAAAAAGCGGAGTGAAAACCCAAAAAGGGCACTTTGCAAAATGAAATATCTATGGTGAAAACCCAAAATGGTGCCTTATGTAAAAAAATAAAAAAAGGAAAAAGGAAAAAGAAAATAAAAAGAAAATGGGGGTTCAAGATGAAAACCCGCAAAGGGCATCTTGAATCCAAATGAGGATCTGGGTTGAACATCCGTAAAAGGCGACTCAAAAGTGTTTAGTATAGGCATCCGACAATTAGAACCTCTCGGACACCTAGTATTTTGGAAGGGATTTCACATCTATATACATTTTGACAATGTTCGAAGTCTGTTGGACAAGGGTTCACGCTCAAGACTACATCCGGTCGATGGGGTAGCTGTATCCTTCATGCTATGGATGCCCGAAGACCTGGTTTCGTTTCTTGACTTTGTTGACTTCTTTCAAAACTCCATTGTTTTTTTACTTATAAGCTTCAATAAAATTCATGAATTCTCTTCCGAGCTTGCTTAAATTCCAAAGCATTATGAAATGGCTGATATAATGAATCAAAAATAGATAATTTCTTGGTATTGCTATATTTTGAAAGATGCAGGTAAAACTTTAACACTCTGGGTTATTGAAGAAGAGTGTATAAAGTGAATATGACACTGAATCCCACACTAGCAATAGTGTGGAGATAGAAAGGTTTGCAAGCAATTTGACAAGAGATAGAACTCAAAATTTATGGTGATAATCATACAAAAGCATCATGATAAAGATTTCTAGATGAGGTGTAACCAGGAACTGTATTGACAACAAAGTCTGTCAACCGAAGAACAATGATTTTTTATCTCCGAACTCATGATGGGATGATTGGAATCAGAAGAAGCATTAATAAGATTGGATCTTGTCCATTTTCTGGCTTATGTGTATCAAAGGAATATTATTGCTACCTCTGTGAAATTTGAAGATGCTTCCGAGATATCATAGAAGGGTGATGATGTCTCCATACATGGGACCATTACTGCTTGTCAGCTTCCCAGATTGAATGGGAATGTTTGTAGTTCTTTGTTTTTCTATTAGGAAAGGAAATTTGAATTGTCAAGTCATTGATGAAAAAAAGAAAAGAAAAAGAAGAAAAAAGAAAAGGAAAAAATAAGAAAAAGAAAAAAGAAAAAGTAGAAAAAATAAAAAGGAAAAAGAAAAGAAAAAGAAAGAAAAGGGTGAAAACCTAAAAGGGCGCCTTTAGAAAAAGAAAAAAGGAAAAAGGAAAAAGGAAAAAGAAAAAAACAAAGTGAAAACCCGAAAGGGCACTTTGAGAAAAGCAAACTAAAGTAAAAACCCGAGAAGGCACTTTAGAGCAAAGGGCCAGAAACGCGGGAATGAGGTTCTGAAAGTCGACCTTGAATGTGAGATGAAGTGGCAAGACTGAGAGTTGATGAAGGAGCATAGCAAAGAAGAATTAAACTGATTCCCCAGAAAGCAGAAACTCTCTAACCAGTCTCAACGAAACGTGGTGCACGCATCATGTAAAAATTAGGATCATATTAACCCTCATTCAAACATTTTAGCTTGTTTTGACATGAAAATTAAGAAGGAAAAAAAAACTCCAAATGATGAGAGTTCGTCCCCAACAAAGAAGAGCTCCTAATTAGAAGAGTTCACCCGGATAAAAAGAGCTCCTAATGAGAAGAGTTTCCCCAACAAAGATAAAGCTCCTAATGACAAGAGTTCGCCCAGCAAAGATAAAGCTCCTAATGAAAAGAGTTCGCCCAGCAAAGATAAAGCTCCTAATAAGAAGAGTTCGTTGAAGAACCCCTAGATGAGCAAGTTCACAATGAGAAGAACTTGCTTATTCGATATCATTACAGAGAAGGATTAGCAAAAGAGAGAAGAATGAGGAATTTCATAATCAGAAGAACATCCTCAAGCTTTGATGGTCAGATGGTTCGGACAAAATTTGTGTCTTTTCAGTATTTGCCCTGTTCCTTTTCCACAGCAATTAGCAAAGAGGGACAGCTGTAATACCCTAATTTTGTATGGGTGTCTAAATATACATATAGTTACTATAAATAAAGCCAAAATAATATAAATAATAGTAGGTAGATAAATAAGTAAGCAATAAAAATAAATAATAATCCATTAGAGTTCAAATAATGTCCATTATACAATATATTTGAGTACATTACATAAACAGAATTCCAAAAAGCTCAACTACAAATCCTAAAGCTCAATACAGATTTAAAAGCCCAAATTACAATTCATTGCCAGCTCAATTAGAGCCTTTCTCGCCCAAAATAAAAAATACTAGCCCAAATAGCATATTTGTGCTTCTTCAGCCCGCCTAAATGGCTACTTGGCGCGTAGACATTGGTCTGATTAAGTTCACTCGGATTAAGGTCGTTCGCTAATTTCATCTTTTAACTTGCTATAAATAGGAGAGGGAGAATAATGATTAGTCAATAATTAGACAATTAAATAACTAGTCATAATTGAAGAGAGAGGAGAAGACGAAGAGGCTACATGTGGAATTTGAACCATCACCATAGTTGGAGATTGGAGAAGGTTACCGGAAGCTTGCCGGAGTTGAAAACACGCGTCAAGAGGTATATTTTTTACCTCTATCTTCTTCCCTGCAACAAAACATAGTTTTAATTCCATATCCAAACCACAAATATACAGAAACAGTGATCTAAAACCTAAAAACCTAGATCTAAAATGAAAAAAGCTAATCTAAAGCTTTTAGAGTTTTGAATACTTATCTGGAGTTTTTTGCCTCTTCAAATATCGCCGGAGTCGATGCTAGAGTTGGAAGAGTTTAGGAGTTCATGCAGAGTGGAAAATGATAGGAAAGGGGATTTTGGTTACGGTTCGGTAGCTTAGACCGGAGAAGAAGGGTGATTCGGTTGAATCGGGCTCTAGAATAGGGTTTAGGATAAAAAAGAGCTTATTGGTAGTTTTTATGGTTTTGGCGGTGGCCTGAAATCGCTCTAGCGGTGGAGCACAGTGGTTGGAGAAAGGTTAGGGTGATTGACAGTTGCAGAGGCGATCGGAGAAAGGTTGAAGGTGGTTGGCGTCGCCCTCGACGGCCGAAAAATCGGTTGAGGTTTATCAGGGACGGTGGTTAAAGATTGAAGGAGTTATGAAGAACACATGTTGATTTTTTAAGGGTTTTAGGGTTTTGATCCTAAATAATCATAAAAATGAAGAATTTAGGTGTTTTTGTTGATTAAATGGGGGGGAAATGAAGAATTGGTGATGGTTTTGTGATGAACAAAAGGGTTTAGATCGAAATGGGACTTGGTTTTTGGGTTTTTAAGTGTTTAAGCCGAGAGGATTTTAGAGAGAAGGTTGGGAGGAGAGAGAGCGCTCGGTTCAAATGGCCGAGTTGGCTCGTGAAAAGGGGATTTATACCCTGAGTCAAACGGTGTCGTTTTGGCACTGGGTTGACTCGACCCGGGAAGGTCAAACGGGCAAGATATATGGTTCAATTTAGTCACTAATGTTTTAATTTGGTAACTAAAGGCTTGTAATTTTCCACCTCTTCCTTAATAACGGTTCAATTTAGTCCCTAATGTTTTGTAATTTGATCCTATAGTTTATAATTCAGTTCAAATTAACCTTGGTTTCCTATGTTAATTCATTTAATTTATTTTAATTACTATGCTTAGTCTTAATTTATTTGTATGTTGCATAATTTTAAAACAAGCATATAGTATACTTGTTTAAGAGATTTTAATCACTTAGAAAATTTATTAAATTAGAGTCTTTTAGGATTATGTACTTTAATTAAATTAACTAATTTGGTAGATGAGAACATTGTAGAAAATAAATGAATATTGAATGGAAACTTTAATGTTCTAAGTTGACTAGTGTCACATTGCAATGTGATGTTAATCAATGGGTCATTTTAGTAAAACATTCAATATCTCATTTGAATTTAGAAAATGGAAATCACACATAGTTTCATGTAATTAAATTGGAATTAGACATAAATAATTAGAATCACAAATAATTAGGAATATTATTGATTAAGGGCTAAATATAAGTAGTGCCCAATTCTTTGGGTGTTATCACATAAACCCTAAATTTAATAATATTCGTAGATTTTAATTAACTTAATTAATTGGAGCCTTAATTAGATTTGAAATTAAAATTGACTAGAAAATAATTTGTCATGCAAACCTTTTATGTTGAGATATATTTTTGTGTATGGACTGAAATGCCCTGAAGCAACTGGGTGTTTCCAATCCCATACTCAATAAAATATATTTTCTTATAAGATGATACCCTATTCGGAATTTTAATTCAAATAATAATTATGGTTAAATTAAATTCAAATTGTTACTCAAAATGACACATAAATTAAAAGGTACCAATAACGGGCGTTCATGGGGGTGCTAATCCTTCCCCATACGTAACCGACTCTTGAACCCATTTTTTTTTAAAAAATGAATTTTTGGTTTGTTTTTTGGTGTCCAATCTACCTCAAAGTGATCGGTGGCGACTCCAAATGATTTTCAAAAAATCAAATTTTAAAAGGCAAAACCCTAGTTTTCAAAACCCTAATCTCTGGGCTATTTTCCACACTTCGGTTTTAAAATGGTTGCGACACTACTTTTTTGTAGTCCTTATAATAATGTACAACTATGAGAACCATAATCGGATCCAATACCCAAGAAGCAGGTGTTGATAAATTAAGATCAGTAACATAAATATTCGAGGCGGACGCTCCGCTTTCATTTGCCTTCTCGACTTTTCAAGATAAATGGGGCAGTTCCTTTTACAATGACATGTCTTATTACTAATGAAAACATTTTTCCTTCCAATGACCAGTCAAGGTAGTTTACGTCGTTCAACTTGTCCTTCTCAAGGACCGATCGCAATGATAACAAATATGTATAATAAGTCTACAACAATAAAATACGTTTTAGAAGTACCTATTTATCATATTTATAAAGTAATAACATTCCCACTATTAAAAACCCTCAAAATCGAAAAACTTGCTAAAAGTATTTCTAGTGGGTAAAGATCCATATTTCATTTCATTCTAAGTTAGCTTTGGCTTTACTCCTAGAATTCAATTATTTAGGTAAGCAACACTTGCTAATTACATCTCATGTAATTCCTAAATTTGATGAACAACTATTTGTCCAAAACAAAAGTTCATATGGTCCAATAGAAAGAACAATAACGAATAGTGCACCAGGTATATAACTTATGAAAAGAGATGTGGTGTACTGGGCATTCTTAAACACCAAGCCTTTCAAAGAACCAATCCTAGACATGCACTTTCGTATTGTTTTTCAATCACCAAAGTTATTGAACCACCATTAGTCTTTAGGTTTCTAATCTTATTAGAACAACCTAGTTTAACCAATATTATTGCCACTGAATATCACTTGCTTATTCTTCGTGTTTAACCAAGATAGATCTAAGTATTTTGCTTTGGAAAAATATACATAGTACCGATCGAGGTTTTAACGAGGGCTAATATTGGATGACTAATTTTAATTAAATATGGAGGGTTTTGTGAATATTATCTCACCATTTAACATTTGATCTTATCAATTAACTAACATGCATCTCATACATTCATTTTATCATATACATGAAAATCAGTAAATATGAATGCAATAGTTATAGCCCATATCCTAAGGTGGTCCGTCCCAAGCCAATGGGAGAACCAAATTATTCTAAGGATAAAAACACTTCTCAAGCATCTTTTTGTCGGCCAACACTTCTTTTCCTCTAGTCCATGCTTCTTCGTATAGATTACAATTTTAGAAACTCGTTTTACATACGAGGGAGTAAGATGAGAAGAGAATTACAATAGAAGTAGAGAAAGACACGACACGCAGGTCGCATTTATAAAACCTTATAAATAAAACTAAATGAGATATTGAGCTATAACCATGCATTCCAAACACCGTGGATAAACATAGTAACGACGAGATTTGTAATTGAGGTCTTTCTAGATTGTTCCTACGCAGGGGTCAAGCCCTTTGCGGGGTTTCGGCGGGCTTGTAGCTGCTGGCGGGGTTACCCCTGTCCGGTCAGCGGCGGAGATTTTTTTAAAGATCAACATCTTAATTGCTGTGTAAAAACCTCACGATTTGATAACTTTTATCATCATTATCGCGTTTTTTCAGGATTTTAAAATCTACGAGGTTTTTACTAGAACACCTCTTGTTACTTCCCCGCACGAAATCTATAAACTAACCATTAGTCTAATATATAACTATAACCCGCGTATGTTAACACTTAACATCTAAAACCTTAAACCTTAAACCTCCATATTAAACATGTTAACAATTAACAAACAATATTTCAAACCATATCGACAAAGATCCTGATGATTAACTCTTAATCATCAATCTTAGGAACATTTTTTAATTAGATTAATAGATTAACCGTGATTGAATAGATTTGCTCGTACAAATATCATATATTCGCTAAATAAATCGAAAAATAACATGTATCTCATACAATTACATCACCTAAGTAATTAAAACCCGAATCTGTATCGTACAAGTAGCTCTAATACCACTGTTGGATCACGCTGGTACACCCCATGGGACAACGAAAAAATTATCCCGCAATTACCACCAGAGATCCATGTACGAAGAATGAATCGGGGTGAATAAGGGTGAAGAATTACCTGTTTAAAATCTAGAATTCTGAGTTTGAAGGAGATAGATATTCAATCACGATTCAACGATGTCAATTCTTAAGCCGCAATAATAACACTCCGACCTCTACGTAGTTCACCCAGTTGAAACAAGTATATAAAAACTCTCTAAACCATTTAGAAGGAAACGAGTATATAAAAACTCTCTAAACTATTTAGAGGGTTTTTTCACAAAAAAACATTAATAACTGCTAGATTTCTCATGCCTTTATATAACCTTTGTAATCCTAATTCAACTCAGATTAGGATTTCAATATATATATTAAATATATATAATCCCAATTTAACTTTAATTAAGATTTTAATATATATATATATATATATATATATATATATATAATCCCAATTCAACTTAATTAGGATTTCATTATATATATATATATATTGAATATATAATCCCAATTCAACTTAATTAGGATTTCAATATATATATATATTAAATATATATAATCTCAATTCAACTTTAATTAGGATTTCAATATATATATATTAAATATATATAATCCCAATTAAACTTTAATTAGGATTTCAATATATATTAAATATATATAATCCCGATTCAACTTAACTAGGATTTCAATATATATATTGATTTAAATCGAATTATATTATTTATATATTAAAAAAGTCATAATTACAATAATTATTTTCATTTAATATTTACCCAATAGTTAAATTATATATATCAAATATTATTAATTTAACTAAATCCGTGTACAACAAATTTGTACACATATAATTCGTTTAATAAATGCTTATTTCAACTGTGGGTGTGACCTTGTAGGTTCATGTAACGTTAGTAGTAAGTATTAGAACATTTCTAATATTACAAACCATGAGTGACATCTAGCAATATGTCATTGTCACCTAAGTTACAAGAAATCATGATTCGAAATAACCTTTTCGTGATTAACTCTATTTATGTATTACATCCTTTTTTCCTTTATATCTAGATTGGACAAAGTCATGGAACAGTCACACTTGCATAGTCATTCTAATGTTTCTCGATATCTTGAGTAGACTATTATAAATGAATAACTATGATATCCCATATCAACTTATTCGAGCATGGTGCATTTCTAGTCTCACTCAATCAGGTGGCCTACAATATTACTCCTATTATGTAGGAGGGACAAATCATATCTTGATCAACCATAATCCACTACATAGATTGTGACATATCCAATATCGGTCTTTATAGTGTAGTTAGTTACGACACATGTTTGATCGTATCAAAATATGTCACTCACGATGTTGAAATAACGATGATCTCAACTCTGACAATCATACATGTAGTTATCACTATCAGCAATGTTGTGACTGTCACATAATAATCCAAGAAACATGCTCATAGCGGGTCGGTCCAGTATGTCGTTCTCTAACACATACTTATGTATTGATTTTGACATCTCCATGTCAATGACAACACTTTGTCATCAATCAACTACATATTAGTCTTAATGCATTATTGTTGTCCATGCTCACAATAACACTCGACTAAGGACATTTTAGAATAACCATATTATTCTAAGGACTTTATTATAATTCAATTTATTTATGCACGAAGAATTGTAACTGAAAATAATAATGGCAATGCCTCTTTATGAATAAACAAGGTAAAACAAATGTCATTTACCATCATCTTATGATTGGTCTTTGGGCATTCTCTAACATGTATGGCTTTTAGGGAGGTTTCGAAAAATTACCTACTGCATTTACTTGTGCGGTAACATCCTCTTGTAATATTGGAAAACAATCCGTAGGGTGGTCCGGCTTTGTGTATATTCCGCAAAGTCTAGAGATAACTCCTCAAAAGTACTACATTTTCCATCTATGTTACAATGCTTTTTGCTAGTTTTCAAGTATACATGTTTGCATTTAGTATTAGTTTTATGCATTTTGCATCAAAAGGAGTTTAGTAGGTGCATTTTTTATGGTTTGTAGGGTTTTTATTGTTTTTGGCGTAGGTTCTATGCCAGATGGCATGGAAAAGGAATAAGGGAAAGTAAAAGTCACAATGACAGGGAAGATTGTCGAGGCGCGGCTAGTAGTGCGATGCAGATGGACCAGCAGTTGCATGCCAAGTCCCTTGACAATGATAAATAGCTCGGAAAAATAGGAAATGATAAGGTTTCGAAGAATATGTGAATGAACATAATCCAAAAAATCATGAGCGGCTAGTTGGCAGGAGTTTTCTGCCAAGACCTTTGGCATTGCAGTCATGACTGATGACGTCAGCCCTAGACCACCACATGTCAGCCCTATTCAGTGATAAGTTGATAAGGAGATCAAGCACTTATCAAGGAGCCTTAGTTGAAATTTAAATTTGAATTTCTTCTAGGGTTTTCTCCTCACTCATCTATATAAAGAGATCATTTCCAAGCATTGGGGGGCATCACACTTCAAGTGAGCTAGCTTAGGATCATCTTCGATCACTTCCACCACCAGCTGGAGTAGCCACACCGAGGAGGGCTGGAGCAAGAGAGATTGCTTCGACTGAACCCTTTCTTCTCTTTTTCCTTTGGTTTATTTTAATTTTGAAGATGATGTTTGCAAACGAAGAAGTTTATTCTATGGTTAACCCCCTCATCATGAACTAATTTAATAGTTAGTGAGGGGTGGATGGATGAAACGTTTTTTTGCTTGCTTTTATTAATTAGGAATGCTTTGGCATAATTTTTTATTCATTTGGCAATATCTTTACTTTTTCCACAACTTCTATGCCAAGCGACGGCTGGCGTAGCTTGCTTATTGCAACTCTATATCATAACTGACTTGGGAGGCAATGATTACTTGCCAAATTCTAAGGTGAGAAGCTTCGACAGAAGATGTTCAAGTAGATAAACTTACTTCGGGAGTGAGTCTACCCCTTAGAGAGTAAAGATTGGAACTAAACTAAATTAATTAATGGGAAACATACACTATAGACATATAGGGTTTTTTACATGATTAGTTTAAGGTATTGCTATCACCGGAGGCAACGACCATCTTTTGAATCTGCTCAATAAATCATTGCCAAAGCTTGACATTATTAAAGGTTGGCATGGCATAAACAACGTGAAAACAATGCATTCCTTGCCAATACTCATCATTAACTTTTTTCAAGCTCTCCTTGCCAATGTTGTTTTCTTTTATTTTATTTTCTTTAAAATCACGTTCCAAAACAAACATTTTTTACCCCGAAGGCAAGTAACAGTTGAACAATTAAATTCCATGACAATCCTTGTGGGATTGACACTCAGCTTAACTGTTGTATTACTTGTTGACCGTGTATACTTGCATGAAAAAGGACTCGACTTGGCATTGTTTTATACATTTACAATACTCATTTCTATACCTTTAGCCAAGCACATTTCGGTCACAACAAGTTTTTGGCACAGTTGCCGGGGAATTGCAACGGAGTTGATTGTTTTAAAATTTTTACTTGTCTGTTCTTTTACTTTTCTGTTGTTTATACCAGTGTATGACCAGAAGCCGCCCTATGGTGGACGAGTGGCCATACGATCTGGAAATTGAGAAAACCTTGAGGTGGTTAAAGAAAAGATTTTGAAAAATAAATAATTGAGGGAATCAAGGGAATGGTATGGTGAATAATGAAGGGAATTTACCAAACAATAATCCACCAGCACCACTTGTTGCTTCAAATGAAGAGGATGAGAGATCTATTAGAGAGCATTCGACGCCTAATATTGACAATTTGATGCTAGGATTCGTTGGCACAGAGGTAAATGCTGTCAATTTTGGACTTAAGCCAATGATGATTTCTACTCTTTTAAATGTAGGCCAATTCGATGGAGCACTCACTGGAGACCCAAGACAACATTTGACGCAATTCATGGAAATTTGTCAATTATTCCAACAAACTGGAGTGCCTGGAGATATTGTGAAATTGAGGCTATTCACATTTTCCTTGAGAGATAGAGCCAAGATATGGATTAATTCTTTGCCACCGGGTTCAGTAAGTTCATGGGCAGACCTATGCCAAAAGTTCTTGATGAGATTTCAGCCACCAACACTCGCTGCCAAGTTGAGGGGTGAGATCATTACATTCAGGCAGGCAGATGATGAAATATTATATAATGTTTGGGGGAGATTTAAAGACTTGCTGAGAAGGTGTCCTATGCACGGATTTCTGAACTAGACCCAAATACAAACCTTCTATAATGGGTTGAATGCACAAACACGTGCTGTTTTTGATGCTTCAACATCCGGTTCATTGCTCGATAAGAAATACTCAGAGGCTGTAGAAATCCTTGAAAGGATCTCAATCAATGACTTCGAGTACCCTATTTCTAGACTTGGGACTAGAACCAAAACCAGTGGAATATTGAAACTAGATGAGCTGACATCTCTTCATGCTGAAATTGCAAATCTCACCAACATGGTAAAATCTTTGCAAAAGAACAACGAGTCCCAAGAAGTTGAAATATCAGATCCATTTTGCACAATCTGTGGAGAAAATCATCATTCAGAAGATTGTCCTGCCAACCCTCAATCGGTAAATTATGTTGGCAATTATAATCAAAATTACAAATCTAATTCCACCACTTATAATGCAGGTTGCCGATAGCACCCTAATTTGGCTTGGGGAAATCAAGGAGGCAATCAGTACAATGCTCAGCAACAGAACAATAATGCTCAGCGGCAGAACAACCAGAGGCAAAATAATAATGCAATGCGAACATTCTTTCATAATGCAATGCCAGAAAGAGCCTAGAATAATTTCCAGTAAGTACAAAACTAAGGGAACTTTCTTACTAATTATATGGAGAGAAATGATGCCAATATTCAGAGTTTGGCAGCATCAATGCGTAACTTGGAGGTTCAACTTGGACAGATTGCCAATGCTCTTAGCAATCGACCTCAGGGAACTTTTCCAAGCGACACTGAAGATGCTAGGCGGAAAGCAATGAGCAATGTAAAGCAGTAACTCTTTGGAGTGGCAAGCAGTGTGAAGCAGAGATGGCTGTCAAGCCATCAATTTAATGCTAAACTAACAGAACAATGCCCATAGAGGATTCCAATGAAGCAGAACAACGAATAAATGATGCCAGACCACATTCAGATCCTAGCATGTGTATAGAAGCTAGAACATATGTTAATGCTGAGCAGCAGAACGATGCCAGACAGAAATCTGTAGCGATGTCCGTTTCGCTAAAAAAATGTATTTTTATTTTGTTTTGTTTTGAAAAATATCTTCTGTGGGGTTTTAAAAAACAATAGTTTATTTATTAAAATGGAGTCGCCACCGGCCACTTAATTAGGCCGGACACCGTAAAACCAGAGATTTAAAAATTGTTGGGCTCGGGATTCGGTTATGGATGGGGAAAGATTAACACCCCCACACCGCCCAAAATTGGTACTTTAATAATTACCGCATTATTAATATTAGATTTTCCGGATTAAAGTGACGATTAAGTTAAAATTTGGTCATAAGTGCGTGTAAATTTTAAAAGCCCCGTTATTCGAGAGTAAACGCCCAACCACCATCACTACGCCTGATATTGGCCCCGTCTACGCTCGGATAAAAGGGCACTGCATTGACATTATATATTCCATTATGAAAACTTAACCAAAGCAAATTATAAAAACAAACATTCACATTAACATGGTACTAAAAACCTTAAAAAACATGGATATCACAATATTAAACGACAATAATAAAATACATGAGCAACAAAAAATATAACATATCATTTTAAAAAAACAGAGTAACAACATAAACCCAAAAAAGAAAAAAACATGCTTCCAAAAAAAATTAATTGATCATAACATGCTTGAACACATAAAGAAAACACCAATGCAAAATATGCATGACATACATATAATATGTTGTTAAACTAATAAAATCTAAACAACATGCTAAAAAAATAATATATGAGACAACCTAAAATAAAACATGACATGACATTAATGTGTGACAAACAACACCCATTTGGACCTATAATCTAAAATGCCAAAACAAAAGTAAAGTATGCTAGAACACATGTATACATCTTAAAATATAAAAAACCTAATGCAAAATACACATGACAAACATGTAACATGGCACGATACTAATAAATTAAAGCAAAAAGCGAACATGTTTTTAATGCTTAACACGTAACATAATTTACATACATAAAATAAAAACAAGGTATTATACGTGACAAAAGAAAACACACTAACGCGTAACCTAAAAGCAAAGAGAACATACAATACATGTTAAAATACAAAAACATGTTATATACGAGCCAACTAAAAAACGTGAGAATATGAAATATATAAAAAACACATGAAAACACAAAAAGGGCCACATCAACATATAAAAAACATGACAAAAAAACATGAATATTTAGATATGAAAAGAGGACTGAAATGAAAAATAAAGAAAACAGAAAATAGAAATTAAAAGGTAATAAAAATCCAATTTAGGGACTTATTCAAAAACTGGAATAAACTGGGAAGGACCAGATGTGTAATATGACCAAGGGGCACACTCAAAATGCAAAGTTCAAAAACGCGGAATGCCTAAGGGTGCAATTTTACCACTTAAAAACTGAATTGGTTTAATTTATGGGCGAAATCGAAATTTTTAGAAAACAGATGGGGACTAATCCTGTAATTGGACCATGCGGCAATCTCATATTGAAAATATAGAAAGGACGGAGGTCCTTATTATGTAATTATACCATTTTAAAAATAAAATCAGCCTATAGAACACCCTCATCGGTTGTTGTTTTAAAATTTTGGCCATTTTGAATCCCTTGAATGATTTAAAGCCCCATTCTCTCTATTTTTATCCAAAATCAAACACCAAAAATCCTCCAAACAATCAAACTTTCCTAGAAACCAGTGGTGGCTGGCCACTCCGGCCACCGTCCTCTACCACCAGCCACCGCCAAACAATTTGAAAAAACTTTAAAGGTGAAACCCTTTCTGTTTTAAAACCCCAAAACTATTTATTTGAACGAAACACTCATTTAGGACACACCCCCTTTTCTTAGAACCTGACACCCAACACCGATTCACCGGGTTCAGCCATAAGGGCCGACGACTTGTCACCGGTGATGGATGGCCGACAGACGAAGGGTAAACTCTCCCTCTTTACTCTTTTTTTTAACTTGGTATTATTTTTTGGTTTTTTTTACATGCAAAGGAAGTGGGAGAAAATACCTATTCGAAAATGTTTTGTTGTTTTTTTTATTTCTGATCTGATATTTGAGTACAAAAAAAGGTAAATCTCATCATATATGCTCTCTTTTTTGCTAATATTCCTTTGCTTACAAGATTTGTCAAAATAAATGCTATTACAGTGGTTGATTTTGGATATGACTTGAGCTTTTTTCTAATTTTTGCATGTTTGGGCGGTACGGCCGGTAAGGGGTGGTGTGTACAGTGGCAGATGGTGGTTAGAGAATTATTGGCCAGATTTGCTCTTGACCGTTGGACCAAATCTGATCCAACGGTTGAAGCTCTTCAAAGATGAACGGCTCAGATTAGATCTTGGCGGTAACGAGGTGGTCCTGGATCATGTCACGTGGATCTAGAAACACCCTCTGACGTTGAAACATTCTTTGAATTCAACGATGTAGAGCAGATTCCGATGATAGACAACGACCAAACTATTCGAGAACTTGCCGCAGCACCTAATGAGCAACAACCGTTGTACATCATATTCTTGAATAGAGCAACGCCATCGCACTTAAGACGAGTTTAATTCATCTTCTGCCGACTTTGCATGGTTTGCCCAGTGAATACTCGTACAATCATCTCAAGGAATTTCATATGGTTTGTTTAAGCACGGAACCATAGGGAGTATCTGAAGAACAAATTAAACTCCGCGCTTTCCCTTTTTCCATAGCCAATTTAGCTAAGGCTTGGTTATTTGATTTACCGTCTAATTCGGTTACTACATGGACTGATATGGCTCGACTTTTTCTTGACAGGTTTTTCACTACAGCCAATGCGAGTGAACTAAGGCGAAGCATCTTACAAATCCCGTTAAAAAGATGCTGGATCATTATATGACTATTGGGAAAGATTCAAGAACTATGCACAAATTGTCCATAACACGGACTATCGGAACAAACACTTCTCCAATACTTATACGAAGGCCTACTCCCTATGGAGATGAAGATGGTCGATGCGGCAAGTGGAAGGGCACTTGTAAACATGACTCCGACTACAGCTAGAAATTTAATTTCTACTATGGTTGCTAACTCTCAACAATTTTGCACTTCCAATGAACCCTCTTGACGAGTTCACGAGGTGAGTACAGTTTCTTTAAAAAATAAAATTGATAAGTTAGTTGATATAGTTCAATCTCTTATTGCAGGCAAAATAGTACAGCTAGAATTTGCGAAATATGCACAAAGTCAGACCACCCTACGGATTGTTGTCCAATGTTACAAGAAGATGTTGCAGCACAAGTAAATGCAGTAGGTAATTTTTTGGAACCTCCCTAAAGGCCATACAACCCTCACGCCAACACCTATAATCTGGGGTGGAAGGACCATCCAAACTTCAACTATGGACCAAATCAAGCTTATCAACAACCTGCACCACAACAATATCAACCGCAAAAACCGTCGTTGGAGTCAATTGTCGAACGTTTGGCGCTATCCCAGACAAAGTTTCAACTAAAGAATGAAGCACACTTTCAAGAGTTAGATAAGAAAATGAGTCAAATGGCTCAGGCCGTGGGTCAAATAGAGTCGTAGGGAAATCTACCGTCTCAAACAGAGGAAAACCCACGAAAAAACCTTAGTGCAATCACCCTTCAAAGTGGCACGGTCGTCACACCACCATTCCCTGTGAATGTTGTCATAGAATCCCAGAGGGAGAAAGAAGAAGTTGATACAAGATCCTAGAGGAAAAAGAAGGATGAATCACAAACTCCTCCCACGCCATCTCCCTATGCTGTCCCACATTCATTTCCTTCGAGGCTGGTTAAACGCGACAAACAAGCTGAGGAAAAAGAGATACTTGATATTTTTTGGAAGGTAGAGATAAACATACTCTACTTAAGGTAATTTGAAAAGTACCAAGATACGCAAGAATTTTGAAAAACCTTTGCACAACCAAAAGGAGACTTACCGGCAATGAAAAGGTAAATTTGGGTGAAAACGTATCAGCTGTTTTTCAACGTAGGCTTCCACCTAAGCTAAAGGACCAAGGTATATTTTCTATTCCTTGTAAAATTGGTAAGGTAGGAATTAAACATGCTATGTGTGATTTGGATGCTTCCATAAATGTTATGTCGCTTTCCGTTTACAATTCACTTAGTGCAGAACCTTTAAAGGAAATAGGAGTGACAATCCAGCTCACTGATAGATCCCTCATCTATCCCGAAGGACTCCTAGAGAATATGCTGGTTAAGGTAAATGATTTCATTTTTTCGACAGATTTCTATGCCATCGACATGAAAAATGATCGAACCAATTCTTCCTTTAATATCCTTCTTGGTTGCCCATTCCTAAGCACGACACGTACCAAAATTAACGTTAGGAGTGGCATTCTTACAATGGAATTTGACGGCGAGGTTGTTAAAATTGACGTTTATAAGGCTATGAAACATCCAGATTCTATGGCAAACATTAGCTTCGTTGGTATTTATGAACCTTTAGTTGATGAATTTGTGGAAACTAACTCATCTGATGATTTGTGCAGGGAATTAGAGGATCACGACAAAGAAATTAAGGAGTTGGAAAATATTTCTCTACTTATTCTGACTTGCGCCTAACTCATTCGAAAACTAAAATGTCACCTTCCATCTTGCACGCACCAAAACTGGAGTTAGAATTGCCGTCGAATAAATTCAAGAGTGAAGAAAATATTTTGTCAGAAAAAAAGAAGGAACTCCATGATCGTAAAGTTTATCATAGGGAAGTTTTCAGTTGGAAAAATCACATGAATTGGAGGAAGTATTTGTCGCAATGCTTGTATTCTGAATCAGGTCGTCGAGCTAAACGACGTTAAACAAAGCGCTTTAATGGGAGGCAACCCATTTGTATTTTTGTTTGCTTAATTTCCTCATTTTTATTTCATATTTATGACGTTTTTATTTTTCTTGTGATTTTTAGGTACCCAGGTATTTTTCGTTCAAAGTTAATCGGCCTCGGATGCGGTATTTTTGATCAAATATGGAGAAAATTTGACCCCTAAAACAATAATAGAATCGTGAACAACATCTAAAAAGTGCTCATGATCCAATTGTTGAGTTTCTTGCATCTGAAGCAAGGTGGTAGACCCAAAGAACAATATATGAGTGACTTCAGTAAATACTGCAAATACAGGTCTGAATATATTAAAAATGATAAAGATAAATGCAGAATGTTCATAGAAGGGTTGAATGATGAATTGAGCCCCATGTCTATGGCCCTCGAAATAACCAACTTTCCAAATTTGGTGAACCGAGTGATTGCTACAGAGTCTAGAATAAAGGCTTCTGACAAAATAAAGGAGAACTATTCAAAGAAAGATAAAAGATTCTAGGGTGATAGTATGCCTCATAGGCCTTCAAAGAAATCAAAGAATCAAGGAGGAAACTCCTCAAGTTATATTCCTTCTCCAAGGGGTAACTTGATCCCAAAACCTCAAACAATAATCAAATCCTCTGCACCTACAATCTCAATCAATAGCTCGGGGAATTCATGCAAGTATCCTCAGTCTTGTTATAGTAATGTTTGTCAGAATTATCGTTCAGGCCAGTGCAGAAAATAGTTGATTGCCTGTTTCTGGTGTGGAAGCTTAGAACATTTTATTCGAGATTGTCCTCAGACTTTGGACAAGCCCTCAGTTAGTGTGGCTTCAAATTCAAATCCAATTCTATCTCCTTGGGGTAAAGGGCCGGAACAAGCACAATCAGGAAACTCGGGAAGGACTCGAGGCCAAGCTCCTACTCCTACACATCAAGAGTCTCGGGCCCCTACTCGAGTGTATCATATTCGGGGTCGTGATGATGAAGAGGCACCTAATGTTGTTACAGGTACAATCAAATTAAATGATAATTATGTACATGCCTTCGCTGATCCGGGATCTAGCCATTCATTTATTTGTTTTCCTTTGCTTGAAAAACTCAATTTGAACCTCGAAACTGTTAACCAAGGGCTTGTAGTTTCGAACCCTATAGGTGGGAGTGTGACTCTAAATCTTATATGCAAAGATTGTCGTTTATACATTCAAAGTATTCCATTCCCTATTGATCTCTATGTTCTACCCTTTTGTGAATTCGATATAATTCTGGGTTTAGACTGGTTATAGAAACATCGAACTTTGGTAGATTGCCATAAGAGGAAACTTTACCTTTGGGGTTTAGGAAAGGAATCAATACTCTTAATCAACCAAGAACTCAAAAAGTCAAACCTATATGTTTCTAATATTCTTGGAAATGTTAAAACCGAGCCTGATATTAATTCAATTCCAACTGTATCTGAATTTCATGATGTTTTTCCTTAGGAACTCCCAGGACTACCACCAACCTGAGAAGTGGAATTCAAAATTGAGACTCAACCTGGAATCAATCCTATATCCATTACTCCTTATAGAATAGCTCTAGTTGAATTGAAAGAGCTTCAAAAATAGTTACAAGAACTACAAGACGAAGGGTTCATTCGACCAAGCTCGTCTCCTTGGGGAGCCCCGGTGCTCTCTTTCAAAAAGAAAGATGGATCGATGAGATTGTGCATAGATTACCGGCAACTTAATCAGATTATGATTAAGAACAAGTACCCACTTCCAAGAATTGAAGAATTTTTTGACCAATTGAAGGGTGCTTCGGTATTTTCCAAGATCGACCTTAGATCAGGATACTACCAAATGAAGGTTAAAGAATATGACATACCTAAGACTGCTTTTAGGACCCATTAAGGTCACTATGAGTTCCTGGTAATGCCATTTGGTCTAACAAACTCCCCTACTACGTTTATGGATCTCATGAACCGAGTCTTCAAACCCTATCTAGATAAGTTTGTTGTGGTCTTCATTGATGATATTCTTATCTACTCGAAGGATGAATCTGAGCATTCAAAACATCTCAAAATTGTGCTACAAACTCTTAGAGAAAAACAACTCTATGCCAAAATCAACAAGTGTGAATTTTGGTTGCATAAAGTATCCTTTTCTTGGATATGTAATTTCAGCCATGGGAATTAAGGTTGACGCGGAAAAGATTCAATCTGTGATAGAATGGAGATCTCTGAGGAATGTTAGTAAAGTTCGAAGCTTGCTTGGTTTGGCCGATTATTATCAAAGATTTATTGAAGGGTTTTCAATTTTGGCCGCAACCTTAACCAAACTTCTCCTTAAGGACGTGCCATTTATTTGTTCTGAAGAACGTCAAAGAAGCTTTGACCAATTGAAAGAAGTACTTACTCGAGCTCTAGTGTTAACTCAATTGAAATCGGGGAAAGAATTTATGGCGTTTAGTGATGCTCTCACTTGGGTTTGGGATGTGTTTTAATGCAATAAAACAAAGTGGTAGCTTATGCTTCTCGATAGTTAAAATCCCATGAATTGAATTACCCAACCCATGATCTTGAGCTAGCTGTTGTAATCTTTGCTTTAAAAATATGGAGACATTACTTGTATGGAGAAAAATGTTACCTTTATACTGATCACAAAAGCTTGAAATACCTCCTAACCCAAAAGGAGCTCAATCTTAGGCAAAGACGATGGATCGAGTTACTCAAGGACTACGATCTAATCATAGATTACCACCCGGGCAATGCCAATGTTGTGGCTGATACACTCAGTTGCCAACATTTTTGTGGTAAGTGTTCGATCAAACCATTCCTCCTATGTACATATTCAAAAATTTTGAGACCATCTTCTAAAAGTCACCTTGCTAATTTTTGTAGCCTCAACCTCTATTAATGCCCAATTTTGAATGAGCAAGAAGTAAGGGTTCTTGGCTGCCATTCAAATTGAATCTGATGTGATATCAAGAATTCGATTGTTACAACAATCTAATCTTGAATTACAAGAAATTTTGCACAAGCTTGAAGGAAATGCCAAATTAGAATTTGCTTTAAAAGAAGATGGGTTACTCTATTTTTCGAAATAGAGTATGTGTTCCTAATGATTTAAATTTGAGAAGAGAAATCTTGCAAGAAGCTCACAACAGTCCATTCTCGATACATACTGGATCGGTGAAGATGTACAAAGATTTGAAAGAACTATACTGGTGGCTCGGGATGAAAACTGCTATTACAGATTTTGTGTCCAAATGCTTGGTGTGTTAGAAAGTTAAAGCAAAATATCAAGTCCCTTCGGGTTTGTTACAACCGATTGAAATTCCACAGTGGAAATGGGAGCAAATAACAATGGATTTTGTTAGTGGCTTGCCCTTGTCAACGAAGAAGAATGATGCCATTTGGTTAATTGAAGATAGATTTTTGAAATCAGCGCACTTTCTCCCTATTAGAATGAACATGAGCTTGTATTAATTAGTAGAATTATTCATTCGTGAGATAATAAAACTTCATGGTATTCCTATTTCAATAATTTCTAATCGAGACTCTAGATTTACTTCTAGGTTCTGGAAATCCTTACAGAAAGCTATCAGAACTAAAACCCATCTCAGTACTACCTTCAATCCTCAATTAGATGGCCAATCTAAAAGAACTATACAAGTCTTAAAAGACATGCTTCGAGCTTGTATAATTAATTTTGGGAAGAATTGGAAGAAAGCTTTACCTCTAGCTGAATTCTCGTATAATAACAGTTATCAATCTTCTATTCAAATGGCTCCCATTGAAGCCCTTTACAGAAGAAAATGTGAGACTCCTTTATGCTGGTCAGAATTGGGGGATAACAAAACTTTAGGACCCCATTGCTTCGAGAGACAGAAGAAAAAGTACAAATCATTTGCAATCAGTTGAAAGAAACCTTTGATCGACATAAAGCTTATGTTGATCGTAAAAGAAGAGATATTTAACATAATGTGGGAGATAAAGTGTTTCTCAAGGTATCTCCATGGAAGAAAGTGTTTAGATTTGGGAAGAAAGGAAAACTCAGTCCTTGGTTCATAGGACCTTTCGAAATAATAGAAAGGATTGGACCTGTTGCTTATCAATTGGCTCTTCCAGAAGAATTCAAAAAATTACATAACGTATTTCATGTATCAATGTTGCATAGCTATCGATATGATCGTTCTCATATTCTTAAACCGGATGAAGTTGAATTGAATCAAGATCTGTCATATAAAGAGGAACTAATTCAAATCCTTGATCGAGAAGAAAGAAAGCTTCGAAATAAGATAGTCTCCCTTGTCAAAGTCTTATGGAGGAACCATGGAAGTAGAGAAGCTACATGGGAGCCTGAATCTACCATGAGAGAGTAATATCCGTATTTATTTTCCTCAGGTAAATTCAGGGACGAATTTCCTTTAAGGGGGAGAGATTTGTAACACCCCAAATTATGGCATTAAAGAATGACATAGAATGAATTGTAAGCTTATTAGCTTAGGTGATTAAAATTAAGAATCAAAAAGGGCCGAATTATAAAGTTAGAAAATTAGAAGAGTTAGATTGAAGTGACTAATTAAGATCATTATACAAAGTGGAGTGTTGCATGGTAAATTATTAATTGTGGAGAGCTTGATGAGGTGGCTTGTTGTGGAGTGGCCACATGTGTGGATTAATTCCACCTTAACTAAGACCAAACAAATGGTCATCTTCTTCTCTATTTCCCCTTAAGCACCGAAACTAGTCTTCAGAGAGAGTGGAAGAGAGTGTTGGCTTAAGTGATATTTTTGCTTGGGATTCGGTTTAATTGTGACTTATCTTGCTTGCATGCTTGAGTAATTGTAAGTTTGCTTAGCTAATATTTGTTTCGATCTTTATCTAGAGAGGATTACTTGCGATTTAATTGTGGTTGTTAGAAGTATGGATGATTGAATGTTTTCAGTTGGT
Source organism: Hibiscus mutabilis (assembly GCA_019671005.1). Taxonomy (NCBI): domain Eukaryota; kingdom Viridiplantae; phylum Streptophyta; class Magnoliopsida; order Malvales; family Malvaceae; genus Hibiscus; species Hibiscus mutabilis. The sequence goes on along the minus strand of CM033735.1, from coordinate 26,113,018 downwards.
TAGGCTGATGTAGGACCGAGAATTGAACTAATTGAAGCATGAAATTGAAACATATTGTTGTGACATGTTGAATTGAACTATTGCAATTGATTCTTAAAGCTGGGGATAAATGTATTAAGTTGTGAATGTTGTATAGATTTTAATTTAAGAGATTAAAAGCTTCCCTGCTCGATAGTAATCTGGAATGAAAATATTTTTGGTAATTAGAATGTTTCGAGACTGTTAAAGCCATGTATAGGTGACAAAATGTATGTTTTAATGTATTGAAGGGTTGTATTGACATATGAGAAAACATGGAAGTAGTTAGATTGAGTTTGGATAGTTGTTTAGGTAGATTATCAAGCATTAAAAATCTGCACTGCTCAAGGCAGTACCTTAAGGGACTGTTTGAGGGGAATTCAATTCCTTATGTATTTTTTAAAGTCAATTTAAGTGTTATGAAATGACTTAAATTATAGGAAAAGGGTTGAATTGTTTTCAGGGATCCATAACTTGATAGAAAGGCTGTTAAAAATGAACATAAGTGAGATGAAGAGCAGGGGGCAGTTTCGATGGTGCTTATGGTAATAAGGGACTGTTTTATGGTTTGAATTGAATACAATATCTTAAATTGTTTAACTATGGAATATTGATGTGGTAATTGTGGTCTAGTTGTTGGGAAGCATGTTAAGCACCATTTTTTAGACTTGTTGTGTATGTTTGTATCAAATACATGTCAACTATTGGTCATTGGACTGGTTTTAATGCATTGTTAATTGTTGTTATAATTAGACGAGAAATGAGTTAATCAAGGGGATGAAAGACATAAGGGAATAGTGATACAAGATCAAGAATAGCTCGGAGTATTTGTGAGTGTAATCTGTATTTTTTGAATAAGCTTATGATTGTTCAAAGGTTTAAACTATTTGATTGGTCTTTGAGGCTTAAACTTCTATCTTGCTTGTGCTTGTTTGAAACTTGGGAAGGTAAGTACCAAGGTGAGTATGTATGTTAGTTTGGTAGAACCAAGCATGATTATAAGTGGTTAATTTAAATGCTTTAAGTAGCATTATGAATGGTGACTATGTACTTGTATGTTGTAAAAAGGGTTGACTGATCTAATAAAATTATGTATAGAGCCTTGATTAGTGTTAGTTCTAGCTAGATTGGCATGCCAATAGAAAGTCCTAAGCTCAGCCTGAAATTTGGACTACAGTCCCTTGAAAGCTACTAAGTACCCCTGAATGATTTGAAAAATGGTCATATACTTCGATGGTACTAAGTTGCCATTGCCTGTTATCGTTGCAATTGAGTTGAATCTCTAGAATAATAACTAGTCAAGGTCGTACCAAACAACTAAGGTTGCCAGTGAAAGGTTGATCATTGAAATGTATAGATTGTTTAATTGAACAACTTTAAATAGTTGCTTGATAATGCATGATACTTCTTCGAAGTATGGTGGTTAAATATGGTTAAATTAGGCTTAATGTAAGCTTCTTGAATGTGGTATTGTGAGCATGTTATTCAATCGAATAATGCTAGATATTTTGATGTGGTCTCGATAATGATAATGCTGAATAATGAATCGATAGTTATACTATTTACACTCCTTATTTAATTAAATTACGAGTCTATCATTCTAACACCTCACCCTGTTATTTTATTGCGAAGTTGATTGTTAGATCAAGCTTGGGGAGTCAAAGCAAGGTCACTAAAAGCTCAAATGTATTTTTTGTAGTGTTAATAGTTAAACTCCTAGAAGGTGGCAGTAGTTTGAAAATCATGGATATGTTCGTTTGAGTTTTCTATGTTGGTTTGTAAATATTAATCTAACAAGCATTGTGTATGAATGTTTGACTTGATGTTTTGTTGTTAGGTTGGTTTTCTCCTTGGGTACTTATGGTTGATAAGTTTGAATGATTTAGTTTCACCTTAGATGCTAGTTATTGGAGCTTTGCTTATCATATGGAAATGCTGATGTTTAATTGCTTGAGAATGTTACCTTGTTTGAATCATACATTTAAAGCTAGTCTAATTAGTTCATGATCAAATAGTTGTTTTTAATGGTCATAAGCTGGTAGTAATACATGCCTATAATAAATAAGTTGCTTGACCAATTCTTTCCATGAAATTGTAGGATCTAAATAGTTCAAAAAGGGTTTCAAAATGCTCGACTTGATATATATATTGTTTGTAATAGTTTGTTTAAGTTAACATGGCCTGAATCTTTCGACTCATACTAGATTTATCTTTGGTTAACACTTGATATTATGTGTTACATGCTTACCTAGCCACCATTCGAATGAATTGCTAATTTTAATCTTCCGTGCTAAATTCTTCTTGATCGAATTGTGATGTTGGATAAGCTTAATTGTTTGGTTCAAGTACTAACTTGGTAGACAAGTTAGTTTGTCTACTTCTATATAAGTGACACCTTCTACGTTAGGAGTTGGGGTATTACATCTATAACCATTTAACTAATGATCCATTGTAAAATACTTCTAGACCAATTTTGGGGTATTACAATTCTCCCCCTAAAAAATTCGTCCTCAAATTTTACCTGAACTAAAAAGATGATGATATTGATCCTTCATGGTTGCCTCAGTTTCCCAAGTTGTTTCTTCCATTTTATGATTTCTCCCCAATACTTTTACAAGACTAACAAACTTGTTACGAGGTCTTTTAATTTCACGATCCAAAATTTGAACTGGTTCCTCTTCGTAGGACAAATCAGGATTAACCTCAACATCTCCACTCTCAAGCACATGGGAAAGATCATAATGGTTTTTACAAAGCATAGATCCGTGGAACACATTGTGAATTTTATCAAATTCACTGGGAAGAGCTAAACGATAAGCAACATGACTAATTTTCTCAATGACTTCAAATGGTCCAATGAAACGAGGGCTAAGTTTCCCTTTCTTCCTAAATCTAAATACCTTATTCCATGGAGACACCTTTAGAAATACTTGATCTCCTACATCATATTGGATATCTCTCCTCTTGAGATCAGCATATGCTTTTTGTCTATCAAAAGCCTATTTCATTCTACTGTAAATGATGCTTATTTTTTCTCTGTTTCTCTAAAAAGTTCAGGCCCTAAAGCCTTGTTTTCACCCAATTCTGACCAACACAAAGGAGTCATACATCTTCTTCCACACAAAGCTTCAAAAGGAGCCATTTGAATGGATGTCTGATAACTATTGTTGTATGCAAACTCAACCAAAGGTAAGGTTTCTCCCAATTCTTCCCAAAATCAATTACACAAGCCCGAAGCATATCTTCAAGAACCTAGATTACTCTTTCAGATTGACCATCTGATTGAGGATGGAAAGTTGTGCTGAGATTTGTTTTGGTTCCCAATGTCTTTTGCAAAGAACTCTAGAATCTGGAAGTGAACCGATGATCCCGATCTAAAGTTATGGATGTGGGAATACCGTGCAAGCATATTACCTCTCGTATATACAACTCTGCCAATTGATCTAAACTCGGACTCATTCGAATAGGTATGAAATGAGCTAAATTAGAGAATATATCAACTATCGCCCACACTGCATCATTCTTCATTGGTGATAAAGGCAAACCACTTACAATGTCCATGGTTATCCGATCCTATTTCCATTGAGGTAGGTCAATGGGTTGCAATAGTCCCGTAGGGACTTGGTGTTTGGCTTTACCCTTCTGACGGGTAGGCATCTGGACACAAATCCCGTGATTGTAGATTTCATTCCCAACCACCAATACAATTCCTTCAGATCTTTATACAGTTTAGCCGATCCAGGGTGTATTGTGAAAGGACTACTATGGGCTTCTTGAATCATTTCCCTCTTAAGAGTTTCATCATTTGGTACACAAAACTCTATTTCAAAAATAGAGTAAGCCACTTGATTTTACAGAAAAGCCTGGGTCATGTTTCTTTTTTAGCTTAAGCATTATGCTTCGAAGTTCCAGATCTAATTATTGGGAGCTTTGATTCTTGAAATCAAATCGATTGAACTTGAAGTTTAGCTAAAAGCTTCTGATTCTTTTGAAGACTAAAGTGAGCATTGATTGCAGTAGGGGCTACAATACAATGAAATATTTTCAGATAAAAGAGTCTATATTTGAATAGAGTTATAATGTATTCTAATTAAAGTCTTACCGATTGAATGTTTGCGACTGAGCGCATCAACCACTAAATTAGCCTTTCCCGGGTGATAATCTATGAATAGATCATAGTCTTTGAGTAGCTCCATCCACCTCATTTGCCTAAGGTTCAGATCCTTTTGAGTTAGGAGATACTTTAGGCTTTTGTGATCGCTATAAAGATAACAATTTTCTCCAAGCAAGTGATGCCTCCAGATTTTTAAGGCAAAAACTACAGCAGCCAATTCTAGATCGTGAGTTGGATAATTCAATTCATGTGGTTTCAATTGCCAAGAAGCATAGGCTACCACTTTCTCTTCCTGCAGAAGTACAGATCCAAGTCCAAGGTGAGATGCATCACTGAAAATAGTTTACTCTTTTCCTAATTTAGGTTGGGTCAAAACTAGAGCATGAGTAAGAACTTGCTTAAGCTGATCAAAACTTTGTTGTTGACTATCTGACCAAATAAATGGCACATCTTTTCGAAGATGCTTGGTTAAAAGAGAAGCCATAATGGAGAACCCTTTAAAGAACCTTCTACAGTAACAAGCTAAACCTAGAAAGCTTTTGATCTCACCAACATTCTTCGAAGGTCTCCAATCAACTATAGACTGAATGTTCTTTGGATCAACCTTGATTCATTCAGCAGTATAACATGCCCATGAAGTGATACATCAGACAACCAAAATTTGCATTTGTTGAACTTGGCATAAAGCAGATTATCCTGGAAAGTCTGTAGAACAATCCGAAGGTGTTTTAAATGCTCATCCTTATCCTTGGAATAGATAAGAATGTCTTCGATAAAGACTACCACAAACTTATCCAAATAAGGTTTGAAGACTCAGTTCATAAGGTCCATGTGTGCTGCAAAGGCATTTGTTAGGCTAAAAGGCATTATGAGAAATTCATAGTGACCATAATGAGTCCTAAAAGCAGGTTTAAGAACATCAGATTCCTTGACTTTCATCTGATAGTATCCTGACCAAAGATTGATCTTGGAAAACACTAAAGCATCTTTAAGCTAATCAAACAAATCTACAATTCTCGGCAACAAATACTTGTTCTTGATGGTAAGTTTGTTTAATTGCTGATAGTCTATGCAAAGCCTCATCGACCCATCTTTCTTCTTTACGAATAACACCGGGGATCCCCATGGAGATGAACTTGGCCTGATGAAACCTTTATCTTGAATGTCTTGCAACTGAATCTTGAGTTCTTTAAGTTCCATCGGAGCCATACGATAAGAGTGATGGAAACTGAGTCTGATCTCGGTTGAACTTCAATCCCAAACTCGACTTCCCGCGTTGGAGATAATTCTGGAAGTTCCTCGAGAAATACTTCAGGGAATTTAAAGAAAATTAGGATGGAATCAAGGTAAAGTTTGGTTTCGTTTATATCAGATATAACAACAAACATAGGAGTTGGTTTAGAAGATTTCTTATCTTATAGCAAGGTTATTGATTCTTTTCCTAATGTAAGAAGGAAAAGTCTTTTCTTATAGCAATCTACCCAAGCATGATGTTTTCTTAACCAATCTAAACCCAAGATAAGATCAAATTCATTGAAAGGTAATGATAACAAATTAGCTGGAAAAGGAATGCCTTGAATGAACAAGAGGCAATTCTTACATACTTGATTTACAGCAACCTTATCTCCTAAGGGATTAGAAGCAACCAAATTACAATCGGTGGGTTCAGACTTCATTTTAAACTTCTCAATAATGGTAGAACATAAAAAGGATTGTATTGAGCCAGAATCAAATAAGGCATAAATAGGATGCGCATATAATTCGATTGTACTTGCAATCACATCAGGGGAGCCTTCCTCTTTTTAGCCTTAAACATGATACACTCGAGCATGTGCTCAGGATTCTTGTTGAGTAGCATTTGAAGCTTGACCCTAATTCTTTCCATAATTGCCAAAATGAGCTTGCTTAGGTCTTTTCCCCGAGGCGATTGAACAAGATTTGAATTCTTAGAGACATGAGTCGGAAGCTTGTTCATATTTTAAGGACAATCCTTGATGTAATGATCTGATCCTCCACACATAAAACAAGCATTTGCTTGCCTCCTACATTGACCTGCATGCTTTTTCTGACAGAAATTGCAGGTAGGAGCTTGTGAATCTCCACTCGTATTCCCCATGTTGTTTACAGAGACAGATGGTGCAGAAGATTTAATCACAGTCTGTAGCTTAGGCAAGTAATTACTCTTCAGGGAAGAGTTGAAATTTGAGGAGCCTCATCCTTGATCCTTAAACTTCTTGGATGGCCAATGAGACTTATTATCATTCCTTGATCTCTTGTCATTTCGGGAGTGATTTCCCTTTTTTCTTCTCGGATGCTTTCATCTTGGCTTTAGTTGCTATAGCTCGATTCACTAAATCTTGGAAGTCAATGATTCCCAAAGCTGTAAACATAGGACCTAATTCATTGTTGAGTCCATTGATAAACATCCTACATTTTTCTTCTTCTTTTTTGATAAATTCAGACCCGTACTTGCAGTATTTGCAGAAATCACTAACATATTGTTCAATTGGCATGCCTCCTTGCTTCAGATACAAGAATCGTATTCTATGCTCGGCATGATATTGCTTACTTGTGTACTTCTTCTGGAATTCCTTGAGGAAAAATCCCAAGTAATGGCATTATCAAGAGCAGTAAGAGTCGTAGTTCCCCACCAACTTAAAGTTTCATAAGCTAAAAGGGCTATAACACATTCCAACTTATGTTCATCTAAACATTGTAGTTGTTTGGTCAGGATTCTATTAGTGGCTTCTAACCAATATTCAATGTTGCGCGTAATAAGTGCTACGCAATTGTGCAAGTATACACGTTGCAAGTTATAGTATAAAAGATATCATCTCCACATGGATTGGTGCCACTTCAAGAATCTAGTCTCTTGCACTGTAAAAAGTAAAAACACAAATAAAGGATTATAGGAGTTTAACTAATAACTAAACTAGAAGGCAATAAAGTAAAAGAATAAATGAGAACAAATGAGAGAGATAGGCCAAGTTATCGTGAGTTGATCAAGGGTGAACAACAACCAATCTTGCGCTCCTCTTAGCCGTTGAAATCCTTAACTTATTCCTAAGCCGGATTAATCTTCACCATCAATAGATTGAATAAAGATCACATTCATTCGTTTCTTGAATCTAACTCTCCCGATATTAGATAAATAGATGAAGTTACGAGATCCTCTCCCAATTCACTCGCAAACAAGAATAAGAACCAAGAATGAATAAACCTTGAATAGAAAAGTGCAAACTCTTATTACCTAAACAAAATCCAATAGTTTCTCACAACCACAAAACACAATAGCCATAGCCAAATAGATTTAGTTCATGGCTAGGTTCCAAAGAAACACAAGATAAATAATCCCTAGCATGAACCTAATTGAACAAGAAAGAAAAAGATGAAGAATGAAGCTTGACAAAATCCTCCTTGCCCTAGATGCTTGTCGAAAATTCTCTCTTTTTGCTCTCCTGGAGTTGTCAAAATTCCTCTATTCTTGCTCTCTTGGAGTTGACGGCTTGGTGATCTATTTATAGGGCTAGGTCAAAGTCCTTCTTTGAGGAGGAAGTTAAGTTGGAATTAAATTATCTTTAAAGAATATAATTCTTCATTATAATTATATTCCTTCTAGAACTTCTCCTATCTTCTTGGAATTTAATTCTTCTTTAACCTCTTCATGGAAATCAAACTCCTTTGGGATTTAGCTTTGCTCCACGTCATCTTGGGATTGTCTAGTCATCAATTTTGACTACCATATCACCTTATTCTTTGTCAAAATTGCCCTGGCAACTGGCTTGACGTCTCCTTCATGCATTGCCCTGGCAACTAGCTCGACATCTCCTTCATGCACTGCCCTGGCAACTGGATCTAGCCTTGTTTAGGCAAGTGATTCTGCACACACACAAAAACACACCAAAGCAGCATCTTTTTCCATAAAAATCACCAAGTTATGTAATCAAGCTCAACGGTGGAAAGAAACATGAATTAATGCATGAATGACTAATTATGCAACTAATATGAGCTTAAGTCTAACAATAATATGAGTAAAAAAGGTAATAAAAATAGTACTTTTGAACACTTATCACACCCCCAAACTCAAACTATTGCTTGTCCTCAAGCAATGTAAACTAACAATTACCTGCCAAGACTTTAATCATCAAAGACATGCTTCAAACTTGAATTCAAAGCTCGGAACCGTGGGACAAAGTATGATCACCTTTTAATTTTTCGGATAGCACAAAAATTACACAGAACAAAACTATAATGCTCGTGACAATGTGTGTGCGTAGTTCTGTACAAGTTGATTTTCAAGATTCTATGTGAACAATAGGCTTTTATCAATTTAATTACTGGTGTATTTATTTTTATTTTCACTAGAGCCAATTTCGGGCACCTCTAGCAAAGTAAGCAATTTCTCATTTTATTTTAGTCGACTAGAGCCAATTTCGGTCACCTCTAGCGATTCTTTAATGTGCATTAACTACTAGAGCCAGTTTTGGGCACCTCTAGCAAGAATGTGTATTTACTACTAGAGCCAGTTTCGGACACTTCTAGCAAGAATTTAACTTTTAATTTTCAATTTTAAATTTACCCAAATTTTAAGCAACCTAAGTTCACTAAGTTTCTTTCAATCAACAAGCCACAACCATGTAAACAAAATTCAGCATCATAGTAAAATTCTAAGTTCTTTTCATGCAATCCTAAAATTAAAAGTTATTTCAATTAAGTGCAGTGGCAAAAATTCATCATTGGATATTCAACAAGTCTTAAGTAATTAAATCCAATTAAAGGCATGGCAAGTAACATATACAACCTATATGTGATTGCTAACGATGAATCCAACTAAACATGAAACTAACTAGAAACCAGCACCCCCCAAACTCGAGAAAAGCATTGTCCTCATTGCACGTAAGAGTGAAACAAAATTTAAAAGAAAATAAATGAAATGAGTTAGTCAGAGAGGTCGTCACCTCGAGTGATAAGTTTCCTTCGTGTCGTTTGCTTGATTCATTTTGCAGTCTGTGGTTGAATGCTGGTACCGCGTGAATAGCATTGCTTTGATTTGATCCATGTTTTCCGATGCAGGTTCACTTGCATGGGCATCAGTAGTTGCCGAAGCCACTGTTGTTGCCTGGGCATTGCCAATTTCTGTTGTGGTTGCTGTGGCAAGTAATCGGCAGTAAATTTCCTTAGCATGGTGGTTGTGAGTCTTGTTGTGGAAAAGAAAACCTGGAAACTAAAGATAATGAAGAAAAATAAAATCTTTCCTAAAAATTCCAAAAATAAATAAAGAGAGAAAAAATAACCGAAAATAATAGAAATAAAAAAATAGTTCAAAAAAATAAAAAGAAAAAGAAAATATTGAAAGGAGAGCATGCTCATGCATCTCCTAAGGTGTCAACTTCTTTGTTTCGTTCTACATGGGTACCGTTGTAGTGCTTCAATCTCTATCCGTTAACTTTGAATTCATGTTCGTCGGTAATGGACTTGATTATCACGGCACCATGGGAGAATGGGTTGACAACTTCGAATGGTCCCGACCATGTTGATTTTAGCTTTCCCGGTAAAAGTTTTAGCCGATAATTGAATAGGAGAACTAGCTGCCCTGGCGTGAATTGTCGTGGCAATAGCTTCTTGTCATGCCATTGCTTTGTTTTCTCCTTGTAGATTCGTGAATTGTTATAGGCGAGTGCACGGAATTCTTCTATCTCATTGAGGTCCAACAAATGCTTTTTTCCGGCACTTTCCCAATCCATATTCACGGTCTTGATTGCCCAGTATGCCTTGTGTTCGATTTCCACCGGTAGATGGCATGTTTTGCCATAGACAAGTCGGAAGGGGGACATACCTAAGGGTTTTTGAATGCAGTGCGATATGCCCAAAGTGCGTCATCTAGTCTTAATGACCAATCCTTCCTAGAGGGTTTTATAACTTTCTCGAGTATACCCTTCAATTCCCGGTTGGAAATTTTTGCTTGCCCGTTGGTTTGTGGGTGATATGCCGTGTCGATCTTGTGTGATATGCCGAAGTGTTGCAACATCTTGGCAATAAGTCTGTTGTCAAAATGCTTGCCTTCGTCACTGATAATTGCTCTCGGCATCCCAAACCGTGTAAATATATTTTTCTGCAAGAATCGTTGTTGGGAACTGCAACTACCTCAACCTATTTAGACACGTAGTCGACGACAAGTAGAATGTAGAGGTTACCGAATGAAGATGGGAAAGGTCCCATAAAATTGATCCCCCATACATTGAACAATTCCACCTCGATGATGTTCTGGAGCGGCATCTCATGTCGTCTAGAGATATTGCCCGTGCTCTGGCAACGATCACATTGCTTGTCAAAGTCTTGGGCATCTTTGTACAACGTTGGCCAATACAAACCGGATTGCAAAACTTTGGTCGTGGTACGAGTTCCTCCAAAATGTCCTCCATAGGGTGAAGAATGGCATTGCCAGAGTACATTATGTTGCTCTTCTTCAGGGACACATCGGCGTATAACCTGATCTGCACATTGTTTAAACAAAAGAGGCTCATCCCAAAAGTAATGCTTAGCATCATGGCAGAATCGCTTCTTCCCTTGGTGAGTAAGACCATAAGGTAAAATACCACAAACAAGGAAATTAACTAAATCTGCATACCAGGGTATTGCCGAGGCATGTGCTGCCGTGGTGACTGCTCCCAAAATTGCCGAGGCATGCGCGTCAAAGGCTGCTACGGCATCGAGAGTTGCCGAGGCGTGTGCATCCATGGTTGCCCAGGTGTGCGCGTCAAGGTCTGCTACGACATCGAGAGTTGCCGAGGCGTGCGTGTCCATGGTTGCCGAGGTATGCACATCCATGGTTGCCGAGGTAACTAAAATTTGTTCATCTGGGAATGCATCGTATATCTCTAGATCTACGTCCTCCTCCCTATTGCATTCTAAACGTGATAAGTGATCGGCCACTTGATTTTCTGTTCCTTTCCTGTCCTTAATTTCAATATCAAATTCTTGTAAAAGTAATATCTAACGAATCAAACGAGGTTTGGCATCCTTTTTAGCAAATAGATATTTGATTGCCGAATGGTCCGTATGAACAATTACCTTTGTACCAATCAAATAGGATCAGAACTTGTCAAATGCGAAAACTACAGCTAGTAACTCTTTCTCCGTTGTTGTGTAATTCACTTGAGCACTATTAAGAGTTTTACTAGCGTAGTATATCACATGGAAGGTCTTACCTGTGAGTTGACCCAGGACTGCTCCTACCTCGAAATCACTTGCATCACACATGAGCTCAAAAGGTAGCGTCCAATCTGGTGAAACGAAAATGGGTACTGAGGCAAGCTTTTCCTTTAGGGTTTCAAATGCTTGGGTGCAAGAATCATCAAAATCGAAGACTTTATCTTGTTCAAGAAAATTGCACAAGGGTTTAGTGATTTTAGAAAAATTATGAATGAACCTCCTGTAAAAACCTGCATGTCCAAGAAAGCTTCGAATTCCTTTAATCGAACTTGGTGGGGGTAATCTCTCGATCACGTCCACCTTGGCTTTATCTACTTCAATTCCCTTCGATGAAATCTTGTGGCCGAGCACTATTCCTTCATCTACCATAAAATGGCATTTCTCCCAATTGAAGACTAAATCAGTTTCTTCACATCTTGCCAACACCCTCTCTAAATTGCCGAGACAGCTGTCGAAGTCATTACCAAAAATAGAAAAATCATCCATGAAGATCTCAAGGAAGTCTTTGACCATGTCTGAAAAGAGTTCCATCATGCATCTTTGGGAGGTTGCCGAGGCGTTACACAATCCAAACAGCATCCTTCAGAAAGCATAAGTATCGTATGGACATGTGAAGGTTGTCTTTTCTTGATCTTCTAGTGCTATGGCAATTTGATTGTAATCTGAATAATCATCAAGAAAACAATAAAAGGGTTTACCTGCAAGACGGTCAAGCATTTGATCAATAAAGGGTAATGGGAAGTGATCTTTCCTAGTGGCTTTGTTTAGCTTTCGATAATCCATACAAACCCTCCAACCGTTCACAGTCCTGGTTGGAATGAGTTCATTGTTTTCATTACTTACTGATAAGTGTTCAAAAGTACTATTTTTCTTACCCTTTGTACTCATATTATTGTTAGACTTAGGCTCATATTAGTTGCATAATTAGCCATTATGCATTAATCCATGTTTCCTTCCATCGTTGAGCTTGATTACATAACTTGGTAGTTTTTGTGGGAAAAGATGCTGCTTTGGTGTGTTTTGTGTGTATGTGTAAGATCACTTGCCAAAGCAAGGCTAGAGCTAGTTGCCAGGGCAATACATGAAGAAGACGCCGAACTAGTTTCCAGGGCAATGCATGAAGGAGACGCCGAGCCAGTTGCCAGGGCAATTGTCGACAAGAGAAAAGGTGATATGGTAGTCGAAATTGATGACTAGAGAAGCCCAAGATGACGTGGAGCAAAGCCCAATCCCAAAGGAATTTGATTTCCATGAAGAGATTAAAGAAGAATTAAATTCCAAGAAGATAGGAGAAGTTCTAGTAGGAATATAATTATAATAAAGAATTATATTCTTTAAAGATAATTTAATTCCAACTTAACTTCCTCCTCAAAGAAGGACTTTGGCCTGGCCCTATAAATAAGAGGGAGATTTCGACAATCCATAGAGAGCAAGGGAGGGGAATTTCGACAAGCATCTAGGAGGGCAAGAGGAGAGAATTTTCGACAAGCATCTAGGGCAAGGAGGATTTCGACAAGCCTCCTTCTTCATCCTTTTCCTTCTTTTTCGATTGGGTTCATGCTAGGGATTAATTATCTTGTGTTTCTTTGGAACTTAGCCATGAACTAAATCTATTTGGCTATGGTTATTGTGTTTTTTGGTTGTGAGAAGCTATTGGTTTTTGTTTAGGTAATAAGAGTTTGCACTTTTCTATTCAAGGTTTATTTATTATTGGTTCTTATTCTTGTTTCCGTGTGAATTGGGACAGGATCTCGTGAATTCATCTATTTATCTAATATCGGGAGAGTTAGATTCAAGAAACGAATGAATATGATCTTTTTTCAATCTATTGATGGTGAAGATTAATCCGGCTTAGGAATAAGTTAAGGATTTCAACGGCTAAGAGGAGCGCAAGATTGGTTGTTGTTCACCCTTGATTCACGCATGGATGTATTATCAAGGCATGCACAAGTAGCTAGAGTTTCGACTTAGGGATAAGAAGAAACCATTGAAGAACGCTCTGCCGAACCTTGAAGATTGCTGCCCAGACGCCCAAGTAGTTGCCCAGGCAACCATCAATTAGTTGCCAAGGCAACCCCGTTGTGCAAGTTGCCATGGCAACTGAGTTGCCCGTGCACTCTTTTACCAAGAGGATCCAATCGGCTATCACACCTCAACTCACGATAACCTGGCCTATCTCTCTCATTTGATCTCATATTTTCTTTTACTTTATTGCTTTCTAGTTTAGTTATTAGTTAAACTCCTATAATCCTTTATTTGTGTTTTTACTTTTCAAAGTGCAAGAGACTAGATTCTTGAAGTGGCACCAATCCCTGTGGAGACGACATCTTTTATACTATAACTTGCAACGTGTGTACTTGCACAATTGCGTAGCACTTATTACGCGCAAACAAGTTTTTGGCGCCGTTGCCGGGGATTGGCAGTAGCGACTTTGTTTTTATTTTATTGCACTTTCTTTTTACTTTTCTTGTTTAAGATTCAAAGGGGCTAACAAACTTTGGTTTTGCTTTGGTATATGACCAGGGCGAGACTGACTACACCAGAATATCCCTTTGATCCAGAAATCGAACGAACCTTACAAAGACTTAGACGAAGGATAAGATTAGCAATGGTGAATCAAGATGTTCCAGTAGGAGTAGGAGTGATTCTTGCACAAAACAGAACTATTCGAGACTATCTTGAAGAAGATCTTGATGGACTTAATCCAGGAGTTGTCGCACCTAAAATTGAAGCCGACCACTTTGAGTTGAAACCGATAATGTTTAATATGATAAACACAATTGGTCAATTTGGCGGCTCAGCAACTGAAGATGCACGACAACATCTAAAATCTTTCCTCGAGATTTGTAACTCGTTCAAAATACATAGAGTCACCCCCGATGTCTTACGATTAAGACTATTCCCCTATTCACCGAGGGATAGGGCGAAAGCATGGTTGAATAGCATTCCTGCCGGATCAATAGCATCTTGAACCGATCTATGTCGTGATTTCCTTGCTCGATTTAATCCTACAAATTTGACTGATAAGCTTCGTAACGATATTACTTCTTTTCGGCAGGCAGATGATGAATCCATGTACGAGGCTTGGGAGCGATATAGAGAACTTCTACACAAATGCCCCTACACGGATTCCCGGTGTGGACTCAAGTAACAATATTTTACAACGCCGTGAATACACCAACAAGGATGATGTTAGATGCCTCGGCAAACGGCATACTCCTAGATAAGTCACCGGAGGAAGCAATGCGAATTTTAAACAGCCTGGCCAAGAATGATAATCAATTCCCATCTACTAGAAGAGGAGGAGTTAGACGCCAAGTCACAATACATGAACTAGGATCATCAGATTCAATTTCGGCACAATTGGCCACTTTAACCAAGAAGGTCCAGAACATGCAAAAACCAAACAACACACATGAAGTCAAGGTAATGGATTCTTTTTGTGAGTTATGTGGTGATAACCATAATTCTTCTGAATGTATGCAGAATCCGGAATCCAGCTTCTATGTGGGGAATTACAATCGGAACAATAATGTGATGTCCAATACATACAATCCAGCTTGGAAGAAGCACCCGAATTTTTCATGGAGTAATCCCAACAATGCTCTAAACCAGAACAATCAGAATGCACAAGCATCGGGATTCCAACAGAATATGCCACGGCAAAAGTTGCCGCAACAACAACCGACAATATCTAGTTCTTTGGAAAATTCTCTAAATGCTTTTATGATGAAAACTGAATCTTATATGGCTGAGAATAATAACTTCATAAAAAGAACTGATGCTTTTATTAACAGGACCAAGATGAGATTGCAAAACCAAGAGGCGACAATCAAATCATTGGAAAATCAAGTCGGACAGTTTGCTCAAAATCTGAATACTAGACCGCAAGGAGGTTTACCTAGCGATACTAAAGTCGCAAGAGGAACTGGCCATGAGCAATGTAAGGCAATCACCACTAGAAGTGGCCAACAACTTAGAGAGGCTCAAACCCGCTCATCAAACAAAACTCCACAAAAAGATCAAGACGAACCTAGTTTCTTAAAGTCATTGTGTCCAAGAGAACAAGGCTAGGAGAGTTTGCAATAGTTTCCGCAACAGAGGGATGCATGCCAATGTTGCACAATCGTATGCCACCTAAGTTGAAGGATCCCGGAAGTTTCACAATACCCTGTTCTATTGGAAATCACTATATCGGGAAAGCATTATGCAACCTTGGAGCTAGCATAAACTTGATGCCTAAATTGGTTTTCCAGAAACTAGGAATCGAGAAGGCAAGACCTACAACAGTTATGCTACAGCTAGCCGATAGATCCTATGTGCATCTAGAGGGAAAAATCGAGGACATACTGGTAAAAGTTGATAAATTTATTTTTCCCGCTGACTTTATTATTTTGGATTGTGAAGCAGATGAGCATGCACCCATCATTCTCGGGAGACCATTCCTAGCAACAGGGAGAACCTTGATCGATGTTGAAAAGGGAGAACTCACAATGAGGGTGAATGACCAACAAGTTAAACTAAATGTGTTCCAAACACTAAGGCATGCCGATGATCCAAAAGAATGCCAACTTCTTCATGCCACGACAGAGTTTAACTTCGACGAGAAATTTAGTTGCCTCGGCGACTACATTGCCAAAGAAGAGGAACCTAAGGAGTATGAAGAACCGGTCAATGGGGAACAACAAGAAAAGGCAAGTTGGCTAGTCAATCGACCAGGAAAAGAAGCTGATCAAAATGTTGATGCTACACAAGAAGGCAATAGGGAGGAGGACGCGAATCTAGAGATATGCGATGCATTCCCGGATGAACAAAGTTTAGTTGCCTCAGCAACCATGGATGCGCATGCCTCGGCAACCCTCGACGCCTCGGCAACCCTCGACGCCTCGGCAACCATGGATGCGCATGGCTCGGTAACTCTTGACGCCGCTGCAGCCCTTGACGCGCATGCCTCGGCAATTTTGGGAGCAGTCGCCACAGCAGCACATGCCTCGGCAATACCCTGGTACGCGGATTTAGTTAATTTCCTTGTTTTTGGTATTTTACCTTATGGCATTACTCACCAAGGGAAGAAGCGGTTCCGCCATGATGCTAAGCATTACTTTTGGGACGAGCCTCTTTTGTTTAAACAATGTGCAGATCAGGTTATACGCCGATGTGTCCTTGAAGAAGAGCAACAGAATGTACTCTAGCAATGCCATTCTTCACCCTATGGAGGACATTTTGGAGGAACTCGTACCGCGGCCAAAGTTTTGCAATCCGGTTTGTATTGGCCAACATTGTACAAAGATGCCCAAGACTTTTACAAGCAATGTGACCGTTGCAAGAGGACGGGTAATATCTCTAGGCGACATGAGATGCCACTCCAAAACATCATCGAGGTGGAATTGTTCGATGTGTGGGGGATCGATTTTATGGGACCTTTCCCATCTTCATTCGACAACCTCTATATCTTACTTGTCGTCGACTACGTGTCTAAATGGGTTGAGGCAGCTGCAGGTCCCAACAATGATTCCAAGACCGTGCAACGATTCTTGCAGAAAAACATATTTACACGGTTTGGGATGCCGAGAGCAATTATCAGTGACGAAGGCAAGCATTTTGACAATAGACTAATTGCCAAGATGTTGCAACGCTTCGGCATATCACACAAGATCGCCACGGCATATCACCCACAAACCAATGGGCAAGCAGAAATTTCCAACCGGGAATTGAAGGGTATACTCGAGAAAGTTGTAAATCCCTCTAGGAAGGATTGGTCATTAAGACTATATGACACACTTTGGGCATATCGCACTGCATTCAAAACACCTTTAGGTATGTCCCCCTTCTGACTTGTCTATGGCAAAACATGCCATCTACCGGTGGAAATCGAACACAAGGCATACTGGGCAATCAAGACCGTGAATATGGATTGGGAAAATGCCGGAAAAAAGTGTTTGTTGGACCTCAATGAGATAGAAGAATTTCGTGCACTCGCCTATAACAATGCACGAATCTACAAGGAGAAAACAAAGAGATGGCATGACAAGAAACTATTGCCGCGGCAATTCATGCCAGGGCAACTACTTCTCTTATTCAATTATCGGCTAAAACTTTTCCCGGGAAAGCTAAAATCATGGTCGGGACCATTCGAAGTCGTCAAACCATTCCCTCATGGTGCTGTGATAATCAAGTTCATCTCTAACAACCATGAATTCAAAGTTAATGGACAAAGATTGAAGCACTACAATGGTGCCCATGTGGAACGTAACAAAGAAGTGGTCAACTTAGGAGATGCATGAGCATGCTCTCCTTTCAATATTTTCTTTTTCTTTTTATTTTCATTTTTATTTTTAGGAGATATTTTATTTTTTTTCATTACCTTTAGTTTCCAGGTTTTCTTTGTTTTCTTTTCCACAACAAGACTCACAACCACTACTTGCCACGGTAATCACAATAGAGGATGCCCCGACAACCAAAACTAAAGACATCCCGGCAACCACTGCAAAAGCCAAAGGTAAAGAACCTATACCCGAATCAACTCTTACAAAATCATTTTCTAATTTTTCAGATTCGGACGAGTCCTCCATTACACTAACAAAGACCGCACCAATTGAATCCTCCAAGCGAAAAGCCAATGACACTGATGAAGAGGATGATGAGGACAACCCCGTACGAGGATCGATTCCACCACCGGCAACAAGAAAACAACCATCGCGTTCAAGAAAGTGAATCAAGACACCGACAAAAAGGAAACTAATCATCTACGATGATGAACTCTCGGAGTAAGTCCTCGTATGCATTTTATTTTTTGTTATTTTTATTTTTCTTTAATGCATGCATTGAGGACAATGCCTCACTCGAGTTTGGGGGGGTTGTTATTAGTAGTTACCATGTTTAGTTACATTCATCTTAAGTATTACATTTAGGATACATAAATTGCTTGCCATGCCTTTAATTGGAACAAGAATTGCTTAGATTTGATGAATATCTGATGATGACTTTGCCAATGCACTTAATTGATAGAATTTTTATTCTAGGATAACCATGGAAAAACTTAGAATTTTACTATGATGCTAAATTTGATGAAACACTGTTGTGGTTTGATTGATTTAAGGAATTCTAGTGAACTTAGGTTGATAATTAACAAATTGGGGGATTAGAATAAAAATTGGATGAATGCTAGAGGTGCCCGAAATTGGCTATAGCATGTGCTAAAAAATTGATCGCTAGAGGTGCCCGAAACTGGCTCTAGTATACGTAAAAAAAATTTTGATCGCTAGAGGTGCCCAAAACTGGCTCTAGTCGAATAAATTAACTTAATAAAACTAAAAACAAAACACTAGAGGTGCCCAAAACTGGCTCTAGTTAAAACATGTTAAAAAGAACCCAATGAAGTAATTTGAAAACCTCTTGTTTGCATAGACTCCGAAAAATCAACTTGCACACAACTCCGCACACACTCACAAGCATTATAGTTTGATTCCGAGTAACTCCTAAGTTTTCCAAAAAATAAAAAGCCAATCATACTTTGTGCCCCGGTTCAGAGAATTGAAATCAAGTTCAAAGCTAAGTTTGTGAAAATTGAAGTCTTGGCAGGTAATTATGAGTTTGCATTGCTTGAGGACAAGCAATAGTTCGAGTTTGGGGGTGTGATAAGTGTTCAAAAGTACTATTTTTCTTACCCTTTTTACTCATATTATTGTTAAACTTAGGCTCATATTAGTTGCATAATTAGCCATTCATGCATTAATCCATGTTTCCTTCCATCGTTGAGCTTGATTACATAACTTGGTAGTTTTTGTGGGAAAAGATGATGCTTTGGTGTGTTTTGTGTGTATGTGCAAGATCACTTGCCAAAGCAAGGCTAGAGCTAGTTGCCAGGGCAATACATGAAGGAGACGCCGAGCTAGTTGCCAGGGCAATGCATGAAGGAGACGCCGAGCCAGTTGCCAAGGCAATTTTCGACAAGAGCAAAGGTGATATGGTAGTCAAAATAGATGACTAGACAAGCCCAAGATGACGAGGAGCAAAGCCCAATCCCAAAGGAATTTGATTTCCATGAAGAGATTAAAGAAGAATTAAATTCCAAGAAGATAGGAGAAGTTCTAGTAGGAATATAATTATAATAAAGAATTATATTCTTTAAAGATAATTTAATTCCAACTTAACTTCCACCTCAAAAAAGGACTTTGGCCTAGCCCTATAAATAAGAGGGAGATTTTGACAATCCATATAGAGCAAGGGAGTGGAATTTCGACAAGCATCTAGGAGGGCAAGAGGAGAGAATTTTCGACAAGCATCTAGGGCAAGGAGGATTTCGACAAGCCTCCTTCTTCATCCTTTTCCTTATTGTTCGATTGGGTTCATGCTAGGGATTAATTATCTTGTGTTTCTTTGGAACCTAGCCATGAACTAAATCTATTTGGCTATGGTTATTGTGTTTTGTGGTTGTGAGAAACTATTGGTTTTTGTTTAGGTAATAAGAGTTTGCACTTTTCTATTCAAGGTTTATTCATTCTTGGTTCTTATTCTTGTTTGCGAGTGAATTGGGAGAGTATCTCATGAATTCATCTATTTATCTAATATCGGGAGAGTTAGATTCAAGAAACGAATGAATATGATCTTTATTCAATCTATCCGGCTTAGGAATAAGTTAAGGATTTCAACGGCTAAGAGGAGCGCAAGATTGGTTGTTGTTCACCCTTGATTCATGCAGGGATGTATTATCAAGGCATGCACAAGTAGCTAGAGTTTTGACTTAGGGATAAGAAGAAACCATTAAAGAACGCTCTACTGAACCTTGAAGATTATTGCCCAGACGCCCAAGTAGTTGCCCAACTAGTTACCCAGGCAACCATCAATTAGTTACCAAGGCAACCCCGTTGTGCAAGTTTCCACGGCAACTGAGTTGCCCGTGCACTCTTTTACCAAGACGATCCAATCGGCTATCACACCTCAACTCACGATAACCTGGCCTATCTCTCTCCCATTTGATCTCATATTTTCTTTTACTTTATTGCTTTCTTGTTTAGTTATTAGTTAAACTCCTATAATCCTTTATTTGTGTTTTTACCAGTGCAAGAGACTAGATTCTTGAAGTGGCACCAATCCCTATGGAGATAGGGTATACTTGCACAATTGCGTAGAACTTATTACGCGCAACACTTACCACCATTATACCTCCCTTTTTCGGTACACATTGTACCAGACTTACCCATGTACTATCAGAGATAGGGTATATAATGTCGGCGTCAAGCCACTTGATGATTTCTTTCATTACAACCCCTTCCATGGCATGATTCAGTCTCCTCTGGGCCTCAATTGAAGGTTTGTGATCATCTTCCAACAAAATCTTGAGCATGCAGACTGTCGGGCTAATTCCCTTCAAGTCGGCAATTGTCCATCCTATTGCCTTTTTGTGTAGCTTCAACATTTTGATCAGCTTTTTTTCCTGCTCAGGCTGTAACTTAGAAGAAATAATTACATGCAGTGTATTATCGGTTCCTAAGTATGCATATTTTAGTTGCTCTGGCAATTGTTTCAACTCAAGAATCGATGGTTGTTCAATAGAGGGTTTTTTCGAGCTTACCTTCCTTACCTGAGTAATCCAGTGGTTCAAAGTATGTATCTGGTCGATTGACTAGCCAATTTGCCTCTTATAGAAGTTAAATTACTTTGTCTATCCTTCACTTATAAAAGGATGAAGCCTCCATTATTGTAAGGGAGATTTTCTTTCATTTATGAAATATTTAGTGAGTTTCTATTTGCAAGTGTTGATTACTTGTGCCTTCGAAGTCTTCTTCAACATAAGTTCGACGAGTTCTTGTGAGGGAGATCATCTTCACACTCTTGCTTGCCTAGATAATCGTGTCTGGGAGGGTGGATTAGAGCCGCTTAAGGTTGCTTGCTTAGATAATTGAGTCTAAGAGGGTACCGAGGACAAAACAACATCAACAATTCGCAAGCCATCTTCATCTTCAACCTTCACACAATCTTCCATAATTCGATAAACAAAACTGGAATTTTCAGATTTGTTTTACTTATCTCTTTCTCAATCTCTTTTAATCTTTTTTTATATTCTTATTTCTTATCATATAATCCTTCATCTTGTCTTTCTTTCTTTAAATTCCATCCTTGAATATGAAATATTCAAGAAAATCCCTCCTCTTTTCTCTTGAATTTTCAGATCTACCCAAACTTCCTTGATTGAGTCTAGAGCTCCTAGTTCTTGCAACAACTTGATTGAAGGCTTCCAAATCCAAGATTGTGCTACTCTATCATTTGGTATCAGATTTCGGATGATTCTTGACGAGAATTTTGGCATTTCTAGTGAAAAACTCAAAAATTAGGGAAAATTCATCAAATTTAAACGAGTGAATTTTGAGCTGAAAATGTGCAGATCATATCTAAACCTTTGGAGGAGTCACCACATAAAATTTCAGAATTTTTTGACATAGGGAACACCTCGAACGAAGTAGACCAAGTTGCTGTAAAATTCTAGGGTTTTCGGGGGTTTTCTAATTTTCTTTCATTCTTAGCCATTAGTTTTCGTTTGTTTTAGCTTTTATTACTTCTTACACATCTTCTAACACGTTCTTGTTTCCTTGTGTTAGTACGACTAAAAGTTGCACAAACTCTTCTTTCTTCTTGCAACTATAATTCTATTGGTGTCTAACCTTTTCTTTGGATTCTTAAAGCAATTAAGATGTTTTATTCTCTTTTCAACACTCGTTATCGTATACCAATAAATATTTTTCGGTCACGATGTAAGATACAAGGTAATCTATGTTCTTTAATTATTGATGGTGACAGTCGTGTAAACTTAGTGAGCAGTTTCATTGTTGATGCACTCGATCTACCTGTAATCACTCATTTTTATCATGTAAATACATATTAGTATTGCATGTATACATATTATATTATATGTTTATTGTTTGCATGAGTATTACTAATATATATAAGGTGTGGTGTGCATGTATATTATAAGCTATGTATGTATACGTATTAATGGTGTATGTGTGTCGCGTATGTATCTAGAGTACGAGCGTATTTGTTTAATGTATATAGATGTTATGTTAATTATGTGTATGATTATATATACGTATGCCAGTATGTTATACTTGTATAAGTATACGTTTGTATTATGTATGTGTATTGCTGCTATAATTATATTATTATTAATATTATTGGGCTAATATGAAATGAAATCCAAAAAAATTATATATTAAACCAAATAAGTAAATTACACCCAAGTCCATTACAAATAGTTACAAGGCCGGTTGGCCCAAACCTTATCTAATTACAACTGTGTGCGGTGTGATGTGGGTCGTTGGACCAAGATCTGGTCCAACGGCCACGATCCAACCAAGGAGCCAAAATATCGCGCCACGCGTGTTCCACACGTATGGACCGTTCGAGTGCCACGCGCGTCACGGTCCACGCTACGGACGCGCTGATATCCCACGCGTGCGGGAGCCCCACGCGCTCTGACTCCTCGACTGCTGAGCTCCACGTGGCAAGATCTGGAGCCGTTTCACCAAATCGAGTCTTCATCTGGGCCGTTCGTCCTTCAAGCCATCTTGACCGTTAGATCAGATCTGATCTAATGGCCGAGAACGCGTCTGGCCGCTGGCAGAGCCCCCACACCGTCACCATGCCGATCTTCAACCACCACGCTCAGAACATGTCAAACACAGCAAGAAAAGTTTGTCAGTCCAGATCTGAAAAAAGGCAAATAACATGCAACTTGCACCAAAACAAAGACAAGCATATATACGAAACAAGTAATTTGTAACAAAAGGAGGGGAGACAAGAACAAAGAGGTGGTAACAAAAAAACGAGAGAGTTGTAACAGAGAAGATTGTAACAAAAAAACAGAAAGTTGTAACCAGTCAAGTTATAATCGAAAGTCAGTCTAGTGGTAATTACTTGTTTCCTTTTCTTATTTTTTGCATGCATATACAAAGAGGTAAACAAAAAAAGAGAGAGAGAGTCAGAGATCTTACCGTCGCCGTCTGTGGGTCTCCCTTCCTCAGTGACAAGTCTTTCGGCTTCCCAAACCCAGAGACGGTGAACTGAAGGGAGGGGAAGACCCCTTGTAGTTTCGTTTTGGGTTTAAAAATGTTTTTTTTTTCGTTTCGTATTTCCTAGATCTAAGGCAAATAGAGGTGTATCCTCTGAATCCAACCTCAGATTCGTGTCGAGGGTGAGACGAGGGTTATTTTGGTAGGTGATTGAGGCTCGTCGGCGCCAGTTAGCGGGGGCCGGCGGTGGAGAACACGGCGGCCGGCCGCCGGATTCTAGGATTTATGGGGGAAAGTTGAGAGAAAACGAAGAACAACAGGCTATTGCAAAACTGAAAAATGAAACAAAATGGAGGAAAATTGGATTCGGCCTAAAAAGAGGGTTTTTATAGTCATTATTATTTCGTGAAATGGGAAAATCACACACTATATCCCCCCACGTTTCCAATATTTTCATTTTTGTCTTGCCGCATGGTATATTTACAACTCTGGTCCCTCTTGTATTTCAAAATCTTGCAATCCAGTCCCTAAATTACACCGAATCAGTTTTTAAATGGTAAAATTACGCCTTTAGCCATCCCGCGTTTTTGAACTTTTCATTTTGGGTTTGCCCCTTGGTCTAATTACAGTTTTGATCCTTTTAGGTTCTGTTTGTTTCACATTTTCGTCCCTAATTTACATATTATTGTTATTTAATTTCTGCCACTGACCTTTATTTTCCTTTCATTTCAGTCCTGTTTCTTTGTAAATACTCATGTTCGTATTATAATCGTATATGTTAATGTTTTTTTGTCTCATTTTATATCCCTCGTATATGCCTCGTATTTTATGTTTACATGTATATGTGTATTAAGTTTATGATAATTATGTATCTTTTTTTTGTTCGGTTATTCATATTAAGCATGTTATGTTTTAGTTGATTCGTACATGGTATATTTTGTATTTTTATATGTGTATCTTTTCTTGTTTTTTAGGGTTACATGTTAGTGTATTTACCCTTTTTGTACGATATGTTGTCCCATATATGTTGAAATATGTTTTATTACTAGCATGTATGTCTTTTTGAAATATTTGTTCGTCTATATACGTATTTATTCCTACCTTGTTATTGTGGCATGTTAAGTTTGCTTTTATCTGATATTAAGCTTGGTATGTATATGTGTATTTTAATTGCGTATTTCATTTATTCTAGATTAGTATTCTGATATATGACTATTTATTGTTCTTAAATTATCTGCTATGTCTTATATTTTTGTCACTAAAATTGCATATGGTATATAAATTGTTAATGCGGTGCCCTTTTATCCGAGCGTAAACGGGGCCAGTATCAGGCGTAGTGATAGTGATTGGGCGTTTATTCTCGGATAACGGGGCCCTTAAAATTTATTCGCAATTATGCCCGAATTTTAAATAATCGTCATTTTAATCCGAAAAATCCAATATTAATAAAGCTGTAATTATTAAAGTACCAATTTTGGGCGGTGTGCGGGTGCTAATCCTTCCCCATCCGTAACCGACTCCCGAACCCAATCTTTTTGAATCTCTAGTTTTATGGTGTCCGGCCTACCTAAGTGGCCGGTGGCGACTCCATTTTTTTTAAAATGCGGTTTTTTTAAAACCCCACGGAATAAATATTTTATATCCAAAAAATCACGAACATCTTTCAAAAACACTTTGAAAATCCTCGTTTTTTAGCGATGATAAAAAGAAAGGGACATCGCTACAGATGGCGACTCCGCTGGGGACATTTTTTGTTTTTTTTTGAAAAAAAAACAAATGAGAGTCAAGCTTTTAAAATAATTACCGCTTTACTAATATTGGAAGTTTCGGATTAAAGTGACTATTAAATTAACATTCAGTCAGTACCTTTGGGGCTCGAGTACCTTATGCTTTCGTAACGATATCGTTCCTTCGTACGGGCATAAGCGAATGGGTCCCCCTGAATTGAACCCGGTTGAAAGGAGCCTATAATGGGTGATGATCGGGGGACTTGCTACTCTTAGTAGAGGACAACAAGGACAATTCGGGTACTTCCTAGCACCAACACTACATGTAGAGAACATAGAAACCCACCCTGTTAGAGCCATGCGGATAACCTTAGGTGTTTTAGACGGGATAAATAGGGTTGTTTTGTGTGTTTATTCTGTTTAATTTTGTCCTTTTATTTACATATTCATTAATTTTATCTGGTACTGACTTGTTTTCTTTTCGCTTTTGTTTTTCATCATACATCGTGCATTTGCATCACATAAAGGTACTGGATCAAGTGGTTTGCCTGATCAGAAAGTCTTTTCATCATACATCGTGCATTTGCATCACATAAAGGTACTGGATCAAGTGGTTTGCCTGATCAGAAAGTCTTTCACCATGGAAAACAGGTGTCTTAGGAAAGAATAGCTTAATTTGTCAGGTAGACATTGGTCAGAGGTCAACCAGAAAATCCAAGGGGACAGTTTGCCGAACGAACGCGTAATAGCAGGGTACACCTATGTGAGTCTCCAACAGAACGACCTATGGGATCTTCAAAGCATTTGGGAAAGATGGGACCGAAGACTACAAGACTTGTTCTGCGATAGTTATGGCGACATTGCACAATTGTTATATGTTCGGGTTAACCAACCCCTACTCCGAGCTATAGTCCAGTTCTGGAATCCGACTTTTTGCTGCTTCACCTTCAATGGGCAGGACATGATGCCTACGGTAGAAGAATACACTGCTTTACTTAACCAGAAAAATATTCAGGAAGATTGGATCTACGCAAAGCCTCCGAGGAATCAGAATTACACTGCGAAACTCAAAACCTTTGCGGGAATGAGTGATGATTGGGTTAATGGCCTCCTTCAGATCCGAGGAGACAATACAGTCTTTGCATGGGAAAGTATTCGGGACATCATACCGACACATCCAGACGAGGCAAAGAAAATGGACTTGTTCGCCTTAGGAATATATGGCTTGGTGATCTTTCCAAGAGTACTCGGGAACATTGACATAGCCATTCTGGATTTGTTCGAAACGGAAAGCAAACCCAGTACCAGCAATCTTGGTCGAGACTTTCATTTCCTTAAATGCTAGCCGGAAACATGAAGAAGGACGTTTTCGAGGATGCGCACATCTGTTACAAGTATGGATTCAGAGTCACATATGGAAGACACCGACGAGGGTCCTGCCGGGGATATCCTTCCAAGGTTTTTCGCCTTTACGGGAGTACTTAGCAAAGGAATGGTGAGAGGATTTGAAAACAAAAATGTGGACCAGTTTTTTTAGGAACATTCAAGATGAAGACATAGCATGGAGGGTCCCATGGCTCGGTAAAGTTAATTATTTTCTATATAGTTGTGGTGACTTCAACTGGCTGATGATGTTGGGATTGCATGGAGGGATCGCCTGTGCTCCGATTTTAGTGTCTCGACAGTTCGGATCACGACAGTTCATTTCCAATACCGCCGGATTAAGCCAAACTGAATTTCTTTTCAAAAGGGAGTTCAAAGGAAAAATTTAGACCATCATGAGGGCCTGGGACCATTGCTACCGAATCAGGGTGGAAGGAGATACCGAGCACATGACTACCCCAGATTACGATCTTTGGAGACGTTTGAGGGTTAATAATGTGATTCTCGAATCTGATCAAGGACCAGTAGTGTCACTCGAAGAGCTTACAAGGGTGGTGCTGTCTGAAGATGACATCTTAAGGAATGAACTCGAAGAAGTTAAAAGGAAAATGGACATCCAACAGACCCAACATGCGAGCGAGCTCTATAAGGCAAGCTTAGAGGTTGACGAGCGGGACGAGATCATTAGGCAGTTGAAGAAATTAAATGTAGATTTGAGCGACAAGAACACTCTTTATCAAAAAGATGCCCTTCTATTACAAGCCAAAATACAGAAGGCCAGCCGGAGTCAATTCATAGCCGTGGAAAGAGAAAGAATGAACGGCATCCGTTTGGTGGAAGAAGAACGAGAAATCAACAAGAGAGCGATCGGGAAAGAGATAGAAAGCTGCCGTTTGGGTATGGAGGAAGAAAAACGGTCTGCCAAGAAGGTCATTAATCAGGAAAAGGAAAGACTCAGGCAAGAAATCAGCAAGGGAAAACAAGCTATCCATCATGAGAAAGAAAGCGTCGCCGCATGGAAAAGAAAGTCCATGAGTAGCCGAAATAGACTGTTAGAGATGCAAAAACTGTACGATGACACTATTCAAAGTCTGGAGCAAAGCCAAAGTCAGAATGGCGAGTTAAAAGGAAAGGTGGCGGAAGTTGAACATTCACTTCGAATGTACTGCCGTAGGAATAGCTTCGCTGAGCTGCAAGAAAGAGAGCGCGAAGTGGGTGTGTTACAAGCACGGATTGAGTCCCTCGAAGCAACTGTTGAGGATTACAAGGAAAGGATTAGTGTATTCGAGGAGGCTGCAGCCGGAGGGGACACCTATTGGCAGAAGAGACTATACGACGCTGCCCGAATGGTACAGGACAGGGACCAGTATTACGCAAACCTAATGGTGGACATACAGCGAGTCGCCAGGCATGTGAATGATTTAGCCGTCGAGGCTGAGACACTCTGACCTTTCATAGCCCCGGGAATGGAAGAAGCTCTCAGGTTCCTCAAGCTGCTCAGGGCAATTGGAAAATTAGGAGATAAAGCTAGAGCCTATCTATAAGACTCTGTGTTGTAATTAGATCTTTTGTATTAGGGATCTTTATTTTGTAACACGAACTTTGTTGTAATCCAGACCCTTTAATTTCTGTGGAAGTAGTTCAAAAGGGTGATTACCAGCGGAATCAGTACCTTATCTGCATACATTCTTGCATTTGCATCATGACATTCGCATCATTATACATGCATTTATTTCTTGCAACCATATTAACATTATGAATATTGTGGCGTTGTGTGTAGTTAACCCGCAATCATTCATCACCCATACTTTACCCGGTTACAAAGAAAGCTCATGGAAGACAGGACAATCAGTCTAGAGAGAGGGCAAAAAGAGCTCGAAACAAGGCTTGAAGAGGCCCAGAGAAGCCTCAGTGATCAGATTGCGCAGTCGCAAGCATCTATAGTATCCGACATAACCGCATTATTGGCTGAGAGTATGGGAAAAAGAGTCGAAGGAGAAACCATTCAAGAGCCAGAGGGTACCCCAGCTCATTACAAGGTTCAACCAACTGCACCAAACCCGGCTAGGAAGGTGTATATCGACCCTGCAGGAATGTCATCTAGTTTTCAAGTAGGGGCACCTGAAACTCAACCCCTCGATGCTGAAGCACTCTATGAAGAAGAAGTGCCGGACCTGAACATGGTTGAAAGGATCAGGAATGAGGTAGCGAAAAAGTGGGAGGAAAGATTTCGCCTCATGGAGGAAAAATTTAAAGCGTTACAATCAAATGAAGAATCAGGAAATGATGCTAGCGACTTAAGTCTGGTGTCCGATCTTGTCCTATCGCCAAAATTTAAAACGCTAGAGTTCGACAAATACGATGGAACCACATGTCCTTCTGTACACATAACAATGTACTGTAGAAAGATGGCGGCCTACCATAAGGACGAAAAGCTACTGATCCATTGTTTCCAAGACAGCCTAACTGGAGCGGCGTTACGGTGGTACACCCAGTTGAGCAAGGCAAATGTTAAGACATGGAAAGATCTGTCAAAAGCATTTATTGAGCAATACAAGCATGTAACAGACATGACCCCCAACAGAATTATGTTAGAAAATATGGGGCAGAAGTCCAACGAAAGCCTGCGGCAATACGCCCAAAGGTTGAGAGAAGTGGCCGCCCAAATTCAGCCACCTATCCCTGAGCATGAAATTACGCCGCTATTTGTCAATAGTCTGAAAGGGGCACTCTTTGATCGTCTCATTAATAACACAACGCAGTGCTTTGCTGACTTAATCAGGACTGGAGAGTCCCTTGAACTGGCAACTAAGAGCGGTAGAATTGATGGTGGGGAAGGGTCTCGAAAGTATAACAAGAGAAATGAAGTATACACTACCAACACTTATACCTCCCCGAAGAACTTCACAGTCTCACAGCCACAAGCACCTGTTTCGTACTCAGAACTTTATTCCAAGTTGAATGAAGCAGACCTGGTCCGTCCATATATCGTTACTCCTGTCAATCCGCCCTTCCCGTCTTGGTATAATCCTAACGCGCATTGCGACTATCACGGCGGAACCCCTGGACATCCCACTGAGAACTGCCTTGCTTTCAAAAAACTTGTGCAGAACTTAATCGATTCTGGGATATTGAAGTTTGAAGAGCCGAGTGTAGCCAACAACCCGCTGCCTAATCATGGGAGCAGAGGGGTAAATGTTATTGAAGAATACTTTACCAGGAAGATTAAGGATGACGTGTCAGAAATCAAGTCTCCTTTACGGTGGGTATTTCAACAGTTATGCATGGCCCGTATGATCGACAAATGCATGATAACAAGGCAGAAGGGATGCAGAGTGTATTGCGAATTTTCGATTCAAGCCCAAACTTTTCTTTCTATACGAGCCACAAGCCCTTTATAGATAAGCGAGACAAGCCGGTTTGAGATGAAGAAGGAAAGGATACTTGGAATGGTCCGGGCACCATACTGAAGGGAATGATATCCAAGAATGTGATGAGTTCAAGAAATTGGTGCAGCAATTGATGAATGAAAAGTAAATAGAATTCTTTGAGGAGCCTATGGGGAAGAAGGGGTCGGCCGTACACATGACGGATAGCCCCAAATCTAAATACGGGAAGGATAGACCTTTTATCATCTCTCCCAGGCCAGGGAATGCAGGTGTCTCCCAAGGAGAAACCAGCAAGATAAGTCACAGGATTATCATTTCAGCACCATCTCCATTCCCATTCAAAGATATGCGACAAACCCCCTGGAATTATGCTGTAAATGTGACCACGCCAGAAAAACCAGAACACGGTCATTTCACATGGAGCGGCCGATGTTATTCCTCTGAGGCTTTGAAAGCAGCTAAAAAAGATAAGGGCAAGAGTACAGCAGTTAGCCATGCGCATATATTTGGAGAAGAACCTCCCCCAAAGATAAATGAGCCGGTAACTGAGGCCCAGGCCAAAGAATTTCTGAAGTTCTTGAGGCATAACGAGTACAGCATAGTGGAACAACTACGAAAGCAACCGGCCAGAATCACAGTACTGGAATTACTCTTGAATTCAGAAAAGCACCGGGAGACGTTACTAAAAGTGCTGAATCAAACATTTGTGCCCTAGGACATTTCTGTAACAAACCTGGACATGATAGTGGGGCATATCACTGCCTATAATCATATAACGTTCAATGATGATGAGATCCATGAGGGAGGAATGGGGTCTACCACTGCTCTTAACATCACTACCCACTGCAAGGGGTATGTAGTACCAGACGTACTGATCGACAATGGGTCAGCATTGAACGTCTTGCCCATGGTGACCCCGCAAAAACTGCCAATAGATGGTTCGCACCTAAAGCCCTGCCACAATTCGGTAAGAGCCTTTGATGGTATGCAAAGAGGAACAATGGGGAAAATTGAGGTGCCCCTATTGCTCGGACCAACTGAATATGTGGTCGATTTTGTGGTGATGGACATAAAACCATCTTACAGCTGCTTGTTGGGAAGACCATGGATCCACTCCGCAGGAGTTGTCCCCTCATCATTGCATCAGAAATTAAAATTTTTAGTCGAAGGCAAATTGGTCACAGTAGAGGCAGAGCAGGAATTTGTTGCTTCAGTGACATCAGACGCCCCCTACATTCAAAATGATGAAGATGCTGCAGAATGCTCGTTCTGAGCATTGGAACTAGTAAATGCCACATT
This sequence comes from Hibiscus mutabilis, assembly GCA_019671005.1. Classification (NCBI taxonomy): domain Eukaryota; kingdom Viridiplantae; phylum Streptophyta; class Magnoliopsida; order Malvales; family Malvaceae; genus Hibiscus; species Hibiscus mutabilis. The sequence goes on along the minus strand of CM033735.1, from coordinate 26,081,868 downwards.
CGTTTCGGAGGGAAGTCGGATCCCCTACCCCAGGTTATCTAATTGTACCAAGATGACCATCGCAGAAACTTTAGGCCGAGGAGCCAAAGTAGGAAAAGGGCTGGGGAAGAAATTACAAGGAAACCTGAGACCCAAGAATATGATAACCAAGAAGGATCATTTCGGGCTGGGTTACCAACCAAGTGTCCAACAGAAGAAAGATGAATATAAGAGGGAGGAAGAGCAAAGAAAAGCCAGATCTAAAGGAGAAGACATTCCGTGGAGACCGATGTCCTTTCCTAGTTTGAAAACCACTTTTGTCTCCGGAGGGTTCTACCAGCCAGGTCAAGATGTTGGAGAGGCAATGAAGAAAAATGAGGTACTCAACCAGGAGGAGATACTCAGTGAATCATTTGAAGGGATGTACATCAACATGATAGCTGAAAAGGACCGAGGCAGCAAAATGTTGACCAACATCCGCCCTTGCCGTCCCGGGGAAACACTCGATAACTGGAGCTGCATTGATCCACCTGTAGTTTTTAGGAATAGATTAGAGTAATGCTCCTAATCAACCTTTTGTTTTTGCCCGTAATCAATGGGGATCTCTTGTACGGGGCACCTATGTTAACTTTTTGATTGAAATGAAAATATCCCCACTTTCCTAAAATGACCGAAGATTTATTTATTTCATTCATGCATTCTTCATATTCATTCCCTTCATATAAAGCCGTCTCTTTCCCAATACAATTCATTCTCATTTAATGCAGCTCGCTCATGATTGATGATATGAATGATACCGGATCCAATCCTAGAGTGAATTTTGAATGCCCTGAGGTCTCGGAGGGAATTGAGGAAGGATATGATGAGATAGAAAGTGAGGTCCCGGAAGAGTTAAAAAGAATGGTGGATAACGAAGAAAGACAGATCATGCCCCATCAAGAAGAAACAAAGTTGTAAACTTGGGGACTGAAGAAGAGAGAAAAGAAATAAAAGTAGGAACGACGATTTCCTCAAAAACCAAGCATGAACTGATAGCCCTACTTCAGGAATTCAAGGATGTCTTCGCCTGGACTTATCAAGATATGCCAGGGTTGAATACCGACCTAGTGGTGCACAAATTGCCAACAAAATCGGAGTGAAAACCAATACAACAAAAACTTCAGAGAATAAGACCAGATATGCTGCTAAAAATCCGAGAGGAAGTGAAAAAGCAGTTTGATGCTGGATTCTTGGAGGTAGCCAAATACCCCGAATGGGTTGCAAACATTGTACCAGTACCAAAGAAAGATGGGAAAGTTCGTATGTGTGTAGATTATAGGGATCTGACCGGAGCCAGCCCTAAAGACAACTTCCCTTTACTACATATTGACACGCTGGTTGACAACACTGCAGGACATTCATGGTTTTCCTTCATGGACGGCTTCTCAGGGTACAACCAGTTAAAGATGGACCCTAACGACATGGAGAAGACCACATTCATAACCATGTAGGGCACTTTTTGTTATCGAGTGATGCCGTTTGGGCTAAAGAACGCAGGGGCAACATACCAAAGAGCAATGGCAACTCTTTTCCATGACATGATGCACAAAGAAATAGAAGTATACATGGACGATATGATTGTCAAGTACCGAACAGAGGAAGAGCACCTACAAAACTTGAGAAAACTATTCCAAAGACTACGGAAGTACCAACTGAGGCTCAATCCTGCCAAGTGTACCTTCGCAGTTACTTCTGGAAAACTCCTAGGGTTCGTGGTAAGCAGAAGAGGGATTGAGATTGATCCAGATAAAGTGAAAGCCATCCAGGATCTCTCACCACCCCGCACTCAGAAGGAAGTCCGCGGTTTCTTGGGGAGACTGAATTATATCTCTTGTTTCATTTCCCAATTAACCGACCAATGTGACCCGGTCTTCAGACTTCTTAGAAAGAATAATCTTGGCGTGTGGGATGAAGAATGTCAAAGAGCCCTAGAAAAGATCAAAAAGTACCTAACAAATGCTCCAATTTTAGTCGCACCAGTACCTGGTCGACCACTAATTCTCTACTTGACAGTTTTTGAGAATTCAATGGGATGCGTACTGGGGCAACACGATGAGTCAAGAAAAAAGGAGCAAGCCATCTATTACCTAAGCAGGAAATTCAATGATTGCGAAACGCAGTACCCGCCAGTGCATAAGCTGTGTTGTGCTCTAGTTTGGGCAACCAAGCGGCTTAGACAGTACATGCTGTACCATACTACCTGGTTGATATCCAAGCAAGATCCATTGAAGTTCTTAATGGAAGCGCCAGCACTAACGGGAAGGATGACCCGATGGCAGATGCTCTTATCCGAATTCGACATCGTATATGTTAATTAGAAAGTCATAAAAAGGAGTGCCGTAGCAGATTTCCTAGCTAGTCGCGCTTCGGATGACTATAAGGCATTGAACTTTAATTTCCCAGACGAAGACTTGATGTGCATTACAATCGAAGAAGAGGTTTCAGATGATAAAATCATGGAAACTTTACTTCGATGGAGCCTCTAACGCCCTCGGACATGGGATAGGAGCAGTGCTAATTTCTCCTGAGGACGTCTATTATCCTTTCACCAGCAGATTGGAATTCTTCTGCACAAACAATATAGCTGAATACGAAGCTTGCGTCATGGGACTGAACTCAGCCATCGAGAGAAATGTTAAGGAACTTCGAGTGTTTGGAGATTCGTCCTTAGTCATTTACCAATTGCGCGGGGAATGGGAAACCAGGGACCCGAAGTTGGTCAAATATTACGAATTGATCCAAGAGCTCACCAAAGAGTTCGAAAAGGTCAGCTTCAATTACCTGCCCCGAGAAGAAAATCAGATGGTAGACGCATTGGCAACCTTGGCATCCATGTTTAAAATAAACACCGGGGCAGAAATGAAGCCCATTGAGATGCAGACGTTTGAAAGTTCTGCTCATTGTTGTAATGTACAGAAAGAGAGTGATGGAAACCCATGGTACTATGACATCTTTGCAATATGTCAAGCTTCGAAGTATCCAGAAGGGGCAAACGACAATGACAGAAAAACGCTCAGAAAAATGGCAACAAAATATGTCCTAGATGGGGAGATCCTATATAGGAGGAGTCATGATCAGACATTACTGAAATGTGTGGATGCCCGGGAGGCGAAGGAGATCTTAGCCGAAGTACATGATGGGCTCTGTGGAACGCACGCCAACGGGCTGTCTATAGCCTGAAAAATTATGAGATATGGTTATTTCTGGCTGACCATGGAGGGAGATTGCATCAATTATGCCAGGAAATGTCACAAATGCCAAATCTACGCTGACAACATTCATGCACCCCCATCGCCTTTACACACCATGAATTCTCCGTGGCCTTTCGCAGCATGGGGCATGGACGTCATCGGGCAGATTCATCCGAAAGCTTCCAATGGACACCGTTTCATTTTGGTCACCATAGACTACTTCACTAAATGGGTAGAGGCAGCGTCTTACGCCAACATCACCAAGACTACAGTATGTAAGTTCTTAAAGAAGGAGATTATTTGTCGATACGGATTGCCGGAAAGGGTCATCACCGACAACGCTTCCAATCTGAATAACAAAATAATGACGGACGTATGCACTCAATTCAAGATAACACACCACAATTCCACAGTCTATCATCCTAAAATGAATGGAGCAGTGGAAGCAGCAAACAAGAACATAAAGAAGATCATAGCGAAGACTACGGATACCTACAGGGATTGGCATGAGAAGTTGCCATTTGCCCTTTTCGCCTATAGGACGTCCATTCGCACGTCAACAGGGGCAACACCCTACTCCTTGGTGTACGGTACCGAAGCAGTGCTTCCCATCGAGGTAGAGATTCCGTCTCTCCGGGTCTTAAACGAAGTAAAATTGGAAGAAGCTGAATGGGTGCAGGCTAGACTCGACTAGCTAAATCTCATTGACAAAAAGAGACTAAAGGCCATTTGTCATGGTCAGATGTACCAAAAGCGGATGGTGCAGGCATACAACAAAAAGGTATGCCCAAGAGAATTCAAAGAAGGGGATCTGGTGCTCAAGAAAATTCTCCCTATCCAGAAGGATTCTCGAGGAAAGTGGATGCCCAACTGGGAAGGGTCGTACGTCGTAAAAAAGGCCTTCTCATGAGGAGCTGTGATCCTAACAGAAATGGATGGGGACGAGCTAAAAAATCCTGTAAATTCTGATGCTGTCAAGAAGTACTATCTTTAAAAAAAATGATGAAAAATGAAAAAGAGAACAAAAATGGAGAGCTCAGGGCAAAAACCCGAAACCGGGCGTCTTGAAGCAAAGGAAGGACCCAGGTTGAAAACCCGTAAAGGGCGGCTCGAGTAAATTGAAAAGTTGAATATCCGAAGAGAAGGGTATCCCCATGAACATCATGAAGAGGAGGCTTCAGGCAAAAAATTCTACACCGGTTGACAGGATCATGTATCATTCATATCGAAGATAATGAGGGATCTTGTATTTCATACTTAACTTTTCTTTTTTCTCATGTTGTCATACCTTTCTCCTTTTTAAGATATCCCAAGCCCTTAATCGTAATAAAACCGTGTTTTTGAGCATCCATTCCTTGTCTTCTTGTTAATTTTAGTCAAATAAGTTAACATAGGCTTATAGTGAAACAAGAGATTTCGGAGCATCACTGTGATTTAACCTTAAAAATGCAGGTGATCAAAGAAAACGATGTTAACTCCGTCCTCTAGTTCCCTACATAATGGCTGTTGATAGGGAAAGCGAAAAGCTTCAAACAACCGGATAGGATGACCAATGGCGTACGTCCTATCTATTCAAGGAAGGCATGCGAGATAACAAGAGAGATCTTTTGGGTGAAAACCCAGAAGGGCACCCCTCTAAAAAAAACAACAAAAAAAACTCTCTCTAAAGTGAAAACCCGAAAGGGCAGTTTAGAATTCCAAGTCGTAATTAGAGAAAAAAAAAGGTTGGAATGGTTGAACCTGACAGTGAAGCGGGGTATCGATGCCCGTAAGAAAGGAGAAAGCGAACATCAAGATCAAATAAGGACGTTTTCTTAAATGCTAGCCGGAAACATGAAGAAGGACGTTTTCGAGGATGCGCACAACTGTTACAAGTATGGATTCAGAGTCACATGTGGAAGACACCGACGAGGGTCCTGCAGGGGATATCCTTCCAAGGTTTTTCACCTTTACGGGAGTACTTAGCCAAGGAATGGCGAGAGGATTTGAAAACAAAAATATGGACCAGTTTCTTCAGGAACATTCAAGATGAAGACATAGCATGGAGGGTCCCATGGCTCGGTAAAGTTAATTATTTTCTATACAGTTGTGGTGACTTCAACTGGCTGATGATGTTGGGATTGCATGGAGGGATCGCCTGTGCTTCGCTTTTAGTGTCTCGACAGTTCGGATCACGACAGTTCGTTCCCAATACCGCCGGATTAAGCCAAACTGAATTTCTTTTCAAAGGGGAGTTCAAAGGAAAAATTCAGACCATCATGAGGGCCTGGGACCATTGCTACCGGATCAGGGTGGAAGGAGATACCGAGCACATGACTACCCCGGATTACGATCTTTGGAGACGTTTGAGGGTTAATAATGTGATTCCCGAATCTGATCAAAGAACCAGTAGTGTCACTCAAAGAGCTTACAAGGGTGGTGCCGTCTGAAGCTGACATCTTAAGGAATGAACTCGGAGAAGTTAAAAGGAAAATGGACATCCAACAGACCCAACATGCGAGCGAGCTCTATAAGGCAAGCTTAGAGGTTGACGAGCGGGACGGGGTCATTAGGCAGTTGAAGAAATTAAATGCAGATTTGAGAGACAAGAACACTCTTTATCAAAAAGATGCCCTTCTATTACAAGCCAAAATACAGAAGGCCAGCCGGAGTCAATTCATAGCCGTGGAAAGAGAAAGAATGAACGGCATCCGTTTGGTGGAAGAAGAACGAGAAATCAACAAGAAAGCGATTGAGAAAGAGATAGAAAGCTGCCGTTTGGCTATGGAGGAAGAAATACGGTCCGCCAAGAAGGTCTTTAATCAGGAAAAGGAAAGACTCAGGCAAGAAATCAACAAGGGAAAACAAGTTGTCCATCATGAGAAAGAAAGCGTCGCCGCATGGAAAAGAAAGTCCATGAATAGCCGAAATAGACTGTTAGAGATGCAAAAACTGTACGATGACACTATTCAAAGTCTGGAGCAAAGCCAAAGTCAGAATGGCGAGTTAAAAGGAAAGGTGGCGGAAGTTGAGAGAAAACGAAGAACAACAGGCTATTGCAAAATCGAAAAATGAAACAAAATGGGGGAAAATTGGATTCGGCCTAAAAAGAGGGTTTTTATAGTCATTATTATTTTGTGAAATGGGAAAATCACACACTAAATCCCCCCACGTTTCCTATATTTTCATTTTTGTCTTGTCGCATGGTATATTTACAACTCCGGTCCCTCTTGTATTTCAAAATCTTGCAATCCAATCCCTAAATTACACCGAATCAGTTTTTAAATGGTAAAATTATGCCTTTAGCCATCCCGCGTTTTTGAACTTTTCATTTTGGGTCTGCCCCTTGGTCTAATTACAGTTTTGATCCTTTTAGGTTCTGTTTGTTTCGCATTTTCGTCCCTAAATTACATATTATTGTTATTTAATTTCTGCCACTGACTTTTATTTTCCTTTCATTTCAGTCCTGTTTTTTTGTAAATACTCATGTTCGTATTATAATCGTATATGTTAATGTTTTTTTTTTGTCTCATTTTATATCCCTCGTATATGCCTCGTATTTTATGTTTACATGTATATGTGTATTAAGTTTATGATAATTATGTATCTTTTTTTTGTTCGGTTATTCATATTAAGCATGTTATGTTTTAGTTGATTCGTACATGGTATATTTTGTATTTTTATATGTGTGTATGTTTTCTTGTTTTTTAGGGTTACATGTTAGTGTATTTACCCTTTTTGTATGATATGTTGTCCCATATATGTTGAAATATGTTTTATTACTAGCATGTATGTCTTTTTGAAATATTTGTTCGTCTATATACGTATTTATTCCTACCTTGTTATTGTGGCATGTTAAGTTTGCTTTTATCTGATATTAAGCTTGGTATGTATATGTGTATTTTAATTGCGTATTTCATTTATGCTAGATTAGTATTCTGATATGTGACTATTTATTGTTCTTAAATTATCTGGTATGTCTTATATTTTTGTCACTAAAATTGCATATGGTATATAAATTGTTAATGCGATGCCCTTTTATCCGAGCATAAGCGGGGCCAGTATCAGGCGTAGTGATAGTGGTTGGGCGTTTATTCTCGGATAACGGGGCCCTTAAAATTTATTCGCAATTATGACCGAATTTTAAAATAATCGTCACTTTAATCCGGAAAATCCGATATTAATAAAGCGGTAATTATTAAAGTACCAATTTTGGGCGGTGTGGGGGTGCTAATCCTTCCCCATCCGTAACCGACTCCTGAACCCAATCTTTTTGAATCTCTGGTTTTATGGTGTCCGGCCTACCTAAGTGGCTGGTGGCGACTCCATTTTTTTTAAAATGCGTTTTTTTTAAAACCCCGCAGAATAAATATTTTATATCCAAAAAATCACGAACACCTTTCAAAAACACTTTGAAAATCCTCGTTTTTTAGCGATGATAAAAAGAAAGGGACATCGCTACACTACCATGCCAAGAACACCCTAAGCCACATCATCTTCAAGGGTTTAATAGCGGACCAGATATGAAGGTAACCGAACGTTGTTTAATCTCTTTTACTCTTGGAAGCTATTGTGATGATGTATGGTGTGACGTGGTTCCTATGGAAGTCACCCACTTGCTATTAGGAAGACCTTGGAAAAAATGATTGTGGCGATGTCCATCAAATCAATACAAATGGATACTCGGTTGTGCACCAAGGCCAGAAGCTCTCATTTGCTACAATAGAGACAGAAAAAGTAGATGAAGAAATAGAGAAAGCAAAAAAAACAATGTGAGAGGATAAAATGAAAAAGATTGGAAGCACAAAAGGCTGAATCAATTGACCACACAAAGGCAACCAACCATGAAGACATCCCAAAACCAGAAGGTACACATGATTCTCTTCATACTTCTACTTCTAGCATTTGTGCAAATGTTGATATTGGAGAAGAACCATCTCCCAAACAAAAGGATAGTGATAGTGAACACATTAGACAAGATGACAATGCTTCTAATCCCTCATGTTAAGTAGTAGGTCCACTTGCTATACTTTCATCACCTCCCTACGAAGAAAGTAAGTGTAATTCTAACCCTTCATTTGATTGTTGTCCTATCATTCCGTTAGAAACACTTTCTCCTCTACAGAAATTGTACATTGATGATAAATTTTGTGCGAGGGATATGGGATGTAAGATACAAAAGACTGAGAGTAAAGAGGCTGAGAGTGAAAAAAGTCAGATTAATGACCCAAATTTGGTGAGTGAAAATACATATGAGGTAAAAGTCACACAAACCCAAAAGAAAAAGACAAGAAAAAGAACGCGACGAGTGATTTTGTTTTGAATAATCATATCAAATGTTCGAGTAGTGTTGTCTTATTTTTTCAGGATTTCGTTAAACCATTGAGAGGAGCTCAATTAGATCACTCCACATACAACAGAGAAGCCTTTTCAATTGAAGTTGATGATTGTTCTCTCATTTACGATTTACATTCGAGGACGAATCCTTTTGAGGAGTGGGGGAATGATACATGCATGAGCGGGGTCAAATTACTAATATTGGATAAGAAGATGAATTTGTTCGATGCAAACAATAAAGGCCAAAATAGTGCACGCATAGGAGGTCAAAAATGATGCATCTTGGACAAGAAATTGAATCTGTTTGTAAAGTCTGGAAAGTCAGCCAACTTGCGACAAGTTTTTGGATGGAATCCGGGCATTTCTGGGTCATGTTGTCTTCTAACAAATTGTCCGTCATTCAGTTACATTTCCAACGCATCTTGAAACGCATCAATCGGACATCAGGAACTCAAGATACGTCCAATTTACCGAAGACTGCGCATGCAGAAAACTTGATACGGGATTATTACGGGATTTTGTAAAATTCAGCCCAAAAGCTAACATATAAGGCTTTGGACGAATTAAATTTAGCCCAATATATTTATTATCATTTAAATTGATGTTTTTCGGGTTTTATATACTTTAGAAACCAGCCACCCAGCCCTTATCAGCTTATCACTTGCCTTATCACCCTATTCCTTGCCACACAAGCACAAGGAGTTTAAAGGCTGTTATTTTTTTATTATTTTTAATTAGATTAGGTTTTTCTTGTTTTAGTAGAAGTTAAATTACTTTGTCTATCCTTCACCAATAAAAGGATGAAGCCTCCAACATTGTAAGGGAGAATTTCTTTGATTTATGAAATATTTAGTGAGTTTGTTTTTGCAAGTGCTGATTACTTGTGCCTTTGAAGTCTTCTTCAACATAAGTTCGACGAGTTCTTGTGAGGGAGATCATCTTCACACTCTTGCTTGCCTAGATAATCGCGTCTAGGAGGGTGGGCTAGAGCCGATTGAGGTTGCTTGCTTAGATAATTGAGTCTAAGAGGGTGCCGAGGACAAAATCTTCATCCTTCACACCATCTTCCATAATTCCATAAACAAAGCTGGAATTTTCACATTTGTTTTACTTATCTCTTTCTCAATCTCTTTTATTCTTTTTTATATTCTTATTTCTTATCATATAATCCTTCATCTTGTCTTTCTTTCTTTAAATTCCCAGCCTTGAATATGAAAAATTCAAGAAAATCCCTTCTCTTCTCTCTTGAATTTTCAGATCTACCCAAACTTCCTTGATTGAGTCTAGAGCTCCTAGTTCTTGCAACAACTTGATTGAAGGCTTTCAAATCCAAGATTGCGCTACTCTATCATTCTTCCTCACCCAAGCAAGAAGCTCCCAAGCTTTAAGCTAGCACCTCCATTGTTGGACATACAAAAGCTTAAGTTTTCTTTGATTTCTTAATTCCATCGTGTAGCCATCGAGTTGGTAAGCTAAAGCCCCTGAACAATTGATCGATCCCATGGATAATTTGTGTTTAATTTCAAGTTGAAGCTATTGAACATAATAACAAGCCCCGAGTTCTCTAAGCTCAAATCCATGGAAGTTAAATAGCTAATAACTATTTCAAGCTTAAATAATAATTTCAATATCATTATATTGATTGTAACCATCTTATATTGTTTCTAAGTAGCTCAAGAGTTGGAGAAGAAAGAGTTGTTATCTCCACTGAAGAATAAGAACAAGGGAGTGGTAACCCAAGAGCTGTAAGAGCTTCGAAAAGCAAGGTGAGTGTAGTCAGAGTCTCGGGAATAGGTTAGGTATCTGTCCCGAATTCATTGATATTGATTATTCCATAGCTAACATTGTGTCTAAGGATATTGCATCGAATCTCTTGGGAAACTATGTTGGTAAGCTTTGGTAAGCTATTGCATTGAAATACTGTTCATAGAAATATTACTATTGCCATTATCATGATCGAAGCATTGAAATATAGAACATCGGCCATTGGAAATCGATAGTATCATGGATATATTCATTGTTAATGATATTGCTATTGTCATTGAACATTGATATTGATATTGTTATTGTCATCGAAATATTATCACCGATATTGTTATGGATAATGTCATTGAAACCTTGGATTCGAAAGGAATTTGGATACAATTGGCATGCCATATAATTCATGAGCTCATTTGTACGGGTGGACTTGTAACACCCCTAAACCCGGTTTATAAATCAACCAAGCCAAGAGTGTTAAAAAACTAAACAAACATCCAACATGAACAAACTTTCGCAAAATTCAGAGAAATTTTAAAGTTTTCAATTCATTCATATGACTATCTTTAAAATCACACCATAACCAATAAACTAACAAATCAAAGGCCATATGCTTCAATCAAGCAAACAACTCATTCATATACGATTTACTCACTCTCGTACGTATAATTGATTCCTAGTTCATTTATGGACTTATATATGATTACGAACCAATCATACAACCAATTTGAACAACAGATCTACTTTGAACACGCAACGATTTTAAGCAAGAGCACTCAAAAAAATCTCATTTACAAATCAAGATATTATAGATATATTTCAAATTAGGTGACCAAAATTTAACACCCACCTTTATCATCAAGGAAATGAATAGAAATATATTTTGAATTTCTATCAAACAATCAACTCAGGTTTCCAATCAATACTAGGATAGAAATTCACACCCTTACTAAAAATCCAAGCTTTCATTCAAAACAAATTAACGAAGAGAGAAGTAGATTGTAACATTCTTGTTCAAATCATTTAATACCTCTAAAATTGTAACTTTATATTTGAACATGTATGAAACATATTAGAGTCATAAACCTTCATCAACCAAGGTAATATCTTTAATTGATCTTTTTATCATCTATTCGGCTAGATATTTACCCAAATAACAAGCCTCCTATGTTATTTAATATTACATTCCTATTAAAATCAAGGGCATTAGAAGGTTAAAAATCCTTTTAGAGTGATTTACAAAATTTTTGACAAAACAAAGTTCGATAGAACATGTCTAAGATTAAAACTGCTTAGGCACAAGCTAAACCATTATTCAAGATTACCATTCAAGTTCTTATTCAAAACACTCAACTTCATGTATGGTCACCAATTTAAGAATACTAATCAAGACATAGTTATCAAACAACTATTCAAGCACCCACATGTAAGAAGCATGAAAGAAAACAACCAATTAAGCCAAGATTATAAAACTTATCCAACTAGCAACCAAGCAAACTAGGTAGGCCCCTATCAACCATAACTTATCACACAAACCATTAAGGCGTGAAGAACACTTTACATAACCTCAAAAATTATAGGACTTGATTATACATAAACCATACATAAAGAATCAAAACTACAAAATGCAACCTATCACTATGTGCCACCATCTAGGAGTCTCAGGAAAACAAACATACATCTCACCACCAGTGTCTTCGTCCGAGCTCAAGAATATCTATAAGCCACTACTTCCTAAAATTCAAACGAAAGGGGATTGAATAAGCTTAAGTTTAGTGAGGCAGATCGAAATAGCTTCAAACAAAGAATCCAAGGTACCCCTCTCGAATTTCTTTTATGTAAGGCATGACTAAGCTTAATCGATCAGAACATGACTTATACATAATCACAAAGTGTCTACATAGAACAAGACTTGTATATATATATATACATACATACATTTACATTTAAGTATTCGGTTATAAGATATCATTTCCTCTTAATAATAGAAACAATTCAATGACCGACACAAGATTTTGTTTGTTGCGCAAGGCACGACTTAATTTCATTAGCTTAGATTATAATGTTCAAAACCTAAAAGCAAATGATACATTCTTTCTTTACATCTATTTACGTTTGGTAGTCAGGCCAAACCTATAATTAAAGATTGATATACTAGCCACGTAATCATACAAGATCTTAATTAAGCTAATCAAGTGACCCCTAACCATATTCAAGTTATCAATTAGATATAATGTACTCGTTACTATAGTCATTCCATTAGTTCTTTTATTTCATTAATATTATACAAGATATCTCCTAGTATGACCTTACTTATCATTTAAGTTACTAAGCATATATGTATTGGTTACCAATTCTTTGTCTCACAAAAATATATTTGAACACATCCATGGTTACCCTTTTTTAGTTCCACACTAATTATGACATGAGCATTATCTAATTTATAGACTTTCTTGAATCCTTTAAACATAATCTATTCACACACAACAATCTATAAATATTTATCAAACACCATCTCAATCATGGCATTACATGCTTAGTTATACTAATAAGCATTTAACTTTTAAAACATAATGTATGGAAAGCATACATCTTTGTTTCTCAATAATCTAAGATTCATTCTTCTACTTGTAGGTACATTTCCACTAAAACTTTTTATTTAGTCTAGAGAAGCCATATCATGCTTATCAAACACATACTCCACTTGATATACCATTTATCAAAATTTATTAAATCACAATCATAAATTTCTTGTTACCAAAGTTATTAATCAAGGCTTATTCTGATTTACTTTTCTTAGCATGGATTAATAAGATAAGCTTTCCATTTAACTTATAATTTGTATCATTTATCTTTTATTTAAAGCTTTGAGAGTTTAATACAGTCTAGGTACATGAATCCCCAACGAATTGTATCAACAAGGGTACATAAGAGTATCGAACGATTCATCATTAAGCAAGGGTACTAGTAGTACCAATAGATCACTCGATCTTTATCAACAAGGGACTGTAGTCCACCCCAAACACGAGCCTATGGATTCTATGGCATGCCAGCTATACCTAAGACTGACTCTAGATCAAGGCTTTCATATTCATCTTAACATATTAGCAGCAGATTGAGCATAGCTCTTACAATTTATCATATACACAAGCATATAACCTATTTCATATTAGGCATAAATTCACCTTATGTGAATTCGTCATTATCGATGAGCAAAGCTCCATATTCTTATTAATATTGTCACAAATTCCTCCAATTGTATCTATCAATCCAAATATGAACTAATAGCATAGCTTATTATCAATTATTTCCAAAGCATGCACAACTTTGATTTCAAGAAGAAACAAAGTCTTACTTTCTTATTATTACACAAATAAGGCTTACCATTCAAACAAATGAATCATATTATCACATAATTAAACACCTGAACAATTTCAATCTTAGCATACATTTAACTCATCATTTCCATACAAGGTTTCGGCTTTCATAACACGGTTTAGTTTATATCAGAGTAAATTTACACATAAACAAGATCAATCTTGGCATTATTCAAACATCAACCCTTCTATTATCTTCATTTATATTTGCATAAATTTATCAAAAGTCAAATATTCGACTAACATAATTTGTTCATCACCAATTAGAGTACCACTTTGTGGTTATTTTATCAAAGGAGTGTATCTTAATCTTTGTTAACAATAGCACATATAGTATCGGTTCAAGTACTTATAATCATACAAGACTTTTACTAAATCAAGCTCATGCTCTCACACACATGTACATCATTTAACCAAACATCATGGTTTCAATCTAATTTCTAAACGAAAGACTTTCAAGGAAGTACGTACCTTATAGCCAAGCGTAGTCATTTATGCATCAATTATCTTAATGAACTAATCAGATTAAATATAATAACAACGTCAAGATTCTCAGAATAGTTTTATCCTATTCCTAGGCTTTAGCTGCACTCACCTGTTATCATGAAGTTATGGGATACCTGAATCCTTATTTCCTTATACTTATAATTTGTTCCCTTCTCTAGCTTCCAAGCCCTTATTCCCTTCCTTATCATGGGGTATACATCAAACTTTCTCTTGAGTCCCATTAGAATATTCTTCAAGAAATCTACCAATTTGGGCTTGAATCTCCATAACTTCATGAAAGTCTCCTTCAATTTCATCCAAACCCTTTGGTTTCGGTCAAAACCAATATTAGAATGATTTTCTTTTCTTGATTAACTCATGATCGATTTCCTTCCCAAGGTTTAATCTTATGTTGACATGTGTATAGGTCCATGGAGCTTTAAAAGTTTAGCATGAAATCTTGAAATCTATGATATTAATCAATTTGATCCTTTTGCATTTGGAGTCCCTTCTTCCTCTTTATTCATTTTAGTCCCACTTCCTAATTAATCACTTTATTGCTTATTATGGTAACCTCTTTAGAATCAATAATGGTGACATTCTTCCAAGCCTAATTTAGAGGTGTCATAGGACTACGGTCCTTGGGCTACGACCTTTACTGTGGCGAGGCGAAGGGATGTTTGTGTTGTAACACCCCGAAAACTGATCTAGTTGAAATTGGGTTTTAGCGATCAGAAACCCTACATCGAAAAGGTCCAAATATTGTATTAACTTTGACCGTGTTGTCAATTATATCAATATTAGGCTCTAATTGAGTCAATTTATTGATTAAGGACCTTATTGAATTTATCAAAAAAATGTTTAGTGGCCTAATTGTGAAAATTATAGGTTTAGGGGTAAAAGTGCAACGTTTGGAGAATTAAGGGACCAACCTTGTAATCGGCCTCTCCCAAGCCTTATCATTCCCTACATGGAATGCTCAGATTGCTTTCCTTCATTTGAAGGAAGGCCTTTGACTATTAAAATTAATTGGGAATTAAGAATAAGATTAGAAACTTACCCGATTAAGAAAGAAGCAACCACCTCAGTTGTCATGTTCTACCTTCATCATCTTTTACAATAAGCAAGCACCTCCATTGCTGTTGATTCAAAGCTTAGGTTTTCTTTGATTTCTAGATTCCACCGTTTTGTCATCGATTGGGTAAGTAAAAGCTTTCTATCAATTCTTCAATTCATGGCTAACATGATGACCAATTTAGAAAGGAATACTCACGAACCCTAAAATATCACCCCAAGCATTCTAAGATTAAATCGATGTGAATTTAATAGCTAATAGCTATTTTAAGCTTAGATATTGATTCTGGTATTGTTATATCGAGAATTGGTGAAGGAGGAATTACCATCTCCTCTGAAAGATAGAAGCAAAGGAGTTATCATCCGAGAGACGTAGAAACTTCAAAAAGAAAGATGAGTGTAGTCAGAGTCTCAAAAATAGGCTAGGTGCTTTTCTTGATTTCATTAATATTTATTTTCATATAGCTAATATTGTGTCTAAGGACATCACATCGAATCTCATAGGAGACTATATTGGTAAGCATTGGTAAGTAGTTGCATCGAATTATTGTTCATAAAAATATTGTTGTTGTCATCGGTCTCATTGAAGCATTAAAATATAAAAGCATTAAGCTTCGGACATTGATATTGCTATTGCCATTGAATGTCGATATTGATATTGTTATCGCTATTGCCATTAAGCATTGTTATCGACATTGTTATTGTCATCTTTATTGTTATTGTTATGGAACCTTGGATTCGGAAAGACATTGGTTACAATTGGCATGCCATATAATTCATGAGATCATTGGTACGAGTACAGTCCTTGGCTACGGTCTTTATTGTGGCGAGGTGGAGGGATGTTTATGATATTGGTCAATTGGCGAGGTGGAGGGACTATACCATTGATTTAGGAAAAGGTTTTGACGTTATTTGAAAACTTAAGAAAACACAGAGCCACCACCAACTTTTTGAAAAAAAAGTGTGATTGGATCACTTTTAAAACAAGGGTTATTTTAATAAAACGTTTTGTTTATTAAAACAACATTTTTGGTCCACGAAAAAAGGAGAAAATAGGTTCGTGGGTCAGTTATGTGCGGGGAAGGGTTAGCACCCCCACAACACCCAAAAATTGGTACCTAATTGATTTCAAAAAGCATTTTCAAAACTAGAATTTGCATGTTCACATGATTTCACTTTATTTATTCGCAAAGTGAATGTCAATATGTTTTAACGGCCTTATCGCTTAGGAAATGAACTTTAATCACCGCAACATTCCTGGCGCTAACCCGTCATTCCCGTTTGATAAGACACCGCATTAATTAAATTTTCACTTTTTTTAAAACAAACCAAGGAAGATATTAAGTGCATTGTCATTTTAGAATTAACCTACTTAGTGATTAAACCCTAAAGATATATCTACATTCTTTTTAGCTATATTGTTTAAATAAAATTAAGTGTGTTTTATTTAAATTGTGAGGAAATGTTTCTACACACACGTCACTAATCTAAGTTTTCAAGTACTTATTCCTAAGGTTTAAAATGTAAACATATATACATAGAAATAAATAAATTGCATAAATTAAATGACTAAAATAAATTTAAAATAAAGAAAGGGATAATTTAGCTTTTTAAAAATATTTCGGCGAAGGGTTAAATTGAAAGAAAAACAAAATTTGAGAAAGTAATAAAAAATTTAGCGTTATAATTGTGAGGGGAAGGATGAAATTGAAAGAAAGGTGAAATGTGAGGACAAATTTATAGTCAATTAAAAATATAATTCTCAATTTAATATAAAAATGGACGAAATTGAAAAGATTGAAAACTTAAAGGTTACGATACAAGGCCCGAGAAAGAAGGGCGCGGGTCGATAGGCATGTATGGGTTGGATACTGGGTTAGTATAAATAGCCAAAGTTATAACAAAAATCATTTTATCTTTCCCATCCCAAATGGATCAAACCGATGTTCTTAAAAAGCTTTGAACCTATTCTTCGTGTTCTTCATAGATTAAAGAACACGATGAACATCCGTCATACCAACCGCCATCCACTGGCCCTGGCTAATATTGCCAGCGGCAAAATTTTCCTGAAACGACCCATTTTCCAGATTTCGGCGACCCCTAATCAAGCTTTTTCCTCATCGGAGTTACATCGAGATCAAATCACGGCGGCGTTTCGAAAATAGAGGTAAAAAACAATCTCTTCTATGTATTTTATAATTGAAAGCATAAATAAGAGAATTACAAGCAAAAAGCGAGCTTTATTCCTTTTATGAACTTTCGATTACAACCGCTTGCTTGCTTGCTTGCTTACAGCTTTTGGGAAATCCGAATGCTATTTGTGTATCATGCATGAATTGTGTGTGATTCATATCAAATTTTGTTCATGTCTGTTAGAAAGAATTACAATCATATTTGTAGTACATGAAATGCTTGAATTCCAAGCGCAAGTCCATGATTTTTCCTCTAAATGCTTGATCTTTGCTATGGCACCATTTTAGGGATCGATTATTCCCTTTTTTTTCTTCTTTTCTGATCTCGTTTTCTAACTAATGCTTCAATTTAGGGATTAACTGCTCTTGTTTCTTTGTTTGTATGTCTCCAATGACTTGAACGACGCCGACGAGGAGCACCCGAAGCGAGTGGAGCACCGGAGAAGATAAAACGATCAATGGTAACTGGAAAGTCAAGCGCGTGACTACCACGCACGAGTGGTGATCCGCGTACTCTGTTGTTGAGCATCCTGGGCCATTGGATTGTTTTCTGATCTAGGTCCAGATGACGAACCATTTGCCTTCCTCCAGCTGGATCACGTGTATAAACCATGTGCAATTCATACCGTTTGATCTGCTCGATCCAACGGTCCTTCAGCTGTGCAAGAAATAAAAAGGGTTAGGGCCTTTAGGATTCAATTGTAACCGGGCCAATCAGGCCTTATATTTTAGAAGCAATGGGCATGTAATTTTAAATGGGCTCTTTATTTTTGTAAATGGACTCTATGTATTTTAATGGATATTTATAAATGGGCTGTGTATTTTATATTTTGGTTTCATGTTAACCATACTAACAAATATACTAACTATAATACACTAAGCATTTAACAAAATTATATGACACTTAGATAATTCTAATACTAATTACTACCCTAATGTTTTATTACTCTAACATATAGCAATTATACTAATTACAATGTAGCATCAGCGATGTAATAACACCAATACAATATTATTAAACCAGAAATGATAGTGAAAAAAGTTAGGTGAAAATTCAGTGATAACAACAGCCCCTCTTTGGTCATTCCAATGAAACAGGAATAGAAAAATGAACAAAAGGACACTAATTTTCACCAATTACCAAACCGTCGATGCCTGAAGAGGCATGCAGGTTCTATTCTTCTTATGCTCGAATAGATGAGCGGGTTCCATTCTTCAAATACCCGAATGGATAGGTAGCTTCTATTCTTCTCGTGCTTGAATAGATAATCAAGTTCTATTCTCCAAATGCTCTAACAGATAGACGGGTTCTATTCTCCTCATGCTCAAATAGATAAGCAGGTTTCATTCTCCAAATGCTGGAACGGATAGGCATGTTCTATTCTCCTCGTGATCGAATAGATAACCAGGTTCCATTCTCCAAAAGCCCGAACAGATAGGCGGCTTCTATTCCCTTAATGCTCGAATAGATAAGCAAGTTAAAAAATGTTCCATCCTCCTTATGCTTGGATGGATAAGCAGGTTCTATTCTCCTTATGCTCGAATAGATAAGCAGGTTCCATTCTCTAAATTCCCGAACGGATAGGCAGGTTCTATTCTCCTCATGCTCGAATAGATAAGCAAATCGAAAAAGGTTCCATACTCCTTATGTTTGGATGGATAAGAGGGTTCTATTCTCCTAATGCTCGAATAGATAAGCAGATTCCATTTTCTTGATGCCCGAATGGATAGGCGTGTTCCTTTGTAGAAAAAACTTTCACACCTACAAAAAATCTGACATATGATGCATTTATGATGATCATGCCCTAAGGATGTCCAAAACATGAATGAATGTCTCTTTTTCTTTTTATAATCCTTTTATTAGAATTAGTTTTCTTGAATCATATCATCTCAAACATTTTCTCAACTCTGGCAACAGATGGTAAGTGTCTATTCTGATCCATCCCATCAGACGAAGCAATATGACTTCCTTTCATTTCTCTACACTGAAAGTCTTTGCACCATGCTATTAGGATCACAATGAGCAAGTAAGCTTGCACCACCCCATCTTTCAACAATAGTTGACTTCACCATTTTCTTGTTGTTAAAATTCCATCGATCATTCCTTGGAAAGTAATCTTCATCATTTCCTACTCCTAACCTCGGGGTTTTAGGACGTGACCTTTGATTTGGAGTACACCAAAACACCACCATGTTCTACCATAGGTTTAATGCTATAGCTACATTAATCTTTTCTTGTGACTTCTGCCTTGATTTTTCAAACAGGGAAGCTCTTTGCAAAGTGTATAGCGTTGCTAGGACACCTAAAAGTGAAATTTTGTGGGGATATATGGGGGATGCTTTGGCTTGCCATCATTAATGCATGGGAAATCATCTGAAAATTGTGGTGATTGACAACATAATTATTGATAGTCATCTTCATTGTCTCTTATTCTCCATTCTCATTCTTAGTATTTCTTTGCTTCATAGACAACATTTGATCTTTTGCACATTTGCTCATTCAATCCAGTTATCTTGTATTCTTGGTTGGAAGGATTGACTTTATCCTTATATTTTTCAACACTCTTTTAGCCTTTGTCGAGTTATCATTGTAGTTGATACATCAATGTTCAGTGACAAGCTTCCTAAAATCCTGATGTTCTCCCAATGTCTCATATCCTTAGTTATTTCCTCTAATGTCTGTAAAATTATTCTCATAATTGTAGAAAACAAACTATCTCGAGTAAGCATCTCTGTTTTGCAACATGTTATCTTAAGGTAATGTCCAAACATCTCTTAAGGGTCCTCTGCAGAGATCTCTGAATGAAGATCTTTGTAGCAAAACCTATTTCCATCTTGAATCTCTTCATATGTTTGTTTCTCTTTATGCCCTAAGCTCCAAATTTAACCACGGAACACCTCATAGTACCAATACCCTTTTAGAAAAATTTCAAAGTAATGCCCAAAAATCTTTTGTATATTTCAAGTGATGTTAAATTTATTAATTCGTATTTCAATGTAAGATGCTTATACAAAAAAGGGAAATGGTGTAAACAAGGAAAGGAGGACTAAGAAAGAAAACTTCATCAATATTGTGGCAAATAGAAAAGAAGTTACAAATATTCAAACATCAATGACCAAAACTCCTCTTGTCAAAACGTCGTGAGATATCTTTAATGTTACCAATGTTGGGCAGACTTCGACAATAGTGACAATGCAAGAAATTTCATAACTCATCTGTGTTACGTTCCCGAGAGAATCTCCCTGGTTATTAGCTACCTAAGCCTCCCTTTGTGGGTTTTCAACTTAGGTCCTCCTTCGGTTTCAAAACGCCCTTTACGGGTTTTCATTTTGAACCCCATTTTCTTTTTCCTATTTTCCTATTTTATTTTTCTCCATTTTCTTTTTTTCTTTCTTTTTACTTTGTTTTTTTTAGACATAATACTTCTTGACTGAATCTGAATTTATCAGGTTCTGAAGTTCATCTCCATCTATTTCAGCTAAACTTAATTCTCTCCCTAAGAAAACCTTTGATACGATATAAGGTCCCTCCCAGTTCGGTGCCTATTTTCCTTAGGAATCGCTTTGGATTGATAACTTCTTTTTTAGTACCAAATCACCTTCTTTAAATTCTCTCAGACAAACTTTCTTCTTGTGAGCCCTTATCATCCTTATTTGATACATCTGCCCATGACACAATGCCTTCAATCTTTTCTTTTCAATTAAATTCAGCTGGTCATATCTTGCTTGAACCCATTATACTTTTTCCAACTTCGTTTCCATTAAGACACGGAGCAATGGTATTTTGACCTCAATGGTAGTACTGCTTCAGTTCCATATACCAATGAGAAGGGTGTTGCCCCAGTAGAAGTTCTCACTGCGGTTCGATAGGCATATAAGGAAAAAGGTAACTTCTCATGCCAGTCCTTATAAGTATCAACCATTTTTGTAACCATCTTCTTAATGTATTTATTTGCAGCCTCCACTGCTCCGTTCATCTTTGGGCGATATACCATAGAATTATGATGTTTGACATTGAACTGTACACAGACTCCTCTTATCATCATGTTATTCAGATTGGAAGCATTGTCAGCAATGATGCTTTCTGGTAGGCCATACCGGTAAATGATTTCCTTCTTTAAGAATTTGCAAACTGTTGACCTAGTGACGTTTGCATACGAAGCTGCTTCTACCCACTTAGTGAAATAGTCTATGGCTACCAAGATAAAACGATGCCCATTTGACGCTTTAGGGTGAATATGTCTAATAACATCTATGCCCCACATGGAAAAGGCCATGGAGCTATCATAACATGAAGAGGTTGAGGTGGCGTATGAATCTTGTCAGCGTAAATCTGGCATTTGCAATAGTAGTTGATATAATCTCCTTCCATGGTTGACCAATAGTACCCAAAGCGCATGATTCTTCTAGCCATGGTGAAACCACTGGATGAATTCCACAAACTCCTTCATGAACTTCTTCCATAATTAACTGAGCTTCCTTTGCACCCAAACATCTTAGAAGCAACTAATCACGACTTCATTTGTATAAAATTTCTTCGTCGAGGATATACCCTGATGCCATCTTTCTTATCATTTTCTTTTCATTCTCTGTAGCTTGTGGTGGGTACTGTTGTAATTTTACATATTGCAAGATGTCATGGTACCATGGCAAACCATCTATTTCTTTTTCCATGTCATAACAATGGGCTGGGGAGTCTAGCATATGTAACCTAATGGGAATCATCTCAAAACCTTTATTTGCTTTAAACATTGTTGCTAAAGCGGCTAAAACATCGACCATTTGGTTGTCTTCTCTGGGAGATATTTGAAAGTGATCTCATCAAATTCTTTGGTCAACTCAAGGACCAACTTATGGTATTCCACCAACATTGCATCTTTTGTCTCTCATTCGCCACGTATCTAATAAATGACCAATGTAGAGTCCCCAAAAACTCTTAAAGTACAAAATTTTCTCTTTATAGCCTTTCTTAGACCAATTATACAAGTCTCGTATTCTGCCATGTTATTAGTGTAGAAGAATCTTAATCGTCTGGTAAAAGGGTAATAATCTCCTTCTGGCGAGACCAAATCTGCCCATATACCTCGTCATAATGCATTTGATGCACATCGAAGTTCATAACCCAAAATTCTGTTAGAGCCACATCATCATCTATGATACACATCAAATCTTCATTAGGGAAATTAAAATTTAATGCTTCATAATCATCACAAGTGCCAATATGCACCGTAGTGCCAATATGCACCGTAGTGCCAATATGCACCGTAGTGCCAATATGCACCGTAGTGCCAATATGCACCGTAGTGCCAATATGCACCGTAGTGCCAATATGCACCGTAGTGCCAATATGCACCGTAGTGCCAATATGCACCGTAGTGCCAATATGCACCGTAGTGCCAATATGCACCGTAGTGCCAATATGCACCGTAGTGCCAATATGCACCGTAGTGCCAATATGCACCGTAGTGCCAATATGCACCGTAGTGCCAATATGCACCGTAGTGCCAATATGCACCGTAGTGCCAATATGCACCGTAGTGCCAATATGCACCGTAGTGCCAATATGCACCGTAGTGCCAATATGCACCGTAGTGCCAATATGCACCGTAGTGCCAATATGCACCGTAGTGCCAATATGCACCGTAGTGCCAATATGCACCGTAGTGCCAATATGCACCGTAGTGCCAATATGCACCGTAGTGCCAATATGCACCGTAGTGCCAATATGCACCGTAGTGCCAATATGCACCGTAGTGCCAATATGCACCGTAGTGCCAATATGCACCGTAGTGCCAATATGCACCGTAGTGCCAATATGCACCGTAGTGCCAATATGCACCGTAGTGCCAATATGCACCGTAGTGCCAATATGCACCGTAGTGCCAATATGCACCGTAGTGCCAATATGCACCGTAGTGCCAATATGCACCGTAGTGCCAATATGCACCGTAGTGCCAATATGCACCGTAGTGCCAATATGCACCGTAGTGCCAATATGCACCGTAGTGCCAATATGCACCGTAGTGCCAATATGCACCGTAGTGCCAATATGCACCGTAGTGCCAATATGCACCGTAGTGCCAATATGCACCGTAGTGCCAATATGCACCGTAGTGCCAATATGCACCGTAGTGCCAATATGCACCGTAGTGCCAATATGCACCGTAGTGCCAATATGCACCGTAGTGCCAATATGCACCGTAGTGCCAATATGCACCGTAGTGCCAATATGCACCGTAGTGCCAATATGCACCGTAGTGCCAATATGCACCGTAGTGCCAATATGCACCGTAGTGCCAATATGCACCGTAGTGCCAATATGCACCGTAGTGCCAATATGCACCGTAGTGCCAATATGCACCGTAGTGCCAATATGCACCGTAGTGCCAATATGCACCGTAGTGCCAATATGCACCGTAGTGCCAATATGCACCGTAGTGCCAATATGCACCGTAGTGCCAATATGCACCGTAGTGCCAATATGCACCGTAGTGCCAATATGCACCGTAGTGCCAATATGCACCGTAGTGCCAATATGCACCGTAGTGCCAATATGCACCGTAGTGCCAATATGCACCGTAGTGCCAATATGCACCGTAGTGCCAATATGCACCGTAGTGCCAATATGCACCGTAGTGCCAATATGCACCGTAGTGCCAATATGCACCGTAGTGCCAATATGCACCGTAGTGCCAATATGCACCGTAGTGCCAATATGCACCGTAGTGCCAATATGCACCGTAGTGCCAATATGCACCGTAGTGCCAATATGCACCGTAGTGCCAATATGCACCGTAGTGCCAATATGCACCGTAGTGCCAATATGCACCGTAGTGCCAATATGCACCGTAGTGCCAATATGCACCGTAGTGCCAATATGCACCGTAGTGCCAATATGCACCGTAGTGCCAATATGCACCGTAGTGCCAATATGCACCGTAGTGCCAATATGCACCGTAGTGCCAATATGCACCGTAGTGCCAATATGCACCGTAGTGCCAATATGCACCGTAGTGCCAATATGCACCGTAGTGCCAATATGCACCGTAGTGCCAATATGCACCGTAGTGCCAATATGCACCGTAGTGCCAATATGCACCGTAGTGCCAATATGCACCGTAGTGCCAATATGCACCGTAGTGCCAATATGCACCGTAGTGCCAATATGCACCGTAGTGCCAATATGCACCGTAGTGCCAATATGCACCGTAGTGCCAATATGCACCGTAGTGCCAATATGCACCGTAGTGCCAATATGCACCG
This sequence comes from Hibiscus mutabilis, assembly GCA_019671005.1. Lineage (NCBI taxonomy): Eukaryota > Viridiplantae > Streptophyta > Magnoliopsida > Malvales > Malvaceae > Hibiscus > Hibiscus mutabilis. The sequence continues at coordinate 26,057,193 of CM033735.1, read as the reverse complement.
TAGTGCCAATATGCACCGTAGTGCCAATATGCACCGTAGTGCCAATATGCACCGTAGTGCCAATATGCACCGTAGTGCCAATATGCACCGTAGTGCCAATATGCACCGTAGTGCCAATATGCACCGTAGTGCCAATATGCACCGTAGTGCCAATATGCACCGTAGTGCCAATATGCACCGTAGTGCCAATATGCACCGTAGTGCCAATATGCACCGTAGTGCCAATATGCACCGTAGTGCCAATATGCACCGTAGTGCCAATATGCACCGTAGTGCCAATATGCACCGTAGTGCCAATATGCACCGTAGTGCCAATATGCACCGTAGTGCCAATATGCACCGTAGTGCCAATATGCACCGTAGTGCCAATATGCACCGTAGTGCCAATATGCACCGTAGTGCCAATATGCACCGTAGTGCCAATATGCACCGTAGTGCCAATATGCACCGTAGTGCCAATATGCACCGTAGTGCCAATATGCACCGTAGTGCCAATATGCACCGTAGTGCCAATATGCACCGTAGTGCCAATATGCACCGTAGTGCCAATATGCACCGTAGTGCCAATATGCACCGTAGTGCCAATATGCACCGTAGTGCCAATATGCACCGTAGTGCCAATATGCACCGTAGTGCCAATATGCACCGTAGTGCCAATATGCACCGTAGTGCCAATATGCACCGTAGTGCCAATATGCACCGTAGTGCCAATATGCACCGTAGTGCCAATATGCACCGTAGTGCCAATATGCACCGTAGTGCCAATATGCACCGTAGTGCCAATATGCACCGTAGTGCCAATATGCACCGTAGTGCCAATATGCACCGTAGTGCCAATATGCACCGTAGTGCCAATATGCACCGTAGTGCCAATATGCACCGTAGTGCCAATATGCACCGTAGTGCCAATATGCACCGTAGTGCCAATATGCACCGTAGTGCCAATATGCACCGTAGTGCCAATATGCACCGTAGTGCCAATATGCACCGTAGTGCCAATATGCACCGTAGTGCCAATATGCACCGTAGTGCCAATATGCACCGTAGTGCCAATATGCACCGTAGTGCCAATATGCACCGTAGTGCCAATATGCACCGTAGTGCCAATATGCACCGTAGTGCCAATATGCACCGTAGTGCCAATATGCACCGTAGTGCCAATATGCACCGTAGTGCCAATATGCACCGTAGTGCCAATATGCACCGTAGTGCCAATATGCACCGTAGTGCCAATATGCACCGTAGTGCCAATATGCACCGTAGTGCCAATATGCACCGTAGTGCCAATATGCACCGTAGTGCCAATATGCACCGTAGTGCCAATATGCACCGTAGTGCCAATATGCACCGTAGTGCCAATATGCACCGTAGTGCCAATATGCACCGTAGTGCCAATATGCACCGTAGTGCCAATATGCACCGTAGTGCCAATATGCACCGTAGTGCCAATATGCACCGTAGTGCCAATATGCACCGTAGTGCCAATATGCACCGTAGTGCCAATATGCACCGTAGTGCCAATATGCACCGTAGTGCCAATATGCACCGTAGTGCCAATATGCACCGTAGTGCCAATATGCACCGTAGTGCCAATATGCACCGTAGTGCCAATATGCACCGTAGTGCCAATATGCACCGTAGTGCCAATATGCACCGTAGTGCCAATATGCACCGTAGTGCCAATATGCACCGTAGTGCCAATATGCACCGTAGTGCCAATATGCACCGTAGTGCCAATATGCACCGTAGTGCCAATATGCACCGTAGTGCCAATATGCACCGTAGTGCCAATATGCACCGTAGTGCCAATATGCACCGTAGTGCCAATATGCACCGTAGTGCCAATATGCACCGTAGTGCCAATATGCACCGTAGTGCCAATATGCACCGTAGTGCCAATATGCACCGTAGTGCCAATATGCACCGTAGTGCCAATATGCACCGTAGTGATTCAAGCTTTATACAATTCATTAATCAAGACATGATTATGCCATTCAAATGCCAAGCCCTTAGGCATATGGAGTCTTAACTCCCAAGACAAGTTTATCCATGCCATTCGAATGGCATGAACACTAGGTGGTACCATTGTTCATTTCATTTCAAACAAGTCATGCATATCAATCACAAACACATTCATATGTATGCAATGTGCGTACCTTATTCTCCAAGCAAGCATGCCATTTCTTACCTTTGGCATAAGCAATGCAACATGTCAAGCATTTCATTTCACTTGCTTAACAATCAAGTAAACAAGTAAAACATGACATCAAACAAGTTGTCATTCATATCATTCTTCCCTTAATTAGCCAAATATATATTAGGTCATGTTACATGGCAATGTCATTGAATTAACACAACAGCAAGATTGGTTAGGACCTAAGTCCTAACCCTAAGGAAGGTTACACTCACAATACTCCTAGCTATCACTTGTCTTGTATCCAAATCCCTTTGCCTTTTGCTTTGATATGTTCACTCTTTTCTTACTCTTCCACAACTTTCTGCCCTTGGTCTAGCAAGCATAACACATACAATTCATCAAAACATGCACATAATGACACACATATATAGTAATAATGTTACCACATTTGTACCTAACATTTAGCTACTGTTTTTATGCTTTCTTTTAAGCATTTCTTACTTGTTCATCTCTATATTGTTATTACCCCATTTTAGGACATAATTGGACAGATTGCATTGTCAAAACTATTTTGGAAACAGTTTGCTTCTAGGTATAAAAACAGTCCCAAACTGCTTAGGACACTGATGCCTGGCAGTTTGCACATTGTCCCTTTAAATTGTCATATCCTTTAATCCGTACGTCAAATTTGGATTATTTTACACCGTTGGAAAGCTAAACAAGTTGTGTTTATGACCATACAAGGCTCTCATTTTAGTTTTTATCCAATTAATATAGTTTTTACTCAAAAACAGGGTATCCTACTTTGCTGGGCAGTTTGCACTGTCTCTAGTATTTATACTCTACATTTCAGTACAAAACCAGAGTTTAGCTCTGTTTTCTCCTATGAATTTAGACATCCCAAGGTGTTTTCCATAAAAATTTCAGCCTTAAGTTCACTATATACAATTTTTAGGGATTTTTCAAAGTCACTGCCCAGAACAGAGCATTCTAGGGAAATTACACTAGGTTAGATTTCTAGCTTCTTACCTCATTTTAACAAGGTCCTATTATGGAAGTTTCATTCATGATCATGTTCATACATGTCTTGGTCAACATAATTTACCTAACAATCTTCTCAAAACTGGGCATAGTCATGTTAATCCTAGACTAATCCATTTGATCACAATTACACATCAATTCATCAACTAGGCAGTCCATTACCTAATTTAACTAGTTCAATTAGGTGTAGTCACATTTTCCAGCAAGTTACCTATTCAATTCAAATTCCTCTTTACCTAGTAACATGATCAAAACAGAGTTCTAAGTTCATCTAACATGTTTGCTCAATTTGTATAACCAAAACAGCCCTTAACAAGACTATTTTCTATCATGTTCATAATTCCTAGATTTTCCAGCATTGGTTACTAACAATTTAGCTTATTTAGCACCTTAATTACATTATCTAATCATCATCATGTTCAATTCATTAGTTCCATAGCTCAATTACATGTTCTAACAATTCATTTCTTACAACAACATTTCATTTCAAATTTCCAGCAACCTAATTCTTGTTACACCTTCACTTACACATAAATTCCATTCTAATTCAAGTTTCCCATGGTGTATACAAGTTAAATTTCATCATTCTTTCATTTCTATCAACCTAACAACTCAACTAAGAATTATACATCTTCTAAATCATAATTTCAAGCATGAATTAGTTTGGACAGCATGTATTTACCTTAGTAATGCTGCCACCAAGTTGAGTCTAGCTTAATTTCAACTTCGACACCATAGATTCAAGCTTTCTCTCACAAGAAACCCTCCCTAATTTCCTTCTTCAATTTTGCTAAAATAAAGAGAATGGATGAAGATGACATCCATCTTAATGGATTTCTGAAATGTCTAAAATGTCCTTTAATTAATCCTTACTCTTAACTTAATCAAGGGCATTAGGGGAATCAAAGAGTTTAGCATGAAATCATCATTTTTCTTATTTAATTCAACTAGGTCATTCTAAATTGGTAACAATTTTCTTTTAATCTTTCATTTTGGCAATTCACTTTGTTAATTATTCAATTCAGCCCTTAATTACTTTACTTAATTCAAGATTATTTAACTATTTAGGAATTCTAAATAGTGGTAACATTCTAAGCCCTATTTAGGGGTGTTACAATTCTCCCCCTTTAAATTAGACTCATGTGGTTTCAGTTGCCTTGAAGCGTAAGCAATTATGTTCCCATCTTGCATCAGGACACAACCAAGTCCTAGATGAGAAGCATCACTATAAACAGTGAATTCTTTGCCCGATTCTGGTTGGATGAGTACCAGGGAATGAGTCAGAGCTTGCTTGAGTTGATCAAAGCTTCGTTGTTGGTTCTCTGACCAAACAAAAGGCGTATCTTTCCGGGTAAGCTTAGTAAGGCTTGCTACAATAGAGGAAAAGCCCTTAACAAACCTTCTATAATACCCGGTTAAACCGAGAAAGCTTTGACCCCACTTACATTCTTCGGAGGTCTCCAATTTAGAATAAACTGAATCTTGCTTAGATCATCTTTGATTCCTTCAACCGAGATAATGTGACCGAGGAAAGAAACTTATGGTAACCAGAATTCACATTTGGGGAACTTGACATACAATTGATGTTCTCGAAGTGTTTGCAAGACAATTTAGAGGTGTTTAGCATGTTCCTCCTTATTCTAAGAGTACATCAAGATGTCGTAGATGGAGACAACTATAAATTTGTCGAGATAGGGCTTGAATACCCGATTCATGAGATCCATGAAAGCAGCCGGAGCATTCGTTAACTCGAATGGCATTACGAGGAATTCGAAGTGGCCATATCGAGTATGAAAGGTTGTCTTGGGCACGTCTTGTTCTTTCACTTTCATTTGATAGTACCCCGATCGAAGGTCGATCTTAGAGAATATGGGCATATTCATGTTAATCCTAGTTTAATCCATTTGATCACAATTACACATCAATTCATCAACTAGGTAGTCCATTACCTAATTTAACTAGTTGAATTAGGTGTAGTCACATTTTCCAGAAAGTTACCTATTCAATTCAATGTTCTATTTGCCTAGTAACATGATCAAAACAGAGTTCTAAGTTCATCGAACATGTTTGCTCAATTTCTATAACCAAAACAGTCCCTAACAAGACTTTTTTCTATCATGCTCATAATTCCCAGATTTTCCAGCATTGGTTACTAACAATTTAGCTTGTTTAACACCTTAATTACATTACCTAATCATGATCATGTTCAATTCATTAGTTCCATAGCTCAATTACATGTTCTAACAATTCAATTCTTACAACAACATTTCATTTCAAATTTCCAGCAACCTAATTCTTGTTACACCTTCACTTACACATAAATTCCATTCTAATTCAAGTTTCCCATGGTGTATACAAGTTCAATTTCATCATTCTTTCATTTCTATCCACCTAACAACTCAACTAAGAATTATACATCATCTAAATCATAATTTCAAGCATGAATTAGTTTGGACAGCATGTATTTACCTTAGTAATGCTGCCACCAAGTTGAGTTTAGCTTAATTTCAACTTCGACACCATAGATTCAAGCTTTCTCTCACAAGAAACCCTCCCTAATTTCCTTCTTCAATTTTGCTAAAATAAAGAGAATGGATGAAGATGACATCCATCTTAATGGATTTCTGAAATGTCTAAAATGTCCTTTAATTAATCTTTACTCTTAAATTAATCAAGGGCATTAGGGGAATCAAAGAGTTTAGCATGCAATCATCATTTTTCTTATTTAATTCAACTAGGTCATTCTAAATTGGTAACAATTTTCTTTTAATCTTTCATTTTGGCAATTCACTTTGTTAATTATTCAATTCAGCCCTTAATTACTTTACTTAATTCAAGATTATTTAACTATTTAGGAATTCTAAATAGTGGTAACATTCTAAGCCCTATTTAGGGGTGTTACAATTCTCCCCCTTTAAATTAGACTCATGTGGTTTCAGTTGCCTTGAAGCGTAAGCAATTATGTTCCCATCTTGCATCGGGACACAACCAAGTCCTAGATGAGAAGCATCACTATAAACAGTGAATTCTTTGCCCGATTCTGGTTGGATGAGTACCAGGGAATGAGTCAGAGCTTGCTTGAGTTGATCAAAGCTTCGTTGTTGGTTCTCTGACCAAACGAAAGGCGTATCTTTTCGGGTAAGCTTAGTAAGGCTTGCTACAATAGAGGAAAAGCCCGTAACAAACCTTCTATAATACCCGGTTAAACCGAGAAAGCTTTAACCCCACTTACATTCTTCGGAGGTCTCCAATTTAGAATAGACTGAATCTTGCTTAGATCATTTTTGATTCCTTCAGCCGAGCTAATGTGACCGAGGAAAGAAACTTATGGTAACCAGAATTCACATTTGGGGAACTTGACATAAAATTGATGTTCTCGAAGTGCTTGCAAGACAATTCAGAGGTGTTTAGCATGTTCCTCCTTATTCTAAGAGTATATCAAGATGTCGTCGATGGAGACAACTATAAATTTGTCGAGATAGGGCTTGAATACCCGATTCATGAGATCCATGAAAGCAGTCGGAGCATTCGTTAACTCGAATGGCATTACGAGGAATTCGAAGTGGCCATATCGAGTATGAAAGGTTGTCTTGGGCACGTCTTGTTCTTTCACTTTCATTTGATAGTACCCCGATCGAAGTTCGATCTTAGAGAATATGGGCATAGTCATGTTAATCCTAGTTTAATCCATTTGATCACAATTACACATCAATTCATCAACTAGGTAGTCCATTACCTAATTTAACTAGTTGAATTAGGTGTAGTCACATTTTCCAGAAAGTTACCTATTTAATTCAATGTTCTATTTGCCTAGAAACATGATCAAAACAAAGTTCTAAGTTCATCTAACATGTTTGCTCAATTTCTATAACCAAAACAGTCCCTAACAAGACTTTTTTCTATCATGCTCATAATTCCCAGATTTTCCAGCATTGGGTACTAACAATTTAGCTTGTTTAACACCTTAATTACATTACCTAATCATGATCATGTTCAATTCATTAGTTCCATAGCTCAATTACATGTTCTAACAATTCAATTCTTACAACAACATTTCATTTCAAATTTCCAGCAACCTAATTCTTGTTACACCTTCACTTACACATAAATTCCATTCTAATTCAAGTTTCCCATGGTGTATACAAGTTCAATTTCATCATTCTTTCATTTCTATCCACCTAACAACTCAACTAAGAATTATACATCATCTAAATCATAATTTCAAGCATGAATTAGTTTGGACAGCATGTATTTACCTTAGTAATGCTGCCACCAAGTTGAGTTTAGCTTAATTTCAACTTCGACACCATAGATTCAAGCTTTCTCTCACAAGAAACCCTCCCTAATTTCCTTCTTCAATTTTGCTAAAATAAAGAGAATGGATGAAGATGACATCCATCTTAATGGATTTCTGAAATGTCTAAAATGTCCTTTAATTAATCCTTACTCTTAACTTAATCAAGGGCATTAGGGGAATCAAAGAGTTTAGCATGCAATCATCATTTTTCTTATTTAATTCAACTAGGTCATTCTAAATTGGTAACAATTTTCTTTTAATCTTTCATTTTGGCAATTCACTTTGTTAATTATTCAATTCAGCCCTTAATTACTTTACTTAATTCAAGATTATTTAACTATTTAGGAATTCTAAATAGTGGTAACATTCTAAGCCCTATTTAGGGGTGTTACAATTCTCCCCCTTTAAATTAGACTCACGTGGTTTCAGTTGCCTTGAAGCGTAAGCAATTATGTTCCCATCTTGCATCAGGACACAACCAAGTCCTAGATGAGAAGCATCACTATAAACAATGAATTCTTTTCCCGATTCTGGTTGGATGAGTACCAGGGAATGAGTCAGAGCTTGCTTGAGTTGATCAAAGCTTCGTTGTTGGTTCTCTGACCAAACGAAAGGCGTATCTTTCTGGGTAAGCTTAGTAAGGCTTGCTACAATAGAGGAAAAGCCCTTAACAAACCTTCTATAATACCCGATTAAACCGAGAAAGCTTTGACCCCACTTACATTCTTCGGAGGTCTCCAATTTAGAATAGACTGAATCTTGCTTAGATCATTTTTGATTCCTTCAGCCGAGATAATGTGACCGAGGAAAGAAACTTATGGTAACCAGAATTCAAATTTGGGGAACTTGACATAAAATTGATGTTCTCGAAGTGTTTGCAAGACAATTCAGAGGTGTTTAGCATGTTCCTCCTTATTCTAAGAGTACATCAAGATGTCGTCGATGGAGACAACTATAAATTTGTCGAGATAGGGCTTGAATACCCGATTCATGAGATCCATGAAAGCAGCCGGAGCATTCGTTAACTCGAATGGCATTACAAGGAATTCGAAGTGGCCATATCGAGTATGAAAGGTTGTCTTGGGCACGTCTTGTTCTTTCACTTTCATTTGATAGTACCCCGATCGAAGGTCGATCTTAGAGAATATGGGCATAGTCATGTTATTCCTAGTTTAATCCATTTGATCACAATTACACATCAATTCATCAACTAGGTAGTCCATTACCTAATTTAACTAGTTGAATTAGGTGTAGTCACATTTTCCAGAAAGTTACCTATTCAATTCAATGTTCTATTTGCCTAGTAACATGATCAAAACAAAGTTCTAAGTTCATCTAACATGTTTGCTCAATTTCTATAACCAAAATAGTCCCTAACAAGACTTTTTTCTATCATGCTCATAATTCCCAGATTTTCCAGCATTGGTTACTAACAATTTAGCTTGTTTAACACCTTAATTACATTACCTAATCATGATCATGTTCAATTCATTAGTTCCATAGCTCAATTACATGTTCTAACAATTCAATTCTTACAACAACATTTCATTTCAAATTTCCAGCAACCTAATTCTTGTTACACCTTCACCTACACATAAATTCCATTCTAATTCAAGTTTCCCATGGTGTATACAAGTTCAATTTCATCATTCTTTCATTTCTATCAACCTAACAACTCAACTAAGCATTATACATCATCTAAAACAGAATTTCAAGCATGAATTAGTTTGGACAGCATGTATTTACCTTAGTAATGCTGCCACCAAGTTGAGTTTAGCTTAATTTCAACTTTGACACCATAGATTCAAGCTTTCTCTCGCAAGAAACCCTCCCTAATTTCCTTCTTCAATTCGGCCAAAATAATGAGAATGGATGAAGATGACATCCATCTTAATGGATTTTTGAAATGTCTAAAATGTCCTTTAATTAATCTTTACTCTTAACTTAATCAAGGGCATTAGGGGAATCAAAGAGTTTAGCATGCAATCATCATCTTTCTCATTTAATTCAACTAGGTCATTCTAAATTGGTAACAATTTTCTTTTAATCTTTCATTTTTGCAATTCACTTTGTTAATTATTCAATTCAGCCCTTAATTGACTTTACTTAATTCAAGATTATTTAACTATTTCGGAATTCTAAATAGTGGTAACATTCTAAGCCCTATTTAGGGGTGTTACAATTCTACCCTTAAATTAGACTCATGTGGTTTCAGTTGCCTTGAAGCGTAAGCAATTATGTTCCCATCTTGCATCAGGACACAACCAAGTCCTAGATGAGAAGCATCACTATAAACAGTGAATTCTTTGCCCGATTCTGGTTGGATGAGTACCGGGGAATGAGTCAGAGCTTGCTTGAGTTGATCAAAGCTTCGTTGTTGGTTCTCTGACCAAATGAAAGGCATATCTTTCCGGGTAAGCTTAGTAAGGTTTGCTACAATAGAGGAAAAGCCCTTAACAAACCTTCTGTAATACCCGGCTAAACCGAGAAAGCTTTGACCCCGCTTACATTCTTCGGAGGTCTCCAATTTAGAATAGACTGAATCTTGCTTAGATCATCTTTGATTCCTTCAGCCGAGATAATGTGACCAAGGAAAGAAACTTATGGCAACAAGAATTCACATTTGGGGAACTTGACATACAATTGATGTTCTCGAAGTGTTTGCAAGACAATTCAGAGGTGTTTAGCATGTTCCTCCTTATTCTGAGAGTACATCAAGATGTCGTCGATAAAGACAACTATAAATTTGTCGAGATAGGGCTTGAATACCCGATTCATGAGATCCATGAAAGCAGTCGGAGCATTCGTTAACTCGAATGGCATTACGAGGAATTCGAAGTGGCCATATCGAGTATGAAAGGTAGTCTTGGGCACGTCTTGCTCTTTCACTTTCATTTGATAGTACCCCCATCTTAGAGAATATGGGCATAGTCATGTTAATCATAGTTTAATCCATTTGATCACAATTACACATCAATTCATCAACTAGGCAGTCCATTACCTAATTTAACTATTTGAATTAGGTGTAGTCACATTTTCCAGAAAGTTACCTATTCAATTCAATGTTCTATTTGCCTAGTAAGATGATCAAAACAAATTTCTAAGTTCATCTAACATGTTTGCTCAATTTCTATAACCAAAACAGTCCCTAACAAGACTTTTTTCTATCATGCTCATAATTCCCAGATTTTCCAGCATTGGTTACTAACAATTTAGCTTGTTTAACACCTTAATTACATTACCTAATCATGATCATGTTCAATTCATTAGTTCCATAGCTCAATTACATGTTCTAACAATTCAATTCTTACAACAACATTTCATTTCAAATTTCTAGCAACCTAATTCTTGTTACACCTTCACTTACACATAAATTCCATTCTAATTCAAGTTTCCCATGGTGTATACAAGTTCAATTTCATCATTCTTTCATTTCTATCAACCTAACAACTCAACTAAGCATTATACATCATCTAAAACAGAATTTCAAGCATGAATCAATTTGGACAACATGTATTTACCTTAGTAATGCTGCCACCAAGTTGAGTTTAGCTCAATTTCAACTTTGACACCATAGATTCAAGCTTTCTCTCACAAGAAACCCTTCCTAATTTCCTTCTTCAATTCGGCCAAAATGAAGAGAATGGATGAAGATGACATACATCTTAATCGATTTATAAAATGTCTAAAATGTTCTTTAATTAATCCTTACTCTTAACTTAGTCAAGGTCATTAGGGGATTCAAAGAGTTTAGAATGCAAACATCATCTTTCTCATTTAATTCAACTAGGTCATTCTAAATTGGTCACAATTTTCTTTTAATCTTTCATTTTGGCAATTCACTTTGTTAATTATTCAATTCAGCCCTTAATTGACTTTACTTAATTCAAGATTATTTAACTATTTAGGAATTCTAAATAGTGGTAACATTCTAAGCCATATTAGGGGTGTTACAGATCGAGTGCATAAACTGTATACAAATGCAATTTGCCCTAAATTGAGTGTATATGAATATAAGTAGACTTTTTAGTGCTCATGATTGTGTAGTTATGTTATGTAAGTAATGAAGACTGCTTTTACTTGAACATGAATTATTGAGGCTGCTAGAACATGAGAGAAAGTATAAGGATTGATTTGTTTGTGCTTTGTACATGTGCATATAAATGTATGCCAATGCAATTTGAATTGTAGACTGAACATATGTATAAGATTTTGGGACTAATTTGCATATAGGATCACATATGTCGACTGTTTTCTTAGTGTATGGAAGACTTGCTGGATTGTTTTGTTAATAGTAAATGTACGTAAATGTGTGGGCTTATAATTGAGATTGTTTGAATGTATATGCAAGTATTTTGGGGTACTTGAGAAAGATGGAATTAGTTCTAATGACTTGTTAAATTATGTGTGAGGTACATTCTCTAATAATGATGGCTAGGATTTGAATGAGAATGTATGACTTGATTGTGGTTCAGGTATTTCAAACTTTGGAATAACTAGGTGAGTGTAGTCATATGAGTCTCAGGTAACACAAAGTTATCCCGATGTTTAATTCTCTATTGTTAAGTAGTAAATGATTGTGGATGAATTATACATATACATTTTGTACAAAAGGCTTAAGTAGAGCTAAATGAGAATGACTGTGCATTCATAGCATGGCATTCATGTTGAGTATTTGATGATTTTGCAATTCTTATGTTAAATTCCTTGCTATGCTTGGGTGACTGATTATGGAATAACTTTGAGATTGAGATGAACAAGTAATTGTTAATAAGCTTGAGATTTCTTACTGACCATCAAAGCAATAATAAGATTCTTTTTAAAAGATTGAAAGCTAATGTTAAGTACCTTGAATCTTAAAAGCTTAAGAAGCAAGAAAGCTTAACTTATGCAATAAGCTATTGAAAGAATGAAACAAGTAAGATTACTTGTCTGATAAGATACAATCCAACTTCCTGTTATAAAATAAGATACCTAAGTTGCTTGGTTAATGGAAGTCCTTTGACACTCTGATATAATAGTTGGTCTTCTAGGACTACGGTCCATAAGTGATGACTCGAGGATGGCCTATTTACACACACACATATATATATATATATATATATATATATATATATATATATATATATATATATATATATATATATATATATATATATATATATATGTGTGTGTGTGTGTTCTGTTCCCGATATTAGCCTTTGCTAGGTGCTTTGGACTAAGTATCGTCTGGACCTATATGGTCAAACTCAGACCAACATTATTTATGATTAAAAATGTGGTCCAAGGCAAACAAGTAAAAGACATGAACCTAGTGAGAAATCGAATAAGAATTTAGAAAGAACATTGAAAGTACTCTGAAAAGCTTCGAAAGTCTGATAAACTCTGTAAACTTTGAAAAGCTCTAGAAGTCTTGATAAGCCGTGTAAACTCTGAAAGCTCTGATAAATTCTTAATAAATAATCGAAGTTAATGATTAATTGAAAGTCTCTTGGAGACTTCAATGTGTCAAGTTGATCATTGATAAGATCAACTTATGGTAGAATGAAGCTCGGATAGGCTATTGTACGCTATAAATCAATAAGTTAATTTAAGACCTGAATAACAAATGTTAATATAATCGTGTGTTTGGATGTGTGATTCTTTAAGATTCGTGCATGATGTGTTTTATCATTGGATGTTTCTACCTCACTTAGGCTATAGAAGCCTAATGCATTCATTATCATGCATTGCAGGTTGAATAGAGCTCAATAATTTATTTTGCCAAGGGTTTTGAATCATTGTTCAAGATCCAATTAGAGTTGGATCTTCCCTAGTTACAATACTCCTTGAATGGTGGCACAGTGTTTGAGTTAATTTATGTAGTGTCTCTTTTATGGTGAAAATTCCAAGAATGAATATGTTAATTGTAATTAGATCTGTTAGCATATATGTTAGAATGTTGATTGAGGTTCAAGCTTAGCATAATGATTTACACCGTTGGAAAGCTAACTTAATTGTCTTTCTAACCAGATAGGCCTTGCATATTAGTTCTTTTCCAATTAATACAGTTGTTAACTTAAAAGCAGTGCAATTTACAACACTGGACAGTTTGCACTATCCTTAGTGTTTCTTCTCTACAATCTAGAATTCACTTTTGTTTTCTCCTAATTAATTTAGACATGTCAAGGCATTGTCCATAAAATTTTCAGCCTTAAATTCCTTTTATACAATTTATGGTGATTTTTCAAAGTTACTGCCCAAAACAAAGTCTTCTGGGCAGATTACACTAGGTTGAGTTTCTAGCTTCAAAACTCATCTAAACAAGGTTCTAACATGGCAATTCAACTTAATTTCATGTTCTTACATGTCTAGGTTAGTCTAATTCACCTAGCAATATGCTTAAAACAGGGCATTATCATGTTATATTCAATTTGATCTATTTGATCAACATTATACTCCTAATTCACCATTTGAGCAGTCCATTACCTAGTTTTAACTAATCCAATTAGGTGCATTCATTTTCCAGCAACTTATTTACTCTATTCAATCCTCAATTCATCTACCAACATGATCAAAACAGGGCTTTATATACACATTTTCACTAGTAAAACAATCCCTAATCAAACTGTTTTCAACCATATACACTCTCATTAGCAATTTAGCTACTAGCATTCACAATCTCAAGTACTACTAGAAGTTAACATGATCCTAACATACATAAAAATCATCCTAATCAATCTAGGCAACAAGAACATCAAAATCTCAAGATTCAAGCATCCTATAACATGTAGGAATCAAGCAATATACCTTCTCCAAGCTAATTTGATCAAAGTTAAATCAAGAAACTTGAATTGAAGGTGATGTATGAAGCTTTCTCTCCCCCTTTCTCTCTCAAACAATTTCGGCTATGGAGGATATTGGATGGAGGAAGATGATGAAATTTTTGTTCATTATTCCCTTCCTAGTGCCGTGAGTCATCAACTCAATAGGCACATGTTCTCATAAATTGAGAACATGTGTCAAGGCCTTTAATTTTCATTCAATTTGCATGCAAACTTTATAGCTTTGCATGATCACAATTTTATCCTTCCATTTAAGCCTTCTAATTTTAATTTCAATTCAATTTGGTTCTAATTTCACTTATTTGATCTTAAGGGTGGCTAATGCTCTTTCTTCTTTAATTTGATTAGCTCATATATTCAGTTAGCCTATAGTTTAGATTGTGGTAACTTTCCTAGGCCATGTTTAGGGTGTTACAGGATGCATATGTACATGATAGAAAGGTGCTCGAATGATTAAAGTGAGAAAGTCAGTAAGGACAGTTTCGAATCATATATGACTTAGAATAGGGGCTGTCTTGTGTGGTTATGACTGAATACAATGATGGATAACTTACTTGTATGCATTAGAATTTCAAGCTCAAAGGCTTGATCGAGCATGCTTAAATAGATAGATAAAAGGCTTAAGTAATCAAAGGATGATTCTAATGCACCATTAAATTGTTGTTACAAATAGACAACAACAGAGTCAATCAAGAGGATGAGAGGAGGAAGGGAGTTGTTATCCACGATCAAGAATAGCTTGGGACGTTTGTGAGTGTGTTTATGTTTTAAACAAACATAGAATTGTTGAATGTATTGAGATTGCTTGGCTGTTTGGCGAGGCTTAAATTGCCTATACATATATATATATTACTTGGAGTGCCAATGTTTGCTAAGATGATAGTGGCCAAGGTAAGTGGAATGAATACTTGTGCCCTTTTTCTTTGGATCAAACCATTATCTGGTCCCTTGAATTGTTTAATGAAAAATCTAGTATAATTGACTATATACTTGTTTGGTTATGAGGAATAAGGATTGAATAATTAAATAGTTTACATGAAAGTTCCAATAGTATATAGTACTATTGCCCGGAAAAGAATGACCAAGTTGATCATATGCTTCAATGGTATTGACTACCATTGCCTAAAAATGCTTAAATAAGTTATGTACTCCAATGGTTCTAATTATGTAGCACCCCTAAATAGGGCTTAGAATGTTACCACTATTTAGAATTCCTAAATAGTTAAATCATCTTGAATTAAGTAAAGTCAATTAAGGGTTGAATTGAATAATTAACAAAAATGAATGCCAAATTAAAGGACTTAATTAGAAGAATGAATGAAATAAGTGATCAATTTAAAGCGACTAAATTGAATTAAATGAGAAAGATGATGATTGCATGCTAAATTCTTTGATTCCATTAATGCCCTTGATTAAGTTGAGAGTAAGGATTAATTAAAGGACATTTTGGACACTTCATCTTCATCCATTTCTTCATTATGCTGATTTTGAAGAAGGAAAATAGGGAGAGAGGGTTCCTGTGAGAGAAATCTTGAATCTATGGTGTCAAAGTTGAAATTGAGCTAAATTCAACTTGGTGGCAGCATTACTAAGGTAAATTCATGCTGTCCAAACTGATTCATGATTAAAATTCTAATTTAGATGATGTTTAATGCTTAGTTGAGTTGTTAGGTTGTTTGAAATGAAGAGAATGATGAAATTGAACTTGTATACACTATGGATAACTTGAATTAGAGTGGAATTTATGTGTAAATGATGGTGTAACAAAATTAGGTTGCTGGAAATTTGAAATTAGATGTTGTTGTAAGAATTGAATTGTTAGAACTTGTAATTGAGCTATGGAACTAATTAATTGAACATGATCATGTTGAGGTAATGTAATTAAGGTGTTAAACAAGCTAAATTGTTTGTAACCAATGCTAGAAAGAAACATAAAAGTATGAACAAAGTCATATAGCCTAGAAACTGTTTTAGTGAGAACAAATTGTGTAAACATGCAAAATTAAGCAACTTAACCAACTTACTATATTTTGGCCACCTTGAAAAATGAATTAACATTGACTAAACATGTTTAGGATTTCATATGAAATGAATTATAGGGCCAAAACATTGGTTAAAATGAATTTAAGGAATTAAAATGTGAATAGGTGCAATCTGCCCAGAATTTCTCTGTTCTGGGCAGTAATTTTGAAAATTCACCAAAATTTGTATAGATCAAATTCAGGGCTGAAATTTTAGTGACATAATTCTTAGTATGTATAATTTCATTAGACGAAAACTGAACTGAAATCTGGGTCCTATGCTGGAAACTGTAATTAGAAATAGCTGGACAGTGCAAACTGTCTAGACAGTGTAAATGCCCTTTCTTTGAACAATAAACTGTATTAATTGGATAAGAAATAAAATGCAAGCCTTATATGGTCATAAAGACAATTTTTTTATCTTTCCAAAGGTATAAATTAATCAAAATTTTGACGTACAGATTAAAAGATATGACCATTTAAAGGGACAGTGTGCAAACTGCCAGGCAGCAATGTCCTGGGCAGTTTGGGACTGTTTTTGCACCTAGAATCAAACTGTTTCCAAAATAGTTTTAGTACATTGTAACCTGTCCAGTTATGTTCTAAAACAAGGTAATAACAATAAGGAGATGAACAAGTAAGAAATGCTTAAAAGAAAGCATAAAAACAGTAGCTAAATGTTAGGTACAAATGTGGTAACATTGTTACTATATATGTGTGACATTATGTGCATGTTTTGATGAATTGTATGCGTTATGCTTGCTAAGCCAAGGGCAGCAAGTTGTGGAAGAGGAAGAAAAGAGTGCACATCCCAAAGCAAGAGGCAAAGGGATTTGGATACAAGACATGTGATTAGCTAGGAGTATTGTGAGTGTAACCAACCATAGGGTTGGGACTTAGGTCCTAACTAATCTTGCTATTATGTTAATTCAATGAAAATGCCATGTAACATGACCTAATATATATTTGGCTAATTAAGGGAAGAATGATATGAATGATAACTTGTTTGATGCCATGTTCTACTTGTTTACTTGATTGTTAAGCAAATGAAATGAAATGCTTGACATGTTGCATTGCTTATGCCAAATGTAAGAAATGACATGCTTGCTTGGAAAATAAGGTACGTACATTGCATACATATGAATGTGTTTGTGATTGATATGCATGATTGGTTGAAATGAAATGAACAATGGTACCACCTTGTGTTCATGCCATTCGAATAGCATGGATAAACTTGTCTTGGGAGTTAAGATTCTATAAGCCTAAGGGCTTGGCCTTTGAATCGCATAATCATGTCTTGATTAATGAATTGTATAAAGCTTGAATGAAATTGATAATCAAACAACCTTGGTAGCTAGTTTGGATAGATAGGAGGGCATGCCTTAGAATCTAGAGCTCATATTGGCACTACGACGCATATTGACAGTACGGTTCATATTGGCACGACGGTGCATATTGGCACTGCGGTGCATATTGGCACGACGGTGCATATTGGCACTATCGTGCATATTGGCACTACGGTGCATATTGGCACTTCGGTGCATATTGTTGAAGATTTGATTATCTAGTGAACTAAATACCAAGGGTGTTATAAGATGAATTAATCACTTGAAATGAACATTGTTTGTCTTGAATGTGTGATGTGAACATTACTTGACTTGCAAGATTCTTGAACGAACATCCTTGTTTTGAAAGATAACACATGAATGATAGTATAACTTGTTACTTTCCAAGAAAGAAATGCATAGATGATGTTATTGTGCAAGAATGTCTATTTGGTACTTGGTGTTTTTGATTGCTTGTGTCCTAAGCTATAAATCGAATAGCATGTTATGTATACATGATGGATGTTGCTATGTTGATTGTGTGATATGTGAAGCTTGCCTATGTTTACCCCATGCATTTCGAATTGTACATGACATGTAGTGATGATTTTGATTCTTTGAAATACTTGTAAACTTGGATATGTATACATGAAATTGGTTAATTTAGTGTTACCTCACTAAGTACATAACTTGTATTTACCACTCTACTCTTCATTCTTCCCATAATAGATTAAGGACACTTTCAAGAGGATATCTTGAGTTCGAAGCAACATTTTGAAGCAAGCTTGAAAGTATGATTTCATACTCTTTGTATGCTCCTAGTTTGGTGGCACTAGAACTTGTAATAGTTAGCTTTGAACGTGCATTTGTGGTGTATATATATGACTAGTATATGTAATGTTTTTGTTCGGCCTATCATGTAACCAACCTTGAATACCTTAAACTATGTATATGAACTATGTTGATATGTATATAATAAGTAATTCAATGCATATGAACTATGTATATGAACTATGTTGAATAGTAGACAATATTGTATGATCATGCATTTGTTCTTGTGGCCATTGGTATGATTCGGCAATGCTTATGAATTGGAGCTAAGGTATGTACAAGCATGCATTAACAATGTTACTAGCTAAGGATGCCATGAAATAGTATGTCTTGTTTGAAAAAGAAACAAATGAAATGTGTTAAGTGACCACCTAGTATTCGAATAGGTGTATGAATATGTAATAAGAAGGTAAGTTGGTTCATGTCTAATAGAAACCTATTGTGAAGTATGCCATGCTTGTCATTGTTGTTCGAATGGTGTATGAGTATTGAAATGGAATGGCAGATGGTAATATGATAGTGGTAACTTAGGATATAAGTATGAAATGAAACAAATTAGTACCTAAATTAGCATGCTAAGTGTGTTTGTTGTGATTATTGTGGATTGCTTGTATGTCTTGTATGGTTGTGTTTAGATTACTTGCATTGCAAGTTATGTATATCGAGGTTACTTCACAAGTAACCTATCTCTTGCTTTGTTCTCGCTTGGTAATGCTCCTGAACTGAAATACGGCTATCCCGGGGATGGGGTGTTACAAATTACCATTGACTGATTATGCTTAAACAAATGGAATTTA
Source organism: Hibiscus mutabilis (assembly GCA_019671005.1). Lineage (NCBI taxonomy): Eukaryota > Viridiplantae > Streptophyta > Magnoliopsida > Malvales > Malvaceae > Hibiscus > Hibiscus mutabilis. The sequence goes on along the minus strand of CM033735.1, from coordinate 26,037,920 downwards.
TGTTTCAATGGAATCGATCACCATTGCCTGATAAAGTTAGGTCGTGTAGATTATAAATATCAATGGTACAAGTTACCATTGCCTGACAAATAAATTTGATTGAATTGATGATTTGTTCAATGACACAAGTTCCATTGCCTGATATTGCTTGAGCATTTAAGTTCTTCTATGATTTAGCTAGCAAATCTCCGTTACACAATGTAGTATGTCAATGATCGATTTGATTATTAAACTGACTAACTATAGTAGTTGCTCGAGGACACATCCTCCTTGGAAGCATGATTCAGATATTTGGTATTATGCTTAAATGAGTTTCCTGCTAGGTGAATTAAGAACTTGCATTACATTATGGTTTATTATTTTTTTAAGCTAACAATCTAATTACTCACCCTGTCTCTTTTTAGATGAAGCTAGTCTACAGTTAATAATCGTGGAAGCAAAGCAAGATTACTGGAGGCAACAAATGCATGTTACGTTTTGTTATGTAAACTCCTAGAAGGTGGCATTAGTTGCAAAAACCAAAATTAGGTATCTCTGAGGCTCTAAGGGAGAAATGTAAATACTACCTGAACAAGATAAGACTCGTATATAATTATGTTTTGTGTTTGATTGATGATTAGAATTACACTGATTTTATTTGCTAGTTGGTTATGGATGAATATTCGTGTGATGTGGTCTCATATTTAGAGATGTTTCGACTGCTTACAAGTTTCATAGCTTGGTTACTTGATCATGTACACCTTTTGTTATAACTGCTTGATAAAATAGCATAATTACCTTCGATTGGTTAGCCTATTGTGAATGCTTGACATTGTTGATATGATAATGTTTTGTCGTATGATATTGTTAAAGCAAATAACAATTGAATTCAGACATAGAAGTTTCATACTTGCGCTTAAGTGTGTACATAGTTATGTCTTATTAATGAACTCGACTTGCTCATAGCCTTATAGTCTAGGTCCTAAAATGTGTACTCTTGGTGGCTAATTGATCGTTTATGATAACCTTAATTACATGAATTGTCATAGAATTATCTGATATGTTGAATCTAAGGATACTGATAAGTGTTCAAAAGTACTATTTTTCTTACCCTTTTTACTCATATTATTGTTAGACTTAGGCTCATATTAGTTGCATAGTTAGCTATTCATGCATTAATCCATGATTCCTTCAATTGTTGAGCTTGATTACATAACTTGGTGATTTTTGTGGAAATAGATGCTGCTTTGGTGTGTTTTTGTGTATGTATGTGCAGGATCACTTGCCAAAGCAATGCCGAGCTAGTTGCCAGGGCAATGCATGAAGGATATGCCGAGCTAGTTGCCAGGGCAGTGCATGAAGGAGACGCCGAGCCAGTTGCCATGGCATTTGTCGACAAAGACCAAAAGCAATATGGATGTCGAAATTCATGATTTTACAAGCCCAAGATGACATGGAGCAAGGTCCAAGCCCAAAGGAATTTGATTGCCATGCAGAGATTAAAGAAGAATTAAATTCCAAGAGGATAGGAGAAGTTCTAATAGGAATAAAATTATAATAAAGAATTATATTCTTTAAAGATAATTTAATTCCAACTCAAACTCCTCCTCAAAGAAGGACTTTGGCCTAGCCCTATAAATATCAAGGAGATTTCGACAATTCGAGGGGAGAGCAAGAGGGAAATTTCGGCAAGTCCAAGTAGGGCAAGAGGAGAGAATTTTCGACAAGCATCAAGGGCAAGGAGGATTTCGACAAGCCTCTTCCTTCATCTTTGTTCGATTGGGTTCATGCTAGGGATTAATTATCTTGTGTTTCTTTGGAACCTAGCTATGAACTAAACTTACTTGGCTATGGTTATTGTGTTTTGTGGTTGTGAGAAACTATTGGTTTTTGTTTAGGTAATAAGAGTTTGCACTTTTCTATTTCAAGGTTTATTCATTCTTGATTTTTATTCTTGTTTGCAGTGAATTGGGAGAGGATCTCGTGATTTTATCCATTTATCTAATATCGGGAGAGTTAGATTCAAGAAACGAATGAATATGATCTTTATGCAATCCAATGATGGTGAAGATTAATCCGGCTTAGGAATAAGTTAAGGATTTCAACGGCTAAGAGGAGCGCAAGATTGGTTGTTGTTCACCCTTGATTCACGCAGGGATGTATTATCAAGGCATGCACAAGTAGCTAGAGTTTCAACTTAGGGATAAGAAGAAACCATTGAAGAACGCCTCCGCCAACCTTGAAGTTGCTGCCCGATCGCCCAAGTAGTTGCCCAACTAGTCGCCCAAGCAACCATCAATTAGTTGCCAAGGCAACCCCGTTGTGCAAGTCGCCACGGCAACTGAGTTGCCCATGCACTCTTTTACCAAGACAATCCAATTGGCTATCACACCTCAACTCACGATAACCTAGCCTATCTCTCTCATTCGAATTCATCTTTTCTTTTACTTTCTAGATTAGTTATTAGTTAAAACTTCTATAATCCTTTACTTGTGTTTTTACTTTTTACAAAGGCAAAAGACTAGATTCTTGAAGTGGCACCAATCCTGTGGAGACGATATCTTTTATACTATAACTTGCGACGTGTATACTTGCACATTTGCGTAGCACTTATTACGCGCAGCAAGTTTTTGGCGCCGTTGCCGGGGATTGGCAATAGCGACTTTGTTTTTACTTTCTTGCACATTCTTTTTATTTTTCTTGTTTAAAATTCAAAGGGCTAACAAACTTTGGTTTTGCATTGGTATATGACCAGGGGCAAGACCGACTTCACCGTAATATCCCTTTGATCCGTAAATCGAACGAACCTTACAAGGACTTAGACGAAGGATAAGAGAAGCAATGGCAAATCAAGACGACAATATTAATCAAGATGTTCGAGCGGGAGGAGGAGTGATTCTTGCACGAAAATGAACTATTCGAGACTATCTTGAAGAAGATCTTGATGGACTTAACCCGGGAGTTGTCGCACCAAATTGAAGCCGACCACTTTGAGTTGAAACCGGTAATGTTTAATATGATCAACACAATAGGTCAATTTGGCGGCTCAAAGAATCAAGATGCACGACAACATCTGAAATCTTTCCTCGAGATTTGCAACTCGTTCAAGATACACGGAGTTACCCCGATGTCCTACGATTACGATTATTCCCTATTCACCGAGGATAGGGCGAAAGCATGGCTAAATAGCATTCTGCGGATCCATAGCATCTTGGACTGATCTTTGTCGTGATTTCCTTGCTAGATTTAATCCTACAAATTTAATCGATAAGCCAGAACGACATTACTTCTTTTCGGCAGTGGATGATGAATCCATGTACGAGGCTTGGGAGCGATATAGAGAACTTCTACACACAAATGCCCTCTACACGGATTCCCGGTGTGGACTCAAGTAACAATGTTTTACAACGCCGTGAATACACCAACAAGGATGATGCTAGACGCCTCGCAAAAACGGCACACTCTTAGATAAATCGCGGAGGAAGCAATGCAAATTTTAAACAGGCTGGCCAAGAATGACTATCAATTCCCATCTACTAGAAGAGGAGGAGTTAGACGCTAAGCCACAATACATGAACTAGGATCATCAGATTCAATTTCGCACACAATTGGCGCTTTAACCAAGATGGTCCGTAACATGCAAAAACCAAACAACACACATGAAGTCAAGGTAATGGATTCTTTTTGTGAGTTATGTGGTGATAACCATAATTCTTCCGAATGTATGCGAGAATCCGAATCTAGCTTCTATGTGGGGAATTACAATCGGGCAACAACATGATGTCAAATACATACAATCCAGCTTGGAAGAAGCACCGAATTTTTCATGGAGTAATCCCAACAATGCTCTAAACCAGAACAATCGAATGCACAAGCATCGGGATTCCAGTGAGAATATGCCACGGCAATGGATGCCGCAAACAACAACCGACAACATCTAGTTCTTTGGAAAATTCTCTAAATGCTTTTATGATGAAAACTGAATCTTATATGGCTGAGAATAGTAATTTCATAAAAAGAATCGATGCTTTTATTAACAGACCGAGATGAGATTGCGAGAACCAAGAGGCGGCAATCAAATCATTGGAAAATCAAGTCGGACAATTTGCTCAAAATCAACACTAGACCACAAGGAGGTTTACCTAGCGATACTGAAGTCGCAAAAGGAACTGCCCATGAGCAATGTAAGGCAATCACCACCAGTGGCCAACAACTTAGAGAGGTTCAAACCCGCTCGTCAAACAAAACTCCACAAAAGATCAAGACGAACCTAGCGGCAAAGTCTCGGATGCTGAACCGGGAATTGCCGCGGCAACCGCAATAAACATGCCTCGACAACCGATGACGCCTCGGCGTCTTGTGATAAGCATGCCTCAGCAACCCCAGTTGATAACGCATCGGCAACAGGTTTCAAACCAATGAAAGGATAGAAGATATCCGACTTCCACCACCATTCCCACAAAGATTGAAGCGACAAAAGCAAGAATACCAATTCAAGAAGTTTCTTGATATCCTAAAGCAAGTCCACATCAACTTGCCATTGGTGGAAGCAATTGAACAAATGCCAAACTATGCCAAGTTTCTTAAAGACATTGTGTCCAAGAGAACAAGGCTAGGAGAGTTTGAAACAGTTGCCGCGACAGAGGGATGCATGGCAATGTTGCACAATCGCATGCCGCCCAAGTTGAAGGATCCCGGAAGTTTCACAATACCCTGTTCTATTGGAAATCACTATGTCGGGAAAGCACTATGCGACCTAGGGGCTAGCATAAACTTGATGCCTAAATCGGTTTTTCGAAACTAGGAATCGGGAAGGCAAGACCTACAACAATTATGCTGCAGCTAGCCGAGCCAGATCCTATGTGCATCCGAGGGAAAAATCGAGGACATACTGGTAAAAGTTGATAAATTCATTTTTCCCGCTGACTTTATTGTTTTGGATTGTGAAGCGGATGAGCATGCACCTATCATTCTCGGGAGACCATTCCTAGCGACAGGGGAGAACCTTGATCGACGTTGAAAAGGAGAACTCACAATGAGGGTGAATGACCAGCGGGTAAAAAACTAAATGTGTTCCAAACACTAAGGCATGCCGATGATCCGGAAGAATGCCAACTACTTCATGCCACGGCAGAATTTAACTTCGATGAGGAATTTAGTTGCCTCGGCAACTACATTGCCGATCAAGAGGAACCTGAGGAGTATGAAGAGCGGTCGATGAAGAACAACCCGAAGAGGTAAATTGGCTAGTAAATCGACCAGGTACATACTTTGAACCACCGGACTACTCGTAAGGAAGGTAAGATCGAAAAACCCTCTATCGAAAATCCACCAATTCTTGAGTTGAAACAATTGCGGATCAACTAAAATATGTATACTTAGGGATCGATAATACATTACCTGTAATTATTTCCTCTAAGTTACAGCCTGAGCAGGAAAAGAAGATGATCAACATGTTGAAGCTACATAAAAAGGCAATAGGGTGGACAATTGCCGACTTGAAGGGAATTAGCCCGGCGGTGTGCATGCACAAGATCTTGTTGGAAGATGATCACAAACCTTCAATTGAGGCCCAGAGGAGACTGAATCATGCCATGAAAGGGGTTGTAATGAAAGAAATCATCAAATGGCTTGACGCCGGCATTATATACCCTATCTCCGATAGTACGTGGGTAAGTCCGTACAAATGTGTGCCAAAAAAAGGAGGTATAACAAAGGTAAGCAATGAAAATAATGAACTTATCCCAACCAGACTGTGACCGGTTGGAGGGTTTTGTATGGACTATCGAAAGCTAAACAAAGCCACTAGGAAAGATCACTTCCCATTACCCTTTATTGATCAAATGCTTGACCGTCTTGCGGGTAAACCCTTTACTTGTTTTTTCTTGATGGTTATTCAGGTTACAATCAGATTGCCATAGCACCGTAAGATCAAGAAAAGACAACCTTCACATGCCCATACGGTACTTATGCCTTCCGAAGGATGTCGTTCGGATTATGTAACGCCCGCAACAACCTTCCAAAGATGCATGATGGCGCTCTTTTCGGACATGGTCAAGACTTCCTTGAGATCTTCATGGATGATTTTTCGGTTTTTGGTAATGACTTCACGGCTGTCTCGGCAATTTAGAGAGGGTGTTGGCAAGATGCGAAGAAACGGATTTAGTCCTCAATTGGGAGAAATGCCACTTTATGGTAGATGAAGGAATAGTGCTCGCCATAAGATTTCATCCAAGGGAATTGAAGTAGACAAATCCAAGGTGGACGTGATCGAGAGATTACCCCACCAAATTCGGTTAAAGGAATTCAAGTTTTCTGGACATGCAGTTTTTTACAGAGATTCATTCATAACTTTTCTAAAATCACTAAACCTTTGTGTAATCTGCTTGAACAGGATAAAGTCTTGATTTTGATGATTCTTGCACTCAAGCATTTGAAACCCTAAAGAAAAAGCTTGCCTCGCACCCATTGTTGTTCCACCAGTTGGACGCTACCTTTTGAGCTCATGTGTGATGCAAGTGATTTCGCGGTAGGAGCAGTCCTAGGCCAACGCACAGTAAGACCTTCCATGTGATATACTACGCTAGTAAAACTCTTAACGATGCTCAAGTGAATTACACAACAACGGAGAAAGAGTTACTAGTGTAGTTTTCGCATTTGACAAGTTCGATCCTATTTAATTGGTACAAAGGTAATTGTTCATACGGACCATTCGCAATCAAATACTTATTTGCTAAAAAGGATGCTAAACCTCGTTTGATTCGTTGGATATTACTTTTACAAGAATTTGATATTGAAATTAAGGACGAAAAAGGAACAGAAAATCAAGTGGCGATCACTTATCACGTTTGGAACGCAATAGGGAAGAGGACGCGATCTAGAGAGATGCGATGCATTCCCGATGAACAAATTCTAATCGCCTCGGCAACCCTTGACGCCTCGACAGCCCATGACGCCTCGGCAACCATGGAAGCACACGCCGGCAACTCTTGACGCCGCAGCAGCCTTTGACGAGCACGCCTCAACAATTTTGGGAGCAGACACTACGGCAAAGACATGCCCGGCAATACCCTCGTACGCAGATTTAGTTAACTTCCTTGTTTGTGGTATTTTTCCGTATGGCATTACTCACCAAGGGAAGAAGCGGTTCCGCCATAATGCTAAGCATTACTTTTGGGACGAGCCTCTTTTGTTTAAACAATGTGCGATCAGGTTATACGTCGATGTGTCCTCAAGAAGAGCAACAGAATGTACTCCGCAATGCCATTCTTCACCCTATGGAGGACATTTTGGAGGAACTCGTATCATGACCAAAGTCTTGCAATCCGGTTTGTATTGGCCAACATTGTACAAAGATGCCCAAGACTTTTACAAGCAATGTGATCGTTGCGGAGGACGGGCAATATCTCTAGGCGACATGAGATGCCACTCCGAACATCATCGAGGTGGAACTGCTCGATGTATGGGGATCGATTTTATGGGACCTTTCCCATCTTCATTCGGCAACCTCTACATCTTACTCGCCGTCGACTATGTGTCTAAATGGGTAGAGGCAGCTGCAGTTCCCAACGACGATTCCAAGACCGTGCAACGATTCCTGCAGAAAAAACATATTTACACGGTTTGGGATGCCGAGAGCAATTATCAGCGACGGGGCAAGCATTTTGACAATGACTAATTGCCAAGATGTTGCAACGCTTGCATATCACACAAGATCGCCACGGCATATCACCCACAAACCAATGGGCAAGCAGAAATCTCCAACCGAGAGTTGAAGGGAATACTCGAGAAAGTTGTAAATCCCTCAAGGAAGGATTGGTCATTAAGACTAGATGACGCACTTTGGGCATATCGCACTGCATTCAAAACACCCTTAGGTATGTCCCCTTCCGGCTTGTCTATGGTAAAACATGTCATCTACCGTGGAAATCGAGCACAAGGCGTACTGGGCAATCAAGACTGTGAATATGGATTGGGAAAGTGCCGGACAAAAGCGCTTGATGGATCTCAATGAGATAGAAGAATTTCGTGCACTCGCCTATAACAATGCACGAATCTACAAGGAGAAAACAAAGCGATGGCACGACAAGAAACTATTGCCACGGCAATTCACGCCAGGCAACTAGTTCTCCTATTCAATTCTCGGCTAAAACTTTTCCCGGGAAAGCTGAAATCAAGATGGTCGGGACCATTTGAAGTCGTCAAACCATTCTCCCATGGTGCCGTGATAATCAAGTCCATCTCTGACAACCATGAATTCAAAGTTAATGGACAAAGATTGAAGCACTACAATGGTGCCCATGTGGAACGTAACAAGGAAGTGGTCAACTTAGGAGATGCATGAGCATGCTCTCCTCTCAAGATTTCCTTTTTTTTTTTATTTTTATTTCTATTTTTAGGAGATATTTTATTTTTCTTCATTATCTTTAGTTTTCAGTTTTCTTTGTTTTTTTTTTCACAACAAGGCTCACAACTACTATGCTAAGGAAATTTACTGCCAAGATCCTTGCCCCGGCAACCAATGAAGAAGATGCCGCGACAACTTACTTCATGCATGCACAAGCTGATGCCACGGCAACCAACCCCGAAGATGCCACGGCAACCAAAGCTGAAGACATCCCGGCAACAAGAAAACAACCATTGCGTTCAAGCAAGAAAATCAAGACGCCAACTAGAAGGAAACTAATCATCTACGATGACGAACTCTCGGAGTAAGTCCTCGTATGCATTTTTATTTTTATTGTTATTTTTCGTTATTTTTATGCATGCATTGAGGACAATGCCTCACTCGAGTTTGGGGGGGATTGTTATTAGTAATTACCATGTTTAGTTACATTAATCTTAAGCATTACATTTAGGATACATAAATTGCTTGCCATGCCTTTAAATTGGAACAAGAATTGCTTAGATTTGATGAATATTCAATGATGACTTTACCAATGCACTTAATTGATAGAATTTTTATTCTAGGATAACCATGAAAAACTTAGAATTTTACTATGATGCTAAATTTGATGAAACACTGTTGTGGGTTTGATTGATTTAAGGAGTTCTAGTAAACTTAGGTTGATAATTAACTAATTGGGGATTAGAATAAAATTGGATGAATGCTAGAGGTGCCCGAAATTGGCTCTAGCATATGCTAAAAAAATTGATCACTAGAGGTGCCCAAACTGGCTCTAGGAGGCGTTAAAATTTTTTCGGTTAACTAGAGGTGCCCAAACCGGCTCTAGTCGATTAAATTAACTTAAGAAAACTAAAAATAAAACACTAGAGGTGCCCAAAATTGGCTCTAGTTAAAACATGTTAAAAAGAACCCAATGAAGTAATTTGAAAACCTATTGTTTGCATAGAATCCGAAAAATCAACTTGCACACAACTCCACACACACTCACAAGCATTATAGTTTGATTCCGAGTAATTCATCAGTTTTTCTGAAAAATAAAAAGCCAATCATACTTTGTGCCCTTGTTCGTAGAATTGAAATCAAGTTCAAAGCTAAGTTTGTGAAAATTTGAAGTCTTGGCGGTAATTATGAGTTTGCATTGCTTGAGGACAAGCAATAGTTCGAGTTTGGGGTGTGATAAGTGTTCAAAAGTACTATTTTTCTTACCCTTTTTACTCATATTATTGTTAGACTTAGGCTCATATTAGTTGCATAGTTAGCTATTCATGCATTAATCCATGATTCCTTCAATTGTTGAGCTTGATTACATAACTTGGTGATTTTTGTGGAAATAGATGCTGCTTTGGTGTGTTTTTGTGTATGTATGTGCAGGATCACTTGCCAAAGCAATGCCGAGCTAGTTGCCGGGCAATGCATGAAGGATATGCCGAGCTAGTTGCCGGCGGTGCATGAAGGAGACGCCGAGCCAGTTGCCATGGCATTTGTCGACAAAAGACCAAAAGCAATATGGATGTCGAAATTCATGATTTTACAAGCCCAAGATGACATGGAGCAAGGTCCAAGCCCAAAGGAATTTGATTGCCATGCAGAGATTAAAGAAGAATTAAATTCCAAGAGGATAGGAGAAGTTCTAATAGGAATAAAATTATAATAAAGAATTATATTCTTTAAAGATAATTTAATTCCAACTCAAACTCATCCTCAAAGAAGGACTTTGGCCTAGCCCTATAAATATCAAGGAGATTTCGACAATTCGAGGGGAGAGCAAGAGGGAAATTTCGCAAGTCCAAGTAGGGCAAGAGGAGAGAATTTTCGACAAGCATCAAGGGCAAGGAGGATTTCGACAAGCCTCTTCCTTCATCTTTGTTCGATTGGGTTCATGCTAGGGATTAATTATCTTGTGTTTCTTTGGAACCTAGCTATGAACTAAACTTACTTGGCTATGGTTATTGTGTTTTTGTGGTTGTGAGAAACTATTGGTTTTTGTTTAGGTAATAAGAGTTTGCACTTTTCTATTTCAAGGTTTATTCATTCTTGATTTTTATTCTTGTTTGCAGTGAATTGGGAGAGGATCTCGTGATTTTATCCATTTATCTAATATCGGAGAGTTAGATTCAAGAAACGAATGAATATGATCTTTATGCAATCCAATGATGGTGAAGATTAATCCGCTTAGGAATAAGTTAAGGATTTCAACGGCTAAGAGGAGCGCAAGATTGGTTGTTGTTCACCCTTGATTCACGCAGGGATGTATTATCAAGGCATGCACAAGTAGCTAGAGTTTCGACTTAGGGATAAGAAGAAACCATTGAAGAACGCTCCGCCGAACCTTGAAGTTGCTGCCCAGTCGCCCAAGTAGTTGCCCAACTAGTCGCCCAAGCAACCATCAATTAGTTGCCAAGGCAACCCCGTTGTGCAAGTCGCCACGGCAACTGAGTTGCCCATGCACTCTTTTACCAAGACAATCCAATTGGCTATCACACCTCAACTCACGATAACCTAGCCTATCTCTCTCATTCGAATTCATCTTTTCTTTTACTTTCTAGATTAGTTATTAGTTAAAACTTCTATAATCCTTTACTTGTGTTTTTACTTTTTACAGTGCAAGAGACTAGATTCTTGAAGTGGCACCAATCCCTGTGGAGACGATATCTTTTATACTATAACTTGCGACGTGTATACTTGCACATTTGCGTAGCACTTATTACGCGCAACAGATACCTTGTGTGCCTTCTTTCTTTCTTTATACTAAAGGAATGTTTTGTTAACTTGTTTTAGAATGCTCTTTTATAGGAATCACCTTGAGTCCTCCTCTTCGAGTACTAACTTGTTAGTCAAGTTAGATTGTCTTCTCCTAGATCTCCACTATCTTCTAGGCCTGGGGTTGGGGTATTACAGAGGAGCATACCACGAACCCCCATGTTAATCCAAACATTACTAGGTTTTTACTCTTCAACTCATACCTTAAAGTTTTGGACTTGAAACTAAGAATGAGCGAAACAAGAAGCCCCAAGCAACTTATTATCTCCAGGGAGAGGAGAGTTCTATTTTCTTTTTTCTTGACTTAGCAAAACTATAACACCCTTATCCCGGTCTAAGAGATAAACTGGTTTAGAAATTGTTACAGGTCTTGCATACAATCATTCTTGGTAAAAGTTAGATCAACGGTCGAATGATCTTTCAGAAATTCGGAATAAATTAAAACTTTTTAGTACTTCCGATGATTTGTCTCTAAACACAACTTCGTGAATAAACTTATAACGACTTAATGAGCAACATGTTTGAATTTTAGAATTCCAGGATTAATACCTTACTTTACTATCATAAAAGAATACTTGCCATTTGAGCAGCATATCGAATTTTAATTGATTACAAGAATGCATACTTCTAGCCATTGTTGAGTCTTAACAATGCATATTTAAGATCAGTCATGTAACAACAAACCATTTTCTAGAGGTCTTAATATTAGATGTGCCCTTTTTCCACGAGATTCTATTCGTAAAATTATTAAAAATTTTCACATAACATAATTAGACACTTACCATAGCAATCATGTATTCAAAGAAGGCAAGTTAAACTTAGCTAAATCATCATTTGTACATTCGAATATCTTAATGTCTTCACTCATTCTACAAGCCAACATGAAGAGTGACCAGCCGATTAATGAGAGATGATTGATACACTTAATTATAAATTCAAGTTCACATCAAGCATATATCAGCCTTAAATTAGTTATAAACAAGCTTTCACAAGCCATACCATATTTCTAGCTTATGTTACGAAAATAAGGCACCCAAGCAACTAAACACCCACTTAAATACTTACTAATATGCTTTTAAATGTATTATCCTAATGATTTCAGCACTATAAGCACATATTCAACACTTTTACGCTAAACACACGAACCGCCACTATAACAATTTGTATAATCTACTAGACACACATCAATTTTTTAAGCAAGAAAAACTAAAATGCCATGCCTAGATTTTCGTTTATGTAAAGTTTATCAATTAACCAACTTCCTAGTCTTCTACTAAAACATTCAAGGCATACCTTACGCATGATATCAAACATAAATCATTATTGAGGCCTTTACAAACTTTGGATAATCATAAGGCTTATATACAAAATAAGCCATCAAGAAAGCTTAAATGCACAATGCAACTTATCGAACTATGTGCAACCATCTCAGAGTACATTAGGGGATTACAGACGTACATCTTGAATTCCTTGTGATCCCATCTAAGCTCTTAAAAGATCGGAAGCAATCTTGTCTTGAAATGTATTAGAGGATGAATGTAAGTCTAGGCCTAGTGAGGCAGTTCAAAGAACTAAGGTATGAGACATAATCTTTCAACAGGTTCCTTTAATCTAAATATAATACTCTATGCTTAGACATACTTAACCATTTTTTTATTTATGTTTTTAAGAAGTCATTCGGTCAACATTAGATTAAACACCAAGGCACTCACGTAGGGTTTCAATACACAAGCTGAATATTTGAACCAGACATATACACATATACACATGACGGTAGAACCAGCTTAAGCATATACACATGGATACTCAACAATTTGTATTTGTAATATCACACTGTTCTCAAACCAATATAGGTCTAATATAGTTTAATTATTTTCGGCCATTTTAAAGAATATTTGAAGTTCAGAAGATATATATATATATCAAACTCTAGGATTTCTTAGCTCGTAGAACACAATCACTCTTTCTTTTTTTAACTAGCAAGTTTCCCATATTGATCTTTTAACAAGCCTTACAATTTCAACGTAATATAACACAGGTATCTTGTTAAATTACACAAACAGTGCATCTACTTGTACATAATCGTGCATACACAAATTAACAGTACAAAGCAGTCCTTGTATGATCATTTTTAACCAAGCAGCCCACTTAATTTGTACACACTATTTAACATCGTAAAACAATCCATGATATAATTCCTTTAAAATCACAACAATCTACTGATCGGACATGCTTAAATATGCATTAAAATCAATCTACATGTATTCATTTATAATCACAACAGTCCATTTTTCTTAGCACTAATCCTAATTCCAATCTTCCATTATTCAATTCATTTCATGTAACATACCAAAGATGGAATCAGGATCCATCTTTAAACAAATATTAGTATTCAATCATGTTAGACAAAATCTATAAATCAGTGGAATATACTAAGGTATGTTATCAACCTATTAAACATGCTTAATAAATATTAATATTCTCTTTTAAATTAGAAGTTCTAGAATTAAGGTGATTTGATCTTGAATCTTATACAACTACATACACGTGTCATTAACTTTATACCACTACTCTCTTCATGATAAAAAAGCTCAATAACTTAATACGCAAGCAATCAGGAAAACGCATAAAAGTCCCTTTTTCTTTACGAGTCATTAATTATCTTATAATATATATATATATATATATATAAGTATCAACTTTAATAATTCGTAAGCATAAATCATTCATCATATTTACAATTAAACATGTCATCCCATGCATATGGTTACTTGTCTTGTGAGTTAGCAAGAAATTTCATTAACCTTACTATCAAAATCGTTTATGATGTCTCAAACATAGTCACAAAATTTCCAGACACCATATTTCATAGGTATGTTTTATTCATCACAGATATTATCAAACCTACCTTTTTTGATGACATAATCAAGGTATCTTTCTCTACAAGCATATATTCAAAAAGTTCATAATTAATTTCTATCTGATCCTCCAAGGTAAAACATTCGAACAATATTAAACATCCACATGGATAGACTGCTTTTATGATAAACAATTCAAATAGGATTATCACACATGCATACTCAACTTCCATTATATTTAAAACCAGTCATTAATCAATATCATGAAATCTCTCGATTGAAACATAACCTATCGAATGAGGTTTAATTATATGCAACTAGATATACATGTCTTGCTTAATAAGTTACCACAATTCCATCTTATTTTAGAAATTTCATTTATGTTTGTTTAACAACATAGCCTTGAGAATCAAATTTACAGTCTAGGTACATGAATCCCCAACCAACTATCGCCCATAAAACATAATGGTACTTGCAATATTGGTCTGTCCCTCCTACTATCGCCAAGTGACCATACACACTTCCCTCCTACTATCGCCAAATAGGGACCACTATCTCGGACCATAGTCCACCCCAACACTAAGCTCTATGGACTCTATGACATGCCAACTATATCTACGACTGACTCGAGACTAAGGCTTTAACATTTATCATCTTCTTTTCATACAAGATGAGCATTGCTCCTCTTTTAATGACATATCAATGTCTCATTGCCCCCTTTATTTTGGGTTCACATATATTCACCTCATATGGATTGCATTATAAAATAGCATTATTTCATATCTATAAAAACATGCCACCGAGGCTTATTTCATAGTGTATTACAAGTTCAATTACTTGTTTCATTCATACAAGGATGTATTAAGTGAACATAGTAATTTAATTCAAACGTAAGCATAGCTTCACTTCACATGATTATATCAAGTTTGTAATCTTATCATGGCAGCATAACCATAGTTCATAAAACCACATAAATAAATCTTAGGATTAATAATCATCAGACACACATATTCTTATCACCGAATGAGCAAAGCCACTATTTCTCATTTTAGGCATATAATCACATCATGTAAATTCTCATTTGCATCCTTAATTCATATATAACTTAATTTAATTAATGGTTTGTTCATAGACACTAATCAAGCCTATATGAGCATGTGTAGAATTCCTCACAAGCAATCGACAATTCAGGTATTCCATTTCAATGAGTACCTAATGTAAGAGCACTTACTCAAGTCAAGCTTAGCACTCAAGTTCCATTTAACTTAGAAGGCAAATCACACTAATTCAAACACAATAATGCTGCTCGAAATAGATTTACTCTATTCCGAGACTTTGAACTACACTCACCTCTTATCCCGAAGTTACGGGATACCCGAATCCTTAACCAAAACTTGCTACATATCTAATTCCTTCCTAGCTTCTTCTTGGTCTATGTATAACAAGAATATAACTATATATTAGAATCAATTCAATCTTTCAAACATGCACCAAACATACCAAATAGGGCAGTTCACACTTATACACATTTAATCATTCAAATATGTCCAGTTAAGCATGTATGCATGTAATTCACTCAAAATCAGTCCATTTACTCAAGTTACAATTTTAACAACTCATTTAACTCTACTATTACCCTGAACAGTTTTGAATTCACAAGCATTCATACAATTATACTTATAACAGCCCAAGGACTTCAAAATAGCCCCTTAAGTCATTCTAGATGTAGGGTAGTTTAAAACACCTCAAGTTTTCATTAAAATAGAGCTCAATTACAATTTATTCATTTCCCCTATTTCATTTGCTGGCCAAAACAGTTTCCTACTTAATATAACACATACAACAACCCCTAATTGATAAACAAAACAATCCCTCAATCAAGAACAATCGAAGTAGCCCTTGCAATTTCAATTACATACAAAATAGTTTGCTAGAACCCCTACATTACTCGAAACCTATCCAATCATATACACACAAGCATATATATTTCAAAGAAATTCAAAATGTCATTTAAAACTAATCAAATCTTTCACATAGATCACACTTCTCATTCTATTATAGCAAGGTCTATATACATAATTCATATATATTCATGATGTTTGGAAGATAAATCAAATTTTCATATCATGACTTCAATTCTCTAACCATTTGGCAGCATCGTTCAAAATTGCTAGATCATTAACATCTAATTGATCAAATTCAGACAATAGACACCATTTAGATATCTTGCAAAAATTCTAATCCCACTAGTTTTCACATGCATTATCAAATAGAACCAATGGTTTCATTTTTATAAGAAAACAATCAAATTTTGAGAGAAAACAAGGGAAGGTATTTCACCTTCCTCCCAGCTTGATCAAATGGTTCCCAGCAAGACAATCGATGAGCCCAAATTTAGAAGCTTTCTTTCAATTCTCTCTCTTTAGATTCATGGTTTCAGTTTTGGTTAAAGGAGAAAGATGATACAATTGCTTAATGATATCCCTTCTTTTCCACCAATTCTTTCAACATGGCAAGGCTATCCAAGTGACAGCTAATCGGTCCTTGGAGTAGTTGTTACCTTAGCATGCAATTTCTAGATGTTTAGGTTATTATAATTTTGTCCTTACTAATTGACCTTTCAATTCACTATTTATTCAATTTTCGACTTCTAATTTCTTAATGATTCCTTTAAAGGACATGCTTAATCAAATTTAATCCTGATCATTTAAGGCATACTTCTAGACTACTCTTTGGGATATCACAAAAACATTGTTGCCTTATTCTTTTTTCCTTTTTTAACCCTAACATCAATTTTTTTCTTTTTTTGGGCTTAGTTTCAACAGTTCTAAGTTTGTTTGGGAACTAGATGCATACTACGTGTAAATGAAAGTTCAATTCCCTAAACTAGAGATCAATTACTAACAAGATCTGACATTACTATTCTACTGACATAGGCAACTAAAGATCTAAAATTTCTTCATCGGACAAACTAATCTAGATCAAATTAAACTTGCCAAACAAAGTGTTAACATTCTTCAAAATTAAATCGAGGCAAAGATTTTTTAGTGGTTCGGTATGCATGGCTTTTTACCTAATCTATAAGGCATACATGGCATGGCAACAAAAATGAAAACATGAATGCGTGGCATAAATGTGAGGCAACACACTCCCCCAAACCAAAGATGTGCATTGTCATCAATGCATGAAAACAACACATATATACAATTAAAACAAAAAAATAAAATGCATGAACATGTAAATGCAATGAAACGAAAATGCAAAGGAGTTCATGAAGAAGAGGACCCCCCTTCAGAGACTTCTTCTCGTGTGATGTAGGTCTTTTTCTTCACAAAGGTCCTACGATTAGGGGCCATTCTTTTCCTTCCTTTCATGTTTGGCTTTGAGGCGGCATCAGAATGAACAGGTTCAATAGGTGTTGTGGCAGGCTTTTTAGTAGAATTAGCTTTGGTAGACTTGGCTTTGGTAGAATTGGCTTTGGTTGACTTGGCTTTGGTTTCCTTTGATTCAACTTGGGATTTAGTACTAGTAGATTCAACTTGAACTAGAGATGTGCATTGTCCTCAATGCATGAAAACAACACATATATACAATTAAAATAAAAAACTAAAATGCATGAACATGTAAGTGCAATGAAATGAAAATGCAAAGGAGTTTAGGAAGAAGAGGACTCCCCTTCGAAGATTTCTTCTCGTGTGACGCAGGTATTTTTCTTCACAAAGGTCCTACGATCAGGGGCTATCCTTTTCCTTTCGTTCATGCTTGGCTTTGAGGCGACAGTGGAAGCTCCAGCATCTTGGAGAACTTCATCCACAATCTTGGCAGGTTCAACAGATGTTGTGGCAGGCTTTGTAGTAGAATTAGCTTTGGTAGACTTGGCTTCGATAGAATTGGCTTTGGTTGACTTGGCTTTGGTTTCCTTTGATTCAACTAGGGTTTCAGTACTAGCATATTCAACTTAAACTGGAGATAACGGGATTGTGGCATCAGATGGGGCACGAGCTGATTGGGGACTGGCTGGCATAGCCTCATTGTTGGCAAAAATCTCTACAGGGAAATCTAAGAAGGCTGGCAGGAAATTTGGGGACATCTTTTCAAGGGTTCCTCTAATGGCAACGTCCTTGGAATGATTGTACTGCCAAAGCTAGAGATTTCTCTCCTCGACATTTGCTAATTTCTAGAGAATATCTCTTGGCAATGATGGATCTTAAAAAGCATTGCCAGCGATTCAGCTGGCACAGGAGCGTTAGATTCTGCCTTTGGCACCTTGGGCTTTGGCGTCAATCCTTTTCCCTTCCTCTTACCCTTGTCTTTCGATTCAGTGTCAGTGAGTTCCCTCCATAAGGTCGGCGTGATTGTGTGGCCCTTAATTTCTTGGCCTTTGTCTAACTCAATCTTGGGCACACCATGCCTCATGCAAATGTTAAAAATTAATAAGGGAAAGAATAAACTACCTTTGGGCTTACCAGCACATTTATATGTCTTCTCGAAGATGATATACTCAACATTGATTTTCCAGCCAACAATTATTGAGTGCAGTAACGCCAGCCGTTCCTCCGACATCGTTTTGTTGTGGGTGGTTGGCATGAGAATTGTCTTTAGAAAATGGTTCACCCTATTGGCTGAGATTTTAGCGCTAATCTCTTGATGTTGCGGTGTCCATTTGCGGACTCCATCCACTCCGTGCCTGGTTCACACAGATATGCCAGCATCTTCTTTCTCTTGGCAGCAGTTTTTGACTCAGCATACTCAAAATTTTCATCCTCTGCACCTTCCAACTCTAACATGGTGTTTATATACGCTTCATCAAAATGCACACACGTACCTCGAATCATCAAGAAGGGATTGTCTTTGGTGGTCAAATAGGCATAGCACTCACAAATAATGTTCGCATAAACCTTCATCTTCTACTCACAGAAGAGCTCCCATTTTTACATGCTTACTACAACCATGAAATCAGAGAGAAATCCCGGTCACTGTTAAATTTGAAGTGCTTCTCATAACACTCACCTTGATAATCCGAAGCTTCTACAGCTCTCAAATAGCAATCCCCTTGTTTCTAGCTTTCGGTGAAGATGATGAGTACTCTCTTTCAATTTCTTGAACTAGGTAAACAATAGGATTGTGTTAGAATCAATATTACGATATCAAAATCAATATGAAGCTTAAAATAGATATTAGCTATCAAATTTCATTGATGACCAAAACCTAGCTTAAGATTAAGCTTGATTTATCAATGGATTCAATGATTGTTCAGGGATTATTGCTTACCCGATCGATAGCAATGATTCGATATCGATAAATTGAAGAAAACTCAAGCTTTTCTACCCACGACAATGGAGGTGCTTGCCTGAAGGAAGATGAAGATAAAGGGAGGAGCTTGTTTGATACACAATTGGGTAAGTTTCTTTACTTTGGCTATTCTCTTGTTTAATGGAATAGCTATCCTTCATATGAAGGAAAGTCATCAGATTAGCCCACGTATGGGCAATTATAAATTGAGGAGGGGCTAAACACGAGGTTAGTCCCTCAACTCTCAATACTCTATACTTGTACCCCCTAAACTTTCAATTTCTATAGTTTAGTCACTAAATAGGTGTTTGATACTTTCAATGAGACCCTTAGACAATAATTTGACTCAATTAGAGTCCAATATCGATACAATTAACCTTGCAGTCAATGTCAATACAATATTTGAACAATTCTGGTATAGGGTTTCTGGTCACCAAATCCCAATTCTAACTAGGCCAGATTCCGGGGTGTTACAATAACTTTGAAGAAGTTGCCACTCGATAGTTTCCACATGAAGGAGTATCAAAAAACTATGACTTTCGACGTGACTTAAAGGGTTGTGCTAGGAAAGATAAAAGTACCACTAAAGATCATACCATCCACCTTTGACATTGATTTCATGGCTGTGGGCATCAAGCCCACGCCAACTGCCTTCTTTGGTAGCGCCCTTGGATCCCGTCGGCGGGACCAGCCTTGTCTTCACTATATCAAAAGTTGAAATTCATGGTCAACAACCAGATAGTGACCATCAGATCTCAAGAGGACAACTTTGGCTCAATTTCAACGGATTCGCCTTGTAACACCCCAAAACTGGGCTTAGAAGAATGATACTAATTTGATTTCTAAGCCAATTATTTCTAATGTATAATTCAAAAGCTCAATTAAGCTTTAAGACCAAATTGAATTAAAGGAAACTTGGGTGACTGTTTAGTAAAGGGTGAAATTAGCCTTGAATCATGGCAGGCTTGCATGGTAAATTAATTAAAGTGAGTAAGTTAGGATTGATTTGAAATAAAATTAAAATGATTAGCCATTGTAGCATGGACTAAAATGATTACCAAGTGAAATAAAGCGTTTGCATGCAAATTAAGAATAAAGTTAATGTCTTGTATACTTGTCATGCCAGACACAATGGCAAGTGTTGAGGAGAAGGGGGAAACTTGTCATGACCATTGTTGGAGTGGAAGAGAAAGCTTATAAGAATTGCTTTACCATAGATAGATTCCTTAAATTCAACCAATTAATTTGAGAAAAAAGGTGATCATACTTTCTTTTCTCCTTATTCAAGTTCTAAATTGAATGCTTGCTTCTGAATTTTTATGAAACATATTGTTGTTTGGATTGTTAATTTAAACTCTTACTATGTAATTCTTAGTTCAATCGAGTGGTATACATGATGAGTTTTGCCATGTTTACATGAAAACTAGAATATGCTGTGTGATTATAAGTTCATATGGGACTGTTTTGGTGTATCTATGTGTGTATATGTATTATTGTGCTGCTTATATATACATATGTGTGTGTGTTCATGAATTGCCCTGTTTTGATGTAACTATGTGTACATATGCAAAGCTGGACTATTTTGAGTAAAATAAGAATATGCTGGACTGTTTTGAGCATGAATAAATGTAATATAAGAAAATAGGGCAGAAAATGCATTTACATGAACTATAGGAACTGTTTTTAGCATGGATAAATGTGTAAGGGTTATTGGATGTGATTAAGTGTGTATACCAATGTTAAGGACTATTTTGTTTACATATATGAGTTAGTGGATTGTTTTGAACATGTAATTGTGTATACATGTAGTTGAGACTGTTTTTGCATAAACATGACCTTACTAGGTTGCCTTGAACATGTAATCGAATATATATGAAATTGAAACTGTTTGTGCACATACATGATCACTACTGGACTGTTTTAAATAATTAAACAGGGGAAATGCCTTAAGAATGACTATAGGGACTACTTTGCAAGTTATGGACTATTTTGGCATTAAAATAAATGTTTACTGGACTTTTTGATGTTTTTAAATATGTATACATGTGTTCTGGGAAGTTTTGTATAAATATGAAAGCATATGGACTAATTTCAATTTGTAATTGTGTATACATGTTTTAATTGGACAATTTTGAGTGAATAAAGTGTTTACATATGTGAGTTGTCCTGTTTGGTATATACGTGTACGTAATTGGACATCTTTTTGTGAACAAATGTATACATGTTTTAATTGGACAGTTTTATGTATATATGAAGGCATGTGAACTATTTTTGATGTGTTTATATGTATACATGTATAATTGGACAGCTTTGAACAAATATGAAAGAATATGAACTGTTTTTGATGTGCATGTAAGTGTATATATGTGTAATGGACTGTCTTGCCTAAAGGAGCTAATTTAAAGGAATGCTTTGGAAATTTAGAGGACTGTTAGGGCTTCATAGTAACTGTTTTGGTGTACACATGATTATACAAGAAAAATTGGCTTGATTTGTGAATAGATAAACATATGGGACTGTTTTCAATGTATAAAAATGTATATAAGTGCAAATTCTCTTTTTTGTATATGTATGACACATAATAGACTAATTGAACATGTACACATAAGTGTGTATATATATATGAATTAGTGTTGTTTCCAACATATAGGAAGTGGTATGGACTATTTGAATATGCCAAGTGAACATGTACACATCTTAACCCCAAGTGAGAATTATCACTAAACACCGTAAATTCTTTCCCAGTTTCCGGTTGAGTTAACATTGGAGCTTGGGTAAGAACTCTTTCAATTGGTCAAAGCTTCTTTGTTGTTCTTCAGACCATATGAATGACACATCTTTACGAAGAAGGTTGGTTAGGGGTGTGGCAAAAATTGAAAATCCCTTCACAAACCTTCGATAATATCCAACTAAGCCAAGGAAACTTCAGACTTCGCTAACATTCCTCGGAGATCTCCATTCAATCACATATTGAATCTTCTTTTGATCAACCTTAATTCCAAAGGCAGAAATTACATGTCCGAGGAAGAATACTTTGAGCAACCAAAATTCACATTTATTGAATTTGGCATAGAGTTGATTATCTCTAAGAATCTGTAACACAATTCTGAGATGCTTTGATTGTTCAGCTTCATCTTTTGAGTAGATAAGAACGTCATCAATGAAGACCACGACAAACTTATCTAAATAGAGTTTAAAAACTCAGTTCATGAGATCCATAAATGCGGCAGCAGTGTTTGTTAAACCGAGTGGCATCACTAGGAACTCGTAGTGACTATATCGAGTCTTGAAAGCGGTCTTAGGTATGTTAGATTCTTTAACCTTCATTTGGTAGTATCCAGATCTAAGGTCGATCTTGGAGAATACTGAAGCACCCTTCAATTGATCAAACAAATCTTTAATTCTTGGAAGAGGGTACTTATTCTTAATCGTAACTTGATTAAGTTGCCAATAATCTATACGTAGTCTCATTGATTCATCTTTCTTCTTGACAATGAGTACCGGGGCTCCCCTCAGAGATGAGCTTGGTCAAATGAATCCCTTGTCTTGCAATTTTTGCAGCTGCTTCTGAAGCTCTTTTAATTCAACATGAGACATTTTGTAAGGAGTAATTAATATAAGATGGATTCCTGGTTGAATTTCGATTTTGAATTCCACTTCTCGAGTCAGTGGTAGTCCAGGAAGTTCCTTAGGAAAAACTTCAAGAAATTTAGATACAGTCAGAATTGAATTTATATCAAGCTCGGTTTTCACATTCCCGAGTGTATTAGAAAATAGGGCATTCAAATTTTTAGGTTTTTGATCAATTTGGGATATCAATTCCTTTCCCAAACCCCGTAAGTATAGTTTCCTCTTTTGACAATCTACCCAAGCTTGGTGTTTTCCTAACTAGTCCAATCCCAAAATTAAATCAAATTCGAAGAAAGGAAGCACATACAGATCAATAAGGAAAGGAATGTTTTGGATGTATAGGGGACAATTTCTACGAATGTCATTTATGGTCATAGCTCCTTCTATAGGATTCGAAACTACCAGCCCTTGATTAACAGTTTCAGATTTTAGATTTAATTTCACAAGCAAGGGAGAACAGATAAATGAATGAGTGGATCCTGAATCAATTAAAGCATAAACATGTTCATTATTTAATTCAACGGTACCTACTATTGCACCAGGTGCCTCTTCATCATCACGTTTTCGAATGTGATACACTCGAGTAGGGGCCCGAGACTCTTGATGAGTGGTAGTAGGAGCTTCACCTCGAGCTCTCCTTGAGTTTCTTGAATGTGTTTGTTTCGGCCCCTTTCCCCTAGGAGATGGGAATTGATTTGAGTTGGAGGCCACTTTAGCCAAAGATTTATCCGAGGTTTGGGGACAATCCTGAATATAATGATCTATGCTTCCGCACCGGAAATAGGCATTTGACTATTTTCTACATTGACCAGAATGATAATTCTGACAAATATTACAATGTCGAGTCTGTGGATCTTTGCTAGAATTCCCTGAGCTATTAATAGAGATTGATGGTGCAGAGGATTTGATTAATGTTTGAGGATTTGGAATGAAGTTACCCCTTGGAGAAGCAACGTAGCTTGAGGAATCTCTTCCTTGATTTTTTTGCTTCTTAAAAGGCCATTGAGACTTGCCATCATTCCTTGACCTCTTGTCATTCCTAGAAAAGCTCTCCCTTCATTTATCGGTTGCTTTCATCCTAGACTCGGTAGTAATCACTCAGTTCACCATGTCTTGAAAATTAGTTATTCCAAGAGCCGTAGACATCATACTCAACTTATCGTTCAATCCTTCTATAAACATTCTACATTTATCCTCATCCTTCTTAATATATTCAGACCCATACTTGCAGTATTTGCAGAAATCACTAACATATTGTTCTATGGGTCTACCACCTTGCTTCAAAAGCAAGAAATGCCTTATTCTTTCTGATAGGTATTCTTCGCTCACATACTTCTTCCAAAATTCTTTTAGAAAGAATTCCCAAGTGACAGAGTCTTCAGGGGCGATGAGGATTGTAGTTTCCCACCAGTTCAATGCTTCATCAGCAAGTAAAGCCACCACACACTCCAATTTATGTTCATCAGAACACTAAAGTTGTTTGGTTAGAATTCTAATGGTAGTTTCCAACCAGTATTCTTATACTTCCGGATTCTCTTCATCAGATCCTGCGAATGTATAGACTCAATGTTAAGCCAATTTATCAATTGGGACCCTAGATTGAATCCCTACAGGTGCAAGAGGATCATTTCGCTTCAGGTTAGTAACAAGTTGAATGAACACCTCGGTCATGCTGAGAAGGCATTCTTTTCAGATTTGATTAACTTGTGGAGCTTATGGCTGTGGTTCTGTAGCCTTTTTAGGGTCTACTTGCTCCTGACCCATTCTAACACTCCCTCCTTCATTGGAGGAGCCAACTGGGCTATCTCTATCCCGAGCCAGATGTGTGTTAGACATCTAAAATTAGTATTTAAGAAAGATTCGATCAAACAAGGCCACAGACACAATTCAATTCAACTCTTAGGTGGCACTTAAACAACATATAACACAACTTAAGTTGTTTTAGTCCTAGGATCGACTAAACCTTAGCTCTGATACCAAATTATAACACCCCAACCCCCAGCCCTAGAAGATAGTATTGTTCTAGGATAATACAATCTAACTTGTCTAAGAAGTTAGTAATCGAAGAAGAGGACTCATGGTGAGACCTTCAGATTACAATCATCAGAATTGGAGATAGGAAAAAAATGATCTTTCTAAAGTTTTATACTTAACAAGGATGTGAATAACAAGTATATTAGTTATTTTAAGTCATGATACTTGATTAAGAACCAATATGTGCAAAGCATACCAATTTAAGGATTTTGAGGCTATTCTGTAACAATATAGATCCAAGACTTTCCTAACAATGTGATCTAACCAATTTTACAGGGACAAAAGGGACTTCCAACTTTGTAATCGTTTGATAAGCTAAACATGCATTGTTCAATTCGATTCTTGAATCAATAGGTATTCACATACTTTAATTACACACAACCATTATAAAACCATATATCATCATCTTTCATTCGATAAAATAAGCTTATAATATCTCCTAAATCATTCGAATCTAGCAACCAAGTCAAGTCAAGCAAAGTCAACCACTAATAAGCACTTTAGGCCAAACTCATATATATATATATATATATATATATTTACAAGCCCTTAATAGGTACTATTTACAAACCCCGTTATAATAGACAAAATATTATAGCCTAACATTCCAAACTAGTGCCACCTTCTAGGAGTTAATTTAACAAACAAAACATACTTTGATGCCTTTGGTGACCTTGCAAAATCTTCCCCAAGCTTGATCAACAATCAATTTCTCCTGTACAATTATTAGGGTGAGTAATTAGGTTGCTAGTCATATACTTTAATAACTAAAGTACATAGATATTGAAATACTCGATCATAATTTAGCCATTTAATCTTGACAGTACTATTTCAAGACTACTACTAATCATTCGGCATTTGAGTAACGTACTCCCTATTCATCAACAAGAAGCTTAGTCCAAGCTTAATTGATCATATTTTTATAGAAAGCTTCTAGGAAGAAGATTACATTGTCAAGCAACTCAATTAAGTTGAGTAATTAAACAATTCAATTTCCTTAACTCTCAATCAATTACAAGCAACCTGAGTTGGATAATATGGCCTTGACTAGTTGTTAGCCTAGAATATATATATAATCAATTAGTATCATCAGGTAATGATAATTCTATTACCACTGAAACATTAGTCATCGTCAATTTTGTTCAGGGGTACCTTAGTACCAATTAGGAGAACTTAGTCCATTCAGGCTGAGCTCAGAATTTCCTATTGGCATGCCAATCTAGCTAGGACTCAACTAATCAAGGCTCTTACAACTCTAAAAAAGGTCATCAAGGTATTCTATTACCTTTCAAGCTCTCTAACTTCATCCACAAGATATCACATAAAGAGTAATAACAATTAACCTATCTTTGATTTGAAATGCATAATTAGAAGTCCATACATACCTTAGACTCTTACCTTAGCTGCAATATCAATCCCCAAGCATATATATAGGCAATTTATGCCTCACAAATCAGTCAAGCAATTGATCTAATTTATCAATCTATGTATATTTAAACATAGCCATACTCACAATTATGTCGAGCAACTCTTTATCTTGGGTCACTATTTCATTTTGTCTTTCCTCCCTTTGATCAATCCCTTTCTTATCTAGATTAATAACCATCAGTAAAGCATTAGAATCAACTCATTGATAAACAATTCACATAACAATCTAACAAAACCAAAATAGTCTCCTAATGCTTTCCCTTAATTCGAAACTGCCATTCCTACTCTTCAATGCTCCTTTTTATTCAAATAAACTACGAAACTGCCATTCCTACTCTTCAATGCTCCTTTTTATTCAAATAAACTATCTTCCTATGAAACATACATTGTCAAAATTTCTTTAACTGATCATCCTTCAATATAGTTATCAATTTATCACCTAGCTCATTTTAATGAATTGGTTAATTGAACCAATTCTTGACAAAATAGTCGTACATTGTCCTGTTCAAAATAGGGCAGTTCCGATCTAATTTGGTTTGTCTAAGCTGCCTTTAAGACTCAAAGAATCAGTTTTCATAATTTCATTACAATTCTATCATTTGATTAGCTCAATTCTAAGCACCAATTCACAATTTAGTCAATCTTTGCTATGCCAAATTCACAAACAGATTCGCTAATGGGCAGCTTCAATTCAACAGTTCTTTAATATCTAATTCAATCCATATACTTGATCGAATAAACTTCATTCTTGAAATTACAACATTAAAATCATTACAAAGGTTCTAAGTTTACACTACAACAACCAATGTTACCAACACATGCTTCAATCGATCTAAATTTTATTATTTCACAAAAGTTCCCAGATCAAATAGTAATCTCGATTAAGCAATAATCGAGTCTAAACATCAATTATCATGCCTAGCTTCAAGAACAAAGATACAAGCATGAAGGTAACTTACTTCTTTTGGCACAACAATAGTTCAAACACTAAAAAACGTCCGATTCCAATGCAAGCTATGAACATTTTCTCCCTTTTCTCTCAATTCTCTTATTCGGCTTCCAAGGAGAATGAGAAAGATGATGAGTTTATTTTTGTCCCACTTAGACTTAGATTAACTACAAGTGTCTTCTTCATAACATGGCTACCTCATTAAGCTCTTCCCAACTTATTTGTTACCATGCAATACTAAGGTTTGTGAAGGTTAACTAAATAGTCACCTTAATTTAGCATTTCAATTTTGTATCCATATCAAATCGGCCATTCATAAAATTACCAATGGATATATTTTCGATCCTTTTCTTTTAAGGTTTTCTGGATATCAATGGATAAGCAACCTTTAGTCCAACCCGCAAGTTAATTTCAAATAGCTCGTGTGTTCAGAAAAGGTTGAAGACTATAATGATGAGGTCGAATGTTGTGTACCTAACAATTTGCTCCAATTGATGGAAAGTGAATAAAAACATATTCTCCCCCACAAGGAAAATTAATAAGTTTTGAACCATTACTGCAAAAATGTAGCAGTGATATTGTGATGCAACGATTGCCCATAAAGCTAGAACGCAAGCTCGTACAACATATGCTCCTGAGGATGAAACCCAAGATGCTTTTGAAAATAAGAGGCAAAGTGAAAAAGGAATATTAAGTAGAATTTCTATAAGAGTCCAAGTGTAACGCCTCGATTTAGGGCCTTGTGGTTTTGAGGGATAGATTAGACGGTCTGGTAGACTGGTTAGAGATTTGAGTCAATTTGATCGTATATTTTTACAAGGGATAAAAATATAGAAAAATTCTCTAAAATCTTTATTACATATATATTTATTTTTGTTACAGTCGATTTTAGAAAATAAGATTTGGAAATTGGACATTTAGGGTTAGTGACCAAAATGTAAAAAGTGAAAACTCTTTTTAGTGACTGTTTTGTAAAAGGGTTAAAACTTAGAATCTCTAAGGAGCTATTAAGCCTAAATGTCTCTATCAGATTTCTCTCTCAAGTGGATTTGTTTTAAAATGTTTTAATTAAATGATTAAAGGGGATTTATTAAAAGGGTGATAGTTATTTCCTAAAAACAAAATTGACGTAACTTTTCTATCTTGAGTTTCTCTCAAAATCTCTTCAGACAAACATCTATTTTCTCAACAAAGATATGAGGTAATGATCTTGTTTTCTTAAGCTAATGATTTCTAATGGATTTCTCAACTTGTTTCCTCAAAATCTCATTGATTTTCCTTTGTTTCTTTTGTGTAAAAATCATCCAATTGAGAGAGTTTTCAATCTTTGGAGGTGAGGTTTGCTATTCTCCTTTAATGGTGGTTATTTATTGAAATTCTCCAGTTCTTAATCATGTACAAATTATTTCTAATTAGTGTTATGGATTTAATTAAAGAAAAATGGTTTAATTGAGATTTAATGGAGGTTATTATGAGATATTCGTTTTAGATCTATTTTGTTGAGTTTATGATAAGGTTATATCATGAATTTAATGTCTTATGATGATAATGGATTGGTTTTATCAATAGAATCCAGAAATCAAATGAATCTTTAGTTGTTTGAGTTGCTAGTTATGAGTTTTTGGGGTGTTGTTGGTGTTTATTGGTTATTGGAGGCATAAGGATGTTATGAGATGGTTTTTAGATGCCTTTTGATGTTAATTGATGTTTGGAAGTGTTAGGTTATGGCTGGGTTAAGTTTTGGATGTGAATCGAAGTTGTTTTGAATGCATTATGATGCATTAATACTCTGTTATAATGTGGTTAAAACTGGGGAGAACGTTTTAGAAGCTACCAGTGAAGTTTTGGAGGCTTCAAATGCTTGATTGTGTGTCGACAAATTGAGGTTTCGCGTGTTGGTGAGTGAGAACGTGTTTTCCAGCTTTGGAATGGTTTCAAAGGGTGATTTAAGGGAGTTTAAATCTAGTTTGAAACGGTGGTTTAAACTCAGAAGTAAGTACAAAGGTTTTCTCTCTCGGTCATGTTTGTTTTACGAAATGATTTATGCACTTGTTTTGATTTACATGATTTCCACTGTTGAAGCATGATTTCAAATATGATGTCTACTTTTTTGATAAAGTATTGACGAAGGAAGCATTGGTGAATGATCCTTGTAAGTATGATTTATACTTGTGAAAGCATGGTTTAATGCTTGGGTATATTTTGGTAAATTGCTTTAAAAATAGTGAGGTTCATGGCTAATTGTGAATTATATTGGCAAGTGATGGTATGGAAATGATTTTAAAACGTAATCGGATATAGTTAGCCGACTATAGAATTGAGTGCACTGTAAAATAAGTCACCTTGGACGTAGAGGGTTGATATGGGTACCGAATACTCCGTCCAAGTACCCTAACGATTGAGGGGTTTATGGTACCGAAAACTCTCAATAGTGGGTTATACATTTACCAATGAGTGGTGTTGAGGGGTTGATATGGGTACCAAATACTCCACCACGGGTGTCACGATGCTTGGGTATGTTTTGGTAAATTGCTTTAAAAATAGTGAGGTTCATGGCTAATTGTGAATTATATTGGCAAGTGATGGTATGGAAATGATTTTAAAACGTAATCAAATACAGTTAGCCGACTATAGGATTGAGTGCACTGTAAAATAAGTCACCTTGGACGTAGAGGGTTGACATGGGTACTGAATACTCCGTCCAAGTACCCTAACGATTGAGGGGTTTGTGGTACCGAAAACTCTCGATAGTGTGTTGTACATCTACCAATGAGTGGTGTTGAGAGGTTGATATGGGTACCGAATACTCCACCATGGGTGTCACAACGGTTGAGGGATCTATATTGTGTACCAAATACTCCCGTGTGTGAACCTTGTGTTGCCGATGAGAATGTATGAAGTGTTGGGAGAACACTTGTGAATCCACGTATCCGACGTTGTGTTTTGTAAATGGAACTTGTTGATGATCACTTGTGATCCAATATAATTGTTAATGTATCATGTTTTGTATAATGGATTGATACATGTTACTATTTAAGCTTTGCATATGGTATGTTATGTGTGGGAAGGCTTAAATTGAGGTTACCAATGTGAGTTGTTTATTTAATGATACATGTTGCATTTGGTTTAGTATGTTGTATTTTGAATGGTTAAAGTGCATGGTTTTGAAGGCATGTTGTTTTCTTAAATGATGATTTAATCATGGACTAAAAAGTGATTTCAATGTGGTATAGAAACCGGTTTTAAAATGCATTGATGGTGTGTTGTTTTTGAGCACTCCTCACTAAACCTAGTCTGCTTACACTCTCTTTGTCCATCAATGCATATAATTAAAAGTTTAGAGGCAGAAAGCAAGTGAAGGTGATCCATGGACTTCTTATACGAACGTATGTTTCTAATGTAGACTACGTTTAACAAGGGCAATGGGGGATTCCTTATGGTTTTGGGAGATGTTCTTGAACTCCCTATTTGAGCAAGTTTATATTGCTGTTTTGGTCTTGTAAATGGCCTGTTATATTTGGTTTATGCCTAGGTATGGTTTTTAGTATCTCGTTTGGCTTGGTTCGTAGGTTGCATGTCGATAGTTTCCTTTTGGATGCAAGATAACACGTATGGTTGATGTTTCTTGTGTTTTGGCTGAGGTTTGATCCTGGTTTATGTTGCTTATGTCCTAGAACCATTATTAAGTGGTTTAATTAGATTAATTGTATGTTAAACCAACAAAAGTTTTCATTCTGGGTCCAGGCGTATCGGTACGCAATCTAAGAAAGCCAAGTGTCAAAATGAAAGTTTTCATTCTGGGTCCAGGCGGAGCGGATACCGAAATGACAAGAAACAAAAGCATGATGATAAACCTCATTGGCAATCTAAGAAAGCCAAGTGTCAAAATGAAAGTTCCTCACCATATACTCCTGCTCCGAGAAGTAATTATACGCTGAGACCTCAATTAGTGAACAAGCTCCCAGTCCCGGTTATTTCTATTAATAGCACGCGAAATTTTGAGAAAATGCCTACTTGCAAGTTTTGTCAAAAGCCTCACCGTGGCCAATGCCGAGTTCAATCCAACTTATGCTTTGTGTGTGGTGGTGATGACCATTATATTAAAGATTGTCCTCAAAAGTTGAACAAGCTTCAGCTTGAAATCCCACAAATCCTAATCCGACACCATCTAATCGAAACAAAAGTTTCAATCAAGGGAGAGGCAAAGGCACCTATTCGAATGCCCCTACCCACCAGGAGTCTCAAGCTCCTGTTCGTATTTACCACATTCATGGTAGGGAAGACGAAGAATCTCCCGATGTAATCGCTGGTACCGTTGAACTAAACTCGAACTATGCTTATGCTTTGATTGATTCAGGATCTACCCATTCCTTTATATGTTCAACTTTGCTTATTAAACTAAAAATGAAACCCGAACTAGATAAGTCGAACTTTATAGTATCTAACTCTATAGGTGGAAAAATACCAATCAATTTGATTTGTAGAAATTGTCCAATTGCTATTCGAAACATTCCCTTTCCAATAGACCTTTATGTTTTGCCAAATTGTGAGTTTGATCTAGTGTTAGGACTAGATTGGTTGAGTAAACATAAAGCTTTGATCGATTGCCAAAATAAAAGATTGTATCTAAGGGGTTTAGGTAAAGAATGCATCTTGCTTATTGATAAAAAAGCCTACCTCAATCTTTGCTTCCATGGTCATACGAGATGAATAGGATTTTTGTTTTCCATCTATACATGTTGTATCTGAATTCATCGATGTTTTTCCCGAGGAACTCCCTAGTCTCCCTCCGACTAGAGAAGTGGAATTCGGGATGGAAGTTCAAACTAGAACAAACCCTGTGTCCATCACACCTTATAGGATGGCACTAGTCGAATTGAAAGAGCTTCAGAAACAACTTCAATAACTCCAAGACAAAGGTTTCATTCAGCCTAGCACATATCCCTAGGGTGCACCTGTCTTGTTTGTAAAGAAGAAAGATGGTACGATGCATCTTTGCATTGACTATCGGCAATCGAACAAGCTCACTATCAAGAATCGATATCCTTTTCCAAGGATAGAAGATCTCTTTGATCAACTCAAGGGTGTTGTCATGTTTTCTAAGATCAATCTTCGATCGAGCTATTATCAAATGAAGGTGACAGATGAAGACGTGCCTAAAACAGCCTTCCAAACTCGATACGGCCATTACGAGTTCCTTGTAATGCCAATTGGGTTAACTAATGCCCCGGCCGCATTCATGGATCTCATGAATCGCGTATTCAAGCCCTATCTCGACAAGTTTGTAGTCATTTTTATTGATGACATCTTGGTCTACTCTTGTAACAAGGAGGAACATGCTGAACACCTCTGAATTGTCTTACAAACTCTTCGAGAACGTCAGTTGTTTGCTAAATTCTCCAAGTGCAAGTTCTGGCTATCGAAAGTTTCATTTCTCGGTCATGTAATCTTAGCCGAAGGAATCAAAGTAGATCCAAAGAAAATACAATCCATCCTGGATTAGAGACCTTCGAGGAATGTTGGTGAGGTTCAAAGTTTTCTCGATTTAGCTAGATATTACCGAAGATTTGTCAAGGGTTTTTCTTCAATTACCGCAACCTTAACCAAGCTAACCCGAAAGGATACACCTTTTGTTTGGTCGGAAAGCCAACAACGAAGCTTCGGCCAACTTAAGCAAGCCCTAACTCATGCTCTGGTTCTTATCCAACCAGAATCGGGTAAGGAAATCGCTGTTTATAGCGATGCTTCTCACCTAGGACTCAGATGTGTCCTGATGCAAGATGGAAAAATGGTTGCTTATGCTTCAAGACAGCTCAAACCACATGAATATAACTATCATACTCACGATCTGGAGTTAGCAGCTATCGTATTCACACTCAAAGTCTGGAGACACTACTTCTATGAAGAGAAATGTAATCTATTTACTTACCACAAGAGTCTCAAGTATCTCCTAACTCAGAAAGATTTGAATCTGAGGCAAAGAAGATGCCTAAAATTATTCAAAGGCTACGATCTAGTTATCGACTACCATCTGGGGAAAGCAAATGTTGTTGCTGATGCCCTTAGTCGAAGGCCACACTCGGGTAATCTTTTAAAGTTTAAATCCTTGAAATTCAAATTGAATCTTTCTTGTTATACAATAAACTATTTGAACACTTGCTTCCTTAGCAAGTAACCATTCGAATTCCACCTAATACCTTTGTTTAATCTTGTAGCCTAAGATGCTATAAATGCTCATCTACGAGTATACCAAAAGTATGTATTTAAGTCTGAATTACTAGTTCAATCTAGCCTAATCATGAGAATCAAAGACGTGCAACAAACTGACCCCAAACTTCAAGCTATCATCTTGAAACCTGACTCAAAAGCCAACCAAGATTTCTCTATTCATTCGAATGACATGCTCTATTTCAAGAATAAGGTGTGTATTCCGAACAATGATGACCTAAAGAATGAAATTTTGCAAGAAGCTCATCAAAGTCCATTCTCTATACATCCAGGATCTGTCAAGATGTATAAAGATCTTAAATCCTAGTATTGGTGGCCAGGAATGAAAGCAGTCATCAATGATTACGTATCAAAGTGTTTAACTTGTCAAAGGGTAAAAGTCGAGCATCGAGTTCCTACTGGATTGCTCCAACCTATTGAATTCCCTCATTGGAAGTGGGATCGAATCACAATGGACTTCGTAACCGGTCTTCCTTGCACTCCAAGAAAGAGTGATGCTGTATGGGTCATAGTTGATAGGTTTTCTAAATCAGCTCATTTCATCCATATTCGAATGAACCTAAGTTTGGATGCCTTAGCTGAACTGCGCATTCGAGAATTAGTTTATCTACACAGAGTGCCTACCTCGATAATCTTCGATAGAGATCCCAGATTCACAGCTTGATTCTGGAGAACTTTGCAACGAGCTCTTGGAACTAAATTGAATATAAGTACAGCTTTTCATCCTCAAAGCGATGGTCAATCTGAAAGAGTAATACAAGTGCTCAAAGACATGCTCATAGCCTGTGTTATCGACTTCAGAAAGAATTGGGAGAAGTCCCTACCTCTCGTAGAATTTGCCTGCAAGAACAGTTATCAAGCTTCGATTCAAATGGCTCCCCTTGAAGCTTTGTATGGAAGGAGATGTAGAACACCTCTATGTTGGTCTGAATTTGGTGAAAACAAAATTCTTGGACCCCAATTGCTCAAGGAAACTGAAGAGCAAGTCAAAATTATTCATGATAGATTGAAACAAGCCTTTGATAGGCAAAAGGCTTATGCTGACTTGAAACAGAGGGATATTCAGTACAATGTTGGGGACAAAGTATTTCTCAAAGCTTCTCCTTAGAAGAAAGTCTTCAGATTCGGAAGAAAAGGCAAGCTCAGCCCTCGTTTCATTAGACCATTCAAAGTAATTGAAAAGATTGGTCTCGTGGCTTATCGACTAGCACTCCTTAGTGAATTCGGTAAGATTCACAATGTCTTCCATGTCTCAATGCTTCGAAGATACCGATCTGATCCCTCTCACATTCTAGAGCCTGAAGAGGTGGAATTGAATGCTAATCTATCCTACGAGGAAGAACCAATCCTAATTCTCGATAAGGAAGTCAAGAGACTTCGAAACAAGAACATATCCCTGGTGAAGGTATTATGTAGAAATCATAAGGTAGAAGAAGCAACTTGGGAGCTTGAAGAAACAATGAAAAAGCAATATCCTCACCTATTCGATTCAGGTAAAATTTGAGGACGAATTTTCCTTTTAAGGAAAGGAGAGTTGTGATACCCCAAATCCTAGCTTAGTAGTAATAGAACCAATTGCTTAAGTTAATAGCCTAATTGAACCTTGTATCTAGCTAATTAGATTAGTTAAAGGGCTTAATTGAAAGAAAGAACGAAATTAGTGACTAATTTAAAGTGATCCATTTGAATTACATAAGAAATTTATGGATTGCATGCTAAATTACACTATTCCAAAGGACGTCCTTGATTAAGATATTAAATAAAGACTAATTAAGTTTAGTTTAGTAAATTCATAAATCCACTAATTAGATGATAACTATGTCATCTTCCTCCTTTGGTCTTCTGTACCAAAATGAAGAAGGAAATAGAGAGAGTGATAAAATTAGAAGAAAAACACCATTGAAGCATGAATTGAGCTTGCATGTGTAGAGATTTTCCATTGAAATTGAGCTTGGAAGCAAAGTAAGTATGATTGTACCTTTGTTCCATTCGAATAGCTTGTGTGTAAGTTTAATTTTGTTGTTTGATGTGTTAAGGTAGAATTTGTTATTGTATGAACTTAATTGATGATTGAATTATTGTTCTATATGGATGAATTGAAAGAAAGAAACATGGGTGTTATGCTAGGATTTGTGAACAATGAATTGGTTCATCTAGTAACATAGCCGAATAGGATAATTGCCTAAATGATGAAATTGATGAATGAGTTGAATATGATCATGATTAGGTAATGTAATTAAGGTGTTAAACAACTTAATTGTTAGTAACCAATGCTGGAAATGAAAGATAAAAGTATGAACATAGTCATATAACATAGAAACTGTTTTAGTAAGAACGTATTGTGTAAACATGCAAAATTAAGCAATTTAACCAACTTACTC
The DNA here is from genome assembly GCA_019671005.1 of Hibiscus mutabilis. Lineage (NCBI taxonomy): Eukaryota > Viridiplantae > Streptophyta > Magnoliopsida > Malvales > Malvaceae > Hibiscus > Hibiscus mutabilis. Next base: position 26,001,974 of record CM033735.1, on the reverse strand, counting down.
TATTTTGGCTGCTTTGAATAATGAATTAAAAGTGACTAAACATATTTAGGATGTCATATGAAATGAAGTATAGGGCCAAAACATCGGTTAAAATGAATTTAAGGAATTAAATGTGAATAAGTGCAATCTGCCCAGAATTGCTCTGTTCTTGGCAGTAACTTTGAAAATTCACCAAATTTTGTATAGATCAAATTCAAGGCTGGAATTTTAATGAAATGATCCTTATTATTTCTATTTTCATTAGGTGAAAACAGAACTGAAAATTGGGTCTTATGCTGGAAACTGCAAATAGAAATTGTTGAACAATACAAACTATCAAGGCAGTGTAAATACCCTGTCTTTAAGCAATAAACTGTATTAAATGGTAAAGAATTAAAATTTAATGTTTACATGTATGGATAGAGGATTAATTAAGCTTTCCAACGGTATAAATTAATTGAAATTCCGACGTATGAATTGAAAGATATGCCTTTTTAAGCATGTAGTGTGCAAGCTGCAAGGCAGCAACAGTTAAGCTAGCTGGAAACTGTTTTGTACACAGTTTTATTGGACTGTTTTGTAACTGTTTGGGATAATTAGATATTGCCTAGTCTTGTTTATTGAAATGTTGGCAGAATTTTATGTATATGTCTATATATATTGAAATAACCTTGCTGCCATGTTGAATTGTCTTGTGTATGCATATTGATGCGCATGTTTAATCATGAATTTGCTAGAGTAAGAAGTGAACTTGGTGGAAGAAGAAAGGGGAAATCATCCAGAGGCTAAGAACAAAGGAATAGCTATACAAGACAATTGCTAGATTGCTGGGATTGTATTGTAAGTGTAGTTATTTTAGGTTTGAGACTTAGGTCCTAACCAACCTTACATGTCTAAATTCTTGTTTGAATTCCTTGCTATGAAATGAAACTAAATCATACTTGGTAATTGATTAAATGGGAAGAAAGGACTGATAATGATTAAGTAATTCAATTTGCTTTTTGATTGTATTGTGGATTGAGTGTGAATTAGTGAAATGTTTGATGGATTCACTTGCTTGGAATGAAGTTTGATCTAATGTGTAATGAACTAAATACAATCGGCCTAAGGGTCTAAAATGAATTGATCTTGAATTACTTGATAACTAAGTAACTTGTGTGATTGCTTGAATTAAAAGATGTAATAAGCCCTTGTTTGCTAGTTGGTCTTAGGTAGAACGGCATGCCTTAGAGTCTAGAGCTCGATTATTTTGGTACGTTAGTGTACCCTACTGATTGGTGTTGATGACACCCTACTGTTAGATACCTTGGGTATTGAATTGTTCAGGTACGTGGAGTACCCTACTGCTTGGTTTGTAGATACCCTACTGTTTCTGGTACTTTGAGTACCCTACTGAGACTTGATTACCTAGTCATACTATCCACCAAGGCAAAATAAACTATTATGCTTGAATAAGACATGTCACATGATTAATGAACGAGCAATGTAATACTTGATATTGAGCTTTTATTGAAAAGAAATTACATGTATAAGATGATAGAAATACTATTCTTATTTGCTCATTGTTTGTAAGACAGGCCCTATGGAATAATGAGCCCATTCGAATAAGGGATTGATGAACATTGTGCTCATTTGCTTGAATTTTGATGGACTTTGATAATTGATTTTTGAAATAGTAATTGGCTATTTTCTTAAAGTGTATATTGTGGATCTTGAATTAAATTTTGATCCCCTTAATGTGTACATTTGATTGGTGCTTGAAACTAGCTACATCACACTTTAATTGAATTGAAGTCTTACTAAGTTGATCTAGAATAAATGAATTATAATCCCCTAAAGTAATTAACTCGATAACATGCTAGTTCTAGGAACTACCTCACTAAGTACCATGTGTACTTATAAGTCTTTTTTCCTTCTTCCCAAAAACACAGGTTTTAAATAGATTAAACCATTCCGACCTTGAGATGAGTTTATCAAGCAAGGATTGAAGTATGCCTTGTTATTGTCTTGTTGCACTCCTAGTTGGTGGCTTAGTTTTGTGACTAGTTGTACAAGTTTAATGCATTTGGCTTATCTTGAAGATGTATATGAAATGTATGTAAAAACTTGATGAAATGGTTTGTAATGTTTTGAGTACATATATGGAAGTTAATGTATAACCTTAAGGACACCTTTTGATATGTATATGTGTAGGTAAAGTTTGTAAGGCTTATAGACCTTTTTAATGGTATATATTAATGTTATCTTGAATCATGCTTGTCAATCTTAAATGCTATGACTTTTTGCTTGTCTTGAATCTTATACACCATTCGATTGACATATCTTGGTACTTTGGTATAATTTAATTACTTGAAACATGCTCAAATGAACATTTTAGGTATCTAAGATTAGTAATTTAATATGAATGGTCATGCTTGCATGTGTGTATGAATTTCGAATTCCTTCTTGTCTTATTGAATCTTGCTCGCAATGTAAATGTTTATGACCATCCTTGTTTAAGATGTAACCTATTCGAATGATACTAGGGGTTGCTTAGTTAATCTAGTTTGAATTTAAATGAATTGGGCCCTAATTATCTACATGGTGTTTGAATGAGACTAAATTGGTAAAAGACAAATATAGTTCCTTTGTCTGTAAGTAATCTATTCGAATAAGATGGAAATGTTAACTTGATGTCTAAGTAAATTGTAAGAAAGGTTCAAATTGACCCCTAATTTTATGTGTCTTTGTTTGATTATTTGCATCGACACTCCTCGCTCCTAATCCGGGCGAGGGGTGTTACATGAAGTGGTAATTAGAGCTAATGGTTTAGATCCTCAGACTAAACTGAGTCTTCATGCATCATATAGGATTGAGTCGAGCCATATGGGAGTCGTATTCTTGATATGCTTGTGTTTTGCTCATTTAACTCCTTCCTGTTTACCCAATCGTAGTATGTCCGAGACAAGACTTGGTCGGGACGATAAAAGTCCCCAAGGCTCCTCTAATGAAGGAGGTAGCGTGAGGATGGAAACGAATCCTCCAAGATAAACTGAACCCCAAGAACAGGCTCAACCTCAGCAGGAAGCTCCTGCTACCCAAGCTGTCCAAAGAGAATATCTCCTTAGCATGAAAGAGATGTTCGATCAACTTGTATCAAATCTCAAATGGGATCAACCTGTCGCTCCTCCTATTGTTACATTAAGTAGAGCCCCTATTGAAAAACTTGCCCAACACCGAGCCTATACCTTTACTGGTACAAATGATGAGAAACCCGAGGATGCCGAGTATTGGCTCGAGAACACTATCAAGGTTGTGACTAAACAATTGCTATGCTCGGAAGAGTACAAACTTGAATGTGCCATAGCACTCTTAGCTGAGGAAGCCTTGAGTTGGTGGGAAACTACAACCCTGACTGCTCCCGCTGACTCGGTCACTTGAGAATTCTTCGTTGAAGAATTCAAGAAGAAATACATCAGCAAGCAATATCTAGCTGAACGTCGAATACGTTTCTTGTACCTCAAGAAAGCCAATCGACCAATTGAACAATATGTAGTAATTTTTGCAAGTACTGTAAATACGGCTCGAAATACATTAAAACTGAAAAAGACAAGTGTCGTATGTTCATTGATGGCTTGAATGACGAGCTTAATCCCATGTTCACAACTATATGCATCACTGACTTTCAGAACCTTGTCAACCGAGCTATCACAACCGAGGCTATAATGAAAGCCGCGAAAAGTAGAAAGAGCGGATACCAAAACGACAAGAAACAGAAGCGTGATGATAAACCTCATTGGCAATCTAAGAAAGCCAAGTATCAAAAGGAAAGTTCCTCAACCTATACTCCTACTCCGAGAAGTAATTATACGCCGGGACCTCAATTAGTGAACAATCTCGCAACCCTGATTATTTCTGTTAATAGCACGGGAAATTCTGAGAAAATGCCTACTTGAAAGTTTAGTCAAAAACCTCACTATGGCCAATGCCAAGTTCAATCCAACTTATGCTTTGCCTGTGGTGGTGATGACCATTATATTAAATATTGTCCTCGAAAGGTTGAACAAGCTTCAGCTCGAAATTCAGTAAATCCTAATCCGACACCATCCAATCGAAACAAAAGTTTCATGCAAGCTCAATCGGGCAATCAAGGGAGAGGCAAAGGCACCTATTTGAATGTATATGTTTTGAGTACATGTATGGAACTTAATGTATAACCTTAAGGAAACCTTTTGATATGTTTTTAATGTTATATATTAATCTTATCTTGAATCATGCTTGTCAATCTTAAATGCTATGACTTTTTGCTTGTCTTGAATCTTGTACACCATTCGATTGACATAGCTTGGTACTTTGGTATAATTTAATTGCTTGAAACATGCTCAAATGAACATTTTAGGTATCTAAGATTAGTAATTGAATATGAATGGCCATGCTTGCATGTATGTATGAATTTCGAATTCCTTTTTGTCTTATTGAATCTTGCTCGAAATGTAAATGTTTATGACCATCCTTGTTTAAGATGTAACCCATTCGAATGATACTAGGGGTTGCTTAGTTAATCTAGTTTGAATTTAAATGAATTGGGTCCTAATTATCTATATGGTGTTTGAATGAAACTAAATTGGTAAAGGACAAATATAGTTCATTGGTCTGTAAGTAATCTATTCGAATAAGATGGAAATGTTAACTTGATGTCTAAGTAAATTGTAAGAAAGGTTCAAATTGACCCCTAATTTTATGTGTCTTTGTTTGATTGTTTGCATCGACACTCCTCGCTCCTAACTCGGGCAAGGGGTGTTACAAAGCCTGTTTGGGGGTGTTATACGTTGCGTATTAGGGCAGCATGATGGGAGTAGAAGAAAGAAAAAAGCAATCAGTTATACGAGTAAAAACTTCACTAACTACGAAATGAGGCATTCATCAATCGAAAATTTTTATTGTGCTTTGGTATAGGAGACTAAAAGACTTAGAAAATACATGTTGTACCACACCACATGGTTAATATCAAAGCTCAACACCCTAAAGTTTATGATGGAAGCACCAACATTATCAAGAAGATTAACCTTATGGAAAATGTTGCTCTCCGAATTTGACATCCGATATGTTAGTTAGAAAGTGGTGAAAGGAACTGCCATAGTAGATTTTCTAGCGATTTGCGCCTCTGATGATTATAAGGCCCTAAACTTCAATTTTCCCGATGCGGACCTAATATGCATCTCAAATGAATAAGATAATGGCCCATCAGAGTCTTGGGTCTTAAATTTTGACAGTGCTTGAAATGCTTTAGGATGCGGCATTGGGGATGGTGACTATTATCCCTTCACTAGTCAATTACGATTTTTCTGCGCCAACAATATGATAGGGTACGAGACATGTATCATGGGATTATAAGCAGCGATAGAAAGAAAGATAAAAGTTGTAAGGGTCTTTAAGGATTTCTTCTTAGTCATTTATCAGATCTGGGGAGGATGGGAGATAAAGGATGCAAAGTCAACCGAGTATCACAAATTGGTCCCCCGACTAATCAAATTGTTCGATGAGATCACCTTCAAGTATCTCTATAGAGAATATAATCAAATGGCCAACTGCCTCGTCACAATAGCTGTGATGTTCAAAGCAAATCAAGGTTCCGATATGAAGCCAGTTAAGATGCAAATTTTTTAGTATTCTACCCCCACTATGTAATACCCCTAAAACTGGGTTAATCGTAATTAGTGATCTTTGAACATAAATATTCCATTGAGATGAAATAAGCTTGTATGATTCTAATTGATTAATGTTATGACTGGTTTGCAATTAGATTAAGTGTGGCATTAATAGGAATGTTACCATTTTATTTAGGTGACATAAATCGATTCAAATATATATACTTGAATTAGAATAGATTGGAATAGACTAAGGATCAAAATGGAAGAGTGGAAGAAAAGATACCTTAAGTGTAAAGGACTAAAATGTGACATAGTGATTAATGAAAGATTGCATGCTAAATTATGGAAAATCTAAGGTCTAGTCTACATGTCAAATGACAACCAAACCATGTGTAATGAGATTAGAGAATGACCGGACATGTGTTAAGGGACTTGGAAAATTAAAAATCTATGAGGATCATCTTCTTCTTCATAGAAGAAAAAGAAGAGAAAAGTGGAAAAAGGGGAAGCTCATTCGATTAGAAATGATATAGTGGAATATGTGAAATAAGCTAGGCAAAAAATCATAAGAAGGTAACTATTTGATTTCCTCTTCCTATTGAGGCAAAATATGGTATAATTATGGAATTATATGTATGTGTTTTGAATGAATGATTGTGTACATGTTAAATCAGCCCAGAATTGTATATACATGTATGAAAATAGACTGTTTTGAATGAATGGTTGTGTACATGTTAAATCTACCTAGAATTGTATATACACGAATGAAAATGGACTGTTTTGAATGAATGATTGTGTACATGTTAAATATGCCCAAAATTGTATATAAATGTATGAAAATAGATTGTTTTGAATGAATGATTGTGTACATGTTAAATCTGCCCAGAATTGTATATAAATGTATGAAAATGGACTATTTTGAATGAATGATTGTGTACATGTTAAATCTGCCGAGAATTGTATATACATGTATGAGAATGGACTGTTTTCAATGAATGATTGTGTACATGTTAAATCTGCCGAGAATTGTATATACATGTATGAAAATGGACTGTATTGAATGAATGATTGTGTACATGTTAAATCTGCCCATAATTGTATATACATGTATGAAAAATGGACTGTTTTGAATGAATGATTGTGTACATGTTAAATCTGCCTAGAATTGTATATACATGTATGAAAATGGACTATTTTGAATAAATGATTGTGTATGTGTTAAATTTGCCCTGGATTGTATATACATGTTTACATAGACTGTTTTGAGTATGTAAATTGTACACATATGTAATGCTGCCCCGGATTGTATATACTTGTTTACATAGACTATTTTGAGTGTGTAAATTGTACACATATGTAATGCTGCCCTGGATTGTATATACATGTTTATATAGACTGTTTTGAGTGTGTAAATTGTACACATAGGTAATGCTGCCCTGGATTGTATATACATGTTTACATAGACTGTTTTGAGTGTGTAAATTGTACACATACGTAATGCTGTCCTGGATTGTATATAAATGTTTACATAGACTGTTTTGAGTGTGTAAGTTGTACACATATATAATGCTGCCCTGGATTGTATATACATGTACATAGACTGTTTTGAGTGTGTAAATTGAACACATATGTAATGTTGCCCTGGATTGTATGTACATGTTTACATAGACTGTTTTGAGCATAATTGAACATGCCATGGACTGTTTTATTTGTGTATTTGTATACATGTGATTAATGGACTGTTTTGCTTGTGTATTTGTATACATGTGATTAATGGACTATTTTGAGTATAACTGATCATGCCATGGACTGTTTTGCTTGTGTATTTGTATACATATGATTAATGGACAGTTTCGAGTATAAAATATATATGTATGAAAAGTTGGACTATTTTGTGTGTATAAACAAGCATAGTGGATTGTTTTGCTCAATTAAGTACATTAATGGACTAAATTGTATGAATAGACGTATATGAATGTAAATAAGACTTTTTTAGGCATATATGAAAGTATATGGACTATTTTTGGGTATTTAAATAAAGGGGACTATTTTGTGAATGGAAAGAATCGAATTAGTTTTTAATGATGTGTTATTCTTGTGAGGTGCGCACCTTGCTATGGGACATTAAAAGAAGTCAGTTGGAAGCTAGGATTGTTTGTGGTTCAGGTATCCCATAATGTTGGGATAATAGGTGAGTGTAGTTACTTGTGTCTCGAGTAACGCAGAGTTATCCCGATGTCTAATTGGTTAAGATTATGTATTGATTGGTTATGAATGAGATGCATTACATGCAAATTGTAAAAAGGCTCAAATAGAGCTAATTCATGACGAGCATACATTCATAGCATGGCATTCATGTTTTAATTTGAATGATATTGCAATTATTGTGTTTAAAATGCCTTGTTATGCTTGAATGATTGGCCATGGTATGTCTTTGATATTGATAAGAACTGTGTTCTTGTAATAAGCCTGGATTAACTTACTAACTAATGGCAATAAGATTTACAATGAAAGACTAATTAGTTATCTATAAGGAGTAAAGAAGTAAGTAAGCTTGAATGATATTATAAGCTACTCAAACAAAGAAATAAGCAAGGTTACTTGTAACCTAAGAAATCCCTGTTAACTTTAAAAGTAAAGTTACTTGTACAATAAGCAACTTCCCGAATGACAAAATTAAGATAAAACATATAAGTTGCCTCATAAAATGGAAGACCTCGAATCTATTGGATGGTGCTTGAATAGTTTAGACTACGGTCTCTTGTTATTAAGATCAAATGATCTTTTAGTACCTCTGGTACTCTTTTTTAAGCAATTGCTTAGGGGACGCCCTCTTGATATGTTTCGATATTAGCTCGTGCTATGTGCTTTGAGCTAAGTATCGCCTGAACTAACGTTATTCATCACCAATAGTGATCCAAGGCAAACGAGTAAAAGACCAAAACCTAATGTGAAAACAAATAAGAATACAAAAAAGATATGGATAGCATTCTGGAAAGCCCTAATAAGATTTGTAAATTCTGAAGAAAGCCCAAAAGCTCTGATAATCCCTGTCAACTTTGGAAGCTTTGAAATTGTTAATAAAGAATCGAAAATTTATGAATAATTACCAAGTCTCAAGAAGACTTCAATGTGCCAAGTTGATCTTAACAAGATCAACTTATTGTAAAAGGAAGCTTGGGTAAGCTACTATATAGTATAAACTCTATAAGCTAAGTTAAGTCAATGACAACATGCATTAATATATGATTGTGTATCTGGATGCATGATTCTTTAATATTTATGTATAAATGCTTTCATATTACTACCTCACTTAGGCTAGGCAAGCCTAATGCATTCCATGTCATGCATTGCAGGATAATGAAGTATGCCTATTTCTATTATGGTTAAGAATTACAAATCTTGGTTCGAAGCTGATGTAGAGGTGGAAACTATCTTAGATAGTTTACTCCTAGGATGGTGGCACAATACTTGTCTATTATATGAAATGTATTTTATGTATTGTACAATACTTTAATGTTTATTATTATAATGTGAGTATTATTGTGAATGTACCTCTCAAATGGATATTTGAAGGACAATCGTAAAGGTATAATATTTGATTTATAAGTCTTATCCTAACCTGGGATCATGTTTAATTAGGTCCTTAGCTAACAGAACGAATCAGTAAATCATTGTATGATCTATTAGAGTATAAATATGTATAATCGAATTGCCATGTATGTCTAAGATAATTCTGGATTGTCATATTAAAGACTATTAATTATGTTAACGATATAGGATGTGATTGGAATAAAAATGTGATAAAGTGAATCAGTAAAGCCTCTATTTTCAATCAATGGACCCTATGTGTTTTTATGTTCATAATGATTAAATACTTCAAAGGAAGTAGAATCCAATAAAGTTTATAAGTAATCATATTGTTAACCTTATTATGGTCAATCAAAAAAAATTGAATTCTCTAGTTCTCGTTTTCGGCTTTCTCTGCAGTAACGTTCTTAACTCTGGCTTCCTTCAGGGCCGGGTTTAGGATGTTACACACTATTACGACATAGAAGAACAAAACAATATTCCATGGTATGATGACATCTTGTAGTAAATAAAATGCTAGGAGTATCCACAACATGGAACCGAGAACGATCAAATAATAATTAGGAGAATAGCCACGGGATACGTCCGTGGAACATAGCCAAATGGGTTCACCATGGCTAGTTGAACCATGCGCCTTGGAATATTTGGTCCACCATGGACGGGGATTGTATTAACTATGTGTTGCCTCTTTAAAGAGCATGTATTTTCCCTAGATTTATAGAATTAATTGTGTCCACATCTGTGTTTACTGCATCCATTTCTGCATTTTCATGCCTACTTCTTCATTTTATTTAACATAGTCTCAATTGCTCTTATTTCACATATTTCTTCCTATTTTGCCTTGTTGTTGTTTTATTTCTAATGTCCCTATAGAGGAAGTTTTACCATTACAGCCAGCTCGACACTACATCTGTTAGCTATCCAATCTCCTAAAAGATAAGGATGACACTGCTAGTTGTATTATTTGTTATAACAGATTTGGTATGGCTCTGGTCACGCAAAATACCTGTATGATAGGTCTCTTTTCATCGGCAGCCTATAAAAAGAAGAATCGGGAAGAGAGAGAGAGTCACCCCATTTATATTTTCACATCATCTTCAACCTCCAAGCTTTGTCTACCCTCCAATGGTGGCTTAAGCTCATTTTTGGAGATCTGAGGTGAAGTGAAGCAAAATTATCCAAGGAGAAGAGGAATCAAGCACATGATCTAGGAAAATACTTTGTTATCTTATAAAACTCTTCTTTATTTAGATGTTTTTTGGAGATTACTTTTGTATTTTGTTCTTAATTAACGATGGTTAAACTTTTGAGCTTTATGAACATGTTGAAACCTTCACTTTAGTTTAATATATATTTTTATTAGCTTTTTCTTAAACTTTAATTATTTGATATGATTACTATTTACATGAGAATGTTAAACTAGCCACTAACATCAAGGGGTAGTACGCAGGGTTACCACTAAAGATGCTCGAGAGCATCTTCAATCTCTCAATTTAGTTTGTGCTTCATTTAGCCAGCAAGGCGTTCTTGCCTTACGGATGCAATTGTTTCTATATTTTTTCAGGGTAAAAGCACACATGGTTCTGATGACTCCCTACCGACTCTATTACATCATGGAATGATCATGCAGCGCGATTTGTTTTTTGCTTTAATCCACCGGCAATGAACTCGTCTCTCATGAATGATATTCCAGCCTATTATTAGTTGGATGATGAGACTCTCCACACTGTATGGGAAAAGATATAAGTCTTTGTTGAAACGATGTCGCAACCACAACATTCAACAGGAAACCTAGATTGAAATTTTCTACAATGGGTTGAATGCAGCCACATGACATCTTGTCAACAGTTATCTAATGGACTATTACTTAATTGTATTTACAATGCTATTGTTGGTGCGATTGAGCAATTTGCTCAAAATGATTCTCAATATCCTATATCAAAAGCTGCATCATGCAAAGCTGCACTGGGAGTGTTCGAGCTTGATGATCTTCTTTAAAGACTTAGATTTATTCTTTGGAAAACAAAATCAAGAATGTGGAGGGAACAAATGAAGTTGCTCCTGTCCAGCTAGCTCATCAAACTAGTACTCATGTATTTTCTTGTGAGATTTGTGGCGAGAACCATAGCTATAAGGATTGCCTACAACATGCAAAAAATGTTTGTTATGTTAGCAACATGTGAGGCAATAACATGGGTACATCTTACAACACAGCTAATCGACAGTCTTGGGGTAACTCTAATTATGCGTAGCATTCAAGACCATTTCTCTTTGGGAATAATTCTTATCAAGGGAATTCTATTGTGCGCCAAGGAAACTTCAATTATTCGCAGCAACAGTTTACACTACAAGCTCCATTGTTGCGACAACATAATAGGATGCAACCACAACATCTTAATTCACAAGCCCAACTATCATAGTATGGTGCGCAATCACATTATGGAGCACCATCTCAGACACATTCTCAAATGAGTCATTATGCTCCATCATATCTCTAATCCATTTGCTCCTTTTGAGAAAATGACGCACAACCATTTTTCTTGTACATAAGCTATAGTGCAAGGTAACTCTGCATCAATGCGCACTCTGGAAGCTGAGTTGGGGTAGTTAGCTACTGGCATGAATTCTAGATAGCCGAGCACGCTTCCTAATAACATAGAGAGTCTAATGAACAAGGGTAAAGAGCATTGCAAGGCTGTTACTCTTCACTGTGGTAAACAAACTGCTGACTTAATGGAACCAGCTCCCACTTCCACTCGCGAACAAGGAAAGTCCTTTGTACCTAATCATATAGTAGATGATGGATTTAATGATGGCAAGATGGGTAATTTTCCTCCAGTTATTACTCTGTTTCCATCAGTTTTACAATCTTAGTTGTCGCCACAATGCCCAATGTCAGCGCAACCAGTAGGTAATCCTACTCCACCTTTTCTTTAAAGATTTAAGATCACTGAGTTTGACACTCAATTTTAATTCTTTTATGATACTTTGCAATACCATACAATGTAATTACCTTTGCTTGATGCTCTTACACAGATTCCTAACTATGCCAAGTTCATGAAGGAAATCCTGACCAAGAAAAAAAAGCTTAGTGCAACGGAAACCATTGCACTCACTAAGGAGTGCAATGCGTTGTCATCTACCCCTCTACCATAGGAGATGAAGGATCCTAGCAGCTTCATCATTCCTTGCTATGGGTATTCACTACTTTAGTAAAGCTCTCTATGATTTAGGGGCTATAATCAATTTAATGTCACTGTATACTTTTCAAAAGTTAAGCATTAGAGAAATGAATCCCACTACAGTCACATTACAATTGGTAGACATATCTTTGACTCATCTGAATGTCAAATCAAGGATGTTCTAGTTCGTGTAGATGAGTTAGTTTTTCCAACAGACTTTATTATTCTTGATTGCGAGGCTAACAATGATATTCATATCCTTCTTTCTCGCCCATTCTTAGCTATTGGGGAAGCAGTCATTGATGTATCAAAAGAAGTTACAATGCGGGTCAACAATGGCCAGGCTATTTTTGGGATGTTCAATGCTTCTATTGGAAGGCAGACTGAGGAATGCCATCATATTGATATTCTTGATCATATTATTAAAGAAAACATGATTCATCATAGTATACTCATTGTTGAGGATACTACATTGACAATGGTAGAAGAATATCTCCCGACTTGTGACCACATTGTTGAAGTACTCACTACGACAATTCACCACAAATGGCAAGTTGAATCTTTGGATCTTGCTCACCAGAAAATTCCTACTTTTAAACCATCTATTGAAGAAGCTCTTACTCTGGAACTCAAGCCATTGCCAGCTAATCTTAAATATGTACTCCTTGGAGATACAAAAACACTCACAGTCATTGTCTCTACAACACTAGATACAGTGCAAGAGGCTAATTTGATAAATAATCTTAAGCAACATAAGCATGCTATTGCCCGTACAATTGTAGATATTAAAGGCGTTAGTCTATCTTTATGCATGCACAAGATTAAGCGGATGATGAGAACAAATAGTTCATTGAGCCGCAACGCATATTGGATGAAAAAAATAAGGAAGTAGTAAAGAAGGAAATCCTCAAGTGGTTGGACGTAGTAATTATCTATGCAACTTTTGATAGTGCATGAGTTAGTCCAGTCCACTGTGCTCCTAAGAAAATTGGAATCAGTGTAGTTCAAAATGATGCTGATGAATTGATTCCTGCTCGCATATAATAACCCAACATTCTAACAATTAAATGCGCAATAACCTATATGCATTATTAATCCAACATACGACAAACTTAGCTATTACCAATTTTATCGGATGTTAAGCATCCATTCCCTTAAGACTAACATTCCAGTTACCCAAATTTTAGATTATAGAATATATATATATATATATACACGTATCTTTCGATTAATTCCTAGCTTTCTATCAAAGTATTCAAAGGCATCCAACAGTCATAAAATCAAGCATAGAATATTATAAGGACTTTTACAGAACTTTAGATGCCTACTAGGCTTATATACATAATAATCCCAAAAGGAAAAATAAATGCACAATGCAAACTCAACAATCTATGTGCCACCCTCTAGGAGTACCAAAAATGCTTACAACCATACATTTTTGTCCTTGTGACCACGTACAAGCTCTTAAGACATCCGGAAGCAAAATTTAAACCTGAAATGTATCACAACAAATCAGTAAGCATAAGCTTAGTGAGGTAATTAGAAGTAATGATTGCATAAATAGTAAATTTATCCCTTAGCATGGGTCTTTAAGCCGAAACATGCACCCTTAAGCTTGAGTAAGCATATGATCATCTTTAAGACTAATTGCTAAACCATCATTAACTTATTTCCCAAAAGTTTGAATGGTAGGCTTATATACAAACGTGGTTTTTAAAACAACTAGTTCGCACATATTCACGAAATCAAGCAACTTAAGTCAAGCACACAGTATAATCGAAACAAGTTGAGCTTAATCGTCAAGCATTAGTCGTATCATATCATATCTTCACACATTTGCTTAAATTACAAGACACTATTCGATTCATTTCACTAAACAATCACACCAATCATATATGTGAAAAACATAAACAAGAAACTATTAATAAAAAGTAAGAAACTTATTAAGTCACCATTTATATACATGATTGTTAGATTATTCATAAGCAACGATACACCGTACTCTTAGCTAGATATCATGTACCATTACAACCTTGTTAATTTCTCAAATGAGTGATTTTAATTCAAGAACCTAAGCTATACTTGTTACTCAAGTTATTCCAATATTCTTTATTTGATTTCATTGTAGATTCCTTAATTTCTTATCAACATAGCCTTGAGAATCAAATGTACAGTCTAGGTACACGGATCCTATACAATCAGTAACAAACAAGGGTACACAGTGTACCAAAACTAGGGTATACAAAGTACCAATAGATCATTTGATCTTTAACAACAAGGGACCGTAGTCTAATTAGCGAGCTCGACGGACTCTATGGCATGCCAACTATACCTACGACTGAATCAAAACCAAGGCTTTCATGTTTAAAGCATCTTTCTAATAACAAGTGAGCATAGCTCAATAATCATATTACATGCCCTCAAGGCTTATTGCCATCTTGTTCAAGGCCGAAATTCACCACATGTGAAATTCTTATTGCATTTCTTCTCAATTATCACAAAGGAACTTATCACATTATTGAGTGAATTATAGATTACTTCTAGTCCTATCAAACATGTACACAAATTAATTGTAATTTTCCATTGATTTGCACATTCCAATCGAAAAGAATCATAAATAGGACTTACTCCTCAATTATACTCCAACAATCATAAATCTCAATCAAACATAAACCAAAATAGATTATTGCAAACTAAATTCAAAAGTGGATGTAGTTTCTGGTTCAGTTAATAGAGTAATACTCACTTACTGTCATTATAGTTCTATTCTTGTTAGCTTATCAATACTAAAGTATTCAAAAGTCATGGATTATTATCTCAAAATTTTAGTATAAAACTATCATCGAAATACCACATAGTATAACTATTGTTCTTTTTTGTCAAGTAGGCTCTCAATTCTTGCATGTCACACATTTTCATCCATCTATTTGATTGAATGTAGCCATGATCCAATGTCCATGCACAATTTTAAATCATTCTTATTCTAGACTTATTCTTATTATTTCCCCCTTTTGATCAACGAAATGTCGAAAGGTTCAATGATATTCATGCTAACTTTTATAATATTTCCAACTTAGACATATTTTCCTTGCCCAGAATTAGGTTCTCATACAAGAGACTAAAGTTCTAGTTCATATATACAAGCATGCAAATCATGGCAAACATTTCATAACATGACAACCACATTTAATCACATGCAAGGCATCTACTAAGGATCACTTTCTATCTTACATTTCAAGATCCAGTAAAGAATTCAATTATATCTCAAGCTTTCACAACCAGTTTTCATATTATAAGGTACTTTTACTAAAGTACTCACTTGTATCCAAGCTTAGCCACACTTCACAATTTAATTCTTGAGAGTCATCAATCAAAATCTATCAAAGCAAAATAATGAAGCTCGGGGTTCATTCACTCTATTCGGAGACCTTAACTACACTCACCTCTTATCCCGAAGTTACGGGTTACCTAAATCCATAATCCTATCTTGCTACTTATCCAAATCCCTTCGGCTTTTCACCAACTTGATCAATTCCTTTGTTATCTATCTATAACAACATTATAACTAAGCATTAGGATTTAAATTTGTCATTCCATCACTTATTCAACCATTCATTAGAATAGTCTCCTAATAACCCCTTATTTGTTAAACTACTTGCAATCACATATAGTCTAACACAAACAGCCCATTGGCAAAAATATTAAAGTAAGGCAGTCTAATTTACATTTACACGCATTTACACTCAACAAAACAATCCAATAATGTCCTTTAAGCATGCAAAACAGTTTTCACTTGCTTGGATACACAACATATACGCAAAATAGTCCACATAACCATATACACATACAAACATGGCAGCATACATCTATACACATTTAGGTACCTAAAACAATCAATTTCTTTCTATGTATTTCCATTTATAAAAATACCAGGCAATGCACCAACATTTTTACCATGCATGACAGCCCCAAATCGAACACATACATGCTTATACATGCATATAACATTTTTATACTCAAAACTGTACATCATACCTACGTACTTCATAAAATAATCTGGTTTATGCATTAAAGCTTAATTCAAGCTTCCATGGTTTATCTCACATACTCTCTCTCTAAATTCTATGTTTCTGCTCTTTGAATTGATGAAGATGATTTTCTTCATCTTCTACCTCCTGACTGAGAGTTAAGAGGAAGAATCCTAAAGGGCTTGACATGTGTTCAAGTCCCTAGGAGTTTAATTTATTTACATGCAAACCTTAACTAACCTAAGGTTCATTATTTAGTCACTCGTGAATTTGGTTGTCCATCTTTCCAAAATTTCTAATTGACCCTTATTTAAAACAATTGGTAATGCAAGGTTGTCTTTAATCCATTTGATTTATTAAACATAACCCATTTGAACTCTCAATTTATTCCAACCGACTTAATAGATCTAGTTGCTTTTAATTCGGTAAAGATCGAACTAAGGGTTCAATATAGCATACTTATAAGCCAGAATTTGGGACGTTACAATTCTCCTCCCCTAAAAAAAATTCATCCTCAAATTTTGCCTGATGCTAACATTTGAGAGTATCATTCTTTTCTTCCTGGATTCCAAAGCTCTCTTTGACAGCTTGATCCCACAGGGATACTTGATTTTCCATAGTATACAGATCAACTCTTGTTTAAAAGTCGGTATAAGCTTGTTATCCTCCAAAGACTTCATTTACTCTACTATAAACAACTTTTGATGTCTCATTTTACATTACTAAGTAGTTTTAGGTTTTTAAGTCTTGTTTTCACCCAACACTTCCAAACATCAACTATGCAAGCTCAAGGTAATCTTTTTTAATTATCTGAATCGTCTAATCGTATTGTTCTTCCTTGGATATAAGGTAATACTATTCTCAAAGTCTATAGTTATACACTCACATTTCTACTAAGGTATTTTGATAGATTGCAAGAGTCTCTTAGGAATTTGGTATTCGACTTTCATATGATTAGTTTAGACTCTTATGTACTACTTTGATACTGGGCAAATCGATAAAATCCAAAAAAAAAACTGAACTTAGCTTCATCCATTTGTTCGAGCCAACATACTCTAAAGTTTAGAGTTTAACTGCTAAAGAATCCTCAAATCCTAGAATCAAGTTGGTTTGAACATGAAGTTTATGTGTAAGCCATCGATTCATTTGGAATCTAATATAGGCATGAGTAGGAACATACTTCGGCTAATTAAAGTTTTCAAAAAAATATTTCCAAGATGCTCCAAAAATGCATTCTCAACTCTTGGAGTAACTAAAATTGTCATCAAAGAAGACTACTATAGCTCATTTGAACGAGGTTGAAAGTTCAGCACATAAGGTTCACGAATATAAAAAAAGGATTTATCAAGCTAAATGACTTGCAAGAAATTCAGAATAACCCTATTAGAACCTGAACGTAATCTCTAACACTTCAGTTTCCTTAACTTCAATCTGACAGAATATACAAGAGAAGGGAGTTGGTTCAGGTTCAACTATGACATATACAAAACTCGAATATAATTAAATCATACTTGCAAAAGTATATACTTCAATACTTTTCTATCGAAGGACCTTCAAGGTATAACCAAAGGAAGTATTGGAGGAATTAGTTGCTTTTGTTTCAAAGAAGAAACAATTTAACCGATTAATTTGTTATACTAAGGTGACATCCCCAAAGCACAGAATAAGTCAAAGAAATTTTATCGCTGCTGCTTATCAGCATTCTAAGGATTTGTTATTCCTAATTCATTTTCATAATGCCTTCCCTATGGGAGGGACTAGCCGAGTTCTCTATATCCTGATTAATGTGCATTTTTTATGAACTTCGATTAATTACATAAAATAAAGAGCTTGTAATAGACATGGTCACAAGTATTCATCAAACTTGACTCCTAGGTGGCATATATAACTAATGATGATGCAACGAGTCTCTGGATTACTCCGAGAATCGGCTAAACCTGGGCTCTAATAGCAATTTATAACACCTTTTACCCGACCTAGAAGGAAGACCGACGTAGAACGTATAACTAAACAAACTTCTGAGACTTTCGATCAGAACACTACAATGTTCAGAACTTAAAATAATATTCTTAGCGAAAGTTGGAGTAACTTATAACTTTTTATCTTATTAGGCATGCTTAGTATCAATCATAGGTCGTGTACAAGTAAATGAACAGGCATTTACACAACATCTTACTAGATAAGAAAATGGCATACTATCATCTTATAAAAAGAAAAGGCAATTTACTTCTAGAAGCCAAGACGTGATTCCGATCAAGTTACAAAATTAAGTTTCACAATGAGCATATACCAAACTTAATTAAAAACTTGCCATTCCCATATAGTAATATCAAGGCCCTAGTTTATTTTACGAGAAAGCATCCAAGATCTACTATCAATTCTTTTTATTCAAACATAGCTTAAGTTCATGAATTTATATTAGAACTCTACGATCAAGATGTGAGTTTATAAACATACTTTCATATAATAACACAACATTCTAACAATTAAATGCGCAAGAACCTATATACATTATTAACCCAACTTAAGACCAACTTAGCTATTACCAATTTTATGATGTTAAGCATCAATTCCCTTAAGACTAACATTCCAATTACCCAAATTCTAGATTATAGTATATACATACACATATATATATATATATACACGTATCTTTCGATTAATTCCTAGCTTTCTATCGAATTATTCAAAGGCATCCAATAGTCATAAAATGAAGCATATAATATTATAAGGACCTTTATAGAACTTTAGATGCTTACTAGACTTATATACATAATAAGCCGAAAAGGAAAAATAAATGCACAATGCAAACTCCAAAATTTATGTGCTATTCGAATGCTAGTATATGATGATGCTAATTGAAATGTTAAAAGTAGTAACCTATAATGTCTTGTAAATAAAATATGAATGCTTGGTTGCTTGCTAGTTAAGTAACTCATCTAATAGAAATGAGTTAACCTATTCATGCCTCGTTCTTGCTTGTAATGTTGCTTGGTAATGCTCCCGAACTAGTTTGTTACTAAATTACATTGCCTGAATCTAATGCATGTTTCCCAAACTCAACTAAAGCACCATATCCTTTAGAACAAATGTAGCCATAGAAGCTAGCAGATTTTCACATATTTTGTCTTCTCCAATATCTTTCAAATGTACCATCAGAATTGACCACTTGTTGGTAGTGTTGTCACTGAATTTCCACCAATTTTTTACATATATATAATTATATTTACGTATATATTTTATATAATATTAGTATTATTGTTAGAATTAAAACCTAAAAATATAATAAAAAGAGCCCATTTTAAATAATAAAGGAGGTCCATTTAATAAATAATAAGGGCCATTTTAAAATCCACTTTAAATAAATAAAGGTCCATACTTTGATGGCCCAAAAAATACTCTAAAATGAGCCCAACTAACCTATTTTTCCCATGTGCAGGATTATTGTCGTCCGTCAGATCTAGGGCTAGGGGGATCAAAGACTAGGATCAAATTAGCCAAAAAAAAGGGAGGGAGGATCACCCGCGCCACCATGTGGCAGGCGCGTGAGCTGCACACGCGCGGGGTGGTTCCTCCCAAACCGTCACCTATTTAAAGCAGCAGCTGCTGCTACCCTTCCCCTGCCGCCTGCACCTCGGTGGCCATCACCAAAGATGCTGGGAGGCTGACCAGCCCATGCGAAAGCCGCCAACGTCGACGCTCTCCCCATCGCCGTCCGGTCACCTACAAATGGGAGGAAAAGGGGATGAAACCCTAAGCTCAAAATTGGGGGAAAATCATCAAACAATCAAGAATCATTTTAGGACCATAATCCAATCGAAATTGAGGATTTTTGTCTCAAAATTTCTTGTAATTCAAGTTCTTGAACCTTATAAAAACCCTTCCCCTATTGTAATTGGACACCAAAAATTTCACTAGAAATCCACTGAAAAGTAGTACAAATTTGCAATATTGTGTTCGAATTTTTTTTGGAATAAGAAGCAAGCAAATTCCTTTTCATTCCAGTATTCTTCTATTCTTTTCTAATAATTTTTTCGAATTTAAATTTTATTTTGGGTTTTGTTCATACATTTGATTAAAGGAGATGTTGTAGAACTTTGATCCTCATTTTTCGATTTTAAAACTTATTTTTGGTTTTTTAGAGTTGTTTTTTTTAAAAATAATATAAAAGGGGTACCATCGCCGACAATCGGCGATCGGCACCGGTGGTAGGCGGCCGATACAGTGGTTGTTCATCGGTGTTCTTCATTTTTGAAGAACACCAAGAACAATGAGAGGGTTTTGTTTTGTTTGGAATTTAATCCATTTTGTGTTAAAAAATACAAGAAAAAGTGTTTATTAAAATTTTGGGCTTTATACCCAAAAGTAATTGGGTTATTTCCTTTCATTAAATCCCCATTTTCCCACCATTTTTATTCAGAAAATGAGACTTTAAAACTTCACAATCCAGTCAAGATTTTTTTTGCAACGAACTTTGATTCTTTTTTAATATGGTCATTTTTAAAAAAAATAAAATAAAATAACTTTTCTCTTTTGTTAAAAAAAGAAACTAAAAACAAAAGAACAATAAAATCCTTTTTTTAAAAAAATCTAATTTGCCTTGTCTCTTTCTTGTTTCTCATTTGATTAGCTTAGGTGACCCTAGGATTAGGTTCTTAAAAGCCCTAATTAGAGACAAGTCTCTATAGGGTTAATAATTAATAATTAAGGATAATAAAAGCCTTAACACACTAAATATTTCTTTGCTTGTTTGTTAAGAAAGTGAAACATAACTAATGTGGTGTCTTACTAAGCAGAAATGACGAGTTAGCGCCATAAGTGATGACGGTGATTGGAGTTCATTTTCGAATAGTAAGGCTGTTAAGATGGAATTAAATGTATAAATGGACAATAAATTTAAGCTTTACTTGAATTCGCAAAATCCGACTTTTAAACTTTATATAATTGGCTAGGTACCAATTTTTGGGCGTTGTGAGGGTGCTAACCGTTCCCCACACGTAATCGACCCCTGAACTTATTTTTTTGTGTTTCGCAGATCAAAACTGTTGTTTTAATAAATTAAACAGATTTTATTAAAATGATCCGTTTTTAGGTGATCCAATCACACCTTTTAAAAAATTGGTGGCGACTCCATTATTTTTGTTTTGAAAACATCGAACACCTCGAAAGGGAGTTGCGAAAGGTAGCAGGGAACAAAAATTGAGAATCACTATCAACCATATGTTGAGCTTCCTTATGCAAATCTTTCAAATTTTCTTTGGTGGAATTGATAAAACCAAACAGTTGAGATGCAAAATTCTATCTTGCACAACAATCGTCTTGAACTCGGGGGAATGATACATCATTGGAATTGGGCAATCGAGAAGGGGAATTCACTGATTTGTTCTGATCAATCGTTTCATCTTTATCAGAGGAAAATTCATATCCTCGAATGATAGAAGGGGTTTTTTTGAATTATGGAGATGTGTTGGGTCAAGGTGACTCATTCCTACGACAATGGACTTGTCCCATGTCTTTACAAAGGCATAGAATAAATTTTGGGCGTGATCCGTTTTCTCTAAGTTTGGCCAACATGCTACTGTTAGCATCCAATTTGCTCACGGTCACTTCATTAACTATCTCCACCTTGGATTTGCCCTTTCCAGCCTTTGATATGGTAGCAACCTTTGGTGTTAGGGCATCTTCGCTCTAAGTCATTCTCTCAATAGAAGCCTCATTAATTGGCCCCATGTTCTTTTTCGTTTCCTCTTTCTTATGAGGTTTGATTCCCTTCAGGTTGCATAGTCTCATGATAAGCGAGAAAATAATAAAATCACATTTTTCCTCTCAGCACAGTCAGCTATCGCCTTATGGAAGATTGTGCCAGCATCAATTTTTCTACCCTTCATGATAAAATGTATCAAACGCATTCTTACCACAGTGTAGTGATTGAATCAAAGGGTTGAGATTGCGTTGAAACATCATGTCTCATTACCGAGTCTCCCGCCCAAAAGTGATCTGACGGCTGAGATTGCTTTGATTAATAGGTACAATGCAAAATGCCTTAAATGTGCCCCAAACACATGCTTTTTGTCCACTATACTAGTGTACGACATTTGTAATAGATAGGATCAAGGGTTATGCAAAGGGTTTTCTTATTTGATGTTTGTCGAATAATGTTGCACTTTAGAGCAAGTATACTCGTCGTATCAAGTAATAAAGTGAGTTGAGTGTTGAAACCAAGAGGATTGGTTGATAAATACGAAGTTATCATACTTAGGGATGTGTTTGCAAGTATAGGTGTATGTCAGTTTAAGGAAAACTATTTTAACTAATCTAAAGAGAGAAATAATAAAGACAAACAACTACAGTGACTTAACAATTAATGGAGGTTGGGATTATTGCTACGGATATATGTTTGATTACCTATCTCAATGCTATAGTAAAGGGCAATACATGTTTGCGTAAACCCTAAGGTACTTCACCTAGTCGACAAGATTTTCTAATGAACTTTTGACTCTCTAGATACCTAGAAGTTAATAACTTTGTAATTAAGGTGATACATGTTTGCGTTAACCCTAACTACTCTACTATTTTTTTAAGAACTCTCTTTTAGTTGTTGAAACCCTAAACCTATATCTAAGCTAAATAAAGACTAAGTTGACAACTTAGCCCCACTGCTCATGTTTGTATAACTTAACTCTCTCGAATATTAAGCCACAGATCAATAGTTAACATGCCTCTCTTGAATAGCTCTTAAAATTAGCTACGCATTAAGCACATGAACAAAATAGATGACGATGAAAACAACTAAAGCACTAAACTTAAATAATCAAAACATAAAATCCTGGGATGCAATAATCCCAACTAAAATGTTTAAGTCATGTATGAGCATAAAGCAACCATAATTAAAAGTATAGTATGATAGTTTATCAAGAAAAGGAAAAGAAATAAGCTCAGCATCCTCAACAAAACTTCCTCTGTGCCATCCAACTGTGCTGCAGGCCTCCTCTTTGTCAGCTTCTCTTGATGGTTCTCCGCAAGCTCATACTAGGACTGTCATATGAATTGTGCTCTCTATTGATCAGCTCTCCTCTTTGAGTAGCGTCCAAGTCTTCTTTATATAGGCAATGAAACTAGGGCTTCAATACCCTAAAGTGCACGGCTTTATTAAAGAAAGCCAATTGTTTCCTACTTTATTAAATGGTGTGCATCTAGAAGAAAGTCCATGTGGGAAAAGGTAAATTCATCTCCAAATCTTCATGCTTCGTCATCTGCAGCCTTGCAATGTGCTCCTCTCCTACTCTAGGTATCCTCCAGCATCCACCATCCTGCACATACACCAAAAAGCACCACTTTCCCGTGAAAAACACTAATATATATGAAAATTTAAGCATATATGGTGTAACTCCCTGTCTACATTCAAATATATACATTCTAACCTAAATGCAACCTAAATGAGCTTGAAAGCATGCAAAAATACAAAGATCAAGGGCATATGAAATAGAACATTTACGCACTCATCAAATACCCCCAAACTAGAACTATTGCTTGTCCTCAAGCAATGGAAAATGGAAATAAGAAAAAATGAAAACAGTAAATCACCCATAAGTTATAAAGTTCCACTAAGCTATGATTACAATGATTCCATGTTATGTTGTTGTAATACCCCAAAAATAGGGTTGGATGTTTAGGGGTTCGACCAGGTTCGGTTCAAATTAGATTGGCCAATTTGAGTAGTTTCGAGGGATTTAATATTTTAAAAATATGAGTGGTGGATGTTTAGAAGTTCGAAGTATTTAATGTCTCAAAAAGAATTGAATCTTAGGCATCGAAGATGGATTGAGTTGCTTAAGGATAATGATTTGACGTTGGAGTATCATCCGGGTAAGGCTAACATGGTAGCGGACGCGTTGAGCTGCAAGGTTGTTGTTTAGCTTAGGGTGATGTTTGCAAAGTTAAGTCTATGTTGTCTCAAAGAATTAAAACGAGGCAACCATGTGACGGTGAGTTAGTACCACATGTTAAGGATATTTCGGATGATAATCCGACAAATTTATATTTTGATGGTAATGATGTTTTTTGCTTCAAGGGTCGTATAGTGGTAATCTTTAATCTGTTATGGGAATAATGAATAGTCGAGTGGTAAGTACAAGATATGTACTTAGTGAGGTAACACTAAGTCTAGTCAATTTTCTCAAATCATATCAATCCAAGTATACATGTAACTCAATGAATTTAAACCATTAGAATCAAGCCACATACTATTCGAATTGCATAGGGTAACTTTGGCAACTTTTACGTATCATACAATCAACATAACACATTCATCATGGTACTCATAAGCCATTCGAACAACATGCTTGGAAGACAAGCAATCAATCATTCAATTCATCAAGTAGGCATTTATACATTAAGCCATCATCTATACATTTCTTTCATGACAAGAAACAAGTTTAGCAACCATTCATGTGTCATCTTTCAGAGCAAGTAAGTTCATTCATGTTTCTTATAATACAAGTGTTGCGTGTGATAAGTGCTATGCAATTGTGCAAGTATACACGTCGCAAGTAATAAAGTGATATGAGTATCGAGTATCGTCTCCACAGGGATTGGTTTGGGCCACTTTGCTTAAGTTACTGCACTGTGAAAAGTAAAAACACAATTGATAATAGGAGTTCTAATTAACGAGTAAACTAAGAGCAATAAACTAAAAGAATAGCTAAATCAAAAGAGAGAATAGGTTAGGTTATCATGAGTTGAGGTGTGATAGCCAATTGGATCGTCTTGGCAAAAGAGTGCAAGGGCAACTCAGTTGCCATGGCAACTTGCACAGCGGGGTTGCCTTGGCAACTAATCGATGGTTGCCTGGGCGACTAGCTGGGCAACTACTTGGGCGTCTGGGCAGCAACTTCAAGGTTCGGCAGAGCATTCTTCAATGGTTTCTTCTTATCCCTAAGTCAAAACTCTAGCTACTTGTGCATGCCTTGATAATACATCCCTGCGTGAATCAAGGGTGAACAACAACCAATCTTGCGCTCCTCTTAGCCGTTGAAATCCTTAACTTATTCCTAAGCTGGATTAATCTTCACCATCAATAGATTGAATAAAGACCATACTCATTCGTTTCTTGAATCTAACTCTCCCGATATTAGATAAATAGATAAAGTTACGAGATCCTCTCCCAATTCACTCGCAAACAAGAATAAGAACCAAGAATGAGTAAACCTTGAATTGAAAGTGCAAACTCTTATTACCTAAACAAAATCCAATTGTTTTTCACAACAACAAAACACAATAACCCCAACCAATCAAGTTAGTTCATGGTTGGGTTCAAAAGATATACAAAGAATAATCCCCAAACCATGAATCTAATGGAAGCAAAGAAGAAGAAGAAGAAATCAAACTCTCTCCCCCTTGCTCTCTTGTCGAAATTTCTCTCCTCTTGCCCTATGGAGTTGTCGAAATTTTCCCTCTCTTCCTCTTTATGGATTGTCAAAATCTCCATCTTATTTATAGGGCTAGGCCAAAGTCCTTCTTTGAGGAGGAAGTTAAGTTGGAATTAAATTATTTTTAAAGAATATAATTCTTTATTATAATTGTATTCCTACTAGAACTTCTCCTATCTTCTTGGAATTTAATTCTTCTTTAATCTCTGCATGGCAATCAAATTCCTTTGGGTTTGGGGTTTGCTCCACGTCATCTTGGGCTTGTATAGTCATCAATTTCGACTACCATATCACATTTTCTCTTGTCGACAATTGCCATGGCAACTGGCTCGGCGTCTCCTTCATGTATTGCCCTAGCAACTAGCTCGGCATATATTTCATGTATTGCCCTGGCAACTAGCTCGGCATATCCTTCATGTATTGCCCTGGCAACTAGCTCTAGCCTTGCTTTGGCAAGTGATCCTGCATATACACACAAAACACACCAAAGCAGCGTCTTTTCCCACAAAAACTACCAAGTTATGTAATCAAGCTCAACGATGGAAAGAAACATGGATTAATGCATGAATGGCTAATTATGCAACTAATATGAGCCTAAGTCTAACAATAATATGAGTAAAAAGGGTAAGAAAAATAATACTTTTGAACACTTGTCACACCCCCAAACTCGAACTATTGCTTGTCCTCAAGCAATGCAAACTAACAATTACCTGCCAAGACTTTAATCATCAAAGACATGCTTCAAACTTGAATTCAAACCTCGGAACCGTGGCACAAAGTAGGATCACCTTTTAATTTTTCGGATAGCACAAAAATTACCCGGAGCAAAACTATAATGCTCGTGACAATGTGTGTGCGTAGTTGTGTACAAGTTGATTTTCAAGATTCTATGTGAACAATAGGCTTTTATCAATTTAATTATCGGGGCATTTATTTTTATTTTCACTAGAGCCAATTTCAGGCACCTCTAGCAAAGTAAGCAATTTCTCATTTTATTTTAGTCGACTAGAGCCAATTTCGGGCACCTCTAGCGATTCTTTAATGTGCATTAACTACTAGAGCCAGTTTCGGGCACCTCTAGCAAGAAAGTGCAATTACTACTAGAGCCAGTTTTGGGCACCTCTAGCAAGAAATTAACTTTTAATTTTCAATTTCAAATTTACCCTAATTTTAAGCAACCTAAGTTCACTAAGTTTCTTTTAATCAACAAGCCACAACCGTGTAAAAAAATCAGCATCATAGTAGAATTCTAAGTTCTTTTCATGCAATCCTAAAATTAAAGGTTCTTTCAATTAAGTGCAGTGGCAAAAATTCATCATTGGATATTCAACAAGTCTTAAGCAATTAAATCCAATTAAAGGTATGGCAAGTAACATATGCAACCTATATGTGATTGCTAGAGATGAATGCAACTAAACATGAAACTAACCAGAAACCAACACCCTCCAAACTCGAGAGAAGCATTGTCCTCAATGCATGTAAGAGTGAAACAAAATTTAAAAGAAACTAAATGAAATGAGTTAGTCAGAGAGGTCGTCACCTCGAGTGATAAGTTTCCTTCGTGTCGTTTGCTTGATTCATTTTTCAATCGGTGGTTGAATGCTGGTACCGCGTGAATAGCATTGCTTTGATTTGATCCATGTTTGCCGATGCAGGTTCACTTGCATGGGCATCAATAGTTGCTGAAGCCATTGTTGTTGCCTTGGCATCGCCAGTTTCTGTTGTGGTTGCTGTGGCAAGTAGTCGACAGTGAATTTCCTTAGCATGGTGGTTGTGAGTCTTGTTGTGGAAAAGAAAACCTGGAAACTAAAGATAATGAAGAAAAATAAAATCTCTCCTAAAAATTCCAAAAATAAATAAAGAGAGAGAAAAAAATAACCGAAAATAATAAAAAAAATAGTTCAAAAAAAAAGAACAAGAAAAAATAAAAAGAAAATATCGAAAGGAGAGCATGCTCATACATCTTCTAAGGTGTCAACTTCTTTGTTTTGTTCTACATGGGCACCATTGTAGTGCTTCAATCTCTGTCCGTTAACTTTGAATTCATGTTCGTCGGTAATGGACTTGATTATCACGGCACCATGGGAGAATGGTTTGACAACTTTGAATGGTCCCGACCATCTTGATTTTAGCTTTCCCGGGAAAAGTATTAGCCGAGAATTGAATAAGAGAACTAATTGCCCTGGCATGAATTGTCGCGGCAATAGTTTCTTGTCGTGCCATTGCTTTGTTTTCTCCTTATAGATTTGTGCATTGTTATAGGCGAGTGCACGAAATTCTTCTATCTCGTTGAGGTACAACAAACGCTTTTGTCCGGCACTTTCCTAATCCATATTCATGGTCTTGATTGCCCATTGGTTTGTAGCTGATATTGCCCGTCCTCTGGCAACGATCAGATTGCTTGTAAAACTCTTGGGCATCTTTGTACAGTGTTGGCCAATACAAACCAGATTGAAAAACTTGGCCGTGGTACGAGTTCCTCCAAAATGTCCTCCATAGGGTGAAGAATGGCATTGTAAGAGTACATTATGTTGCTCCTTTTCAGGGACACATCGGCGTATAATCTGATCAGGGTATTGCCGAGGCATGTGCTGCCGTGGTTGCCGAGGCGTTAGGGGTTGCTGAGGCGTGCATATCAGGAGTTGCTGCGGTGTTGAAGGTTGCCGAGGAAAGCTTTTCCTTTAGGGTTTCGGATGCTTGGGCGCAAGAATCATCAAAATTGAAGACTTTATCTTGGTGAGGGTAGTCTCTCGATCACGTCCACCTTAACTTTGTCTACTTCAATTCCTTTGGATGAAATCTTGTGGCCGAGCATTATTCCTTCATCTACCATAAGATGGCACTTCTCCCAATTAAGGACAAAATCGGGTTATTCACATCTTGCCAGCACATTCTCTAAATTGTCGAGGCAACTGTTGAAGTCACTACCAAAAACGGAAAAATCATCCATGAAGATCTCAAGGAAGTCTTCGACCACGTCTGAAAAGAGTGCCATCATGCATCTTCTAATGTTAGTGCATATCTGAGAAAACTTGAGGATGGTCTTTTTCGATACTTCTTATAGTCCATCCGCACCCTCCATCGAGTAACAATATTGCCCAAAAAGAGTTTGGCCAATGTGCTTGCCACTACTCCCTTTTGCGTTACCGTGGTGGATGTGTCTTTCTTCTTTGTTCGCTTGTAGTCCATGTATACTCTCCACCTTGCTACAATTCCTGAAGGCACAAATATATTAATAGGAAAAATTATATCCATTCTCAACCATTCAATTACCTCATTCTTGTCGACTTCTATCATGGTTGGATGTAGCCTTTGTTGTCGTGGCAATTGCTGCTCAAGCCAATTGTCGTGGCAATCAGTTGCCAAAATTTGTTGTAAGTCAAGGGAAGAACCAATTTTCTGAAAAGCTTTACGAATCCAAACACCGTTTTCTTTTGGCCTCTTAAACATCTCCATAAGTAGAGATTTCGATGACTTCAAATCTACCAACCTCGGTTCCTCAAGACATACCTGCAATGGACGAGGTGAGCTTTTAAAGAATTCAAAAGGTTTAACCATTACATGCTCATATTCCATTGGCAAAGTATTATCATCTCGTTGATCTTGCATGTGGTCGTGTAATTGCCGTGGCAATTGTAGATGAGAGCAATCTACAAATTCCTGCTTCAACATCAATGTTATAACCTTATGGGCATTAGGTTCCTCAGAATTTGCTGTAGTATTGTTGTTCTCAGCTTCACTGAGTGTTGTCGCGGCATTGCTCTGTTCAGGCTCCTCAATCATTGCCGAGGCAATTTGTTGTTCAGGCTCATCATGTGTTGGGCAGTCTCTTTCATTGGCATCCTCTTGACTTTGAGGTTCTAGTTGTTCCCCACACATCGGAGAGCTTTCTTTGCATTGCTCCTTATCCTCTTGCCTTGGGACGTCAGTATCCCTAGGAATGAATTGTTGGTGCATGTTATCCATGACATGTGTGGATCTCCCCAATTGATCTTCTGAATCCCCTAAGGTTGCATCCCACTGAGCGATCCTCGTATCCATAGATTTTGATAGCTCTCAAATCTCTTCAATTGATTCGTCATGTCTAGCCAAGGAAGCTGGTAATGTTTCCTCCAAGGAATTGGAATGCTCTTGAAAAGGACTACATTGCCATGGCATATTTGTTGCTGCGGCAAAATTGTTATGGTAAAAACAATTTTGAGCTTTTTGACCATACCATGAAAAATTTTGCTGCTGGTTTCCTCTATGGTCCTTCATGTAGTTATATGCACCGAAAATGTGAGGGCAATTTTCAAACACATGATGTTCTCCACAGATAGCACAAGATTTTTCCACGGTATAAGTTCTTTGGGCTTTTCTTGGTTGGTATAGGTAATCATCAAAGGGTGCAAGAAACTTTTGATTGGATTGATTCATATCTTCCAACATCATCTCTCGAATAGATCGGCTTTTATTTCCTGACATGTTGATGTCCCTTAACTTGCAGCGCACCTAATTTTTTTTTTGATAAAACAAACAAAAAGAAAAGTTAGTAAAACTAAGGAAAAAATGCAATAACAAAAACAACTAACACCAATTGCCAATCCCCGGCAACGGCGCCAAAAACTTGTTGCGTGTGATAAGTACTACGCAATTGTGCAAGTATATACATCGCAAGTAATAAAGTGATATGAGTATCGAGTATCGTCTCCACAGGGATTGGTTTGGGCCACTTTGCTTAAGTTACTGCACTGTGAAAAGTAAAAACACAATTGATAATAAGAGTTCTAATTAACGAGTAAACTAAGAGCAATAAACTAAAATAATAGATTAAATCAAAAGAGAGAATAGGTCAGGTTATCATGAGTTGAGGTGTGATAGCCGATTGGATCGTCTTGGTAAAAGAGTGCAAGGGCAACTCAGTTGCCGTGGCAACTTGCACAGCAGGGTTGCCTTGGCAACTAATCGATGGTTGCCTGGGCGACTAGCTGGGCAACTACTTGGGCGTCTGGGCAGCAACTTCAAGGTTCGGCAGAGCGTTCTTCAATGGTTTCTTCTTATCCCTAAGTCGAAACTCTAGCTACTTGTGCTTGCCTTGATAATACATCCCTGCGTGAATCAAGGGTGAACAACAACCAATCTTGCGCTCCTCTTAGTTGTTGAAATCCTTAACTTATTCCTAAGCTGGATTAATCTTCACCATCAATAGTTTAAATAAAGACCATACTCATTCGTTTCTTGAATCTAACTCTCCCGATATTAGATAAATAGATAAAGTTACGAGATCCTCTCCCAATTCACTCGCAAACAATAATAAGAACCAAGAATGAGTAAAACTTGAATTGAAAGTGCAAACTCTTATTACCTAAACAAAATCCAATTGTTTTTCACAACAACAAAACACAATAACCCCAACCAATCAAGTTAGTTCATGGTTGGGTTCAAAAGATATACAAAGAATAATCCCCAAACCATGAATCTAATGGAAGCAAAGAGAAGAAGAAGAAATCGAACTCTCTCCCCCTTGCTCTCTTGTCGAAATTTCTCTCATCTTGCCCTATGGAGTTGTCAAAATTTTCCCTCTCTTCCTCTTAATGGATTGTCGAAATCTCCATCTTATTTATAGGGCTAGGCCAAAGTCCTTCTTTGAGGAGGAAGTTAAGTTTGAATTAAATTATCTTTAAAGAATATAATTCTTTATTATAATTGTATTCCTACTAGAACTTCTCCTATCTTCTTGGAATTTAATTCTTCTTTAATCTCTGCATGGCAATCAAATTCCTTTGGGTTTAGGCTTTGCTCCACGTCATCTTGGGCTTGTATAGTCATCATTTTGACTACCATATCACATTTGCTCTTGTCGACAATTGCCATGGCAACTGGCTCGGCGTCTCCTTCATGTATTGCCCTGGCAACTAGCTCGGCATATCCTTCATGTATTGCCCTGGCAACTAGCTCGGCATATCCTTCATGTATTGCCCTGGCAACTAGCTCTAGCCTTGCTTTGGCAAGTGATCCTGCATATACACACAAAACACACCAAAGCAGCATCTTTTCCCACAAAAACTACCAAGTTATGTAATCAAGCTCAACGATGGAAGGAAACATGGATTAATGCATGAATGGCTAATTATGCAACTAATATGAGCCTAGGTCTAACAATAATATGAGTAAAAAGGGTAAGAAAAATAGTACTTTTGAACACTTATCAACAAGCAATGTTCATTAAGTCATTTTTTTCAACATTTCCTTGGTAAGTAGCTTACTAGATAATCAAATCTTATCAATATGCATCGAAGTGCCAATATGCACCAAAGTGCCAATATGCACCGCCGTGCCAATATGCACCGTAGTGCCAATATGCACCGTAGTACCAATATGCACCATAGTGCCAATATGAGCTCAAGATTCTAAGGCATGCCCTCCTATCTATCAAACTAGCTACCAAGGTTGTTGATTATCCATTTCATTTAATCTTTATACATTTCATAATTCAATATAACAATAAGCCATTCAATTTCCAAGCCCTTAGGCTTATGGAGTCTTAACTCCCAATACATAACAATCCATAGCATTCAAATCATTCAGCCATGTATATCATTCACAAAAACAAGCATATGTATGCATTGTGCGTACCTTATTATCCAGGCAAGCATGCCATTTCATTCCTTAGGCATAAGCAATGCACATGAACATACATTTCATTTCAATTGATTAACATCCAAGTAAACACAAAGATCATGGCATCAATCATGTTGTCATATATTTCATTCTTCCCTTATTTAGCCAAATATACTTTAAGTCATGTTACATGGCATTGGCATTTCATTTAAGCAATAACAAGGTTGGTTAGGACCTAAGTCCCAGCCCTAAGGTTTGTTACACTCACAATACTCCTAGCAATTCAACTATCTTGAATCCAAATCCCTTTGCCTCTAGCTTTGGGATGTCCACTCCTATCATCTTCTTCCCCAATCTGCTGCCCTTGGTCTAGCAAGCAAAGCACATACACATATAATCAAAACAAGCACAATATCACACAATCATAGTAGCAAAGTTATCACAATTTACCTAACATTTAGCTACTGTTTTTATACTTCTTTTTAAGCATTTTTACCAATTCAATTCCATATTGTTATTACTTCATTTTAAAGCATAATTGGACAGATTACAATGTCCCAAAACTGTTTTGGAAACAGTTTCTTACTAGGTGCAAAAACCGTCCCAAACTGCCCAGGACACTGCTGCCTGGCAGTTTGCACACTGTCCCTTAAAATGGCCATATCTTTTAATACATACGTCATAATTTCAATTACTATACACCGTTGGAAAGATAAAAAAATTTCATATAATACCATGTAAGACTTGCATTTTAGTTCTTAGCCATTTAATACAGTTTATTGTTCAAAGATAGGGCATTTAAACTGCCTGGACAACTTGCACTGCCCAGCAATTCCTATTTACAGTTTTCAGTATAGGACCTAATTTTCAATTATGTTTTTACCTAATGAAAATAGACATTCTAAGGATCATGTCATTAAAATTTCAGCCCTGAATTCAAACTGTAAAATTTTTGGTGAATTTTCAAATTGACTGCCCAGAACAGAGCAATTCTGGACAGATTGCATCTAGTCACATTTTAATGCCTTTAATCCATTTTAACCAATGTCTTGGACCTATAGTTCATTTCATATGACATTATAAACATGTTAGGTCACTGTTAGTTCATTAAACAAGGCTGCCAAAACAGGGAAAATTGGTTACAAAGCCTAATCTTTCATGTTTACTCAATTTCAATACCACAAAATAGTTTCTATGTTTCATAGCTATATTCATGTTCTTATCCTTCATTTACAGCATTGTTTGCATCTAATTCAATTTGTTTAACACCTTCATGATCATCATCAATTCATTAATTCCATAGCTCAAATTTATGTTTTAATCATTCAATTCCCACTTTAACATCACAATACAAATTTCCAGCAACCTATGTTTATTACACTAGCATGAACACATAATTTCCAGCCTTCTACCTAGTTTCATTCTTCAATTTAGCATAATTCAACAACCATTTAATTATCTAACTACATACCCAATGTCTAGTTCATCTAACATCATCAAAATCAGTCCAATTTCAACAAATCATAGTTGCCTATTCAATTAAACACAAGGAGAATTATACTTACTTTGCTTCTTGCTTAATTTCAATGAAAATTTCAAATGCATGCAAGCTAAAATCCTTTTAATGGCTGATTTCCAAGCTTTATCTCACTCCCCCTTTCTCTCTAAGTTTCGGCCAACATAGGAAATAATGAAGACGATGACAACAACCATTCATTGTTATTGGAATTGTGTTTTGTCTAATTTGTCCCTTGATTAGTCACTAATCTTGTAATTAGTCAAGGGAAAATAAGAGATTCATGATATTTATCATGCAATCTCAATCTTTCTTCTTTAATTCAATATAGTCATTCTAATTTGGTCACTTATTTCATTATTCTTTCAATTAGGCCCTTAACTATTCAATTTAGCTTAATTCTTAATTCAATTAAGCTATCAACTTATTCAATTTAATTCCAGTACTACTAAGCTAGGATTTGGGGTGGTACAAGCCTTCGGTTTATCGGACCATTTGAAATCATTGAAAGTATTGGTCCAGTGGCTTATCGATTGGCACTTCCTAGTGAATTCGATAAGATCCACAATGTCTTCCACGTCTCTATGCTCAGAATATATAGGTCTGATCCATCTCATGTTCTTGAGCCTGAAGAAGTGGAATTGAACCCCGACTTGTCATACGAAGAAGAACCTATTTAGATACTTGACAAGGAAGTCAAAAGACATCGAAACAAGAATTTTTCTCATGTCAAAGTCTTGTGGAGAAATCACAAGGTTGAAGAGGCAACATGGGAATCTGAAGAAAACATAAAGAAGCAATATCCTCACCTATTCGATTCAGGTAAATTCGAGGACAAATTTATTTTTGAAGGGAGGAGAATTGTAACACCCTAAAATTGGCCTAGTAATGTTACCACT
Organism: Hibiscus mutabilis; assembly: GCA_019671005.1. Taxonomy (NCBI): domain Eukaryota; kingdom Viridiplantae; phylum Streptophyta; class Magnoliopsida; order Malvales; family Malvaceae; genus Hibiscus; species Hibiscus mutabilis. The sequence goes on along the minus strand of CM033735.1, from coordinate 25,967,121 downwards.
ATCTAAACTATAGGCTAATTGAATTCATAAGTTAATCAATTTAAATAAAATTAAACATTAGCTATCCTTAAGATCAAATAAGTGAAATTAGAACCAAATTGAATTGAAATTAAAACTAGAAGGTATAAATAGAAGGATGGAAATGTTAACATGCAAAGTTAGGAAGATTGCATGCAAAATTCATTAGAATTAAAGGCCTCGACACATGTTCTCATTGGAAGAGAACTTGTGCCAAAGCTTAGGATGACTCACGGCCAAGGAGGGAAAAATAACAAATATATTCTTATCTTCCTCCCATTATCATCCACCTTGGCCGAATTTCTTGAGAGAGAAAGAGGAGAGAAGAGCTTCATGCAAAAACCTTCAATTCATGCTTTTTGATTAAACCATTGATCAAATTTAGCTTGGAGAAGGTATAATGCTTGACTTTACATGTTATAGATTGTTTGATTATGCAAATGATGATGTTCTTGTTGCCCAGATGGAATTGGATGATTGTTATATGTGTTAGGGTCATGCTAGCTTCAATTAGAACTTGGAAATTGAATGCTAGAAGCTAAATTGCTAATGAAATATATATATGGTTGTTGGAAATCTGGGAAATATGTACATGGTTGAAAACAGTCTTTATTAGGGAGTGTTTTGATAGAGAAAATGTGTAAACATGTCAATTGAATATAGAACCCTGTTTTTATCATGTTGCTAGATAAAATGAATATTTAATTGAATAGATAACTTGCTGGAAATGTGAAAGCACCTAATTGGACTAGTTAAACATGTCAATTGGATGTGTAATGTTGATCAAATAGATCAAATTAGGTTCAGCATGATAATGCCCTGTTTTAAGCTCATGGCTAGGTGAATTGGAATGACCTAGACATGTAAGAACATGAAAATGAATTGAATTGCCATGTTAGAACCTTGCTTAAGTGAATTAATAAGCTAGAAATTCAGCGTAGTGTAATCTGCCCAGAATGCTCTATTCTGGGCAGTAACTTTGAAAAATCACTATATATTTTGTAAAATGAATTTAAGGCCTAAATTTTTATGGACAACACTTTTATATGTCTAAATTCATTAGGAGAAAACAGAACTGAATTCTGGGATGTATACTGAAATATAGAGAAGAAAAACTAGGGACAATGCAAACTGTCCAATATAGCAAAATGCCTTGTCTTTAAGTAAAAAACTGTATTAATTGTCAAAGAAATAAAATGCAAGCCTTATATGGAGATAAATACAATTTTTTAGCTTTCCAATGGTGTAAACCAATTGAAATTCCAACGTACGGAATGGAAGTTATGCATAATTAAGTGACTAGAGTGCAAGCTTTCTGGCAGCAGCAGTATAGGCAATTGTATACTATTTTGGGACAGTTTTGTAAACAGTTTTGGGCATTGATTCTGCCTTGTTTTACATGAACTAGAGTATAGATAAGTGTAGTTAAGTGTAATGGAAAATGTATATGAGCATGCTGCCAGATTTGTGAATGTTATATGCTTGTAACCTTGCCTTGATTGAGTGATCATATGATCATTGTTTTGACATATATTTGTTGTGTAATGTGATAGAACCAGGAGTAAACTTGGTGAAAGAGGATAGAGTGGATCATCCTAAAGCCTAGAACAAAGGAGTGTGGATCCAAGACTAGCTAAGCTTGGAGTATTGTGAGTGTAGTTATCTCTAGGGTTATGACTAGGTACTAACCAATGCATTCTTGTTACATTCTTGAAATGTTAAATGAATATAATCATGGACTTGACTTGATAAGGGAAGAATGACTAAAGTAATGCATGAAACTTGATCTCAACCTTGTATACATGTTTGATTCGATCGATAAGCATGTTGAGTGGTAACATTAGTGCTTGTATGCTTCATGTGGCATGTGATCAATGAGTAAAGAACATGCTTGTAATGTTATCACACTTGATGAAATGAACTCATGAGAACTACATGACATGTGAGCTATGGCTCAATGGCCTAAGGGCCTAATATGAAATGAACTTGCTTGACATGAACTTGATCTTGAAACACTTGAATAAATGGTAAATCGAACAACCTTGGTAGCTAGTTGGACTAGGTAGAAGGGCATGCCTTAGAGTCTAGAGCTCATTGTGTAAGGGTGGACTACGGTCCAGGGCTAAGGCCCCTATTTGGCGATAGATGGAGGGTACGTCTGTGGTCTTTAGCGACAATAGGAGGGTTGACCAGCATTACGGTGCATCATGTGGCGACAGTTGGTTGGAGACTCTATTACCTATACAAACTAAGTACCAAAGGGGTTGTTTAATTGATAACACAAGTAATAACAATCCTACATCATATGTTACTTGCCATGAAAATCATGAATTGAATGTGACTTGTCTTGAAAGCTATGAATAGTATGTTACTTGTCATGTAAGCATGACATTCTTGATTACTTGTTTTGTAAGCATGAAATGCTTGATTCATGATATGAATTTTTGATTCTTTTTTTTGATAGCTGAATGCTATGATCCTTAGTTAGGATTATTCTAATGCTTGATATCCTTAAATAGGATTACTCTATTGCTTGGAAGCATTAGCTAGGATTATCTTAATACTTGAAATCCTTAGCTAGGTCTATACATGATTAAATGACACATAACTTGAAATAAAAAATGCTTAGAACTAGTTACTACCTCACTAAGTACATTCTTGTACTTATCACTCCCGTTTTCATTCTTCCCAACTACAGGATTAAGGATATGAGTGTTGCTTGATCTTGAAGCCTGTTACCTTGAGCTAGAAGCAACTCACACAAGCTTTGCCTAAGTATGGTTTCATACTTGTTTTGTATATCTCCTAGAATGGTGGCACTAGAATGTATAGTTAGCTTGAACATGCATTTTGGTACTTGTATATAATTTCTTGATGGGCCTACTATGTTATAACCTATGGTTAAGTATGTAATAAACTTAAGTATCATGTAATGAATGGTGATTGCTGCGCATATGATGATTGGAATGAATTGATCTAATGTTTGAACTAGTTTCCCTTAGAACAATCGAATGCTTTGTTGAGTACATGTCTTGCTTGAATTGAACGTAGGTTGATCGAATCATACTTGCTTGAATTCAAATCGAATGCCTTGTAAATTATAAGATCACTTGTGCGTATGAATTTCTTGATGAAAGTATTGTCTTGTGTTAATTGATGATTGTCGAATGGTTAGGCATGTAATAAGTCTTGAATAAAAATATTTACATGTAAAATTTAATGATCAAATGCTCATGTTTAGGAATCCGAGTGTGTAATGTTAAAAATGTATACAAAATAAGGACCAATGAAATGAATTGAAATCGAGTTATACATAGGGTCATTCGAATGATAAGGAAAAATGAAGTAAAGTGTATTGATAATGTAGTAACCTATAATGTAAGCTTGTAAGGAAAATTTAATGACCTTGTTCGATTGCCTTTGATGTCTTGAAGTCTAAATATGAGATTACTTGTTTGCTAAGTAAGTATGGTTGCTTGATTGTTATTGTATTGCTTATTTGCCTTGTCCATTGTTCCTTAAACTCTTCCTAGGCAAGTTGAAGTCTCATTAGTCTAGACCTTTTGATGTTGTCAAGGTGTATCCCCATGGTGCTAAAGATATCAAGGATTTCAAGGATGGCTCAATCTTTAAAGTCAACGGTCAAAGACTCAAGGCCTAGCATAGAGCACCGGTGCATCATGAAAAAATATTTGTCATGATACTTGTTAACCTTGTAAAAATGATACATTTCATGCCTTTTTACTAAGGTTATTGCTTAGTTTCAAGCTCATTTCATTGCATATAGTTGCATTTAATTCATATAGTTGCATATGGTGGTGTTTGCTTGGTTGTTTATTTATTTATGAAATTGGTGCTGCTTGGATGGTTGTTATTTGGTGTGGCGACGTGCAGGGAAATGAGGTACAGTGCAAGAGAAAAGGAAAAATGCCTTAGCATTTCGGATAGCATTTCTGGGCGCACTAGAAGACAACGAACTAAAGATATTTTGTGGCCCCACACGTGAACCTGCCAGACAGCTGTGTCCCCACATATGAAGGGAATATTCCCTTGGAATTAAGAGCACAAAACCCTAGAAGCCCTCTATATATAAAGAAAAAGACACCCAAGTTAAAGAGGGGCTGAAAAAGGAGCTTTGTGAGCTAAGAAAGAGAAAAAGGAAGAGGCGGCCACTCTTTTTCTTCTTCGGTAACAACTCTGAACCGGTTCTAGAAGATGTTACTACTATTAAAATTATTGTCTAATTAAACCATGCCCTAATTGAATGAAAGTTTAGGGTGCTAATTATGACAATTAAAAGGAGGACACTTGAATTATGGTGACTAACTTGAATTGTTATCTAATCGAGTGACCAATTAAAAAGGGGGGCAAAATGGAAACAATAAGAATGTAAGAATTGCAAGTTAAACAAATAGAAGTTTGGGGCTAGTACACATGTCCATTAGATAATAAAAGATGGGGGAGGATGGATAGTCATCTTCTTCATTTCCCTTCTCCTATAGAAACTAAACACCATAGAGATAGAGAGATGAGTCAGCCAGTAATGGAAAGTTAGCTTCAAGCTTTGAAATTGTGTTCAACTTTAAGGTAATGTTTAGTGTTCATGAATTTCCTCCATGATTTTGTGATTCTAGCAACTTATTTTGCTTGAGAAAGGTTTGATTGATTGCTGGAAATTAGGAATTGATTAAGAGTCTTGTATGTGTTCTTATATTAAATCAATTGGTACATAAGTCTAGTGAAAACACATTAGAATCGAATGGCCTTTGAAATTGATGTTGTCATTAACCAAATTGATGGTGAAATGTTATGCTAGTTACTGGAAAAACTTAGATGATAATTAGAATTGATGATTGATATGTAAATTGAGATTCTTGCTGCTGGAAATTCTATTGTGATGATGTTTTAATGAACTGGTTCGAAAATATTGCTTAATTGCCCTGTCTTCTTATGTTTGACACATAATTGGACTGATTTAGACATGTATGATTGAGTATATATGTTGAACAATCATTTTAGAATTCTTGTCTAAGTGGCTAATGAAGCTATAATCTAGCTTAAGGAAATTTGTCCAAAAAACTCTGTTTCGGGTAGTAAGTTTAAAATTTTGTAGAAAATCACATAGATCAAATTAGGGAATAAATCTTATATGTACAGAATCATGAGTATGTCTAGCTTCATATGCAACAAGCGGAATCGAATTCTAAGTTATAAAATAATTTGTAGAGATTAATCTATAAGGACAGTGCAAAATGTCCAGTGGCTTAATTTGGTACATCTTAGGAATAAAAACTGTATTAATTCAGAATGAATAAAAATGCAAGGCCTATATGGTTAGAGAGATAATTAAGTTAGCTTTCTAATGGTGTAAATGGTTCGAAATTCTGACGTACGGAATGAAAGATATAAGCTTTTAAGCGAGTAATGCACAGTCTGCCTGGCAGCAACAGTTTAGGCGTTTTGATAATGTTAAAATGTGTATGTGTTATCATGTTACTAGCTTTAAATGAATAAATTAGGATTAGAAGTAATCCACCTACTGCCCTGTTTTGAATGTAATTCAAATGAACTTATGTACTGTTGTAATGCATAGAAAAACTACCTAGAATTAAACATATGAACATGTTGAAGCATGGAAGTGATGACCTATAAAAATATGAGTAAAACCGTGCATTTTGAATAGCTTTAAATGCAGTTTTGTGTACTATTTTGTATACAGTTTCGAGCAGTTTGAATGCTACCTTGTATATATATGTGTGTTCTTGTATGACAGCCTAGGGCAGTTTGGATGAATGAATTATGCGTATTGCTGCCCTGTTTTGAAGTTAAACGAATGTACCTTGTCTTGACCTTGATTTAATTGTATGAAATGTTAGAACGAGAAGAGGACATTGAAGAAGGATCTAAGGAGGAGCATTCAAAAGCTAAACAATAGGGGATAGTCTTTCGAGACTAAGCTAGCTTGGAGTATTGTGAGTGTAGCAAAAAAATAGGGTTAGGATACATGTCTAAATTTCTTGCCTTGCTAGCATTTTTGATTTTGATGAATGGGAATAATGACTAGTATATGCTATATGATATTAATGATGCTTGTAAACATGATATGGTGCTATGGCTAAATGCTTTAATCGAATGCATGAGAATACTACATGAATATCATAAGAAAATACATGAAGTGGTGAGCTAAGGCTCAAATGGCCTAAGGGCTATATATATAAGCATGAACCTGCAATGTATCACTCGAATTGATCCTTGAATTAGCTATTGCTTGACTTGAACATGTAATACTTGAAAAGTGATTCATAATTGAACGAATCCTTGGTTGTTAGTGGTCATATGTAGGATGGCATGCCATAGAGTCTAGAACTCTTTTGTGTTGGGCGGACTATGGTCTAGGGCCATGGCCCATAAATGGCAATAGTATGAGGGATCTATGAATGGTCTTTGGCGACAGTAGGAGGGCAATTACCAGTAACTTGTTATTTGGCGACAGTTTGGTTGGTGACTCGATTACCTAGACAACTATATACTAAGGATTGAGTTAAAAGAGATAACAATTAAGAATGTTACCATGGAATTTACTTGTTGCTTGAAATGCAAAACTCGAAATTGTTAATGTTTATACTTGAATTGTCTTGCATAAAAGTTCTACTTGTAATTGTTACTTGAAAGACAAGCTTTGAAATGAAATGTAGTTATACTTGACTTGAGAAGTATGAATATTGCTTGAATGTGTTATTGATTGAATTGAAGTGTGTTAAAGCTTGAAGTATGATCCATGTCTATTGCTTGTCATACTATTCGAAAGAACCATGAAGTATGTCATGATTAAACTTGGTTGTTACTAGATTTCTTGCTTGTTGGCTTCCAAATTATGATATGTATATTACTCAATGTTATTTAAATACTTGGCTATAGAATGTCATGCTAATGCTACTATTCTTGAATAAAATTATTTGACTAAATGAAACTTGTTCTAATAATTGGTTAAATTTATATTTCTACCTCACTAAGTACATCTTGTACTTATCACTTTTGTTTTCCATTCATCCCAAGCTATAGGATAAGGGATTTGAAGCAATCTACCGATTTGAAGCTTCTTTCTTGAGCCTGAAGCAAAGCACAAGCGAAGATAGAGTATGGATCTATACTTGTTTTGTAATACTCCTAGTTGGTGGCACCTAGTCTTGTATATAGTTAAGCTAGAACATGCATTTTGCTACTTGAAAGTTTGTATATATATATGAACTTGTTTTGGCCTTAAATGATAGGAAGGCTTAATGGATAAACTTGAAGTGTGTAATGACATTATTTCAAGTGAATTAAATGGATTAAGCTGTACATACTTTTGATATTAACTCGAATTGAAATGAAAATGATCTAGTTTTTGTATTCTATTTGAATACTATACATGGTCACTTGATTAAGCACCTAATAATATTGAATGTAAATTGAAAATGATTAACCAAAGTGGTAACCTATAATGAATAAGAAGCATACTCATGCTTATATGATTAAATCTGAATGATTAAGTGACTTGTTAGTTCTTAACTTATCTACTAGTGATGAGTTCTCGGAAGTTTTAAACGATTCATGTTTTCGGTGTTTCTCGTAATGCTCCCTAGCCAGTTTACTCCTAAGTCGGGTAGGGGGTGTTACATTTTATTGACATGAGAGCTTTTTAGTCGGTTCGATGACTAAATTAGGCATTATTGCATAATATAGGAATACTTGTGCCACCTAGGAGACAATGTGCTGTATAGGCTTGTGTTCTTGCTCAACTAAACTCCCTATTGTTCTATTTAAACGTAGAAATGTCTAAAACATGGTTCGCTCAGGACGATGAAAGTCCTAAACGCTCCTCGAATCAAGGAGATAGTGTGAGGATGGAGCAAAATCCTCTACAACAAGCTGAACCTTGAGAACAAGTTGCTCCTCAACAGGAAGCCCCTACTATAAATCCTATACAACGAGAATGTCTCCTTAGCATGAAGGAGATGTTCGATCAGCTAGTAACAACTCTGAAATGAGATCATCCTGTTCCACCTCCTGCCGCGGTTTCAAACAGAGCTTTAATTGATGAGCTGGCCCAACACTGGGCTTATATATTCACCGGTACTGATGAAGCCAACCCTGAAGTAGCTGAGTACTTGCTAGAGGCTAATACTCGAATCTTGACCAAGAAATTACCTTCTTCTGATGAACATAAACTCGAATGTGCCATAGCCCTATTGTCAGATGAAGCTTTGAGCTGGTGGGAAACAACAACCCTGACTGCCTCCTTCTGACGTTGTTACTTTGAAATTCTTTCTCGAAGAATTCAAGAAGAAGTATATTAGTGAACAATACTTAGCTGAGTGTCGGAAGCATTTCTTATACTTGAAGCAAGGTGGCTGACATATTGAACAGTATGTGAGCGACTTTTACAAATACTACAAGTACGGATCGGAGTATATCAAGACAGACGCAAACAAGTGTAGAATGTTTATTGACGGACTCAATGATGAATTAAGTCCCATATTTACTATTTTGGGTATCACTGACTTCCAAAGCTTAGTGAACCGAGTTATTGCAACTGAGGCAGAGATGAAGGCCTTAGAGAAGCGCAAGAGTGGCAGTACCTGCAAGGATAAAAGATCCAGGAAGGAAGATAAGCCTCATTGGCAGTAAAAAAAGCCCAAGTATAACAAAGAGAGCTCCTCAGCCTATACTCCTGCTCAGAAGAGTAATTTCATATCGAGACCTCAATTTGTATCCCAGCCTTTAGCCTCAGTCATTTCTTTTAATAGTATAGGGAATTTTGGTAAAGCTGCTCAACTCCCTACTTGCAAGTTCTGCCAGAAACACCACTCGGGCCAGTGCATAACTCAATTGAATCTATGCTATTTGTGTGGAGCTTCGGATCACTACGTAAGGGATTGTCCATAAAATCCTAACAAGCTTCAGAGCCATACTCCTGTAAATGCTAGCTTTGCACCATCATTCTGAAGAAGAGAACCTAGACAAGCTCAGTCTGGAATAGGGGAAGAACAAGGGTCAGAACTTGAACACTACTCATCAGGAATCTCGAGCTCCTGCTCGAATCTACCATATTCAGGGAAAATAAGATGAAGAATCACCCGATGTCATAGCATGTACTGTTGAGTTAAATACAAGTCCTGTTTATGATTTAATAGACTCGAGATCTACACACTCCTTTGTTTGTTCATCCTTGATTGCGAAATTAAATTTGAGCCTGAAACTGTAAATCAAGGTCTAGTAGTTTCGAACCCTATAGGGGGAATTACAACCATAAACTTCATTTGTAAAGATTGTCCCTTATGCATTCGAAACATACCATTTCTTGTTGATCTTTACGTACTGCCATCCTGTGAATTTGATTTAGTATTGGGACTAGACTGGTTAGGGAAACACCAAGCCTGGGTAGATTGCCAAAATAAGAGACTTTATCTCTGAGGTTTAGGAAAGGAATCCGTCATTCTTATTGATAAGAAACCTACCTCAATATTTTCTACCATGGTTATACGAGATGAAATTGATTTTGGTCTATCAAACATGCCAATTGTATATGAATTTCTTGATGTTTTTCTTGGGAACTCCCTGGTCTCCCTCCAACCAGAGAAGTAGAGTTCACGATTGATGTTCAGCCTGGAACGAATCTGGTGTCCATCACACCCTATCGAATGACACCAATTGAGTTGAAGGAGCTAAAGAAACAACTTCAAGAGTTACAAGGTAAGGGTTTCATTAAACCTAGTTCGTCTCCCTAGGGTGCTCCAGCCTTGTTTGTGAAGAAGAAAGATGGGACTATGAGACTCTGTATTGATTACAGACAATTGAACAAACTCACCATCAAGAATAGATATCCTCTACCAAGGAATGAAGATCTTTTTGATCAATTCAAGGATGCTGCAGTGTTTTCAAAGATCGATCTTCAATCGGGATACTATCAAATAAGGGTAAAAGAAGAAGATGTACCCAAGATAGCCTTTCGCACTCGTTATAGACATTATGAATTCCTCGTAATGCCATACGGGTTAACGAATGCTCCGGCTGCATTCATGGATCTCATGAATCGTGTATTAAAGCCTTATCTCGATAAGTTTGTGGTTGTCTTTATTGATGACATTTTGGTGTATTCTCGAAACAAGGAAGAACATTCTGAACACCTCCGAATTGTGTTGCAAACCCTCCGGGAACGTCAACTATTTGTAATGTTTACCAAATGCAAAATTTGGCTATCGGAAGTGTCGTTTCTTTGACATATTATCTTGGCAGAAGGGATCAAAGTAGATCCCAGGAAGATTCAATCCATCCTGGATTGGAGACCTCTGAGAAATGTGGGTGAGGTCAGAAGCTTTCTCGGTTTAGCTGGGTACTATCGATGATTTGTCAAAGGATTTTCCTCTATAGTCGTACCCTTGACTAAGCTACTCCGCAAAGATGAACCATTTGTTTGGTCAGATAACCAACAAAGAAGCTTTGACCAGCTTAAACAAGCCCTTACTTATGCTCTGGTTCTTATCCAACCAGAATTGGGAAAAGAGTTCACAGTCTATAGTGATGCATCTCATTTGGGGCTAGGTTGTGTCCTAATGCAAGACGGAATGTGGTAGCTTATGCCTAACGTCAATTAAAGCCACGTGAATCAAACTACCCTACACATGATCTGGAATTGGCAGCCATCGTGTTTGCACTCAAAATATGGTGACATTACTTGTATGTAGAGAAGTGCAACTTGTATATGGACCATAAAAGTCTCAAGTACCTCCTAACTCAAAAGGACTTGAATCTAAGGCAAAGAAGATGGCTAGAATTGCTTAAAGATTACGATTTGGTCATATACTACCATCCGGGGAAAACAAATGTGGTTGCTGATACCATTAGTCCAGACCATACTCGGGTAAACCCCTGATTCTAAACAATATACGTTATCTTGAAACAATCCATTCCCAACTAGTATAAGTAACCTTGTGAATTCTTTTGTAGCTTTCTTGGCAATCAATGCTCATTTCCGTTTATACAAAGGATAGAAATTCCTATATGAACTCCAAGTTCATTCTAGTCTAATCTCAAGAATCAAGGATCTCCAGCAAACTGATCCAGATCTTCAGAAGATCATGTTAAAGTAAGATTCAGAACCTAATCCTAAATTCTCCATTAAGCTAAATGGACTTCTCTATTTTAAGGATAGAGTATGTGTTCCCGATAATGAAGAACTTAAGAAAGAGATATTACAAGAAGCTCATCAAAGTTCTTTCTCGATACATTCGGGATCAGTCAAAATGTATAAAGACCTAAAACCACTGTATTGGTGGCCAGGCATGAAGTCAGTTATTATAGACTTTGTATCAAGGTGTATGACTTGTCAAAGGGTTAAAGCCGAGCACAGAGCCACTACGGGACTGCTTCAACCTATCTAATTTCCTCAATGGAAATGGGACCGTATAACTATGAATTTTGTTACTGGTCTTCCTTCAACCCCAAGAAAGAACGATGTTCTGTGGGTGATCGTTGATAGATTCTCAAAATCTGCACACTTTATCCTTGTTCGAATGAACATGAGCTTGGATGTCTTGGCCGAGCTATATATTCATGAAGTGATTTGATTGCACGGTGTACCTACAACTACAATCTCTGATTGAGACCCCAGATTTGCTTCTCAATTTTGGAAATCCTTGCAAAAGGCTTTAGGGTAAAAAGTGCATCTTAGCACAGCCTTCCATCCTCAAACTGATGGACAATCAAAAAGGATAATTCAAGTACTGGAAGATATGTTGCGTGCTTGTGTAATAGACTTTGGGAGAAAATGTAGGACTCCCTTATGTTGGTCTAAATTGGGATAAAACAAGGTTTTGGGACCTCAACTGCTCAGAGAAACTGAAGAACAAGTGCATATCATTCATAGTCGATTGAAGGCAGCTTTTGATAGGTAGAAAGCCTATGCAAACTTAAAAAGGAGAGACATTCAGTACAATGTAGGAGACAAGGTATTCCTTAAAGTATCTCCTTGGTAGAAGGTCTTCAAGTTTGGAATAAAGGGGAAGCTCAGTCCTCGATTTATCAAACCTTTTGAGATCGTTGAAAGAATAGGACCAGTGGCCTATCGTTTGGCTCTTCCTAGTGAGTTCGATAAGATTCACAATGTGTTTCACGTATTTATGTTAAGAAGATAGAGATCTGATCTATCTCACGCCCTTGAACCTGAAGAAGTCGAATTGAATCCTGACTTGTCATATGAAAAAGAACCAATTCGGATCTTAACTCGAGAAGTCAGAAAGCTTCGTAACAAGTCCATACCTCTTGTTAAAGTCTTGTGGAGAAACCACATGATGGAAGAAGCAACATGGGAATCAGAGGCAATCATGAGGAAACAACACCCTCACCTATTTAATTCAAGTAAATTCAAGGGTGAATTTATTTTAAAGGGGAGGGAATTGTAACACCCCTAAACCGAGTCTAAAATATGTTACTACTATGAAAATTATTTTCTAATTAAACCATGCCCTAAACAAATGAAAGTTTTGGGAGCTAATTGTGACAATTAAAAGGAGGACACTTGAATTATGGTGACTAACTTGAATTGTTATCTAATTGAGTGACCAATTAAAAAGGGGGCCAAAATGGAAACTATAAGAATGTAAGAATTGCATGTTAAACAAATATAAGTTTGGGTCTAGTCCACATGTCCATTAGATAATAAAAGATGGGGGGAATATGGATAGTCATCTTCTTCATTTCCCTTCTCCTACTGAAACTAAACACCATAGAGAGAGAGAGATGAGTCAGGCAAGCATGGAAAGTTAGCTTAGAGCTTTGAAATTGTGTTCAACTTTAAGGTAATGTTTAGTGTTCATGAATTTCCTCCATGATTTTGTGATTCTAACAACTCATTTTGCTTGAGAAATGTTAGATTGATTGCTGGAAATTAGGAATTGATTAAGAGTCTTGTATATGTTCTTATATTAAACCGATTGGTACAAATGTCTAGTGAAAACATATTAGAATTGAATGGCCTTTGAAATTGATGTTGTCCGTAACCAAATTGATGGTGAAATGTTATGTTAGTTGCTGGAAAAACTTAGATGATAATTAGAATTGATGATTGATATGTAAATTGAGATTCATGTCGCTATAAATTCTATCGAGATGATGTTTTAATGAACCGATTCGAAAATGTTGCTTAATTGCCATGTTTTCTTATGTTTGACACATAATTGGATTGATTTAGACATGTATGAGTGAGTATATATGCTGAACAATCACGTTAAAATTCTTGTCTAAGTGGCTAATGAAGCTAGAATCTAGCTTAAGGAAATCTGTACAGAAAACTCTGTTTCGAGCAGTAAGTTTAAAAATTTGTAGAAAATCACATAGATCAAATTAGGGAATAAATCTTATATGTACAAAATCATGAGTATGTCTATTTTCTTATGCACCAAACGGAATCGAATTCCAAGTTATAAAACAGTTTGTAGAGATTAATCTATAAGGACAGTGCAAACTGTCCAGTGGCTTAATTTGGTACATCTTAGGACAAAAAACTGTATTAATTCAGAATGAATAAAAATGCAAGGCATATATGGTTAGAGAGATAATTAAGTTATCTTTCTAACGGTGTAAACAGTTCGAAATTTCAACGTACAGAATGAAAGACATGAGCTTTTAAGCTAGTAATGCACAGTCTGTCTGGCAGCAGTAGTTTAGGCGTTTTGATAATGTTAAAATGTGTATGTGTTATCATGTTACTAGCTTTAAATGAATAAATTAGGATTAGAAGTAATCCACCTACTGCCCTATTTTGAATGTAATTCGAATGAACTTATGTACTGCTGTAATGCATAGAAAAGCTGCCCAGAATTAAACCTATGAACATATTGAAGCATGGTAGTGATGACCAGTAGAAATATGAGTAAAATTGTGAATTTTTGAATAGCTTTAAATGCAGTTTTGTGTACTGTTTTGTATATAGTTTCGAGCAGTTTGAATGCTACCTTGTATATATATGTGTGTGCTTGTATGACAGCCTAGGACAGTTTTGATGAATGGATTATGTGCATTACTGCCCTGCTTTGAAGCTAAATGAATAGACCTTGTCTTGACCTTGATTTAATTGTATGAAATGTTAGAACGAGAAGAGGACATTGAAGAAGGGTCTAAGGAGGAGTATTCGAAAGCTAAACAAAAGGGGATAGTCTTTCGAGACTAAGCTAAGTTGGAGTATTGTGAGTGTAGAAAAAAAATAGGGTTAGGACTTAGGTCCTAACAAAATATACATGTCTAAATTTCATGGGTCGCAAGCATTTTTGATCTTGATGCATGGGAAGAATGACTAGTATGTGCTATGTGATATTAATCATGCCTGTAATTGTGATATGGTGATATGGCTAAATGATTTAATCGAATGCATGAGAATACTACATGAATATCATAAGAAAATACATGAAGTGGTGAGCTAAGGCTCAAATGGCCTAAGGGCTATATATATAAGCATTGTAACACCCCTTACCCAAGTTAGGAGCAAGGAGTGTTATTGCTAGCAAACAAACAAGAAACATGAAAATTCAAGTCATTTTAAACCATCTATTAAAATGCATCACTAATCAATGAGTTTCTTAGCCATGGAGTTACCATTATGCTCAACAAGACCATACTAAAGTTCCTTATAAGTTACCAATGCTCAAGTTTAATTCAATTTAATCAATGTAACCCCTATTCGATTACCATTATAAAAATCTAAGACAAGCTTTTACTCAAGAACTTTAATCACATAAAATATCGATTACCTATAATTAGGATCATTTTAAATTTATACTTAATCAAGTAATCCATCAAGCTAATGTAGACAACCTAGATTACTCTAGGTCATCCGATTATTACAAGAATACTCGGACCCAATTCATTTTCGAATTAAACAAGATAATCATCTAACATATTTACTTAAGTTCAACTAATCTAGACTTCTAAGATATACAAGTGAATCAGAAAAGCAATCTAGACTCCCTAAATTCCATCCGAATAGGGACAATTTTAAAGTAGGCTTACTTAGCTCAATCTAACAAGTTCAATAATCAAGTTTATATAACCATACACAATCAAAGCAACTTATGAACACCATTCTAATACATTCATTCATTAAACAAGATCAATTGGTTCACAAGGATCATTACTTAAATACACTTATATACATTCCAAAAGTACCATTACTAAATACACCCCAAAATGCATGTAATAACAAATCTAGACACAAGTCTAATGCCACCATCTAGGAGTATCACGAAAAGTACCAAGTCATACATTAGGCTTTGCTTGTGTTCTGCTCCGAGCTCAAAGAAAGATAGCTATCAATCAATCTAGACCTGTGATTTGGGAAGAAGGAAAACGAGAATGATAAGTATATAGTGTATTTGGTGAGGTAGCACCTAGAACTAGCAAGTTATCAAGTTTATTAGCTTTAGAGGTTTTTTTACTAATTTTAATCAAGTTTAACCTAACTAGACATTATTCAAGCAAAGTCAAGACCTAGCTAGTCTCAATAACATCATTCGAACAAGCAAGCTCAAGGCTTCATTTCAAGAGATTACATTATACACCCAAGCAAGTAGCCATTTACAAGTACTAATTAATTAGGCAAGTAATGTTAGGCAAGTATCAAGCAAATCAAGCAAAGAGATCACCAAGTCCAATTCGAATAAGGTCCTTTTTACCTTATGATTATCTTTCAAATAATGAGCAATTCAAGATAGCATGTACATCAATTTATTCATGTAATTTCATTATATTACAAGTTCATTAGCAATTGTCAAGTTTGCTCATTCTACATTCATGTTCACAAGTCTTTGTTTCAAGTTTAATTAATCTTGTTTGCCTTGGTAGATAGTTAGGACTAGGTAATCAAGTCACTAGATGGTACACAAAGTACCTAACAAGATGATACACAAAGTATCTAACAAGAAGGTGCTCAAAACACCTCACAAGAGGGTACACAAAGTACCTAACAAGATGATACTCAAGGTATCTAACAAGAAGCTGCCCAAAACACCAAACAAGACGAGCTCTAGACTCTAAGGCATACCGTTCTACCTAAGACCAACTAGCAACCAAGGACTTGTTAAATCTTTATTTATCAAGCAATCACACATCAAGTTGTTTAAACATTAAGCAATCTTGATCAAGAGTATGCTAAGCCTTTAATCCATGTGAACCATAGTTCATTTCACAATTAATCAAGGATTTCCAGCATCAAATATGGTCTCCTAGACCATCTAGTAACTCAAATGAATCATCCAAAGCATAGCAAGAAATCATTTCATTCAATTTCAATATCAAGCCACAATACAAACAAGTTGGTTTACCATGTCATTATTATTAACTCTATTCTTCCCATGTATTTAGTTTACCAAATGCAAGTTAGTTTCATTTCATAGTATCATCTATCAAGTAAGAATTTAGACATGCATTTCGGTTAGGGCCTAAGTCCCAACCCTAAGTAAGAACTACACTCACAAAACTCCAAGCAAGATCAAGCTATTGTTGCTCCGTGATATATATCCCTTTATCCTTTCTAGTAGCTTGGCCAATCCTTTCTTCTTCAACAAGATCTTCTATTCCTTGTTCTAACAAGCCATATTCATACATATAAAAAATCATGTTAGCACTCAATTTTATCAAACAAGCTTATACAATCAAGTACAATTTGAGCTTCAATACTAAACTATTTTTTGTCTTTGGCAGTTTGCACACACTTCACTAATTTGCTTATATATTTTAATCTATACGTCAGAATTTCAATTAATTTACACCATGAGAAATCTAATTCAATTATCTTTTCAACCATATATGGCTCATAATTTTAGCCCTTATACATCAATACAGTTTTTAAGTTAAAGTCAAGTCAAATTTCCATTCTAGAATCTACCAGTTTACAATTAGACCCACTTTAATGAGCTAATTAACCTATTACCCTTACAAGTTCATATCAGTCCTTTTAACTTTAGTTTCCCCTGTTTTACAAATCAAGATTGGTCCCTAAACAATTCATTTTAGTCCTCAATTTAATAGTTTTTCCAGAACAGTCCATATTTCACTAATTCTGGCAGCTAACACTTTAAGCAATCCATTTAGCTACAATTCATGCAATTCAAGTTATCCAGCATTCATTTTAACCCTTCCCCTATTTTTAATTAACATTTCCAGCCCTTAATCTTATTCAATTCAGTCCTGAACTCACTAATTTATTCAAAACAATCTAGATTAGTAAATTAAGCTAGCTAGGTGTCTAGTTTCACTATTAACTCAATTTCTTCAATTCTACTATTGATCTAACTCATTCAAGATTTCAATTATCCATTTTACATGATTTATTTTAGGTGATTTCGTGTTAACATCATTCCCTATTCAATTGACACACCAATTACACCAATTCAATTCGGCTAAGCCACTAGGTGTACTAATTCAATAGTCAATGTATCTAACATGATCATCTAGTTAAGAACTACTCAAATTCATATAATCCTATCATCATTCAATCTTCTAACAAGCATATACGATGACTAATTCCATCAACAAGCATCAAACAAATCCAATTCAATCAATTTTATATTCTATTCGAAATTCAAGAGCAAAAGTACACTTACTTTGCTTTCTAGCTCGATTATTAAGTGAAATTCATAGCATGCAAGCTCCATTTTTACCAACAATGGTGTGTAAGCCCAATAAATATCTCTCTCCCTCTTTTTTTCTATCTAATTCGGCTAATGAGGGAGGAGATAAAGATGATATTTTTTAGTGGATCATAGAAATGTCCAATCTATCCTTCAATTAACCATTAATCAAGGGCTTAAGCACTGGCAGCTAGGAATTAGGAAATTTTGCATGCATTCCTAGTCATTCTCATGTAATTCAGTTCAACCATCTAAAATTGGTCATCCATTTCATGTTTTCTTTCATTTAGGTCCCTAACTATCTTAATTAGCTTAAGTACAAGTTCAATTTAGCTATCAATTTAGGTAATTAGTTTCAATACTACTAGGCTAGGATTTAAGGCATTACAATTCTCCCCTCCTTAAAAAGGAAAATTCTCCCTCGATTTTTTACCTGTGTTGAATAGGTGAGGATATTGCTTTCTCATTGTATCCTCAGGCTCCCAAGTTGCTTCCTCCATCTTGTGATTCCTCCACAAGACTTTCACTTGGGAGATGTTCTTGTTCCTAAGCCTCTTGACTTCTTTGTCAAGTATCGGGATCAGTTCTTCTTCATAGGACAAGTCAGGGTTTAATTCAACCTCTTTAGGTTCCAGAATCTGAGATAGATCTGAACGGTACTTTCTGAGCATCGAAACGTGGAATACGTTGTGGATCATATCGAATTCACTAGGAAGTGCTAATCAATAAGCCATTGGACCAATTCTTTCAACTACATCGAATGGTCTAATGAACCGGGGGCTGAGCTTTCCCTTTTTGCCAAATTTGAAGACCTTCTTCCAAGGAGAGACTTGAGGAAGACCTTGTCTCCAATACTGTATTGAATGTCCCTTCGTTTCAAATATGCATAGGACTTTTGCCTATCAAAGTCTTGCTTCAATCAATCGTGGATAATTCAAACTTCTTCTTCTATTTCGCTGAGTAATTGAGGTCCTAACAGCTTGTTTTCTCCTACTTTGGACCACATAGGGGAGTTCTACATATTCTCTCATACAAGGCTTCAAATGGAGCCATTTGGATTGAAGCTTGGTAGCTATTGTTGTAGGCAAACTCTACAAGGGGTAGAGATTTCTCCCAATTCTTCCCGAAGTCAATAACACAATCTCTAAACATATCCTCGAGAACTTGTATTACCCTCTCGGATTGGCCATCACTTTGGGGATGGAAGGCCGTGCTTAGATTCAGTTTGGTTCCAAGGGCTCATTGTATAGATTTCCAAAATCGAGCTATGAATCTTGGATCTCTATCGGAGATTATCGAGGTGGGAACTCCGTGTAGATGAACTACTTCTCAAATGTACAATTCAGCTAAGGCATCCAAGCTTAGGTTTATTCAAACAGGGATGAAATGAGCTGATTTAGAGAACCTATCAACTATAACCCATACAACATCATTCTTTCTTGGAGTGCAAGAAAGACCGGTTACGAAGTCCATTGTGATTCAATCCGACTTCCACTGAGGGAATTCAATAGTTTGGAGCAATCAGTAGGAGCTTGGTGCTCAACTTTAACCCTTTGACAAGCCAAGCATCTTGATACGTAGTCAGTGATGGCTGCCTTCATACCTGGCCACCAATACAAGGGTTTTAGATCCTTATACATCTTAACCGATCTAGGGTGGATCAAAAAAGAACTTTGATGGGCTTCTTGCAAGATGTCTTTCTTCAATTCTTCATCATTAGGGACACAAACCCTACTCTTAAAGCATAGCATTCCATTCGAATGGACAAAGAAATCGTAGTTGCCTTTCGAGTTGAGCTTCAAGATAATAGTTTGAAGATCAGGGTCGGTTTGCTGAAGATTTTTAATTCTCGAGATCAGGCTAGATTGAACTTGGAGTTCAGACATAAGCCCTTATTTTTTGTATATTCGAAGGTGAGCATTGATAGCATTAGGAGCTGCAAAATGAATAAGATCATTAGGGGGCATTCGAATAGTTTCTTACAAAGCAAGAAAGACTTGATTTGATTTGAATGTTTAAGGATTTAGATTGGCTTACCCAAGGTCGGTTTACCACTAAGAGCATTTGTAACCACGTTGGCTTTTATGTGATGATAGTCGATGATCAAATCGTAATCTTTTAGTAATTCCATCCATCTTCTTTGTCTCAGGTTCAAGTTCTTTTGAGTTAGGAGATACTTAAGGCTTTTATGATCAGTTCACAGGTAGCACTTCTCACCATACAAGTAATGCCTCCAAAATTTGAGCACAAATACGATGGCAGCAAGTTTGAGGTCTCGAGTTGGATAGTTTAGCTCGTGATGTTTCAATTGCCTTGATGCATATTCTACCACGTTGCCTCCTTGCATCAAAACACAACCTAGCCCCGAATGTGAAGCATCACTATACACAGTGAATTCTTTGCCTGATTCTGGTTGGATAAGAACCAGGGCATGAGTCAAGGCTTGCTTGAGTTGATCAAAGCTTCTTTGTTGCTTCTCCAACCACTCGAATGGTTGATCCTTTCGAAGGAGTTTAGTTAGGGGTAAGGAAATGGTGGAAAATCCCTTAACAAATTTTCTATGATACCCGGCTAAACCGAGAAAGCTTCAGACCTCACCTACATTCCTTGGAGGTATGCGATCGAGAAATGAAACTTTCGATAGCTAGAATTCACACTAGGAGAATTTGGTGAACAACTGACATTCTCAGAGGGTTTGCAAGATGATTTGGAGGTGCTCAGAATGTTCCTCCTTGTTTCGAGAGTAGACTAGGATATCATCAATGAAGACGACCACAAATTTGTCGAGATAAGGTTGGAATAATCGGTTCATGAGATCCATGAATGCGGCCAGGGTATTGGTTAGCCCGAATGGCATTACAAAGAATTCGAAATGGCCGTAACGAGTTCGAAAGGCTATTTTGGGCACGTCATCTTCTTTCACCTTCATTTGATAATAACTCGATCGAAGATCGATCTTTGAAAACACAGTAGCACCTTTAAGTTGGTCAAAGAGATCTTCAATCCTTCGCAAAGGATACTTGTTTTTGATGGTAAGTTGATTCAATTGTCGATAGTCGATACAAAGCCGCATTGTACCATCTTTTTTCTTCACGAACAAGACGGGAGCACCCCAGGGAGATGTGATTGGCCGAATAAATCCCTTGTCTTGTAGCTCTTGATGTTGCTTCTTGAGTTCTTTTAACTCTACTTGTGAAATTAGATATGGTGTAATTGACACCGGGTTGGTTCTAGGTTGAACATCAATCCCGAATTCTACTTCACGATTTGGAGGAAGACCAGGAAGTTCCTCGGGAAAACATCGAAAAATTCATATACGATAGGATTAGATGGCAAGCCAAAATCATATTCATCTTGTAAGACCGTGGAAGCAAAAATTGAAGTGGGATTTTATCGATAAGCAAGATGGATTCCTTACCTAAACCCTGGAGGTAAAGTCTCCTATTTTGTCAATCTATCCAGGCTTGATGTTTTCCCAACCAATCTAGTCCTAATACTAGATCGAATTCACAAGTTGGCAAGACATAAAGGTCACTAGGAAAAGGTACATTTCGAATAGATATACGACAAGATTTACAAAGTAAGTTAATTGGCATGTTTCCTCCTATAGGATTCGAAACTACAAGGCTAGATTTAACAAGTTCGGGTTTCATGTTTAGCATAACAATCAAAGAATAGCATATAAACGAGTGGGTAGACCCTGAATCAATTAGAGCATAAGCAGGACTTGAGTTTAGTTCAACGGTACCTACGATCACATCGGGAGACTCTTCATCCTCCCTACCATGAATATGGTAGATTCGAGCAGGGGCTTGGAATTCTTGATGTGTAGTAGCCGAATGGTGGCCTCTCCCTTGCCTTGGTTCCCGGATTGTGCTTGTCTCGGTCCTTTGTTTCGGTTAGATGGTGCAAGACTTAGATTTGCAGGAGATTGAGCAGGATTTATTAGGATTTTGGGGGCAATCCTTAATGAAATGATCAGCTCCAGCACAAGCATAGCATAGATTCGATTGAGATCGGCTTTGTCCAAAATGGAGCTTTTGGCAAAATTTTCAAGTAGGGACTTTTCTAGAATTTCCCGTGCTATTTACAGAGATAACCGGAGTTGAAGGCTTGTTCACCGATTGAGGTCTCAGCATATAATTGCTTTTCGAAGCAGGAGTATAAGTCAATGAGCTTTCTTTCTAAAATTTAGCTTTCTTGGATTGCCAATGGGGCTTATCATCACGTTTGTGCTTCTTATCATTGCGGTTACTACATTTTCTTCTTTCCAAAGCTTTCATCTTTGCCTCGGTTGCAATGGCTTGATTGACAAGAGTTTGGAAATCTGTGATCCCCAGAGCTGTGAATAAGGAACTCATCTCATCATTCAAGCCATCAATAAACATCTGGCACTTTTCTTTTTCAGTCTTGATGTATTCCGAACCATACTTGCAATATTTGCAAAAATTAGCAACACATTGTTCAATGGGCCTATTAGCTTGCTTAAGGTACAAGAAATGTCTCATACGCTCAGCTAGATATTGCTCACTGATGTATTTCTTCTTGAATTCTTCAGCGAAAAATTTCTAGGTGATCGAGTCAGCGGGAGCAGTCAGGGTTGTGGTTTCCCACCAACTCAAGGCTTCGTCAGCTAAGAGTGCTATGGCACATTCAAGTTTGTGCTCATCCGAGCATTACAATTGTCTGGTCAGGATCTGAGTTGTATATTCTAGCCAGTATTATGCATCTTCAGGCTTTTCCTTATTGGCACCGGTGAAGGTATAGGCTCGATGTTGAGCAAGTTTATCGATGGGAGCTCTGCTTGGTGCACCAGCAGTAGGAGCAGCAGGATGGTCTTGTTGAAGGTTCGATACGAGTTGGTCGAACATCTCCTTCATGCTAAGGAGAAATTCTCTATGGACAGCTTGGATAACAGGAGTTTCCTACTGAGGTTGAGCCTACTCTCGTGGTTGAACAGATTCTCGAGGTTTGGCTTGTCTCGGAGGATTTGATTCCATCCTCACACTTCTACCCTCGTTAGAGGATCCTTAGGGACTTTCATCGTCCCGAGCAAGTCTTGTCTCGGACATACTACAATTCGGTAAACAAGGAGTTTAGAAAAGCAAGAACACAATCATTTTAAGATACAACTCCTAGGTGGCACAATTCAATCCTATATGATACATGAAAACTCGGTTTAGTCCTAGGATCTAAACCTTTAACTCTGATTACCACTTTATGTAACACCCCTTACCCGGGTTAGGAGCCAAGAGTATTATTGCAAGCAAACAAACAAGAAACATGAAAATTCAAGTCATTTTAAACCATTTTTTAAAATGCATCACTAATCAATGAGTTTCTTATCCATGGAGTTACCATTATGCTCGACAAGACCATACTAAAGTTCCTTATAAGTTACCAATGCTCAAGTTTAATTCAATTTAATCAATGTAACCCCTATTCGATTACCATTATAAAAATATAAGACAAGCTTTTAATCAAGAACTCTAATCACATAAAAATCGATTACCTATAATTAAGATCATTTTAAATTTCTACTTAATCAATTAATCCATCAAGCTAATGTAGACAACCTAAATTACTCTAGGTCATTCGATTATTACAAGAATACTAGGACCCAATTCATTTTTGAATTAAACAAGATAACCATCTAAGATATTTACTTAATTTCAACTAATCTAGACTTCTAAGATATACAAGTGAATCAGACAAGCACTCTAGACTCCCTAAATTCCATCCGAATAGGGTCAATTTTAAACTAGGCTTACCTAGCTCAATCTAACAAGTTCAATACTCAAGTTTATATAACCAACACAATCAAAGCAACTTATGAACACCATTCTAATACATTCATTCATTAAACAAGATCAATTGGTTCACAAGGATCATTACTTAAATACACTTATATACATTCCAAAAGTATCATTACTATATACACCCCAAAATGCATGTAATAACAAATCTAGACACAAGTCTAATGCCACCATCTAGGAGTATCACGAAAAGTACCAAATCATACACTAGGCTTTGCTTGTGTTCTGCTCCGAGCTCAAAGAAAGGTAGCTATCGATCAATCTAGACCTGTGATTTGGGAAAAAGGAAAACGAGAATGATAAGTACATAGTGTACTTAGTGAGGTAGCACCTACAACTAGCAAGTTATCAAGTTTATTAGCTTTAGAGGTTTTTTACTCATTTTAATCAAATTAACCTAACTAGGCATTATTCAAGAAAAGTCAAGACCTAGCTAGTCTCAATAACATCATTCAAACAAGAAAGCTCAAGGTTTCATTTCAAGAGATTACATTATACACCCAAGCAAGTAGCCATTTACAAGTACTAATTAATCAGGCAAGTAATGTTAGGCAAGTATCAAGCAAATCAAGCAAAGAGATCACCAAGTCCAATTCGAATAAGGTCCTTTTTACCTTATGATTATCTTTCAAATAATGATCAATTCAAGATAGCATGTACATCAATTTATTCATGTAATTTCATTATATTACAAGTTCATTAGCAATTGTCGAGTTTGCTCATTCTACATTCATGTTCACAAGTCTTTGTTTCAAGTTTAATTAATCTTGTTTGCCTTGGTAGATAGTTAGGACTAGGTAATCAAGTCACAAGACGGTACACAAAGTACCTAACAAGATGACACACAAAGTATCTAACAAGAAGGTGCCCAAAACACCACACAAGAGGGTACACAAAGTACCTAACAAGATGATACTCAAGGTATCTAACAAGAAGGTGCCCAAAACACCAAACAAGATGGTACACAAAGTACCTAACAAGACGAGCTCTAGACTATAAGGCATGCCATTCTTGCTAAGACCAACTAGCAACCAAGGAGTTGTTAAATCTTTATTTATCGAGTAATCACACATCAAGTTGTATAAACATTAAGCAATCTTGATCAAGATTATGTTAAGCCTTTAAGCCATGTGAACCATAGTTCATTTCACAAGAAATCAAGGATTTCCAGCATCAAATAAGGTCACCTAGACCATCTAGTAACTCGAATGAATCATCCAAAGCATATCAAGCAATCATTTCATTCAATTTCAATATCAAGGCACAATACAAACAAGTTTGTTTACCAAGTCACTATTATTAACTCTATTCTTACCATGTATTTACTTTACCAAATGTAGATTAGCTTCATTTTATAGTATCATCTATCAAGTAAGAATTTAGACATGCATTTTGGTTAGGACCTAAGTCCCAACCCTAAGTAAGAACTACACTCACAAAACTCCAAGCAAGATCAAGCTATTGTTGCTTCTTGATATATATCCCTTTATCCTTTCTAATAGCTTGGCCAGTCCTTTCTTCTTCAACAACATATTCTCTCCCTTGTTCTAACAAGCCATGTTCATACATATAAAAAATCATGTTAGCACCAAAATTTATCGAACAAGCTTATACAATCAAGTACAATTTGACCTTCAATACTAAATTGTTTTCTGCCTTTGGCAGTTTGCACACCCTTCACTGATTTGCTTATATCTTTTAATCTATACGTCCGATTTTCAATTAGTTTACACTGTGAGAAACCTAGTTTAATTATATTTTCAACCATTTTTGGTTCATAATTTTAGCCCTTATACATCAATACAGTTTTTAAGTTAAAGTTAGGTCAAATTTCCAGTCTAAAATCTGTCAGTTTACAATTAGACCCACTTTAATGAGCTAATTAACCTATGACCCTTAAAACTTAAAATAAGTCCTTTTTACTTTAGTTTCCCCTATTTTTACAAGTCAATATTGGTCCCTAAACAATTCATTTTAGTCCTCGATTTAACAGTTTTTCGAGAACAGTCCATATTTCACTAATTCTTCCAGCTAACACTTTAAGCAATCCATTTAGCTACAATTCATGCAATTCAAGTTATCCAGCATTCATTTTAACACTTCTCCTATTTTTAATTTACAGTTCCAGCCCTTATTCTTATTCAATTCAGTCCTGAACTCACTAATTTATTCAAAACAATCCAGATTAGTAAATTAAGCTAGCTAGGTGACTAGTTTCACTATTAACTCAATTTCTTCAATTCTACTATTGATCTAACTCATTCAAGATTTCAATTATCCATTTTACATGATTTATTTTAGGTGATTTCGTGTTAACATCATTCCCTATTCAATTGACACACCAATTACACCAATTCAATTCGGCTAAGCTACTAGGTGTACTAATTCAATAGTCAATGTATCAAACATGATCATCTAGTTAAGAACTACTCAAATTCATATAATCCTATCATCATTCAATCTTCTAACAAGCATATACGATGACTAATTCCATCAACAAGCATCAAACAAATCCAATTCAATCAATTTTATATTCTATTCGAAATTCAAGAGCAAAAGTACACTTTGCTTTCTAGCTTGATTATTAAGTGAAATTCCTAGCATGCAAGCTCCATTTTTACCAACAATGGTGTGTAAGCCCAATAAATATCTCTCTCCCTCTTTTTTCTATCTAATTCGGCTAATGAGGGAGGAGATAAAGATGATATTTTTTAGTGGATCATAGAAATGTCCAATCTATCCTTCAATTAACCATTAATCAAGGGCTTAAGCAAGGGCAGCTGGGAATTAGGAAATTTTGCATGCATTCCTTATCATTCTCATGTAATTCGATTCAGCCATCTAAAATTGCTCATCCATTTCACGTTTTCTTTCATTTAGTTCTCTAATTATCTTAATTAGCTTAAGTACAAGTTCAATTTAGCTATCAATTTAGGTAATCAGTTTCAATATTACTAGGCTAAGATTTAGGGCATTACAAGCATGAACTTGCAATGTATCACTCAAATTGATCCTTGAATGAGTTGTTGCTTGATTTGAACATGTAATACTTGAAAAGCGATTCATAATTGAACAAAGCCTTGGTTGTTAGTGGTCATACGTAAGATGGAATGCCATAGAGTGTAGAGCTCTTTTGTGTTGGTTGGACTACGGTCCATGGCCAAGGCCCGTAAATGGCGACAGTAGGAGGGATGTGTGAATGGTCTTTGGCGACAGTAGGAGGGTAATGACCAGTAACTTGTTATTTGGAGACAGTTTGGTTGGTGACTCGATTACCTAGACAACTCGAAATGGTTAATGTTTACACTTGAATTGTCTTGCATAAAAGTACTTGTTGCTTTAAATGCAAAACTCGAAATGGTTAATTAAGAATGTTATACTTGACTTGAGAAGTATGAATATTGGTTGAAATGCAAAACTTGTTATTTGAAAAATATAACAATTAAGAATGTTACCATGGAATTTACTTGTTGCTTGAAATGCAAAACTCCAAATGGTTAATGTTTACACTTGAATTGTCTTGCATAAAAGTACTACTTGTAATTGTTTCTTGAAATACAAGCTTTGAAATGAAATGTGGTTATACTTGACTTGAGAAGTATGAATATTGCTTGAATGTGTTATTGATTGAATTAAAGTGTGTTAAAGCTTGAACTATGATCCATGTCTATTGCTTGTCATACTATTCGAAAGACACCATGAAGTATGTCATCATCAAACTTGGTTGTTACTAGATTTCTTGCTTGTTGGCTTCTGAATTGTGATATGTATATTACTCAATGTTATTTAAATACTTGGCTATAGGATGTCATGCTCAATTCGAATGCTACTATTCTTGAATAAAATTATTTGACTAAATGAAACTTGTTCTAATAATTGGTTAAATATAGATTGCTACCTCACTAAGTACATCTTGTACTTATCACTCTTGTTTTCCATTCTTCCCAACCTATAGGATAAGGGATTCGAAGCAATCTCCTGATTTGAAGCTTCTTTCTTGAGCCTGAAGCAAAGTAGAAGCCAAGCTAGAGTATGGATATATACTTGTTTTCTAATACTCCTAGTTGGCGGCACCTAGTCTTGTATATAGTTATGATAGAACATGCATTTTGCTACTTGAAAGTTTGTATATATATATATGAACTTGTTTTGGCCTTAAATGTTAGGAAGGCTTAATGGCTAAACTTGAAGTGTGTAATGACATTATTTCAAGTGAATTAAATGGATTAAGCTGTACATACTTTTGATATTAGCTCGAATTGAAATGAAAATGATCTAGCTTTTGTATTCTATTTGAATACTATACATGGTCACTTGATTAAGCACCTAATAATCTTGAATGTAAATTGAAAATGATTAACCAAAGTGGTAACCTATAATGAATAAGAAGCATGCTCATGCTTATATGATTAAATGTGAATGATTAAATGACTTGTTAGTTCTTAACTCATCTACTAGTGATGAGTTCTCAAAAGTTTTAAATGATTCATGTTTGCAGTGTTTCTCGTAACGCTCCTTATCCGGTTTACTCCTAAGCCGGGTAGGGGGTGTTACATCTTCTTCATTGCGTCCTCCATTGTTGAAGCTCCAAAGGGAAGATCTTGCTGGCCTTTGAAAGAAAGAGCAAACTTAGGGTGGTTCACGGCAGTGCATGACGGCTTGGGAGTTTCCTTCGCTCTTAGTTGTTCTTTGCTGTTGTATTTTTATTTTGGAATGGGGTGCTTAAAATGGTTGGTTATGGATGATGTTTTCCCAACCTAACTCTACGTGGCTTGGGCTTGTTTAGGATGATTATGTTTTAAGTTATTAATGGATGTTTAGCTTATTTTCCAGCTCTTTACTCACTTTGTTCATTGTTTTATTGCCTTAAGCTTGTAAGAGCTTTTGAGAGTTAGCCTTTGCTTAGGTGTTGGATAGCTTAATAATCGAGAGAATTAGGCTTAGATCTACGTGAACAATGGAGTTTGATGTTGAGAGGTAAAATCCTAACTCACCTTAGAGGTAAGTGTAGAGTTTCAACGACTAAACGAAGTAGAACTTCAAGGATAGTAGCTTGATAGGGTTCACGCTGAGAGGTATTGCCATAGCATTCTAGCTGTTATGTTTCTTGGTAGAGATAGTTTAGGAACACCTTAGTAAACTCTGTCGAGCATTGTATAAGCTGAAAGGTGCTAAATATTCTTGAGGCTTAGACATAGGAGTCCCTAACAAACTTGTCATCCCAATTGAGAGTTTTGCACAGGTGAGAGGACGTTCAAAGTATATTTAGTTCAGCCCAGATTTCATTATAGTTATTTACTACAGCATTTCTTAATCTGTTCCCACTTTCGATTGCATTTACTTTTAGTTTGTATTATGTGTGCTTGAGCTTAACTCGATTTACCTCCAATCCCTATAGAGACGATACTCACTCATCACTTTACTACTTGTTTGATGTGTATACTTGCACTATTTTTGTATCATTTATAGTACATCACAACACCTAACAAGTTTTTGGCGCCGTTGCTGGGGATTGACAATTGGTTATTTTGAGTTTAGTTATTGCACCATTTTATTTCTTCTTTTTGTATAGATTTATTTGTTGTTTGTGTTTACCTTTTTTAGGTGTTGTGTTGTTGCATGACCCGAAGAAGACCTGAGGAACCATTACTCCCTTTTAAAGTTGAGATTGAAAGATTATTTCATCGAACAAGACATGTTCCAAGAACCATGTACGGAGTTCAAACTCTAGTTGAAGACCGTGCAGATCAAAATGCTGCAGCAATTTGCAATGATGGAGTTGTAGCTCGACCAAGACCTATTAGAGATTATTTAGCACCCATCTTGGATGATCTCAACCCTGGGATTATAGCTCCTGAGTTTCAGGCAAACAACATTGAGCTCAAACCGGTGATGTTCAACATGTTGAACTCTATTGGACAGTTTGGTGGTGCGCCTTATGAGGACGCAAGGAAACATATACGTGCTTTTCTAGAGGTGTGTGACTCCTTTCAACAGCAAGGTGTGTATGAGGATGTGTTGAAATTAAAGTTATTCCCATACTCGTTAAGAGATCGAGCAATGGTGTGGCTTAGTGTAATACCTTCTGGCTCAATGAAATCATAGACAGACCTGTGCAACAGCGTTTTGCTGCGATATAATCCACCCAACATGAACGCCCAACTAAGGAATGATATTGCTTCCTTTCGTCAAGCTGATGACGAGTCGATGTTTGAGTGTTGGGATAGATATAAGGGCCTACTTTGCAAATGTACAAATCATGGTTTCCATGATTGGATGCAAGTTGTGATCTTCTGTAATGGTGTCAATGCTCCGACGAGGATGATGCTAGATGCTTCAGCAAATGGAACTCTGTTGGACAAGTTGGTTGCAAAAGCATTTTGTATCCTTGATAGGATAGCAAACAATGACTGTTACTTCCCTTCTTTGAGACTAGGAATGGGGAGGAAGACTCAAGGGACATTTGATCATGTTGCTAAGGATTTTGTTTCAGCTCAATTGTCAGCAATTTCAAACATGTTGAAGAATCTCCAACGTCCTAGTGAAGTGAAGGAAGTCAAGGTTGCAAGCTCTTCTTGTGCACTTTGCCATGGCATTCATCATATCAGCGATTGCCCTGAAAACCATGAGTCGTCCAACTACGTGTGGAACTTCAATAGAAGAAACAACAACCCCTATTCAAACACTTATAACCCAGGATAAAGTTAGCATCCTAATTTTCTTACGGGAATCAAGGAATCAACAATACCAGCAGCTTAAATTGGCAACAAAAACTGACTGCACCCCCAAGTTTTCAACAAAATATGTCATGGCAAAATACTAACAAGGGGTCAGTATCTTCATCGAACACCAACTCTTTTGAAGCTACTTTCCTAGACTTCATGACGACTACGAAGGCTTTATTTCAAGAACAAGTTGTATCTATTAAGAGCCAAGGAGCATTGCTACAAAGTCATAGTTCGTCTTTGAAAGCTTTAGAAACTCAAGTAGGTCAAATTTCTCAAGCATTACATTCACGCCCACAAGGCAGTCTACCAAGTGATACTGAAGTCACTAAAGCTCAAGGCAAGGAGCAATGTAGTGCATTCACCTTAAGGAGTGGCCCCCAAATCACCAAGGAAGCTAAGTTTGGGGGGAAACACTCAGAGAACCCAACCACGAGATTGTGCATGAAGAATCTCAGCTACAAAGGGACTCACCTTCTATGGAGAGCAAAGGTAAGGGTTATATGAGTGGAGCCAATGATGTCGGCAAAATATTGCCACAATAAAATATAACCCTCCACCAGTAGGAGTGGATGACCAAAGGGTAACTATCAATGTCTTCAACACTCTCAAATATGCTGATGATTCTAGGGAGTGTCAATCACTTCAAGATGTAGAATCTATGATGGAAAAGGAAGGTGTATAATTTTGTTCCAGCATTTTTTTACACAATGATGATTACTTGAAGCTTGATGCAGAAGACAACAATGAGCTCGAGAAATATCCAAGGGAGCTGCAACAATCTAGCTTACTTATAGCTAGACCAAGTATGCAATTCAAACCCTTAGATTTTATTGAATTTGGTTCCCCTAAACTCCCATTTGACCACCCACTTTAGAGCTTAAGCCCTTACCTTCATACCTTAAGCATGCTTGTATGGGGTCTAATGAGACTTTACCTGTGATTAATGCTGGTAATCTTAAGCCTAAGCAAGAGAGTAGTTTGATTCATATTTTAGCTCAACATAAAAAGGCTTTAGGTTGGACAATTACTGATTTGAAAGGCACTGAAAACCAAGCAGTTGGTCATCTTTCTGCGGCAATTCCGTGGTATGCTAACATTGTCAATTTTCTCGTTAGTGGTATTTTCCTCATTATTTGAATAGACAGGAAAAGAACAAGTTCATGCACGATGTTCCTCACTGTCATTGGGATGACCCCAACCTCTTCAAAGAATGTACTGACCAAATGATTAGAAGATGCATCCCCAAAGAAAAGAAAAAAGAGATCCTAATCCACTGCCATTCAACTTCATGTGAAGAGCACTTTGGATGAGAGAAGGCTACTGCAAAGGTCCAACAATTTGAGTTCTGTTGGCATACACTCTTCAAGGATACCCAAGATTTCTATAAATCTTTTGATAGATGCCAAGAGATGGCGAACATATATTGAAGACACAAAATGCCCATGATAAATATATTGAAGGTGTAACTGTTATATGTGTGGGGCATTTTGGTCTATACTGGTGCTCCAATCGAACGTGACAAAAATTGCCACATCAATTTAGGATGTTTGAGAGTTTGCATCGCTTCAATCCTATCTAAATTCTGGTATAGCAATTTTTGTTTTGTTTGTTTGTTTGTTTTTGCTTTATTTCTTTATTGTTTAATTTTAACATTAGTTTTTTTAGCAAAACAGACTCCCAAACATGTAGATGAGGGTAAAGCCCTCGTGGATATAGAGGACAATGAATTTGTAGTTATGAACAATTTTTACTATGGCATTTTGCTTGGTTTAAAGACATTTCTTATGCATAAATTGACGATGTCTGATGATGAGAATTTTTTATGGCAATATATGGATTAAATGTATATAACTATTGAGATTAGTAGAAATTCCTTTAGGGCTTGATGCTTTGAAATTAAAATCTTACACGATTGCATTCTCTTTATGCTTAAGGATGCTAGATAATTTTGGTAAAAAGATTCTTCCATGCATTAGTATGATTGATAAATGAAAGCATGAAAGGCTTATTTGAACTCCCTTTTTGTTTATTGTATGTGTTAGTTACAAATAAATGCTTCAGCATAGCTGTAGAGAGACACTCCTCTTTGTGTTGTTTGCCTGGATACTGCGTTTAAATAAATGGCAGCAACAACAAATGAGTGAATGAAAGTAGTCACGAGATTACTCTACTTACTATCTTGGGGATAAAATGTTTGCTCCATATTCATCTAAAGTTAAGGACGATAGTTGTGATGAGCTGACTCCCCTCGTAGCAGTAGAAAAAAAAGAAAAAAAAACAAAAGAAAAAAGAAGAAGTTAGAGTTATGGGAGTAAACTTGCGCTTAACTGATTAACAAATACTATGGTATAATAGAGAACTTGCCTAGAATTTTCTAGCTCTGTTATGCATAGATTTGATGTGGTTATGCACACACGTGAAAAGGATCTTGTCCTAAGGAAAAGTTCTTAAAATCTCAAAATTGTCTAACATGTTGAAGCCCATATTTCCTAAGAACTAAAATTTATGCCATAGCACTGTCTTGATCTGAACCTTGCCATAGTTTTTTTCTCTATTTTTCATTACTCAATGCTTGAGGACAAGCAATAGCTTAAGTTTGGGGGTGTGTTAACCATGTAAAAATGATATATTTCATGCCTTTTTACTAAGGTTATTGCTTAGTTTCAAGCTCATTTCATTGCATATAGTTTCATTTATTTCATATAGTTGCATATGGTGGTGTTTGCTTGGTTGTTTTTATTTATTTATAAAATTGGTGCTACTTGGAAGGTTGTTGTTTGGTGTGGTGATGTGCAAGGAAATGAGGAGCAGTGCAGGAGAAAAGGAAAAATGCCTTAGCATTTTAGATAGCATTTCTGGGTGCACTAGAGGACAACGAACTGAAGATATTTCACAGCCCACATGTGAACCTGCCAGCTAGTTGTGTCCCCACATATGAAGGTAATATTCCCTTGGAGTTAAGAGCACAAAACCCTAGAAGCCCCCACTATATAAAGAAAAAGACACCCACATTAAAGGGGGCTGAAAAAGGAGCTTTGTGAGCTAAGAAAGAGAAAAAGAAAGAGGTGGCCACTCTTCTTCTTCTTCTCCATTGCATCCTCCATTGTTGAAGCTCCAAAGGGAAGATCATGTTGGCCTTTGAGAGAAGCAGCAAGCTTAGGGTGGTTCATGACAGTGCATAGTGGCTTGGGAGTTTCCTTTACTCTTAGTTGTTCTTTGCTGTTGCATTTTTATTTTGGAATGGGTTGTTTAAAATGGTTGATTATGGATGATGTTTGCCCAGCCATGAACTAACTCTAAGTAGTTTGGGTTTGTTTTGGATGATTTTGTTTTAAGTTTTTAATGGGTGTTTAGCTTATTTTCCAGTTCTTTACATGCTTTGATAATTGTTTTATTACCTTAAGCTTGTAAGAGCTTTCGAGAGTTAGCCTTTGCTTAGTTGTTGGATAGCTTAATATTCAAGAGAGTTAGGCTTAGATCTATGTGGACAATGGGGTTTGATGATGAGAGGCAAAATCCTGACTCACCATAGAGACAACTGTAGAGTTTCAACGACTAAAAGGTGTAGAACTTCAAGGATAGTAGCTTGCTAGAGTTCACGCTGAGAGGTATTACCATAGCATTCTGGCTGTCATGTTTCTTGCTAGATATAATTTAGGAACACCTTATTAAACTTTGTGGAGCATGCTATGAGCTGAAAGGCGCTAAATATTCTTGAGGCTTAGACATAGGAGTCCTTAACAAACATGGTCTGTCATCCGAGCTGAGAGTTTCGCACAGGTGATAGGACGTTCAAAGTATATTCAGTTCAGCCGAGTTTTCACTACAGTTATTTGCTGCAGCATTTCTTAATCTGTTCCCACTTGCTATTGCATTTACATTCTATTTGTGTTTTTTGTGCCTGAGCTTAACTCAATTTACCTTCAATCCTTGTGGAGACGATACTCACTCATCACTTTACTACTTGTTCGATGTGTATTCTTGCACTATTTGTGTATCATTTATAGTACATGACAACACGCAACACTACTTGATGCTTAAGCAGTTCAATCCCTTTTATTTTTCTATATTGTTTTTGTCTTGAAATTTAATTTAGATTTTGAGTATTTTAATTTTTAATCTGGCTTTGTTTTGTTTTGTTTTTATTTTGGTAGTTATAAAGCAAGACAAGGAGGAAAGTTGTCCTGGGATCTTGGAAAAGAAGACTTTTAGCTTATATGGCTTTAATCTAATTTAGGGAATTTTGGCGGACACAAGGCTAAAAAGGGGAAGAGTTTTTGTGTAATTTATTACACTTTATTACTGTAACCTCCTTGACCTGGCCTAGTCGCAAGACCAAACTGAGTGAGATACACTAGGTTTACCAAAGAAAACACAGACAGGTTCACATCGATAAACGACCATTTTTTTCCTTTTATCTTTTCTAATTGCAATTATTAACTTAAGGTGATCATACGTGTAGTGAGTGAAACCTTGACCCGAACGAACATCGATTTGACATCCAATTCTACAAACACACATTTTAGGACCATTTTGTAAAAACAGATAATTATAAGGACTTAAGTCAAATTGGCTTTACCAATCTTTAATTAATCATATTACATGCTAGTTGTTGAAACTACAACTTGAATCACATTACCAAATCAATCAATTGCATGCTATTCAAACAAGGACCAGAACGTAACAAAAGCAAACCTCATATTCCATTTAACTAACAAAACTACCAAGCGTATCGGTACGCTAGCAGGTGTATCGGTACACCTCTATCTCAACATTTCCCAGATTTCCAGTGACTAAGCACCGTAATAGTACACCTACTCGCGTATTGAAACACTAGCCAAAATACACCTTACAGTATCGGAAAGGTCCTCGCATATCGAAATGCTTGGCCTAGATTGGGCATACCGTACCGGTAAACTACCTAGCATTTCGGTGCACATGGGCCTGAAATGACAAATTCCCCAAGTTTTTCATACATTTAAGCATCCGAAGGTAACCTAGAAATCCTCTAACATATTTACAACCATTTAAGGGACTTAGACACAAATATAGGACCTCAAATAATGCTTCATCATAGAAACAAGACCACAGTGCATCTATATAGGCATTCTTCCTAAGCAATAAATTCATCAACAATCCAAAATCCATTCTAAGGCAAAACCAAACATATAAAGGCCATTTACAAGTTCAAACTACCAAATAAAACTTGCTTCAATAGGGAGTTTAACAAAACATACTCCCAAACAACATAAAGCCACAATTGCCATTATTACTACTTATCTATTTTTTTAAACCATACTTTGTGAAAGTCTCAAGCCTTTGGGTTCCTTTCTTGCTCACTTACTGCCTTATAAACCTTATTTATCTGCATGGATGAGGAAATAGAGCATAAGCATAAATGCCTAGTGAGGGACACTTCAGGAAAAACACTCAACAATGTTATTTAAACTATTTGTTCAAAAACATATGTCCTAAAATATGCCCAAAGGACAACTCATGCTTCATTGCTCTCTCCAAAACAATTTGAATAAACCACTTTCTCACATGTATCATGAATCTCTAGCAATTTCATAGCAAATCTCAATTTAAGCCTTCACATGCTTGTTCTCTTATAGCAAAGCTTAAAGAGCATCTCATGTATAAAACCATATTATACAAATTTTGTACATGAATCGTGATACATTAAATCTCATATATTGGCATTTGAAGTGACCCAAAACAAAAGCATTTCTATTTGTAAAAACACATCGGATATGCGGATTTACGGGTTGCATCTCTACCACACTCTACATACATACATGCCGGAGCATCGGAACAATTACCACCTTAATGGTCATGATGTAAAGATCCCCCAGCGGGCGAATTCTATCTATTCTACCTCAGCCGTTGCAGTTCCCATGGGGGAGCTATCTCTAACCCACATGAGGTGACTTATTATAGTGCACTTTAAACCCTATGGTCAAACAATTAAATCCGATAACAATTTAACCATTTTCCACTTGCCAATATACACTTTTAAATCAAGATACCTTACTATTTTTCATATGCATCATTCAAACTATTTTCTACCAAGGCTTCTCAAATACATTAAATCATGTTTTAGGCAATTCTTCTACAACATGATGCATAGCAATTTCTAAACACATGTATCATCAAATATGGTCATTTGCAACATTTCTCGTTTCTAAAACATGCATATAACATTATGTAAATAAATCTATCTTCAAAAGCATTAGTATGATTTTAATAAAGCAATTGGAACTGAAAACTGAGAGTGAAATCTTCCATACTTACTTTCGAGCTTAGATTAGTGTTTCAAGCTCAATCTAAACTCCCAAAATCACTTTCAAACCTTAGAAAGCTGAAAACCACGTTTCCACTCACTGTCAACAACAAGCTCTACTTGCTGAACCGAAATCAAGCATCTAGAGCTATCAAAACCTTTCCCAACGATGAAGAATCAATATCCCCTATTTTATCCACATAACAAGAAAGGATTAATGCAACATTTTGCATCTATAGTCCCAGCAACCACTGCTCCTCACTATAATCCATCAATCGCTATCCGAAAACAACTGAAAAAATATCAACTTGTCTCTAAACCTAACCCAGCCATAACCTAACAATCTAAACCATTTATTAACAGCAATCAGCTTCCAAAAACTTCCTACTATCAACCTTATACCTCTAGGAAACATTAAACCACCACAACCCCTCAAAAACGTAAAACTAGCAACCTAAACAACTAAGGATTCACATAGTTTCAGGATTCCTTTGTTAAAACCATCAACTTAACATTATTAAACATCTAAATCATGATTAAAATCAATCAAGAACCTCTAAAAAACAGATCAAGTTCGTAAATCACCAAATCTCATCAATTAAACCTTGATTATTTTTTTCCATAATTAAATCATCAAAGCACATTAGAAAACATATTTAAAGAGTCAAGAACTTGGGAATTACAATAAAGAACCTTACATTAGAGGAGAGAAACGAAATTCACCTCTAATGGATGACTTCCCCCTTAATTGACATGTTTTGATCTAAATATTCAAGAAATCACGTAACATTTGAAGTAAAAATCCACGTTCAAATGAAAAAATCAAAAGAGTTGATTACCAATCAATTTTGAGTGAAAGAGATAGTTTGGCTGATGAAAATGTGGAGAGAAAAAAGTTGAGATAAAAGGTAGTTACATAAGAAAAATGATTTAAGTCTTAAAACTCATTTTAATTAAATCCTTTTTATTTTTATTTAATAAACCATTTAAAAATCATTTAAAATATCCCAAATTAAGGGAAATTTTGATTAAAAACATTGGTATATTAAGTCCTTAAAGATTCTAAGTTTTGACCCTTTTACATTTTGGTCACCAAAACAATTTTGAAAACTTTGCATTTTAGTCACCAGCTCAAAATGTCACTTAATCCCAATTAATTTTACCAAATTGAGTTTACCAAAAAACTTGATATATCATTATAATATTTTAAATATTTTCCATATTTTATTTTGATCAAAAACCATTTAATTTGAATTAATTATCGAAACTAGTCCGAACCGCCTAATTTGGTTTGCCCGAACTGTCTAGTCTACCCGGCTAAATCCTAGTCCCAAATTCAGGGTGTTACGATTAGATTTTTCCCTAATCATTATTCCATACACTATCTCTATTACTTTTTGCCTTCACTACTTCTCTATGCCGCCACACGTCGCTTCCTTATTCCACATACCACAAACCTCTCCACTTTCCCACTAACACATACTATTTTCCCTCTAAAACTCATCCACCTTTCCATTTTTCACTCTTCCTTGTTCTCACAACTCGTTCGTTCCCTTACCACAATATATAAAAAATATTTTTTTTCAAGAACCATATAGCCATATATTCTCTTGCCCAGCAATTCATGCATTTGTCATCCTCGACTGCTTATCAACAACCATGGTGCACATATATAGAGTAACTCGCTTCTCTCATTCAGTTCCACAACAAAGTAGGGCCTTCAGTCCTTCACCTACTCCATCATAGACACCATCCTCCTTCGGGTCCACCTCCCATGACTCCTCTGAGTCTCCACTCTCTTCTCCACACCCGAGCACGATCAACCCCTTTAAACTCCTCTTCTCCCATCATTTTGAGAAACGTTATGCAAATATTTGCAACAAATAACTCTTATCAGAAAAGGGTTTGGATTTTACTATTACCTACTTATCTAAATTTGACGTAGACACATTCGTCGTAATCGTGGCACATGATTGGGAGAATTTTTTTCGATAACAGGGCAAAATAAATATCTCATGGGTAAATGTTTTGGGCCTAGGAGTTAGCCAGGTTTAGGCTAGACAGCTCGGTCGAACCGGTTTTGGCAATTTATGCTAGTTTCAGGATTTAATTGATTTGAAGGGTTTTGGAGGAAATAAAATATGAAAAATGTTTTTAAATCATTATTTAATATATAAATTATTTTGGT
Organism: Hibiscus mutabilis; assembly: GCA_019671005.1. Lineage (NCBI taxonomy): Eukaryota > Viridiplantae > Streptophyta > Magnoliopsida > Malvales > Malvaceae > Hibiscus > Hibiscus mutabilis. The sequence goes on along the minus strand of CM033735.1, from coordinate 25,928,425 downwards.
GGAATCAATTTTGGAAAATGGATTCTGGAAGTTCGACATTTTTGAACTAGTGACCGAAATGTAAAATCGTAAAATTATTTTTGTGACTATTTTGTAAAAGATCAGGACTTTGAATCTTTAAGGAGCATTTGACCCAAAGTCTAATTCAGACTTTCTCCTCTTAATTGGCTAATTTTAAAGTGGTTTTAATAAATAAAATAAGTTGGAGAGAATTAATTAGACATTAATCTCTTAAAACATATTTCACGTAACTAATTTTTCTCTTAACCATTTTCTCTCAAATTCTCTCCAGCCTAACATTAGTTTCTTCTTCAAATATTTGAGGTGAACACTTGATTTAATTCATCTTTTTAACACTAAATGATGTCCTACCAAAACCTTATGGTTTTACCTTTGTTTTCTTATGTAAATCTATACAATTGGGGGGAAAAGCAATCATCATAGGTAAGGTTTCGTTCTTCTCCTCTAATGAAAGGTTCTTTATTGAAATTCTCAAGTTCTTGATCTTTTATGGATGTTTTCTAATGGGTTTTGATGATATAATTGTGGAAAATTGGTTTAATTAATGTTTAATGGATGGAATCATGTAAGATTTGTTTTGATTTGTTAATGTTGGGTTTTAGATTGAGATTAAACATAATTTTTATGGTTAACAATGAGGATTAATAAATTTTAATTTCGTAATCTCGAAACTAGGTAGATTGCTAGATTTCTAGGTTGAGATCTTTGAGTATGTGGCTTGTTTAAGTGGTTAAATGGTTGCTGGTGATATTCTGGTGTTGAGGAGATGTTCTTAGATGTATCTTGTTGATGTTTTGATGTTGATCTTGATGGGTAATGGCTGGAGATTTATTTGAGTGGTTTCGCTGATGTTTTCGGTAGCTTTCGGGTAACGGAATGTTGATAGTTAAGTAGAGAAAGTGTAGGCTTTAGTTGTTGGAGATTCTGATGCACGGAAGTGCATTAATACTCTATTTTTCTTTGGTTAGAAGTAGGGGAGATTGATCTGTTAATGTTGGAGGAAGTCTCGGTTGATATAGAGGCTTGAGATCGCTTCGGCAAAGCAAGCTAGGCATTGTCAGTGAGTGAAATTAATTTTAAAAGCTTTTAAAAGGTTTGAAAGTAAGGTTTTGGGGTTTAGATTGAGCTTGAAATGCTAATCTAAGCTCGGAAGTAAGTATGAAAGGTTTCACTCTCGGTTTTCAATTTTCTCATTGTTTTGCTAAATCACTCTCATATTTTGAAGATAGATTCGTTACCTACTGTTATGCATGTTTTTATGAATTGAGATATGATTCATGTTATCCCATGAGATTGATTTATGGTTTTAAAGAGATTATATCTTGTTGAGAAAATGCTATGCATTGGTTGTGCTTTTGAAATGGGATGAGAAATGGTTTATGTTTATGCATTTTGAAATGGGGTGAGAAATGGTTGTGCTTATAGGGTTTGGCTTGCATTTTGAAGTTATTAATCAGCAAAATGAGTCATTATAGGCTCAGGCGTATCGGTACGTTGGCTACTGTATCGATATGGTTAAGCCATTTCAGGTATACCGTATCAGTACGCTATGTACCGTATAGGTACGGTCTAAAGGCAAATTGAGGAATCGTATCGGTACACGGGACCGTATCGATACACTATTTTGACACTAAAAATCTGAGATATTGACGAGATAAAGGTGTATTGATACGGGCATAAGTGTATCGATACACTTGGCAGTTATGTTAGTAATTTGGTGTTTTCTGAAGTTCTAATTTCTTACGTTTTGGTCCATGATTATTTGAATGTTCAATTAAATGAGTTTGGTTGGTCAAAATGAGACAAAAATTGAATGTGAGTCTGAAACCTGACTATTTGGATAATGGTGACTTAAATTTCATGTTAAGTCCCAAAATTTTGGAAGTTTTACAAAATCATCCCTAAAAGCTAACCGGAGCAATCAGTTGTCAATTTGACGCCCAATTGAGTTGGAGTTTTATCCACTGCTAGTATGTACACTTGGTTAATAATATTGCATCTAGAGAAGATAAAAACAAAAATTAAGTTCGTTTATTGAGGTAAATCTTTTTGGTTTACTTCAATATTTCCCGTGTGACTCGCTCGATTCGATCTTATGACTAGACCGGGTTAAGGGGGTTATAGAGAAATTTTCACTTCTCTGCTGCTCTGATAAATGTACACTTTTGGTTTGCCTTAGAAGTGGATGAATATTATAGTTTTACTGCTATGACCACTGATGAAATATATGACAAGGTGGTGCAAAAACTTTATGTTCCTGGAATACAATGGACAAGGAAGACCTTCACCATTAGGGTGGCATAGAGTCTGAGCTTAAAGCTGATGCAAGGTTTTGGGTCCATTTCATTAACACATGCCACATGCGCATATGTCGTCTGCCTGATGCATGAAGTAATTATTGCAAGAGCAATGTCCAAGGGTAAGCACAAACCTTTAATATTTCCAAATCTAATCACGACTCTTTGTAAAAAGGAATGGGTGAACGATTTGGATGGCGATGTTATCATCGAGGCTCCAATGGGAATGTTGCCATCTAAGGCGCTAGAACTAAAGGGGCTTGCTCTTCAAGCAAACACACCGGATGTTTTAGCACGAGTGCCACTATACCAAAAGCTACCGCTAGCTATCTATGTTCATATTTCTTATATGTTCAAGAAAGGGATATGGCTTTACGAGCTAGTTCTATCATCGATAGTGGGCTTCCCACCATTCATCATTTAATGAATTTCTTATCTAGCGGATCCTATTCCTACTTTGCATTGAAAGGAGACCTATTACCGCTACTCCCACAGATGTCGTTGCATCGAATCACCCTACCAAAAAGTTCATGACCGCCAAGGTCAATGGCAAGGCCCTCATGCATCGAGAAATGCTTCTCTCAAGTTTGGGGGAGGTTTTCTCAGGTAAATTTTTTAGGTTGTCGTAGGTAAAAAGATAAGTTTGTAAATAATTAAACAATTTTAGGTTCTTTTGTTATGGTTTTGGAATGATAAAAATTGTTTTTGCATTGATGATGATATTCCTATGATGACATTGTGCTTAAATTGATGGCAATGTGTTTAAAAGCTCTTGTTATATGAGCTTAGGGTTAATATTTCTATAGCATATATTTGACACATTGTAAACTTTCGATGCTTAAGAAGCCTTAGGGAATTTCAGGTCACCTCTTTGAAGCTTTAGAATAATTTGAAGAAAATAATGCACTGAATGCTCATTGTTAGCATAATCGCTTAAAAATTAAACTCTCATAAAAATCGAGCAAAAGAATGAAAAAGAAAGAAAAAATAAGTAAACCGGATGCCAAAGGAATAGGTGTTAGAGGACACTCTAATATGCATCTTGTAAGATTAGTACACTAGGTGAGTTGTGTTTACTCCATTTAACTTTCCCTGGTAGGAACAGTAGCTTTAGCGTAAAAGTAAATTAAAGTCTTCACAGGATGACTCTGCATGTAGGGCTTGAGGATGGTGTGTTTGCTCGAATTAATTTTCAGGCCAAAAGGGTAGTTGTGGTAAGCTAAAGCCCAATGATACAGCTCAATGAACTAAAAATTAAGGGAGTAAAATAAATTGCTAAAAAGAAAAAGAAATACTAGGCAAGAATTGAGAGAAATCCTTGAAATTGTCCAAGTTCATTAAGTATTGATAGAATGCAACACAACACATATTTCACTTACAGTGGAATTGATCCTTAGAATGAATCTATTGAGCTTTGTTATATTGCATATATTTTATTGTTCTAAGGATTGAATTAATGTTGCAACATGTTTTTGGAACCTTTGAACCATCATTTTATTCTTAGGTTTAGTTTTTAGTTTCGCATGTCATTGCTTGAAGACAAGCAATAATTCAAGTTTAGGGGTATTTGATGACTATGTAGAGAACCTATATTTGGACCATTTTACATGGCATATTTCATGTTTTCACGCTCATATAGTTGCATTTGGGAGTAGTTTGCATATAGTTATGTAGTTTTGGTGCTTGAGCTTATTTTTTTTATATATTGATGCTTTTAATGCAAAAGGTAGTTGTTTCTAGTGGTGTGTGTACAAGAAGCAACAAAGGCAGTGGAATGTAGGAGCAGTGGAGTAGCATCTCTTGAGTCACAACAGAGTTGGACATAAACTTTGACTCTTGATGATCAACTCTCACATGGACCCCTCTCCGTTATGAACTTCATTAAATGATGCGGAAAGAAAGATCCTTATTAAAGAGTTTTCCACATTTTAGGGTTCTTAAGCCAAGGTTTTTAATATATATAAAGATAACTTGGGAAACAATACAATAGAGCTTGATCGTAGACAACAATCCTTTGTCTACAACTATTGGAGAACAAGCATCATTGAGGTCAAGGGGAGTCTCCACAAGACGAGACCTATTGAGAGAGGCTTGAGGAGTGTAGGCTTGAGGAGTGCAGAGCTCTACAACACAATTCGAAACCATGGAGGAGAATTCAAGAACGCTTGATTTTCTTTCTCTTTTGCTTGACAAACTATCATGACTTTCATTATTTTTTATTATGGATGATATTTACTCATACATCAGCTAAATACTCTATTATTGGGTTTACTTTTTACGATATTATGTTTTAATTATTTGTTGAATGTTATAGCACTCATTCGTTACGTATTATGTTCATTTTAATGCGTAATTATTGTAAGAGTTATGGAGAGAGGACTTTTAATTGTTGATCTGTGACTTAACATCGAGAGACTAAAGTTAGATGAATGTGAGTAGTGGAGATTAAGCTTCTAACTTAGGTTCTAATCCAGATTAGACATAAGTTTAGGATTTCAATGACTAATAAGGGGAACTTTAATAGATAATAAGTTGTTAGGGTTTACGCATACATGTATTGCTATAGCATCTTGTTATTAACTTCTATGTGTCGAGAGAGTCTATAAGTTAATTATAAAACCATGTCGAGTAGATAAGTTTAATTCATTGATATAGCATTCGAATGATAATTAGCATAGTCCGTAGGCAATAACCCAGCATCCATAATCATTATTCTCTTTGTTAGAGAATCTATTGTTCTCTGATCATTGCTACCATTCGAGATAATTGCTTTGAATTTATCACTCCAATCCATGTGGGTTTGACACTCTACTCATCATTATATTACTGCGAGGCACAAAAGGAGGTACGCATAATCTCGGGGTGACCATTTCTAGATACATGAAGAACTCTTATTGATGTTTACACAGGTGAAATGACCATGAGACTGAATTTTGATCATGTTACCTTTCGTGTTTTTTAATCTATTCAATGCCAAGACAAAGAAGAATGACATACTATCAATGTGTTAGATGATTTAATTTAGGACGAATTCATTCACAACAGTACACTCCTATCTGAAGAATTTGTAGTTACATTTGATGATGACATCTTAGATGATAGTGCCAGCATAGTTGAAGCTAATAATGTCAAATTAAAGCATGGATGGCAGATTGAATCCTTAGATCTAACCAATAGAACGACTCCAATTTTCAAGCCATCTATTGAAGAAGCTCCTATTCTGGAACTTAAACAACTCCCCACAAATCTTAAATATGTCTTTCTTAAAAATAATGACACTCTTCTAGTTATTGTCTCTACAACACTAGACATGACTCAAGATGAGAAATTGATCCATTTCTAAAACAACACAAAAGAGCTATTGCCTAGGGTATTGTTTATATCAGAGGCATTAGTCCATCTTTTTACATGCACAAAATCAAGTTGGAAGACGAAGACAAGAAATCGATAGAACAACAAAGACGACTGAATGAGAAGATTAAGGAAGTAGACAAGAAGGAAATAATTAACTGGCTTGATGCTAGAACTATTTACCCTATTTTTGATAGTACTTGGGTAAGTTCAGTTCAATGCATCCCTAAGAAGAGTGGCATTACCATGGTGAGCAACGATAAAAACGAGTGGATTCCTATGCGCATTCCCACGAGATAGCGAATTTGTATGGACTATCGCAAACTTAATGTTGCGACAATGAATGATCACTTCCCACTTGATTTCATTGATCAAATGTTGGATAAGCTTGCTGGTAAAGTCTACTACTAGTTTTTAGGAAACTATTCTATTTACAGCCATATAGCAATTGTGTCGGGGGATCAAGAGAAAACAACTTTTACCTGCCCCTTTGGCACGTTTGTTATTTGTCGTATTCCTGTTAGTCTCTGAAACGCACCAGCCACATTTCAAATATTCATGATGGCAATATTCTCATATTTGATTGAAGATGATAAGTGTGGAAAAGTAGTGTATTTTATATCCTTTTACTTTGATTAATGTTTAGACTTAAGCTTATCTTAGTTGCATTGTTACATGTGTTTTTATCTTTTCGTAGTTTTCCGCTAGGTGTGCCTTGCTTTATGTTTTTCCTATTTGTGTGGTGAAATTGTTGAAGTTTTTGTTCTTCCTACACATGAACATTTTGTTTAACCAATTGTCAATAGATAGCCAACATAAGTCGGAGATAAGATTAATTTATTTAAGCCTTATCGTTATCACTTCGGATGAAGACCCAGATTTAAGCTAATGGCTACTGCAGATAAAGATAATGGGTTAATCCCTCCAATTCAAAATTCAAATGGAGTCATTCCCCTTCTACAAAATATCATCGCAGCCACAAGAAACAAAGAACAAGATCGATGAGAGAAGATCAACCAAGGAAGATCACACAACACAATGAGGAGATTTTCTCGAATTCTCTAGATTTTTTTCTTTCCTTATTTTTAATTAATTCAATGTTTGGTTATGTTATCTTTTTGGTTTTTCTAAACCCAGCTATGAACTAATTAAATCGGCTTGGGTTATTGATGTTTGTGAAGGCACAAATTTTCTTTGGTTTTAATCTAAATTCGTGATTATCCAATTTCTTGTTTATCACTATGATTCAGGTAGTTTAGGGATAAATGTTTGATGTGAACTCATTTACCTTGGCTCGAGAAAGCTATGTTCACGAAATTGATTTCATACAGGTTCCCATTGAAATGAATGTTGGTGGAAGCTAATTCACCTTAAAGATAAGGAAAAAATTTCAGCAACTAAAAGGAGTTCACCAATCGATGAAGATCACCCAAGGTTAACGTGGGGATATACTACCAAGGCCCATTCCATCATCAGTTCTTCAGTTAGAGATAACAAGAAGGCATTGAAGAAAACTTTGTTGAACATCGAATGAACAATTAATTGCCACAACAATTCTATCGGCAACAACATTATAATGCCAAATAACCTAGCCTCTTCAATCAAACATGGTTTCTTCTCTTGTTGTTCAAGTTCCACTTAGCTTACATTTAATTCTAGTTATTCATTAAATTTCATCTCGTTTCATCACCATTATTTAATTCTTTAAGAGAATTTGCAATAACTTAGGCAAAGTGGCCTAAATGAATATTTGTGGAGACGATACTTAAACATAATATATACTATTACTTGCAACGAGTATACTTGCACCATTTGCATTGCACTTAAATCACGCAACAAGTTTTTGGCGTCATTGCCGAAAATTGACAATTGGGGTTAGTTGTTTTATTACATTTTTTATTTTTAATAAGTTTATTTTATTTTATTGTTTTGATACTTTTTTAGGTGCGCTACAAAGTTGAAGGAAATTCAAGATGTGGGGAGATAAGAATCCACGTATTCGAGAATATCTTACTCCAACCAATGACTACTTATACCCAAACACTAGAACTTTCCAATGGAGAAGAATCGATGGATTTCATAAAATAGATGATCCTCATTCAAACCCGGCACAACTTTTGGAACTTACAAAACTTGATCGCATCTTTGCAAAGACAGAGAGCAGCCCAAATAGTCTATACCATGGAAATTTCTTGTGTTTATTGTGGAGGACATCATGTGTTTGAAAACTGCCCTCACAATTCCAATGCATATGGCTACATGGAGGACCATAGTTGGAACTAGCAGCAAAATCTTTCATGGTATGATTAAGAAGCTCAAATGTTTTTAACCTTGATAGTTTCGCCACTACACTAGACATGCCAGGGAAATATAGTCCTCATCAATAACAAGCCTCTCATGATAATTTCTATACGCCTAACACTCATGATGCACCATCAGAATTCTATCAATTGTCACAGTAAAGAAATAATCCTCAAGGGATATTAAATTTCATGTAGGCTATGATAGCTAGGTAGAAGTTTTGATGGCCAGGATGGATGCTATGGAACAAAGGATAGATGCAAGGAGGCTCACATATGCCATAGATAACATGCTTCAACAATCAATCCCTAAGGATACTATAATCCCAAGGCAAGAGGCTAATGAGAACCATGAAGATATCTTCCTAATGTGTGGAGAAAAACTAGAACCTACTTGTCGAGATCATGCCAATGAGAAAGAATGCCTAACATTGGATGAGCCCAAGTAACAAATTGCCACAACAAAGATTGAGTCTAAACATAGCAATACTGCGACAACACTAAAGGAGGCTAAGAAGAGTAATGGAACAACAAAATATGAGGAATTTGATGCCCATAATGTTACAACAATGTTGATGCTAAAGCAGTAATTTCTAGATTGCCCTTATCAACCATTGCCACGGCAATTTCATGACTATATACAAGCTCAACAAGAAGGCGATACTTTGTTATTGGAATTCGAGCAGGTGATGGTTAAACCATTGGAATTATTTAAAAAAGGCATAATGCCAAAAAGTGCCCCTAACATTTGACTAAATTCTCATTTTGGCCCTTATTCTATTTTTAAGCAATTTTTCTCTTAATGTTTCATTTTGGGTCAAAATGGCCCCTCTGCGGATGAAAGCTATTAATCAACCAAAGTAAATGGCTTGAATTAATTGAGAAAACCTGCATGGTAGTGCACGCCATTATAACAATACGATATAGGCAAATATGCTAACTTTGCAAAATGACACATTAGTTAAAAAATAATTTTTAAAATTTTATAAAATATAAAATATTTTTGCTTCAAACGTGCCATTCGTCCAAGTCATTTCAAGTTATTTATCGTGAGTTGACTAATAGTCTTCGTTCATAGAGGATTATTTTAACCCAAAATGAAACGTTGAGGGCTAAATTGCTTTAAAAAGAATAGGGAAAAAGGACTATTCAGTAAAGGTTAGGGGATTTTTTTGCATTATGCCTTTAAAAATTCACCTCATCCATTGCAGGTATTTCTTGAAGAACCAACGTTGTAAGATTTGAAGCCATCAAAAGTATGGTATGTAACACCCCCTTCCCGGTCTGGTAGAGGACCAGGTAAAAAAGCATTAACAACGAAAATAAGGTGAATTCGACACATTAATGAGACAAATATCTCATACAGTGCGATGGAATCGAGCAATGCAAGGCTTACCAATCTGTTTAAGGAACAATTTTAAACTTTTTAAACCTTTGGGGCCAAACTATGAATTCTGAAAATTTAGAGGTCCTTTTTACCAATTGATCAATCTATACTGAAATTCAAGCTATGATTAACCATTCTGCAAGTTTTCATGTTATTTCGATGCCATTTACCCAATCAATTAGACTATACAATAATTAGTGACCATTCTGTAGACAATGCAAAGCTGTGTTCAGTAGCTTTTAACCGAATTAACAGACACCGTACTAGAATACCCTATTGTCGTATCGGTACGGGTGCACATAGATTTAAATTCCATTGAATCTGCCAATTTCTATTTTGATACAGCAAAACCTGTATCGATACCGGTTAACCAACGTTGATTTTGACCAAGGTCCGTTTCGGTACACCCTATATCCATACCGAAGCCATTTATTTTCCAGACCTTACTACCCATTTCCATACCAAGACGCCTTGAAGGTCGTATCTATATGCCTGGGTTATTCTGCATTTTTACCTAACCAAATATGCACTACCGTACTGAAACAGGTGAACCCATATCGGTACGGCCTATACTATAATATAGATTTTATCTATTTTTTATCAAATTAACCTGTTGAATGATCTCCAAATATAATGCAATTTTTCTAGCAATATTCAAACACTATAATCTATATGCATGTCCAATTTTAGGGCTATCTGAATCTGTTTACTAGGTTTTTACCCTTTTGAGCCAATTATGCAACTTTAGCCTACTTTAGCCATTACCAAAAAGTCAAATAGTGCTTTAGTGACTTTTACAACCCATGCATTATACAAAAATATCAAAATGGACATAATTGACTAGTCAACTACTTTGTTACCATTCTAGAGTTCATAGGAACAACACATTACTTATGGCTCGTAGTGACTTGCCAACAACGTCGAATTCTCCAATCTTTAACGACAAAATATTTAACCTGAAATGCATGGAATGAAATGCACTAGGCATATTTTGCCTAGTGAGGTAGTCATAAACGACACCAATAACAATGGAATGTATTTTAAAACATGTAACAACAACAATGACGCCACGAACAAATATTATCAATGTAATCTTCAAGTTCAATAACAATAATACCATAATTCTTATCCTTAACCCTTGGATCAATTATTGAGGTTGGGATTATTGTTAAGGATATATGCTTGATTACCTATCTCAATGCTATAGCAACGTGCAATACATGTATGCATAAACCCTTAGGTTTTTTATCTACTCAATATGATTTTTTAATGAACTTCAAACTCTCTTGATGCTTAGAAGTTAATAGCTTTGTAATTAAGGTGATACATGTCTGCGTTAATCCTAACAACTATATTACTGGTTTAAGAACTCCCTTTTAATATTTGAAACCCTAAACTTATGTCTAAGCTAGATTAATACTAAGTTGACAGCTTAGCCCCACTGTTCACGTTTGTATAACCTAGCATTCTCGAATATGAAGCCATAGATCAATAATTAACAGGCCTCTCTCGAATAGCTCTTACAATTAACTACGCATTAAGCACATGAACATAATAGATGAAGATAAAAACAACTAAAACATTGAAATATAATAATCAAAACACAAAATCCTGGGACGCAATAATCCCAACTTAAAAAGTTTAGCTCATGTCTGAGCATAAAGCAACCATAATTAAAAATATATAGTATGTCAGTTTATCAAGAAATAAAAGAAATAAGTTGAGCTTCCTTGACAAAACTCCCTCCATGTCGTCTAACCATGCTACAGGCCTCCTCACCGTTGGCATCTCTCAATGGCTTTGTTATATAAGGAGAATCGTCTAGCTTCGTCCCAGTTGTTCTCCGCTAGCTCAGACTAGGACTGTCGCCTGAATCATGCTCTCTGTTGATCGGTTCTTTTGAGTAGCGTCCAATTCTTCCTTATATAAGCGGTTAAACTAAGGTTTCAGTACCCTAAAGTTGTGCGGCTTCATTAAAGAAAGCCAATTGTTTCCCACCTCATTAAATGTTGCGTATCTGGGAGAAAGTCCACGTAGGCAAAGATAGATTATTCTCCAACTCTTTGTGCTTCATTAGATCCAGCCATGCATTTTGTTCCTTTCCTGCTCAAGCATCCTTCAACATCCCCCAACATCCTGCATGTTCACCACAAACACACCACATTCCCGTGAAAAGCACCAATGTATATGACAATTTAAGCACAAGAGGTGTAACTCCCTAAATATAGCCTAAATAAGCTTGAAAATATGCAACAAACAAGGATTAAAGGCATATAAAATAGAAAATTATGCACTTGTCAAATACCCTCAAACTTGAACTATTGTTTGTCCTCAAGCAAATACAAAATGGAAACAAGAAAAATAAAAATAGAAATCAAGAACAGTAAACAACCCATAAGTCCTATGGTTCCACTAAGCTATGATTACAGTGATTTCAGGTTATGCTGCAGCAATAATTCATTCCTCAGCTATGTTGATGATAAGCAAGTATATCAGATCTCATTGTTTTATTCAAAAGATTAAATCTACTATAAGTGGAGTGTGTGCTTGGTTACATGCATTCATAACTTAATAGTCTTAGAAAAGCTTAAGTGATGCTTTATTTTTCTACCTTGAAATATTATTTTTCCTTTTATGCACATTTTTACGTCATATTCTATTAAGTTTGAAAATTTTATCCTTGGGGCTTCAGCTTATCACACCAACCATTCGGTACATGAAGATGGAGTGGAGCAAACAACCCAGACCCTACGAGTAGTGTCATCCCATAAAGACTTTCATTCACTCTTTTCCAGTACTATCATTCCTACCAAAGAAAGTTAAATGGAGCAAACATAACTCACCTAGTGTACTAAGATAGCAAGATGCATAGAAGAGTGTACCTCAACGATTTTGTTTAAATTATCAAGTCTTAATTTTTTTTCAGGAATTTTTTAGCCTTTGTTTTTCTATATTGAGCTTTTAAGTTCATTTTCTTTTGATTCATGCTTAAGCATTAGAAAGTCAACCTAGAGCATCCCTAAGATTTCTTTAGTGTCAAATTGCATGCACTTTGTGGTTTTACGGGCTACAACAGATTTATCATTAAGTTCAAAAGCTAGAAATCACTTAACACCTTGCAAAGCATCAACATAGTTTCATCACAGGAAGTCATGATCAATGCAGCAGCAGATTCAAAATCAAGGGAGTCATAGCGAAGGGAACCTATCGAATATATTAGGCTAATTATAGTTCTAAAAAAAATTAAATTTTTAGTTTTTTACATAAACTTAACCTAATATGTATATGGGTATGTACTCCCCTAAACTTGAGATGAGAATTGTTCACAATGCAAAAAGCAAAAGAAAAAACAAAACAAATTAAGGAAAAGCAAATTGAGCTAAAAATGCAAATGAAAATTATGAAAAACTGAACAAAACTAAAAGGAAAATAAAAGAAAACCTAACCTAGGGAGTTACTGGGTTGGTGGTTCCTAGATGATGATTCCCTTGCCTTTGTCCTGGGCGGACGCTTCTTTCTTGGCAGGGTGAGAGGTTTTGCCAGCTTTAGTTTCTAGCCGCTCCTTTCGTTTGGTGATGACGGGTTCCTCTTGTGCCAGTTCCGTGGGGGTGTTCCTATGCATCAGGGGAGAGCTTGTTGACTAAGGTTTTCTACAATGAGGCCATTTGATGGGCATACTTTAGGTATGATTCCATGAGACTAGCAACCGCACCCTCGATGATTTGGTGGAGGTCATCTGTTGATGTGGCGACAAGATCAACTGGTATATCGTACCCCTTCATCTGCATTACCTGGGCACGTAACCAGCCAGCGTGGTGCTCGATGATATTATCCACCCTCATTCTTCAAGTCTTGCCTTTTGACATAAGGTTGTGATGAGATTAGCGAATGAAAGGATTTCTTGTTAAAGCTGCCCAATTTACGATGGTTTCGTAAATGTATTCATAGGGGTTTATATTTCGGTTGTTGAGGATAAAGTGCAAGAGCATTAGCCGGTGACACAAGACTATAGATCGATTATAGGTTGGGAGGATGTGATTGTTGATGAAGTGCATCCAGAACTTTGACGCCAGATTAAGTTGAGCCCAATGTACCTTCCAGACATAGAAGTCGTTCTGGTCCCATGTAGTCCTTGGAAGGTAGAGATCTGTTAGCAATTAGGCATATGTAGCCACTGTTGGTGCTGCAAAAAAGTTTCGATGACTATCGTCGATCTCAGAAAGGTTGAAATGGTCGGCATTTGCCTCGGCCAAAATGTAATAGTTTTCCCAAGTACAAGAGACGTCCCTTTCAGTCTGTGTCCCACATGAGCATAAAATTCATGTACCTAGTTGACATTAACTTGTCCTAGTTGCCGAATAAAGTCTTCGGATCCTTGGGTGGTAATCACTATATGGATATCAGCCTTGAACTTGTAACGATAGTTTGGGGTGAACTCCAAACCTTTCTCTAAGATTAGGTCCTAGTGTGTTATGTGTATATACCTTGTAACCATGATATCGTCCAATGGATGGAGGCAGTTGTTAAGCTTGTCAATTTCCTCATATGGCATATCCTCTAAGAAATATTGGCTTTCCTCCAAATAAGTTGAAGGTGATGAAGAGGATGGTGGGCTGTTAGTTTTTTCTAGTCGTGGTGGTTGTGAAGATCGATGGGTGATAGTGAGTTATCAGACCATGATTCAAGCAGAAGGAGAGATGAACTGGTTATGAGTTCTAGGGTTTTAGGGTAATTGGATGTAGGATGCAGGGGGTCTAATAAAGGCTTAATGCTTTATCTTTTATGGAAAAGCAAGAAGGGTAAACGGGGGAAGACATAGGGTTAATCATAAGGGGTCACGTCGGTTATTAATGTAGAGTCTAGACTTTGTGTGGAGTCGAGTCGTGAGAAGCGTGATGAATAGGTGAGTTACATGTGGCAAGTTATGGAAAGATGGGATGAAGGGATTTAGAGTGCTAGAGTGTAGTTGCCGAAAGGGATGGTGCATCACTGAATCTTGATATTTTGGCTTATCACTTGTCAAAGAGTCCTTAAGACCTACTTGTTTTCTTTAGCCTAATAACTGCCAAAATAAACCAAAAACATAAAACTAGAAAAAAAAACAAAATACTTAAAGTAAAAATGCATAAAATTATAATGCATAAGGGAAGAATATTTTAATTTTCTGATGTTGATTCATCAGGCTTATCATGAATTACTAGTGCCTCATTATACATCTACAACCATTAAAGTGTCATTTCGGTGTGGCTAATGTAACGAGCAATAATTAATGCCAATTGCATTGATGTGGATGAAAGACTATTGTCAGCATCATTTATTAATCTGATGGCACTCAGCATTGGCCAATTACTTAGGTTAGGATTCATAACAGGCCATTCCATGATAAAAGGAAGAACCCAAGCTTCACACCATTTGATAACCTCTTGCATGAGCATGATCTCACAGTTGATGTAATTATTGGTTTGACTGAGTTGCTAAATTCATCATCAATTAATGGCTTGTATCTACACCGTTGTGTGTTTTGACTCTTGCATTTGGCAAAATTCCAATTTATGGAGTGTTTCTCCTTGTCATTTGCTACATGAATGTTGTCATCTATTTGGCCTTCTTCATTGTCCACAAGCTGGCAATCTTAATATTCATCCAAGTTATTGGGTGTGCTGAAGACATTAAATGTGATCTTCTCGTCATTCATCTTTATGGTGAAGTTACCATTGTCGCAGTCGATCACGATCCGTCTAGTGGCTAGGAATGGTCTCCCCAAAATGATGGGTGCATTCTCATCAGCTTCACAATCAAGGATGATAAAGTCTCCCAGGAAGACAAACTTATCTACCCTAACAAGCACATCTTCTATTTTGGCTTTTGGTCAGATTTAAGATTGATCGGCCAACTGAAGGATCATTGATGTCAGCCTTGCTTTGCCCATCCCTAATATTTTAAACACATATTTTGACATTAAGTTCACACTTGCACCGAGATCACATAAGGCAAGGCCAGAGCAGTTATGACCTATCGAACAAGGAATGGTGAAGCTGTCAGGGTCCTTCATCCTGGGAGGCAAATTACTCAGCACTACCACAAACTCGCCCATGGTGGTGATAGTTTCAACATCACTCACCTTCCTCTTCTTTGTCATGATCTCCTTCAGAAACTTTGCGTAGATTGGCATCTGATCAATGGCGTCCAAGAGTGGGACATTGATGTACAAGTGTTTAAGCATCTCTAGAAATTTATGGTACTGGGCATCTTGTTTATGACCTTTCAATCTTTGTGGGAATGGAAGTGGCAGTTTGGGCTTGTCATGTGGTTTACTTTATGTAGGTGCATCCTTAACTTTCTCTTCCTTGCCGCCAGTAGCAAGGTCACTCATGTATTAGAAATTGTAGTTGGTTCCTTTGGTGAAAGAGCGTCAACGGATGGCTTTCTTGAAGTAGGATCAACTGGCGAGCTTCCCCCAAACTTGGCTTCTATCCTCAATTGCGTGCCACTACGAAAAGTGGTGACATTGTATTGCTCTACATTAAATGTAATACCCCCAAATTCGGCCTAAGAGTATGAGATAATCGATCATTAGTTAAATTACCATGAGATAGTCTCCTAATAGATTAAATAAGAAATTCAGGATAATTTTGAGACAACATAAAAATTAGATGGCTGCTATGGAAAGGACCTAATCGAATTCTATGAAGACTTAATGTTTGCATGTTAATTAAGAAATAATGGAGGGACTTGTATAGGTGTCAATTAGATGGGAAAACATGTGGTGGGGAGAAAGATAATCAATTGAATATCATATTCTTCCTCCTTTTACTAAAATAAAACCCGAACTCACTAGAAAGAGAGGGGAGATAATGTTGCTTAAGGACTTAATTATCCTACATCTTGCTTGAATTTTTGTTTGAAGAAGCTTAGGAGAAAGGTGAATTCTTTGTTCTTTCCCCCATTAATGTGAAGATTGGCACCTAATTGTAGATAGGTTTACAAATAAGGAGAATTGTTAGAAATGTTTGTATGTTAAATTAGAACTATGGAATTTTCGTGAACTTAGCATTACCATGATTGTTATGCATGTATAAGTTGAGTTTAGAACTGATTTGTGAATCACTTGGCTTGATAATCATGTATGAAGGACTGTTTGTACTTTCATAAATGCATGTTTAGGAATTTAAGGATTGATTTTGTCACATGAGTATTGCTCAAAACTGTTTTGAACATGAAAAAGTATAAGTATGAAAACAATACAAATTTGAAAGTACATGGATATTAGGCACTATTTTGAATATATATAGAATTATACATGGCCTGAATCTAATTATATAGGAATATATTAGGGACTGTTTTAAGGTGTGAAAATATGAATGCAAATGTAAGGGACTAATCTGGAAGTATAGGATCATAAACGAGACTATTGTGTATGCCTAATTATACATACATGTATAACTGCCCTGTTTTGGTGCATAGATGAACATATATAGACTGTTTTACTAATACAAGGGTTATTAAGGCATTATGGGACTGTTATGAATGTATACACATATAATAAGGGCTGATTTTGGTGATCTAAAAACAGAGTGGACTGTTTTGAACTTGTAATTGTGTATACATGTAATTGAGATTGTTTTGCATATTAGAAAGCATTAATGGACTGTTTTGATTACATGTGTGCATACACATGAATTTTGGACTATTTTTGAATATAATTGAAAGACATGTGGATTATTTTGTAGAGTTTAATTAAAGAACTGTTTTGAACAAAAAGTAAAACTATTTTATAACAATTGGAGGACTGTTTTGAGTATATTTATATATACTATGGACTGTTTTGATAAGATATAAGAGTACATGAGTGAAAGGGACTGCTCTAATGAAAATAAACATATTTTGAGACTATTTTGATGAATACAAATGTGTATCCATGTGTTAGGGACTGTTTTGCTTAGTTAAGAACATTAATGGACTGGTTTGTATGTATATGAGTGCAATAGGATTGTTGGTTAATGATTTGAGTTGATGTTAATTATTTTTTGTTTAATTTGAGGTACATACCATGATAAGGAAGTGGGTAATATCATAAAGGCTAAAAAGGATAAACTTATTAAGAGTATAATGAAGTGTGGATTTAGGTATCCCGTAACTTTGGGATAATAGGTGAGTGTAGTTATGCATTTAGGATGACAAGGTGTCATTCTAATTCTTGTTAAGTGATTACTATGTTTAAATGTATACATTTTGCATAAGCTCAAGTAGAGCACATTGGGGAAGGGCATCCAAGCATTGCATTTGAGAAAGGTTCTTTATTGATGTTGCATTTCATATGCATTCTATGCTATGCTATGGTTGTTATGATTTCATATGTGGTGTTATATTTCGATTAAAAACTTAAAAGTTAAATCACAACTCCTTGTTCATAAAACTCTAATATAATAAATCAAGCTTAAAATGATGTAAGCTAAAAATCCTTAAGCTTACCGGAGCTATTGGCTCATCTTTGCCATAAGATACTAAGTAAGAAAATGAGTAAGTTTACTTGAAACATAAGAAATCTTTCCTAAATTCAAGTCATAAGATATTTAAGTTGCCTATTCAATGGAAGACCTTGGACACTTTGGCATAGTACATGGTATATTTCGATACTACTGTCTATGAGCTACGGCTCGGGGGACGCCCCTTTATATATGTGATATATTGGAGACAATATGAGGTAACAGGGGAGATGATAAGGAGATTGGCGACAGTTTGGTTGGATAAAGAAGAGAAGTTATGACTGTTATGATCAGAAACTAACCATTGCTATGTGCTTTGAGCTATGTGTAATACATACCAATATGGTCAAACGCGGACCAACATTAATCATGTCCATATGTGATACAAGGCAAATGATTTAAAAGATTTGAATTAAAGTTGAACTGGTGATGAATTATGAGAAATGCCTTGGTGGAAATGTTAATAAAGATATGGAGCAATGCTCACTTATGATAATAAATTTACATGCGGTGAATATTTGCCTAATATGAGGCAATAAACTTTGAAAAGAAACTCTGATAAGTGTCATGAGAAGATTTAATAAGAAATCTGAAAGCTTTAATAAATACTCTGATAAGTCTTGAGAATACTTCAATGAGATAAAGTACGATCTTTAATAAGATCGGTATGAAATTCAATGAAACTTGGTTAAGTTTTAAAAGAATATGAACCCCAATAATGCTTGTAAAAGTTAAGATTAAGGCTTAAAGAACAAATGCTAACTTATGTTTGTATACCTTGATTTATCCATTATATATCATGGATAATATGTTTTGTCATATTTTTTTCACTACCTCACTTAGGCTATATAGGCCTAATGCATTCATTTTCTTGCATATGCAGGTAATACAAAATTCCTTGTGTTGATCGTGACGAAAGGTTGCAAGTCAAATTGTAAAGACTAGTTAATTGTTTATAATTATTTTTACCTAGGAACTCCTAGAAGGGTGGCATAATGCATTTGTATTAGCTAAATTAAAACTATGTAATTATGGTTTGTGTTATGGAGACTGGACTGTGATTGACCTTCTATGTTTTAAAATGCTTGTTAGCTAAGCTTGATAGTGAAGTATTCTAATGATTTATGGATGACTAAGATATGTTAAATTTGATAAATACAAAAGCTATTTAGCATTTGAGTAATCTAAATCGTTAATGTATTGTTATAAGCTTTTGAGTGTTTAACCTTTGCTTGATTAAATAGTATTTGTAAAGATAGTCTTGAAAGTTGAATGCTATAGGTATATACGTTAAGTGAGAACTTTATTTTCGCTTTCATACTTCGATATGTTATAAAATGATGCGAAACTTGCTATGTCATCCTTAAATTGTCACATGTTATACCAATCGTTAAAACTACCAGGTCATGTTATATTATATCAATATGAACTTGTTAAGCTATTATTTAAGCTAGGTTACGATTTTCCCTAAGTACCAACTCATGTATGATACCGTTCGATGATTTGATATTAAATCTAGATCTACAGTAAAAATAGTTTAAAGAAGATTTTATTAGCTTGATTTGAATTATTTTGACCATTTCTTAGTGATAAAACTTACAAAACAAGCAAGAAACTTCCTCGTCAGGTTGCATTAATATCTTACATGATGAATCAAAAAGAATCCTTTGATGATAAAATGCCTTTTTATGAATTGGAAAGCTTTGATAATAAGCCTACTCAGCAATGGTTACATTGAATGAATAAAAGCATGTACCTACCTTATTAAAAATTTTATATATGCATATATATATATATAGTAAAAATAGTTTAAAGAAGATTTTATTAGCTTGATTTGAATTATTTTGACCATTTCTTAGTGATAAAACTTACAAAACAAGCAAGAAACTTCCTCGTCAGGTTGCATTAATATCTTACATGATGAATCAAAATGAATCCTTTGATGATAAAATGCCTTTTTATGAATTGGAAAGCTTTGATAATAAGCCTACTCAGCAATGGTTACATTGAATGAATAAAAGCATGTACCTACCTTATTAAAAAATTTATATATGCATATATATATATATATATATATATATATATGTGTGTGTGTTCTTAATGTCTTTGTGACAAGAACTTATGGCTAAGACATGTATTACCTAATGCCTTGTATATTAAGTAACCTATTGATTATTGAATGATTCTTGAATAAAAGTAAAAGCTTGGTAAGACTGTTATGAGTATATGACGTTTGGGTTATTGGAATACTTGTATGTGAATGTGGTTCGAAAATCTTGAGATCAGTAAATTGTTACAATGGCAGGTATGACAAGTATTACCTCTTTTTAATGGTAATTATGCATCAAATTTGGGAATAAATGAGCTTGATTGAATGCCATGATAAAGTTTACATGACTGTATAAAAGGTATGGTATAATTTGTAGGTTTGATCGGATGCTATGATTAAGCTTATGTAAACATACGAATGTTACAAACAAGCTTCTGTGTAGTTGTCCAAATATTATGTTAAAGTTTTTAAACTAGATTGATTCATACGAATGGATATATGTGTTTTTGATCGAACACATTGTGAGTAAGTTTAAGCTTAAAATTTGGGTAGTTTTAATTGATATTATAGAATAAACTTCCAAATTATAAGTTCAGAATATGTATGTCTAAATTGTGAATGCTCTTAATTTAATATTAAAATAAATTTTTTTCTTAGCCGGTACTGAAACTTTGATAACCTTATAATATGGTCACTTAATTTCTGTAAGTGTGTTTCCGGTAACATCTTCAATTCCAGTTTTCTTCTAGACCGGGTTGGGGGATGTTACATTAAAGGCCTTAGTGACTTCAGTATCACAAGGTAATCACCAGGTTGTCTCGTCTTCAACATCTGGGCAATCGTAACACCCCGATTTTGGGCCTAGCAGTTTATAGGCTAATTAGACGGTCCGATGGATCGGGTTAAAGATTTGAGTCGAATTCGAGATTAAAATCGGATTAAATATTTTAGTGAAAAAATATATGGGAAAATATCTAAAAAATATTATTTTATATATGAATATTTTAGGTAAAGTCAATTTTGAAAAATGGAATTTGAAAATGTGACATTTTGGCTAGTGGCCAAAATGTAAAAAATGGAAATTTTTTTAGTGACTGTTTTGTAAAAGGATCAAAACTTTGAATCTTTAAGGAGCTATTTGCCGAAAGTCTAATATCATAATTTTTTCCTTAATTGGATATTTTAAAAAGATTTTGGATGAGTATAAATAGATTTTGGGAATTAATTTTATAATTAATTTCCTAAGCAAACTTTACATAACTATTTTTTCTCTAAAAGATTTTCTCCCAAATTATCTTCATCTAGACACTCTTTTCTTCTTCAATATATTTAGGTAACTTCTTGATTTCTTCAGTATTTTAATGTCAAATGAGTTCTTAATTGTTTCCTATCAAAACCTTATTGTTTTAATCTTGTTTTCTCATGTAAATCAATACAATTAAGGAGGAAAGCCAACATTAAAGGTGAGCTTCATCCTTCTCCTCTAATGTATGGTTCTTTTCTAAAATTCCCAAGGTATTTATCTTTTACATATGCTTTCTAATGAGTTTTAATAATTTAATAATAGAAATTGGTTAAATCAAGGTTTAATTGATTAGATTAAATGATCTTCGTTTTGAATTTGTTTTGTTGAGTTCTTGATTGATTATAATCATAATTTTGATGTTTTATAATGTTAAGAAGTTGACTTTAACATTGAAATCCCGAAACCATGTGAATCTTTAATTAGTTGGGTTGCTAGTGTTGTATCTTTGGTGAGTTTTGGTTGATTAACAAATTCTGGAAGTTTAAGGATGATGTTAGATTGTTTTGGATGTCAATGGAAGTTAATTGATGGATTAAACCTTTAGGTTTTGGTTGGGTTAAGTGTGGAAGGTTTTTGATGTTGATTTCGGTAGTTTTGGAAAGGTTTCGGCTAGTATTTGTAGATGATTGTTGTGGACTGATGTTGCTAGGTTTGTGGATGCATTTTGATGCATTGGATCCTCTCTTTTTGAGTGGTGAAACCAGGGGAGGTTTATCCTCAAGATTGAGGTGTCGCTTCGGAAGCTTTGGGAGGAGTGATTGTTTTATTGTTTGATTGTTCTCCGTAGGTTGAGTAGGTGCAACATTTGCCTTTTGTCTGCTTTGAGTGGTAATTCCCTTACACTGCTCATGACCTATTCCCTTTGCGACCTCAGTATCACTGGGTAAACTTCTTGGTGGTCTCGTATTCAAGTTCTGGGTAAATTGCCCGACTTGTGTCTCTAATGATTTCAAAGCTGCCTCCTAATTTTGCAGTCTCATCTTAGTCTTGTTAATGAAAGCGTTAGTCCTTTTCATTAAACTATTATTCTCAACCATATAGGATTTTCAGTTTTTAACATAAAAGCATGAATGGAGTTTTCTAGGGAACTAGATGGTGTCGATTGTTCCTGCGGCATCTATTGTTGTGGCATGTTCTGCTAGAATCTAGATGCTTGTGTATTCTGACGATGCTGATTAATGGTACTGTTTTGGTTACTCCATGAGAAGTTAGCGTGCTTCCTCCAGGCTGGATTGTATGTGTTGGACATCATATTGTTGTTCTGGTTGTAGTTTCCAACATAAAAGGTAGACTCTAGGTTCTACGGACACTCAGAAGAATCATGGTTACCATTACATAAATCACAAAATGAGTCTACTACCTTGATCTCTTGTGTGTTTCTATGTCGCTGCATATTTTTAACCAAATTGGTTAATGTGGCCACTATGCTGAAATAGTATCTGACGAATCAAGTTCAATTGCCAAGGCATTTCGCCTAACTACTCCCCATCTAGTGGTTGGGAATTGATAATCATTCTTGGAAAGTCTATCCAAAATATCCCAAGCATCCTCTGGTTATTTGTCTAGAAGCATACCATTCGCTGAGGCATCTGGCATCAATCTCAACAGTGCTTTGACGGAATTGTAAAACATTGTTACTTGCATCCAATCTTTGAATCTGTGCATGGGACATTTGCGTAAAAGCTCTTTATACCATTCCCAAGCCTTGTACATGGATTCATCATCTGCCTGTCGAAAAGAAGTGATGTCATTATGCAGTTTATCAGTCATATTTGTAAAACTAAATCTGGAAAGAAAACTCCAACACATATTTGTCCAAGATTCTAAATATCCGAATATGATACTATTTAAGCATGTTTTCACCCTATCCCTTAGTGAATAGGGGAATAATTTCAGCCTTAGGACATCCTCAGGGACTCCTTGTTGCTTGAATGAATCGTAGTTTTCTAAAAATGATTTGAGATGTTATCTGGCATCCTCAGTCGCCGATCTGCCAAACTGACCAACTGTATTGATCATATTGAACATCACAAGCTTCAACTCGATGTGGGTGTTGTTGCGTGTAATAAGTGCTACGCAATTGTGCAAGTATACACGTCGCAAGTAATAAAGTGGTATGAGTAACGAGTATCGTCTCCACAGGAATTGGTTTGGGCCACTTTGCTTAAGTTACAGCACTGTGAAAAGTAAAAACATAATTGATAATAGAGTTTCTAATTAACGAGAAAACTAAGAGCAGTAAACTAAAAGAATAGATGAAACCAAATAAAAGAGGGAATAGTCGAGGTTATTGTGAGTTGAGGTGTGATGGCCGATTGGGTCGTCTTGGTAAAAGAGTGCAAGGGAAATCAGTTTCCGTGGCAACTTGCACAGCGGGGTTGCCTTGGTAACTAATCGATGGTTGCCTGGGCGACTAGCTGGGCAACTACTTAGGCGGATGGGAAGTAACTTCAAGGTTCGGCGGAGCGTTCTTCAATGGTTTCTTCTTATCCCTAAGTTGAAACTCTAGCTTTTTGTGCATGCCTTGATAATATATCCCTGCGTGAATCAAGGGTGAACAACAACCAATCTTGCGCTCCTTTTAGCCGTTGAAATCCTTAGCTTATTCCTAAGCCGGATTAATCTTCACCATCAATAGATTGAATAAAGACAATACTCGTTTGTTTCTTGAATCTAACTCTCCCGATATTAGATAAATAGATGAAGCTACGAGATCCTCTCCCAATTCACTCGCAAACAAGAATAAGAACCAAAAATGAGTAAGCCTTGGATTGAAAGTGCAAACTCTTATTACCTAAACAAAATCCAATTGTTTTTCACAACAACAAAACACAATAACCCCAACCAATCAAGTTAGTTCATGGTTGGGTTCAAAAGATATACAAAGAATAATCCCCAAACCATGAATCTAATGGAAGCAAAGAAGAAGAAGAAGAAGAAGAAATCGAACTCTCTCCCCAAGCTTTTTCCCTTATTAAAATCTCTCCCTTCTTCCCCCTTTGGAGTTGTCGAAAGTCCTCTCTTCTTGCTCACCTCTCTTTGACGGCTTGGTCCTTTAAATAGGAGATGGCTAGGTCAAAATCCTTCTTGAGGAGGAAGTTAAGTTGGAATTAAATTATCTTTAAAGAATATAATTCTTTATTATATTTAAATTCCTTCTAGAACTTCTCTTATCTTCTTGGGATTTAATTTCTCTTTAACCTCTTCATGGAAATCAAACTCCTTTGGGATTTAACTTTGCTCCACATCATCTTGGGCTTATCTAGTCATCAATTTCGACTACCATATCATCTTATTCCTTGTCGAAAATTGCCTTCGCAACTAGCTCGGCATCTCTTTCAAGCATTCCCCTCGCAACTAGCTCGGCATCTCCTTCATGCATTGCCCTGGCAACTGGTTCTAGCCTTGCTTAGGCAAGTGATTCTGCACACACACAAAAACACACCAAAGCAGCATCTTTTTCCACAAAAATCACAAAGTTATGTAATCAAGCTCAACGGTGGAAATAATACATGAATTAATGCACGAATGACTAATTATGCAACTAATATGAGCTCAAGTCTAACAATAATATGAGTAAAAAGGTGATAAAAATAGTACTTTTGAACACTTATCAGGTGTCTTGAATCTCAGGTGTGACAACTCCTGGAGTGAGACCGTCAAAATTTTGCTCTAAGTAGTATCGAATGGGTCTATTTCGTAGGATGACCGATTGTTTAGATAAGGCCACCACGCCTCTTACTGCGGCATTCTGATTGCCGTTGGTATTCAAATTTTCAATTGGATCATTAGGTGGATCTGCCATCTCTTCTCTCAACTCTCTTATTCATCTATGAAAAACACGTTCAATTTCTAGTTCGAATGGATAATCTGGTGTTGTCGGTCTTGCCTTGGTCATACACCAATGCAGAACCAAAGTTATTAGCCTCTTGAAACCGAACACAAAAATAAAATAGATAAACAAAGGTGCAAGAAAATAAAAACAAAGTCTCTATTTCCAATTCTCGACAACGGCGCCAAAAACTTATTGTGTGATTTGAGTGCAACGCAAACGGTGCAAGTATACACGTCGCAAGTAATAGTATAGTAAAGATATCGTCTCCACAGGGATTGTGAAACTCTGATTTCTAATTCATTGCAATCAAAAGAAAAATAAACGGTGATGATAGGTGTTTGGATTTAACAAGTAAAATAAATACGCAAGTAAATAAAAGAGATTGTGATCGAATAAGAGAGTACGCTGGGTTATCGTGATCCATGGTGTGGTGGTTAAATGAATAGTCTTGGCAATTGATTGCTGAGGTAACTTGGTTGCTGGGACAATTGTTCAATTGCTATAGCAATTAGTTCCTTCCTTCAAAGCTCGACAAAGCATTCTTCAATGTCTTCTTGTTATCCCTAACCCAAAGAACTGGTCAATTATGCATGCCTTGGTGATACATCCCTTCGTTAACCTTGGGTGAACAACAATCGATATTACGCTTCTATTAGCCATTGAAATCCAAATCTTGTTCCTAAGATGGATTAACCTCTATTAACGATTTGTTGAATGAAGATTATGCTCATTCATTTCTTCAACCTAACTCTCCCGAAGCTAGATAAATGGATAACTCTCATGATCCTCTCCCAATTCACTCAAAATCAAAATAAGAACCAAGAATGAACAAACTTTGAATTTAAATTGCAATCAAAACCCTAAACATCCAATCATTTTCACAACGACAAAAACCTAATAACCTAAGCCAATTTAATTTAGTTCATGGCTAGGTGTAAAAGAAATACAAAATAATAATGCCCCAACATGACTTGCGTAAAAGCAAATAAGGAAGAAGAAGAAGTTGCGATCAACCCCATTTTCTCTCTCTAGTCGGCTCCCCCTTGAAGGCTGCAATTTGGTCTCTATTTATAGGAGATTATTAGGTTAGATTTTTTGTTGATGAGGAGGAGTTTAATTTTGAATTAAATTTAATAAAAGAAATAATAAATCTCTTTTATCATTTTCCTTAAAAAATCCTCAAAAATCTAAATTTAAATCTTCATTAAATGTTGCATGGAAATCCAAATCTTTGTGATTTATCCGTTGCTTTTCGTGCTTATCTTGAATTAGGTGGACTTATGCAGTCATCGTTGGTAATCGACATGACAGAACCTTAAGAATTCTCATTAATTACGATAGCAATTCCTGCTTGCTACTGCAATCCAATCCTGCAACAAATAACACACACTAGTAGCGATTTCTCCACGAAAAGCAACAAAAATGCAAACCAGGCTCAATGATGAAGGAATCTATGGAATTATGCATGAATGACTACAAATGCAACTAAAATGAGCCTAAGTCTAACAATAATTGTGAGTAAAAGGGTAGAAAATATAGTACTTTTATACACTTAACAATACCCTAAAGTTATGTTGGCTTGAGAACTAAGAGGGAGCAAACCACGAAGACCTAAGTTAATTATTTTCTCTAAGGCAGTAGAGTGTCCTAAAATATTTCAACCTTTGGCAAAACATTGTTGCCTTAGTCTTTCTTTCTACCCTGTCATTGTATCTCTTTTTTTAACAATTATTTCGAGTTTAGTTTCAAGAGAACCTAAGTTTGTTTTGTCGAGTAGATGCATACCTCGTGTAAAGTGAAAATAAAGTTCCCTAAACTAGAGTTCAATTCCCAATCTACTTGGCATTGCTAACATGTTCGCATACAAGTTCTAAAATTCCAATTTCTTCATCAGACAGATAATCTAGAACAAATTTAACTAGGCTAGCAGTGTTGGCAAAATTAGTAGAACAATTTATTAACCGAGGCAAACAAAACCAATAGTTGTTTGGTATGCAAATTTTAGTCCTATATGTCAAACTATTCTATATGGCAAACTGAAATTTAAACATGAATGCGTGGCATACGAATGTGAGGATGCATACCCCCAAACCAAAGGTGTGCATTGTCCTCAATGCATGAAAACATCACATGTATACAAATGAAAACAATAAAATGCATGAACATGTGAATACAATAAAATGGAAATGCACAAAAGTTTTAAGGGGAAACAAACTTCCATTCGGAGGTTTCTTGGCATGTGACACATGTCTTTCTCTTGAAAAAGCTCCCACGATCAAGGGCCATATGCTTTTTTCGTTTTAGGCTGGGCTTTATTGTGGTAGTGGAAGCTCCAAGATCGTGGAGAACATCCTCAATAATCTTCACTAGCTCAAAGGTTGCCAGAACTTTGGAAGCAGATGAGGCAGGTGCAGTGGGTGTGGCAACAGCTTTGGCGTGGCTTTGGATTTCCTTCTTCTTCGGATTCTGGTAGCGTGTTTGTACAAGAAAGATTGGAAATGTGGCATCAGATTGGGTCAGGTGTGGACAGAGTGGGGATTGGTTGGCATGTCATCCTTGGCAAGGAGGTTAGAAGGGAATTTAGGGAATGTTGGCAATGTGTGGACAAACATGTCCTCAAGTGTTTTCTTTATGGCATGGTCCATGGCATGAATATACTACCAAAGCATCAAATTCTGCTCTTCGGCTTTCTCTAACTTTTGGAGGATGGCCAAATGGCATTGATATATATGAGAGAGCATTGCCACTGAACCAGCTGGCATTGGGGTCCAGGTTTTGTGTAACACCCCATCCTCGGGTTAGCTGTAACCCGGTTCAGGAGCGTACCAAAGTGAGAACAAAGCAAAATATAGGTTACTTGTCGATCACGTAACCTCGATATACATGACTTGTGACGCAAGTGACCTAAATACAACCATACAAGACATACAAGCAATCCACAATAATCAAAACAAACACATTTCGCATACTAATTTAGGTACTAATTTGTTTCATTTCATACTTATATCTTAAATTACCATTTTTCATGCTTAATTAACAAACCTATTTACATGACACATATATATTCCATTAGCAAGAACTAAGCATAATATTATTCATTCAATTAACTTACTTGCATCTCAAGATACTACTTATATAACTATTCAACAAGATCAATACAAGGATTCCTTATTCATTCGCTAGTTATAGCATATATAAGATTGGTTCATTTCATTTTATTTTCAAGTTAATAAATCAAGTAGCTTTTCTAGGCATCTACCATTTCATGTAATTACATATGCATGTTCTATACGTACCTTATCTCCACTCAATAGACATTGCCGAATCATCCAATGACCACAAGAACAAATGCATGATCATACAATTTTAGTCTAACATTTGAATTAAACAAGATTCAACAAACATTGAATTTCTTTCACAATATGCGCAACATCTTACTTATTATATACATATCAACATAGTTTATATAAATAGTTTAAGTCATAAGAGTTGGTTACATGATAGGGCCATACAAGTTATACCTAATTACAAGTCTTAAGCTCACAACAAAATGCACGATCAAGGCTACATATTACAAGTTCTAGTGCCACCAAACTAGGAGCATACAAAGAGTATGAAATCATACTTTCAAGCTTGCTTCAAACGTTGCTTGGAGTTCAAGATATCCTCTTGAAACTGTCCTTAATCTTTTATGGGATGAATGAAGAGTAGAATGGCAAGTACAAGTTATGTACTTAGTGAGGTAACACTAAGTCTAGCCAATTTCAAAACATATATATCCAAGTTTACAAGTATTTCAAATAATCAAGGTCATCACCACATGACATATACCAATCGAATGAATAGGGTAAACATAAGCAAGCTTCACATACCACACATTCAACATTGCAACATCCATCATGTATGCATATCATGCTATTCGATTTCTTGCTTAGGATGCAAGAAATCAAAAACACCAAATACCAAGTAGACATTCTTGCACAAACATCATCTATGCATTTCTTTCATGTGAAGTAACTAGTTATACAATAATTCATGTGTTATCTTTCAAGGCAAGGATGTTCATTCAAGAATCTTACAAAACAAGTAATGTTCACATCACACATCCAAAGTAAACAATGTTCATTTCAAGTTATTAATTCATCTTATAACACCCTTGGTATTTAGTTCACTAGATTATCAAATCTTCGACAATATGCACCGAAGTGCCAAAATGCACCGTAGGGCCAAAATGCACCATAGGGCCGAAATGCACCATTGTGCCAAAATGCACCGTAGTGCCAATATGCACTGTAGTGCCAAAATGAGCTCAAGATTCTAAGGCATGCCCTCCTATCTATCCAAACTAGCTAGAAAAGTTTGTTTGATTATCAATTTCATCTAAGCTTTATACAATTTATTAATCAATACTTGATTATGCCATTCATAGGCCAAGCCCTTAGGCTTATGGAGTCTTAACTCCCAAGACAAATCTATCCATGCCATTCGAATGGCATGAATACAAGGTGATACCATTTTTCATTTCATTTCAACCAGCCATGTATCAATCACAAACATATTCATATGTATGCAATGTGCGTACCTTGTTCTCCAAGCAAGCATGCCATTTCTTACATTTGGCATAAGCAATGCAACATGACAAGCATTTCATTTCATTTGCTTAACACTCAAGTAAAAAATTAGATCATGGCATCAAACAAGTTGTCATTCATATCATTCTTCCCTTAATTAGCCAAATATGTATTAGGACATGTTACATGGCAATGTAATTGAATTATTACAATAGCAAGGTTGGTTTGGACCTAAGTCTTAACCCTAAGGATAGTTACACTCACAATACTCCTAGCTAATCACTTGTCTTGTCTCCAAATCCCTTTGCCTCTTGCTTTGGGATGTCCACTATTTCCTTCCTCTTCCACAACTTGATGCACATAATGTCACACATATATAGTAGCAATGTTACCACATTTGTACCTAACATTTAGCTACTGTATTTTTGCTTTCTTTTAAGCATTTCTTACTTGTTCATCTCTATAATATATTACCTCATTTTAGAACATACTTGGACATGTTACAATGTCCCAAAACTGTTTTGGAAACAGTTTGCTTCTAGGTGCAAAAACAGTCCCAAACTGCCCAGACACTGTTGCCTGGCAGTTTGCACACTGTCCCTTTAAATGGTCATATCTTTTAATCTGTACGTCAGAATTTCGATTAATTTATACCGTGGGAAAGCTAAACAAATTGTATTTATGACCATATATTGCTTGCATTTTATTTCTTATCCAATTAATATAGTTTATTGTTCAAAGATAGGTCATTTACACTGTCTGAACAGTTTGCATTGTCCTGCTATTTCTAATTATAGTTTCCAGCATAGAACCCAGTTTTCATTTCTGTTTTCACCTAATGAAAGTAGACATACTAATGATCATGTCACTAAAATTTCAGCCCTGAATTTGATTTATACAAATTTGGTGAATTTTCAAAGTTACTGCCCAGAACAGAGCAATTCTGGGCAGATTGCACCTATTCACATTTTAATTCCTTAAATTCATTTTAACCAGTGTTTTGGCCCTATAATTCATTCATGATCATGTTCATACATGTCTTGAATATCATAATTCACCTAATAATGTTCTCTAAACATGGTATAGTCATGTTATTCCTAGTTTAATCCATTTGATCACAATTACACATCAATTCATCAACTAGGCAGTCCATTACCTAATTCAACTGGTTCAATTAGGTGTAGACACATTTTCCAGCAAGTTACCTATTAAATTCAATCTTATTTTTACCTAGCAAGATGTTCAAAATAGAGTTCTAAGTTCATTTAGTATGCTTACACAATTTCTCAATCAAAACAGTCCCTAACAAGACTGTTTTCTAACATGTTCATGTTTCCCAGATTTTCTAGCATTGGTTACTAACAATTTAGCTTGTTTAACACCTTAATTACATTACCTAATAATGATCATGTTCAATTCATTAGTTCCATAGCTCAATTACATGTTCTAACAATCCAATTCTTACAACAGCATCTAATTTCAAATTTCTAGCAACCCAATTTTGTTACACCATCACTTCAACATAAATTCCACTCTAATTCAAGTTATCCATGATACATATAAGTTCAATTTCATCATTCACTTCATTTGAAACAATCTAACAACTCAACTAAGCATTATACATCATCTAAATCAGAATTTTAAGCATGAATTTACCTTAGTAATGCTGCCACCAAGTTGAATTTAGCTCAATTTCAACTTTAGCACCATAAATCCAAGCTCTCTCTTACAAGAATCCTCTCTCCCTAATTTTTCCTCTTCAATCGGGAACTAGGAGAATGAAGAAGATGATGGTTATGTTTAATCCAAGTTAATGGATTTATGAAATGTCTAAAATATCCCTTAATCAATCATTATCTTAACTTAATCAAGGGCATTAGGGGAAATAAGGAATTTAGCATGCAATCATCATCTTTATCATTCAATTCAATGTAGTCACTTTAAATTGATCACTTATTTCATTCATTATTCTATTTTAGTCCTTTAATTTGGCATTCATATTTGTTAATTATTCAATTCAGCCCTTAATTGACTTTACTTAATTCAAGATGATTTAACTATTTAGGAATTCTAAATAGTGGTAACATTCTAAGCCTTATTTTGGGGTGTTACAATTCTCCCCCATTAAATTAAATTCATCCTCGAATTTACCTGAATCGAATAGGTGAGGATACTGTTTCGTCATGACTTCTTCAGATTCCCAGGTAGCTTCTTCCACCTTATGGTTTCTCCATAAGATCTTAACAAGGGGAACAATGTTGTTCCGAAGTTTCCTTACTTCCTGGTCAAGAATCTAAATAGGTTTTTCTTCGTAGGACAAATCAGGATTCAATTCTACTTCTTCGGGCTCAAGGATGTGTGAAGGATCAGATCAATACCTTCCGAGCATTGAAACGTGGAAGACATTGTGTATTCTATCGAACTCTCCAGGAAGAGCTAGTCGATAGGCCACTGGACCAATTCTTTCAACAACTTCAAATGGCCTGATGTATCGAGGACTAAGCTTCCCTTTTCTTCCAAATCTGAGCACTTTCTTACAATGTGAGATCTTTAGGAAGACTTTGTCTCCAATAGCATACTGGATGTCTCTCCTTTTCAAGTCAGCATACGTTTTCTGTCTATCGAAAGCCGCCTTCAATCGATCGTGAATGATCTTGATTTGTTCTTCGGTTTCCGGAAGCAATTGAGGTCCTAGAATCTTGTTATCTCCCAATTCGGTCCAGCATAGAGGAGTTCTACATCTTCTACCATATAGAGCTTCAAATGGTGCCATTTGAATAGAAGATTGATAGCTATTATTGTAGGCAAACTCTACAAGTGTAATACCTCAAAATTTTGGTTAGTGACCAAAATGAAAAAAATGAAAGTTTGGTAACCAAAATGTAAAATTAAAAAGTTTAGTGCCAAAGTGTAAAATTAAATTAGTTTAGGGACTAAATTGTAATTTTAAAAAGTTCTGTATTTGGTCCCGTAAATGAATAGTTCACTCCCAAAGAGTGGCATTTTTGTGTTACACGAATTTTTGATACGGAGTTTGTATTAAGAGCTATAAAGCGTTAAAGTTCGAGAAAATTTCCAGATACTTAGATCGAAATAAAAATTGTTAAGCGTGCTCAGAGTAGAGTAGCATTAGGATGGGTGACCTTATGGGAAGGACTCATGTCAGCATTTGAGACTGATAAAAAGGGGAATTAGTTCGAGTTGAAAATTTATTTTATGGATATCTGATCAAGGATTAGTAAGAGAAATTTATCCGATAAAGATTTCGGGTAAATTATCAGTATATTGGACCGAGTCAAAATTTCAAGATTTTGATTTTTAAAAAACTATGGAATATTTTGTATGTAAAAAATATTTACATATGGAGATCGGAATTATGAGAATTTCAGATTTCACCCGATAGTTTGGAAAGTGGAGAAATCATAGAAAGTGAATATCGGGTAATCAGATCAAATTGGAATTTTAAAGACAGTTTCAAGGATTATGGAAAACTCAAAAAATATTATTTTATGGATATTTTATTACATTTGGTTGGATTCTAACTAGATTTAATTAGATGGTGATGGAATGGCAATTTTTAAGCCTTGTTAGTAAATAAAGTATAGTTGGAGGGCAAATTGGAAATTTGCCATGGATAGCATTTTTGAAATATTTTGAAATGTTGAGGGCATTTTTAGAAAATGAAAAAACACATGGATTTAATCTTGGCCCTTGGTTTATGATAAGATTAAATTTAGCAGTTGGATTTGAAGGCTAAATTAGTAATTTTACTAATTAAATGAATTTAAAATTCATTTAATTATCGCATGTGAATTAAAAGGATAAAAGATTAACTAATTTGTTCATCTTTCTTGGGATATTTTCGAAACACAAGGGGGAAAAGGAAAGAAAATTTTCTTTGGAAAATTTGAAGGTTTTAAAGTTAGAATCAAGGTATGTTGCTTTGAAATAAATTGATCTATGCTTCATGCTCTTTCTTTCGATAGTAATATTGTATGCTATTATGAAGAATAGTTCATGTTCTAGAAGAGAGAGAAATTATAATTTCATGAACTATGTTGGAATTAAGCCTTGATTTAAGTAACTTATGTGTTGTAAACATGAAAACAAGCTTGAATTTAGTTTAATTCTATGTTCAAGGTTGTAAACCCTAACCCTAGAATTTAGGGATTTGGTTAGAGAATTTAATAAAGGATGGAAATAAATGATGTATGATATTAGAAGCCTTAATTAGATGTTAGAATAAAAAATTTCCCTTAGGAAGAATAATGGACCAATTCGGTTATAATTGGAAATAAAGGGGAAATTATTGTGAAAAATATTCTAGCATTCTAAATGATGAGATTTTGATCAAATTAGCTTGATTTGATAATTTAGGACCAAAATGGAAATATTGGAATGTAAGGGACCCTTTCGGTCAAAGAAGAAAAAATATAAGAAATTATGGAAAGTTTCCATAAAATTGGATATGATGAAATTATGATTTTACAAGCTTTAAAATGTAATTTGGACCATTTTAGATGTTTGTAAAAACATAAGGATCAATTTGGAAAGATTGGGGACCAATTCGACATTTTGGAGAAAATTAAGGACTAAAGTGAAAAATTGTTTTCATAGAATCTTTATTCTTACATTATTATTAGAATGAAGTTTTGATCATTCTTTGATTAAAATTTAACAAAAATTCAAGGTGTTAAAGGTATAATGACTTATGTCATGGAACTAAGATTGGACAGTTATAGGAATAATTGTAGGAAAATTATTCCTATTGTATTTATGTGTTAGTATGATTCTAACATATAATTTGAAATGTATATGTGGCCTGTTAATACACATGTAGATCGTAATCAAAACTGAGATCGAGATAACAATCGAGGAAAGGACATAGATCAAAGCTGAAGCTTAGTGAGGCTAAGTACATATTGGCAATTTATAAAGTCTCAAGGTGAGTGCATTTTTATGCATGGATAATATTATGATTATCATTTGGAAGACTTGTGATAAGTCTACCTTATTAATAATTAATTGATAATTATATGTTTATATCATGAACTTATATTTGACATATTGAGAATTGTCAAAAGAAGAACTATGATGCATTTGATCACTAAATATACCAGATATGTATGGTTATGTTATATTTAGGGTATGAATTGCCTAGTATTTAATTATATTGCCATGGATGAATCGAATATGGAATTGGAAAGTATGCCCAAATAGGTGAGGTATAAAGTATAGTTGGCATGCATAGAGTCCAGCGGTTTAACACTTCGGTGCGGTTTATTAACACTTAGGTGTGGTTCTTTAGCACTTATGTGCGGTCTCTTAGCACTTCGGTGCAGTTTATTATCACTTTGGTGCGGTTTTGACTCGTGTACTCAAGTCCTCAAACTATGTTGGGCAATAATCTATTTGGTAATAAATGGTCAATAAATTAGAGAGTAAGTGAACTCTCGGATAATGGCAATAAATAGTTAATAAATTAGAGAGTAAGTGAACTCTCGGATAATGGTAATAAATGATTAATAAATTAGAGAGTAAGTGAACTCTTGGATAATGGTAATAAATGGTTAATAAATTAGAGAGTAAGTGAACTCTCGGATAATGGTAATAAATGGTTAATAAATTAGAGAGTAAGTGAACTCTCAGATAATGGCAATAAATGGTTAATAAATTAGAGAGTAAGTGAACTCTCGAATAATGGTAATAAAATTAGAGAGTAAGTGAAAACTCGGATAATGGCAATAAATGGTTAATAAATTAGAGAGTAAGTGAACTCTCGGATAATGGTAATAAATGGTTAATAAATTAGAGAGTAAGTGAACTCTCGGATAATGGTAATAAATGGTTAATAAATTAGAGAGTAAGCGGACTATCATATAATGGTAATAAATGATAAATAATTTAGAGAGTGGGTAAACTCTCGGATAATGGCAAGGATAATAATAGGATTTATGAATCCAGATTATATTATGTTAATTTGATTAACATAAGGGAAATAAAGGAATAGTGATCAAACTGCATGTTTATTATATTATTGATATAATTCAAGCATGTTGATTAATATTAAATAGTTATAATGCCTCACTAAGTATATACTTAGCGTGTGATGATTTTTCACGCGTAGGTGGGAAACATGGGTTGGAGTAAGGAGTAAGGCATCATTATCAAATAAGGATATTACACAATATTGGTAACTACATCTTTGATGTATTTTGATATTTTCTAGTTGCCATGTATGGATGAATATTAGCTCTTTTAAACTAGTCTAGATGTGGATTGTAATATTAACATCTAGATAAGTGATTAATATATGATGTTGGATTTTATTAGACTTGATGTTAGTTTAAGGAAATTGGTAGTAAAGAAAATCGGGTAAGACTACAAAAAAAATTAGAGTAATCAAAACGATTTTTGTTTTAGGCAGTTTTTAGGCAGCTTTGTTAATCGTAGAGTATAGTTATGAATTACCAAGTTGCTGCCTGAAATCAGGGTCTATCTGATGGATTAAAAATTAGAAATAAATTTTACGCGATTTAAAGGAAGTATTTAAAATCGACATTTTGATTTGTATGAATAGCATAAAATGTGGTTTAAACATCATGTAACACTCTATACTAGTATTGGGTAATAAGAACTGGTAAAGGTGTTACATTTAATGGCATCAGAGCTACAAGTTTAGTCGGTTCTAGATAGTAAATGAGTCTTTCTAGAAAGTCAGAGTTATATACATGCCACTAGGATATCTAAAAATTACTGATATTATGTAGGATTATGATGATGTCTGATGTTGAGTAGACTACTCCTTACTTATTTTAGATAATCGTGACATGATCAGATGTCGGGTTATCGAAAATCCTGACAGGTTGTTGAGCAGGATGCGCCTGCTCGAAGCGGAAGTAATGAGGTGTATCAGAATCCACCTCAGGTTCAGCAAAATGTAGAGCAACAGGCTCGGGAACAAAGAAATATGGCGGTACAAGATCAAGGCTTTACTTTTGTAGCCTTTGAGGAAATTCCTAAATCGGCAGGCACCAGTATCAGTCCCAAAGGAATTAAGGAAAATTGGGCACCAAAATTTTGAGGTGATACTAGTGCATATCCTTTGGTTGCCGATTATTGGTTAAATGATATAAAGATCATGTTAAATAGGATTCCTTGTGATAATCAAGGAAAACTGGAAGAAGTAGTATCTCTATTGGTGGAACAAGCCAGCGTATGGTGGAACGTGATAACTGCACAAGTACCTCAAGAATGGATTACTTGGGAATTCTTTCTACAAGAATTTAAGGAAAATATATTGGAGATGTATTTGTCGAGGAAATGAGACAACAATTTCGGTAGTTGAAACAGTATGGCAGATCGGTTATGAATATGAATGCGAGTTCAATAGATTAAACCGATTTGCAACGAAGTTTCTTCCAACCGAGAAGTCCAGAATAGACATATTTATAGTTGGGTTGGATCCTCAATATAAAAAGATTTTGGTTTCTCGTAACTTTACTTCATTTCAAGAAGTGGTAAATCGAGCCAAGGCTATGGAGAAAGTCGACCTCGAGGAAAAAGGTGAAAAGCAGATTCAGACCAGAAAAAGGTCTAGAGGTTCATTTGATGCATCATTATCTAAACGCAGTAAAGGAATGCCACAATAGTATCCTGCAACATCAGCCACTTTAGTTAAGAAGGGGTATGCAAAAAAAAATCGAAGCAATCCCAGAAGAGTATTATGGGTACTCAAGATTTTGGAATTCGCCCTATTACAGAATGCGAGCATTGTAACAAAAGGCATCATGGTCAGTGCTGGTTGAGTGTGGCATGTTTCTATTGTGGGCAAGCTGGTCATTTCAAGAAGAATTGTCCAGAACTTCACCCAAATCAGCCTATTGTAGCACATCAGGTGGGTAAAGGAAATAAAGGTAGTAACCCGAGAACATCTGCATTTACGCCTAATCGAGAGAGCAAGGCTACAGCTCAGGTATACCACATCAAAACTGTTAAAGATCAAGATGATGCAGAGATCGTAGCAGGTATGATCGAACTCTTTGACATACCTATCTTTACATTGATTGATCTAGGCTCTACTCATTCTTACATTAGTTCTAAAATAATACTCAAAAGAAATATCCCAATGGAACCAATTTTGAATAAAGTAGTTACCGTCAATCTAATAGGACAAAGTGCCAAAGTGAGTCGAATATGCAAGAAATGTCCAAAGATAGCGTTCAGAATCAAATATGGGCATTATGAGTTGTAGTAATGCCCTTCAAACTTACAAATGCACCGGTGGCATTTAAGGATTTAATGAATCAAATCTTCTAGCTGTATATGGAATTGATTTTTTGTAGTATTTGTTGATAATATATATTGGTTTATTTGAAAACCAAGGAGGAGTATGATACTCATCTTCAAGTAGTTCTCCAGATCCTATGAGAAAACAAGTTGTGTACAAAGCTGTCAAAATGTGAAATTTTGGTTATTGGAAGTAATTTTCCATGGGCATATAGTTTCAGCCGAAGGAATTTGAGGTGAACTTAAGAAGGTTCAAGTAATCATTGAATGGAAAGTTCCTAAGAATATCCCGGAAGTAAGAAGTTTCTTAGGATTAGTTGGTTATTATTGGCAGTTTGTGAATTTTTTTTTCAATGATTACCCATCCGATAAAAAGCTGTTAATAAAGGATACGCCTTTCGTTTTGAATGGAAAAGTAAACTCAGTCCAAGGTTTATTGACCTTTATAAAATACTAAAGAGAGTTGGATTAGTGGCATGATAGCATTGCCACCCGAGATGAATCAAATTCATGATGTATTTCATGTATCCATGTTAGAGAGGTATATATCACATCTTTTGCATGTCATTACACTGGAAGAAATTGAAATTTAATTGGATTTGACATATGAAGAAAAACCTATGAGGATCTTAGCTGTGCAAGAAAAGTAGTTGAGAAATAAAAAAAGGATTCCTCTAGTCAAAGTTTTATAGAGAAATCACAAAATAGAGGAAACTACTTGGGAATTCAAGGAATCAATAAAAAAATGACATCTGTATCTTTTTGAACTTAGTACACAAGGAAAATCCGAGGACGAATTTTCTTAAGGGGAGAATTGTAATACCTCAAAATTTTGGTTATTGACCAAAATGAATAAAATGAAAGTTTGGTAACCAAAATGTAAAATTTAAAAAGTTTGGTGCCAAAGTGTAAAATTAAAAAGGTTTAGGGACTAAATTGTAATTTTAAAAAGTTATGTATTTGGTCCCGTAAATGAATAGTTCACCCCCAAGATTTATTAAATTGTAATTTAATAAAGGATGTAAATGAATGATTTATGATATTAGAAGCCTTAATTAGATGTTAGAATAAAAAAATTCCCTTAGGAAAAACAATGGACCAATTCGGTTAGAATTGGAAATAAAGAGGAAATTATTGTGAAAATTATTCTAGCATTAGAAATGATGAGATTTTGATCTAATTAGCTTGATTTTATAATTTAGGACCAAAATGGAAATATTGGAATGTAAGGGACCATTTCGGTCAAAGAAGAAAAATTAGAAGAAATTATGGAAAATTTTCCATAAAATTGGATATGATGAAATTATGGTTTCACAAGCTTTAAAGTGTCATTTAGGCCATTTTAGAAGTTTGTAAAAACATAAGGATCAATTCGGAAAGATTGGAAAGGTTGGGGACCAATTCGGCATTTTGGAGAAAATTAAGGACTAAAGTAAAAAATTGTTTTCACAGAAGCTTTATGCTTAAATTGTTATTAGAATGAAAATTTGATCATTCTTTGATTAGAAGTTGAGGAAAATTCAAGGTCTTAAAGGTATAATGACTTATGTCATGGAACTAAGATTGGACAATTATAGGAATAATTGTTGGAAAATTATTCCTATTGTATTTATGTGTTAGTATGATTCTAACATATAATTTGAAATGTATATGTGGCCTGTTAATATACATGTAGATCGTGATTAAAACCGAGATCGAGCTAACAATCGAGGAAAGGACATAGATCAAAGCTGAAGCTTAGTGAGGCTAAGTACATATTGGCAATTTATAAAGTCTCAAGGTGAGTGCATTTTTATGCATGGATAATATTATGATTATCATTTGGAAGACTTGTGATAAGTCTACCTTATTAATAATTATTTGATAATTATATGTTTATATCATGAACTTATATTTGACATATTGTTCATCTCTATAGTGTTTTTACCTCATTTTAGAACATAACTGGACATGTTACAATGTCCCAAAACTGTTTTGGAAACATTTTGCTTCTAGGCGCAAAAACAGTCCCAAACTGCCTAGGACACTACTGTTAGGCAGTTTGCACACTGTCCCTTTAAATGGTCATATCTTTTAATCCGTACGTCGGAATTTCAATTAATTTATACTGTTGGAAAGCTAACAAAATTGTCTTTATGACCATATAAGGATTTCATTTTATATCTAAGGCAATTAATACAGTTTATTGTTCAAAAACAGGGCATTTACACTGTCTTGACAGTTTGCATTGTCCAACTATTTATAATTACAGTTTCCAGCATAGGACCTAGTTTTCAGTTCTGTTTTCACCAAATGGAAGTAGACATACTAAGTATCATGTCACTAAAATTTCATCCCTGAATTTGATTTATACAAATTTTGGTGAATTTTCAAAGTTACTGCCAAGAATAGAGCAATTCTGGGCAGATTGCACCTATTCACATTTTAATTCCTTAAATTCATTTTAACCAATGTTTTGGCCATATAATTCATTCATGATCATGTTCATACATGTCTTGACTATCATAATTCACCTAACAATGTTCTCTAAATAGGGCATAGTTGATAAGTGTTCAAAAGTACTATTTTTATTACCCTTTTTACTCATATTATTGTTAGACTTAAGCTT
This sequence comes from Hibiscus mutabilis, assembly GCA_019671005.1. Lineage (NCBI taxonomy): Eukaryota > Viridiplantae > Streptophyta > Magnoliopsida > Malvales > Malvaceae > Hibiscus > Hibiscus mutabilis. The sequence continues at coordinate 25,887,924 of CM033735.1, read as the reverse complement.
ATATTAGTTGCATAATTAGTCATTCATGCATTAATTCATGTTTCTTTCCACCGTTGAGCTTGATTACATAACTTGGTGATTTTTGTGGAAAAAGATGCTGCTTTGGTGTGTTTTTGTGCGTGTGCAGAATCACTTGCCTAAACAAGGCTAGAATCAGTTGCCAGGGCAGTGCATGAAGGAGATGTCGAGCTAGTTGCCAGGGCAATGCATGAAGGAGACGCCGAGCCAGTTGCCAGGGCAGTTGTCGACAAAGAATAAGGTGATATGATAGTCGAAATTGATGACTAGACAAGCCCAAGATGACGTGGAGCAAAGCTAAATCCCAAAGGAGTTTGATTTCCATGAAGAGGTTAAAGAAGAATTAAATTCCAAGAAGATAGGAGAAGTTCTAGAAGGAATATAATTATAATAAAGAATTATACTTTAAAGACAATTTAATTCCAACTTAACTACCTCCTCAAAGAAGGACTTTGACCTAGCCCTATAAATAGATCACCAAGCCGTCAACTGCAAGGGGAGGAAGAGGAGGGAAAATTTCGACAACCCCATAGAGCAAGTGGAGAGAATTTTCGACAGGCATCTAGGTCAAGGAGATTTCGACAAGCTTCATCCTTCATCTTTTTCTTTCTTGTTCAATTAGGTTCATGCTAGGGATTATTTATCTTGTGTTTCTTTGGAACCTAGCCATGAACTAAATCTATTTGGCTATGGTTATTGTGTTTTGTGGTTGTGAGAAACTACTGGATTTTGTTTAGGTAATAAGAGTTTGCACTTTTCTATTCAAGGTTTATTCATTCTTGGTTCTTATTCTTGTTTGCGAGTGAATTGGGAGAGGATCTCGTAACTTCATCTATTTATCTAATATCGGGAGAGTTATGATAAGTGTTCAAAAGTACTATTTTTATTACGCTTTTTACTCATATTATTGTTAGACTTAAACTCATAGTAGTTGCATAATTAGTCATTCATGCATTAATTCATGTTTCTTTCCACCGTTGAGCTTGATTACATAACTTGGTGATTTTTGTTGGAAAAGATGCTGCTTTGGTGTGTTTTTGTGTGTGTGCAGGATCACTTGCCAAAGCAAGGCTAGAGCTAGTTGCCAGGGCAATGCATGAAGGATATGCCGAGCTAGTTGCCAGGGCAATGCATGAAGGAGACGCTGAGCCAGTTGCCATGGCAATTGTCGACAAAGAGAATATGCAATAGGGATGTCGAAATTAATGACTATACAAGCCCAAGATGACGTGGAGCAAAGCCCAAATCCAAAGGAATTTGATTTCCATGCAGAGATTAAAAAAGGATTAAATTCCAAGAAGATAGGATAAGTTCTAGTAGGAATAAAATTATAATAAAGAATTATATTCTTTAAAGATAATTTAATTCCAACTCAAACTCCTCCTCAAATAAGGACTTTGGCCTAGCCCTATAAATAGCAAGGAGATTTCGACAATCCAGAGGGAGAGCATTAGGGGAATTTCGACAACTCCATAGAGAGCAAGAGGAGAGGATTTTCGACAACTCCAAAGGGCAAGAAGGAAGAGATTTCGACAAGATAGCAAGGAGGGAGAGAGTTCGATTTCTTCTTCTTCTTTGCTTCCATTAGATTCATGGTTTGGGGATTATTCTTTGTATATCTTTTGAACCCAACCATGAACTAACTTGATTGGTTGGGGTTATTGTGTTTTGTTGTTGTGAGAAACAATTGGATTTTGTTTAGGTAATAAGAGTTTGCACTTTTCTATTCAAGGTTTACTCATTCTTGGCTTTTATTCTTGTTTGCGAGTGAATTGGGAGAGGATCTCGTAACTTCATCTATTTATCTAATATCGGGAGAGTTAGATTCAAGAAACGAATGAGTATGGTCTTTATTCAATCTATTGATGGTGAAGATTAATCCGGCTTAGGAATAAGTTAAGGATTTCAACGGCTAAGAGGAGCGCAAGATTGGTTGTTGTTCACCCTTGATTCCCGCAGGGATTTATTATCAAGGCATGCACAAGTAGCTAGAGTTTCAACTTAGGGATAAGAAGAAACAATTGAAGAACGCTCTGCCGAAACTTGAAGGTTGCTGCCCAGACGCCCAAGTAGTTGCCCAGGCAACCATCGATTAGTTGCCAAGGCAACCCCGTTGTGCAAGTTGCCACGGCAACTGTGTTGCCCGTGCACTCTTTTACCAAGACGATCCAATCGGCTATCACACCTCAACTCACGATAACCTGGCCTATTCTCTCTTTTTCTTTCATTTATTCTTTTAGTTTATTGCTTTTACTTTTCTCGTTAATTAAAACCTCTATTATCAATTGTGTTTTTATTTTCACAGCGCAGTAACTTAAGCAAAGTGGCCCAAACCAATCCCTGTGGAGACGATACTCGATACTCATATCACTTTATTACTTGCGACGTGTATACCTGCACATTTGCGTAGCACTTATCACACGCAACAAGTTTTTGGCGCTGTTGCCGGGGATTTGCAATTGGTGTTAGTTGTTTTTGTTATTGCATTTTTTTCTCTTAGTTTTACTAACTTTTCTTTTTGTTTGTTTTATCAAAAAAAATTATTAGGTGCGCTACAAGTTAAGGGACATCAACATGTCGTGAAATAAAAGCTGATCTATTCGAGAGATGATGTTGGAAGATATGAATCAATCGAATCAAGAGTTTCTTGCACCCTTTGATGATTACCTATACCAACCGAGAAAAGCCCAAAGAACTTATTCCATGGAAAAATCTTGTGCTATGTGTGGAGAACATCATGTGTTTGAAAATTGCCCTCACATTTTCGGTGCATATAACTACATGGAGGACCATAGAGGGAACCAGCAGCAAAACTCTTCATGGTATGGTCAAAAAGCTCAAAATTGTTTTTACCATAACAATTTTGCCGCAGCAACAGATATGCCATGGCAATGTAGTCCTTTTCAAGAGCATTCCAATTCCTTGGAGGAAACGTTACTAGCTTCATTGGCTAGACTTGACGGATCAATTGAAGAGATTCGAGAGCTATCAAAATCTATGGATACGAGGATAGCTCAGTGGGATGCAACCTTAGGGAATTCAGAAGATCAATTGGGGAGATCCACATATGTCATGGATAACATGCACCAACAATTCATTCCTAGGGATACTGACGTCCCAAGGCAAGAGGATAAGGAGCAATACAAAGAAATCTCTCCGATGTGTGAGGAACAACTAGAACCTCAAAGTCAAGAGGATGCCAATGAGAGAGTCTTCCCAACACATGATGAGCTTGAACAACAAATTGCCTCGGCAATGATTGAGGAGCCTGAACAGAGCAATGCCGCAACAACACTCGGTGAAGCTGAGAACAACAATACTAAAGCAAATTCTGAGGAACCTGATGCCCAGAAAGTTATAACGTTGATGTTGAAGCAGGAATGTGTATATTGCTCTCATCTACAATTGCCACGGCAATTACACGACCACATGCAAGATCAACGAGATGATAATACTTTGCCAATGGAATATGAGCAGGTAATAGTTGGACCTTTTGAATTCTTTAAAAACTCACCTCGTCCATTGCAGGTATGTCTTGAGGAACCGAGGTTGGTAGATTTGAAGCCATCGAAATCTCTACTGATGGAGATGTTTGAGAGGCCAAAAGAAAAAGGTGTTTGGATTCATAAAGCTCTTCAGAAAATTGATTCTTCCCTCGACTTAAAGCAAAATTTGACAACTGATTACCACGGCAATTGGCTTGAGCAGCAATTGCCACGACAACAAAGGCTACATCCAACCATGATAGAAGTCGACAAGAATGAGGTAATTGAATGGTTGAGAATGGATATAATTTTTTCCATTAATATATTTGTGCCTTCAGGAATAGTAGCAAGGTGGAGAGTATACATGGACTACAAGCGAACAAAGAAGAAAGACACCTCCACCGTGGTAATGCAAAAGGGTCAACTTATAAGAAGTATCGGAAACGACTCTCCTCAAGTGTTCTCAGATATGCAGTAACATTAGAAGTGGTCAACTTAGGAGATGCATGAGCATGCTCTCCTTTCAATATTTACTTTTTCTTTTTATTTTTATTTTCATTTTTATTTTTAGGAGATATTTTATTTTTCTTCATTATCATTAGTTTTCAGGTTTTCTTTGTTTTCTTTTTCACAACAAGACTCACAACTACTATGCTAAGGAAATTCACTGCCGACTACTTGCCACAGCAACCACAACAAAAACTGGTGATGCCCAGGCAACAACAATTGCTTCGGCAACTACTGATGCCCATGCAAGTGAACCTGTATCGGCAAACATGGATCAAATCAAGGCAATGCTATTCACGCGGCACCAGCATTCAACCACCGACTAAAAAAATGAATCAAGAAAACGACACGAAAGAAACTTATCACTCGAGGTGACGACCTCTCCGACTAACTCATTTCATTTAGTTTCTTTTAAATTTTATTTCACTCTTACATGCATTGAGGACAATGCTTCTCTCGAGTTTGGGGGGTGTTGGTTTCTAGTTAGCTTCATGTTTAGTTGCATTCATTTTTAGCAATCACATATAGGTTGCATATGTTACTTGCCATTCCTTTAATTGGATTTAATTGCTTAAGACTTGTTGAATACCGAATGATGAATTTTCGCCACTGCACTTAATTGAAAATACCTTTAATTTTAGGATTGCATGAAAAGAACTTAGAATTTTACTATGATGCTGAATTTTTTTACACGGTTGTGGGTTGTTGATTGAAAGAAACTTAGTGAACTTAGGTTGCTTAAAATTTGGGTAAATTTAAAAGTTAATTTCTTACTAGAGGTGCCCAAAACTGGCTCTAGTAGTAAATGCACTTTCTTGCTAGAGGTGCCCGAAATTGGCTCTAGTAGTTAATACACATTAAAGAATCGCTAGAGGTGCTCGAAATTGGCTCTAGTCGACTAAAATAAAATGAGAAATTGCTTACTTTACTAAAGGTGCCCGAAATTGGCTCTAGTGAAAATTAAAATAAATGCCCCAGTAATTAAATTGATAAAAACCTACTATTCACATAGAATCTTGAAAATCAACTTGTACACAACTACGCACACACATTGTCACGAGCACTATAGTTTGGTTCCGGCTAATTTTTGTGTTATCCGAAAAATTAAAAGGTGATCATACTTTGTGCTACGGTTCCGAGGTTTGAATTCAAGTTTGAAGCATGTCTTTGATGATTAAAGTCTTGGCAGGTAATTGTTAGTTTGCATTGCTTGAGGACAAGCAATAGTTTGAGTTTAGGGGCGTGATAAGTGTTCAAAAGTACTATTTTTATTACCCTTTTTACTCATATTATTGTTAGACTTAAGCTCATAGCAGTTGCATAATTAGTCATTCATACATTAATTCATGTTTCTTTCCACCGTTGAGCTTGATTACATAACTTGGTTATTTTTGTGGAAAAAGATGCTGCTTTGGTGTGTTTTTGTGTGTGTGCAGGATCACTTGCCAAAGCAAGGCTAGAGCTAGTTGCCAGGGCAATGCATGAAGGATATGCCGAGCTAGTTGCCAGGGCAATGCATGAAGGAGACGCCGAGCCAGTTTCCATGGCAATTGTCGAAAAAGAGAAAATGCAATAGGGATGTCGAAATTAATGGCTATACAAGCCCAAGATGATGTGGAGCAAAGCCCAAACCCAAAGGAATTTGATTTCCATGCAGAGATTAAAGAAAAATTAAATTCCAAGAAGATAGGAGAAGTTCTAGTAGGAATAAAATTATAATAAAGAATTATATTCTTTAAAGATAATTTAATTCCAACTCAAACTCCTCCTCAAAGAAGGACTTTGGCCTAGCCCTATAAATAGCAAGGAGATTTCGACAATCCAGAGGGAGAGCATTAGGGTAATTTCGACAACTCCATAGAGAGCAAGATGAGAGGATTTTCGACAACTCCAAAGGGCAAGAAGGAAGAGATTTCGACAAGATAGCAAGGAGGGAGAGAGTTCGATTTCTTCTTCTTCTTTGCTTCCATTAGATTCATGGTTTGGGGATTATTCTTTGTATATCTTTTGAACCCAACCATGAACTAACTTGATTGGTTGGGGTTATTGTGTTTTGTTGTTGTGAGAAACAATTGGATTTTGTTTAGGTAATAAGAGTTTGCACTTTTCTATTCAAGGTTTACTCATTCTTGGCTTTTATTCTTGTTTGCGAGTGAATTGGGGGAGGATCTCGTAACTTCATCTATTTATCTAATATCGGGAGAGTTAGATTCAAGAAACGAATGAGTATGGTCTTTATTCAATCTATTGATGGTGAAGATTAATCCGGCTTAGGAATAAGTTAAGGATTTCAACGTCTAAGAGGAGCGCAAGATTGGTTGTTGTTCACCCTTGATTCGCGCAGGGATGTATTATCATGGAATGCACAAGTAGCTAGAGTTTTGACTTAGGGATAAGAAGAAACCATTGAAGAACGCTCTGCCAAACCTTGAAGGTTGTTGCCCAGACGCCCAACTAGTTGCCCAACTAGGTGCCCAGGAAACTATCGATTAGTTGCCAAGGCAACCCCGTTGTGCAAGTTACCACGGCAACTGAGTTGCCCGTGCACTCTTTTACCAAGACGATCCAATCGGCTATCACACCTCAACTCACGATAACCTGGCCTATTCTCTCTTTTTCTTTCATCTATTCTTTTAGTTTATTGCTTTTACTTTTCTCGTTAATTAAAACCTCTATTATCAATTGTGTTTTTATTTTCACAGTGCAGTAGCTTAAGCAAAGTGGCCCAAACCAATCCCTGTGGAGACGATACTCGATACTCATATCACTTTATTACTTGCGACGTGTATACTTGCACATTTGCGTAGCACTTATCACACGCAACAAGTTAGATTCAAGAAACGAATGAATATAATCTTTATTCAATCTATTGATGGTAAAGATTAATTCAGCTTAGGAATAAGTTTAGGATTTCAACGGCTAAGAGGAGCGCGAGATTGGTTGTTGTTCACCCTTGATTCACGTAGGGATGTATTATCAAGGCATGCACAAGTAGCTAGAGTTTTGGCTTAGGGGTAAGAAGAAACCATTGAAGAACGCTCTGCCGAACCTTGAAGGTTGCTGCCCAGATGCCCAAGTAGTTTCCCAACTAGTCGCCCAGGCAACCATCGATTAGTTGCCAAGGCAACCCCGTTGTGCAAATTGCCACGGCAACTGAGTTGCCCGTGCACTCTTTTACCAAGATGATCCAATCGGCTATCACACCTCAACTCACGATAACTTGGCCTATCTCCCTCATTAGATCTCATTTATTCTTTTACTTTATTGCTTTCTAGATTAGTTATTAGTTAAAACTCCTATAATCTTCTATTTGTGTTTTTACTTTTTACAGTGCAAGAGACTAGATTCTTGAAGTGGCACCAATCCCTGTGGAGACGATATCTTTTATACTATAACATGCAACGTGTATACTTGCACAATTGTGTAGCACTTATTACGCGCAACAAGTTTTTGGCATCGTTGCCTGGGATTGGCAATTGGTGTTAGTTGTTTTTGTTATTGCATTTTTTTCTCTTAGTTTTACTTACTTTTCTTTGTGTTTGTTTTATCCAAAAAAAATTAGGTGCGCTACAAGTTAAGGTACATCAACATGTCGGGAAATAAAAGCCAATCTATTCTAGAGATGATGTTGGAAGATATGAATCAATCCAATCAAGAGTTTCTTGTACCCTTTGATGATTACCTATACCAACCGAGAAAAGCCCAAAGACTTATACCGTGGAAAAAATCTTGTGCTATGTGTGGAGAACATCATGTGTTTGAAAATTGCCCTCACATTTTCGGTGCATATAACTACATGGAGGACCATAGAGGGAACCAGCAGCAAAATTCTTCATGGTATGGTCAAAAAGCTCAAATTTTTTTTACCATAACAATTTTGCCGCAACAACAGATATGTCATGGCAATGTAGTCCTTTTCAAGAGCATTCAAATTCCTTGGGGGAAACGTTACTAACTTTCTTGGTTAGACTTGACGGATGAATTAAAGAGATTCGAGAGCTATCAAAATCTATGGATACAAGGATAGCTTAGTGGGATGCTACCTTAGGGGATTCAAAAGATCAATTGGGAAGATCCACATATGTCATGGATAACATGCACCAACAATTCATTCCTAGGGATACTGACGTCCCAAGGCAAGAGGATAAGGAGCAATGCAAAGAAAGCTCTCTGATGTGTGGGGAACAACTAGAACCTCAAAGTCAAGAGGATGCCAATGAGAGAGACTGCCCAACACATGATGAGCCTGAACAATAAATTGCCTCGGCAATGATTGAGGAGCCTGAACAGAGCAATGCCACGACAACACTCAGTGAAGCTAAGAATAACAATACTACAACAAATTCTGAGGAACCTGATGCCCAGAAGGTTACAATGGTGATGTTGAAGCAAGAATATGTAGATTGCTCACATCTACAATTGCCACGGCAATTACACGACCACATACAAGATCAACGAGATGATAATACTTTGCCAATGGAATATGGGCAGGTAATGGTTGAACCTTTCGAATTCTTTAAAAACTCGCCTCGTCCTTTGTAGGTATGTCTTGAGGAACTGATGTTGTTAGATTTGAAGCCATCAAAATCTCTACTGATGGAGATGTTTGAGAGGCCAAAAGAAAAAGGTGCTTGGATTCGTAAAACTTTTAAGAAAATTGGTTCTTCCCTTGACTTACAGCAAATTTTGGCAACTGATTGGCACGACAATTAGCTAGAGCAGCAATTGCCACTACAATGAAGGCTACATCCAACCATGATGGAGCCCGACGAGAATGAGGTAATTAAATGGTTGGATGTTGATATAATTTTTCCTATTAATATATTTGTGCCTTCAGGAATAGTAGCAAGGTGGAGGGCATGCATGGACTACAAGGGAACACGAAAGAAAGACACGTCTACCATGGTAACGCAAAAGGGAGTAGCTGCGAGCACATTGGCCCAACTCTTTTTGGGCAATATTGTCACCCGATGGAGGGTGAGGATGGACTATAAGAAGTATCAGAAACGACTCTCCTCAAGTTTTCTCAAATATGCAGTAACATTAGAAGATGCATGATGGCACTCTTTTCAGACATGGTCGAAGACTTCCTTGAGATCTTTATGGATGATTTTTTTGTTTTTGGTAGTGACTTCGACAGTTGCCTCGGCAATTTAGAGAATGTGTTGGCAAGATGTGAAGAAACTAATTTAGTCCTTAATTGGGAGAAGTGCCATCTTATGGTAGATGAAGGAATAGTGCTCGACCACAAGATTTCATCCAAGGGAATTGAAGAAGACAAAGCCAAGGTGGACGTGATCGAAAGGTTACCCCCACCAAGATAAAGTCTTCCATTTTGATGATTCTTGCACCTAAGCATTTGAAACCCTAAAGGAAAATCTTGCCTCGACAACCCTTGATGCCGCAGCAGCTCTTGACGCGCACGCCTCGGCAACTCCAGACGTGCACGCCTCGACAACCATGGATGTGCATGCCTCAGCAACCCTCGACGCTGCAGCAGCTCTTAACGCGTATGCCTCGGCAAAACCCAGACGCGCACGCCTCGATAACCCTCGATGCCGCAGCAACCCTTGACGCCTCGGCAACCATAGATGTGCATGCCTCGCTAACCCTCGACGTCGTAGCAGCTCTTGACGTGCACGCATCGGCAACTCCAGGCGCGCATGCCTCGGTAACCACTGATACATACGCCTCGGTAACCATGGACGCGTATGCCTCGGCAACTCTAGACACACACGACTCGGCAATCTTAGGAGAAGTTGCCACGGTAGCACATGCCTCGGCAATACCCAGATCAGGTTATACACCGATGTGTCCCTGAAGAGGAGCAACAGAATGTACTCCAACAATGCCATTCTTCACCCTATGGAGGATATTTTGGAGGAACTTGTAGCGCAGCCAAAGTTTTTTCAATTCGATTTGTATTGGCCAACACTGTACAAAGAAGCCCAAGAGTTTTATAAGCAATCTGATCGTTGCCAGAGGACGGCCAATATCTCCACAAACCAATGGGCAAGCAGAAATTTCCAACCGGGAATTGAAGGGTATACTCGAGAAAGTTGTAAATCCCTCTATGAAGGATTGGTCAGCAAGACTATATGACACACTTTGGGCATATCGCTTTGCATTCAAAACACCCTTAGGTATGTCCCCCTTCCGACTTGTCTATGGAAAAACATGCCATCTACCGGTGGAAATCAAACACAAGGCATATTGGGCAATCAAGACCGTGAATATGGATTAGGAAAGTGCCGGGCAAAAGCATTTGTTGGACCTCAACTAGATAGAAGAATTCTGTGCACTCGCCTATAACAATGCACGAATCTACAAGTAAAAAACAAAGCAATGGCATGACAAGAAACTATTACCGCGGCAATTCATGCCAGGGCAACTAGTTCTCTTATTCAAGTCTCGGCTGAAACTTTTCCCGGGAAAACTAAAATCAAGACAATCAAGTCCGTTACCGACGAACATGAATTCAAAGTTAACGGACAAAGATCGAAGCACTACAACGGTGCCCATGTAGAATGTAACAAAGAAGTTGACACCTTAGGAGATGCATGAGCATGCTCTCCTTTCAATATTTTCTTTTTGTTTTTCTTTTATTTTTATTTTTATTTTTACAAGATATTTTATTTTATTTTTCTTCATTATCTTTAGTTTCCAGGTTTTCTTTGTTTTCTTTTCTTTTCCACAACAAGACTCACAACCAACATGCTAAGGAAATTCACTATCGACTACTTGCCACGACAACCGCAATAGAGGACGCCCCTGCAACTACCTCAGCAGTAGCCACGACATAGAAACTGTCGATGCCCAGGCAACAACAATGGCTTCGGCAACTTCTGATGCCCAAACATGGATCAAATCAATGCAATGCTATTCACGTGGTACCAGCCACAAGCATTCAACCACCGACCGGAAAATGAATCAAGCAAACGGCATGAAGGAAACTTATCGCTCGAGGTGACGACCTCTCCGACTAACTCATTTCATTTAGTTTCTTTTAAATTTTGTTTTACTTTTACATGCATTGCGAACAATGCTTCTCTCGAGTTTGGGGGGTGTTGGTTTCTAGTTAGGTTCATGTTTAGTTGCATTCATCGTTAGCAATCACATATAGGTTGTATATTTTACTTGCCATACCTTTAATTGGATTTCATTGCTTAAGACTTGTTGAATATCCAATGATGAATTTTTGCCACTGCATTTAATTGAAAGAACCTTTAATTTTAGGATTGCATGAAAAGAACTTAGAATTTTACTATGATGCTGAATTCTTTTTACAAGGTTGTGGCTTGTTGATTGAAAGAAACTTAGTGAACTTAGTTTGCTTAAAATTTGGGTAAATTTAAAATTAAAAGTTAAATTCTTGCTAGAGGTGCCCGAAACTGGCTCTAGTAGTAAATGCACTTTCTTGCTAGAGGTGCCCAAGACTGGCTCTAGTAGTTAATGCACATTAAAGAATCGCTAGAGGTGCCCAAAATTGGCTCTAGCCGACTAAAATAAAATGAGAAATTGCTTACTTTGCTAGAGGTGCCTGAAATTGGCTCTAGTGAAAATAAAAATAAATGCCCCGATAATTAAATTGAGAAAAGCCTATTATTCACATAGAATCTTGAAAATCAACTTGTACACAACTACGCACGCACATTGTCACGAGCATTATAGTAGGGTTCCGGGTAATTTTTGTGCTATCCGAAAAATTAAAAGGTGATCATACTTTGTGCCACGGTTCGGAGGTTTGAATTCAAGTTTGAAGCATGTCTTTGATGATTAAAGTCTTGGCAGGTAATTGTTAGTTTGCATTGCTTGAGGACAAGCAATAGTTCGAGTTTGGAGGTGCGATGAGTGTTCAAAAGTACTATTTTTATTACCTTTTTTACTCATATTATTGTTAGACTTAAGCTCATATTAGTTGCATAATTAGTCATTCATGCATTAATTCATGTTTCTTTCCACCGTTGAGCTTGATTACATAACTTGGTGATTTTTGTGGAAAAGATGCTGCTTTGGTGTGTTTTTGTGCGTGTGCAGAATCACTTGCCTAAACAAGGCTAGAACCAGTTGCCAGGGCAGTGCATGAAGGAGATGCCGAGCTAGTTGTCAGGGCAATGCATGAAGGAGACGCCGAGCCAGTTGCCAGGGCAATTGTCGACAAAGAATAAGGTGATATGGTAGTCGAAATTGATGACTAGACAAGCCCAAGATGACGTGGAGCAAAGCTAAATCCCAAAGGAGTTTGATTTCCATGAAGAGGTTAAAGAAGAATTAAATTCCAAGAAGATAGGAGAAGTTCTAGAAGAAATATAATTATAATAGATTTATATTCTTTAAAGATAATTTAATTCCAACTTAACTTCCTCCTCAAAGAAGGACTTTGACCTAGCCCTATAAATAGATCACCAAGCCGTCAACTCCAAGGGGAGCAAGAGGAGGGAAAATTTTGACAACCCCATAGAGCAAGAGGAGAGATTTCTCGACAAGCATCTAAGGCAAGGAGATTTCGACAAGCTTCATCCTTCATCTTTTTCTTTCTTGTTCAATTAATTTCATGCTAGGGATTATTTATCTTGTGTTTCTTTGGAACCTAGCCATGAACTAAATCTATTTGGCTATGGTTATTGTGTTCTGTGGTTGTGAGAAACTATTGGATTTTGTTTAGGTAATAAGAGTTTGCTCTTTTCTATTCAAGGTTTATTCATTCTTGGTTCTTATTCTTGTTTGCGAGTGAATTAGGAGAGGATCTCGTAACTTCATCTATTTATCTAATATCAGGAGAGTTAGATTCAAGAAACGAATGAATTTGATCTTTATTCAATCTATTGATGGTAAAGATTAATCCGGCTTAGGAATAAGTTAAGGATTTCAACGGCTAAGAGGAGCACAAGAATGGTTGTTGTTCACCCTTGATTCACGCAGGGATGTATTATCAAGGCATGCACAAGTAGCTAGAGTTTCGACTTAGGGATAAGAAGAAACCATTGAAGAACGCTATGCCGAACCTTGAGGGTTGCTGCCCAGACGCCCAAGTAGTTGCCCAACTTGTCGCCCAGGCAACCATCGATTAGTTGCCAAGGCAACCCCGTTGTGCAAATTACCACGGCAACTGAGTTGCCCGTGCACTCTTTTACCAAGATGATCCAATCGGCTATCACACCTCAACTCACGATAACATGGCCTATCTCTCTCATTTGATCTCATTTATTCTTTTACTTTATTGCTTTCTAGATTAGTTATTAGTTAAAACTCCTATAATCTCCTACTTGTGTTTTTACTTTTTACAGTGCAAGAGATTAGATTCTTGAAGTGGCACCAATCCCTGTGGAGACGATATCTTTTATACTATAGCTTGCAACATGTATACTTGCACAATTGCGTAGCACTTATTACACGCAACAATAGTCATGTTATTCCTAGTTTAATCCATTTGATCACAATTACACATCAATTCATCAACAAGGCAGTCCATTACCTAATTTAACTAGTTCAATTAGGTTAGTTCAATTAGGTGTAGACACATTTTCCAGAAAGTTGCCTATTCAATTCAATCTTCTTTTTACCTAGCAACATGTTCAAAACCGAGTTCTAAGTTCATTTAGTATGCTTACACAATTTCTCAATCAAAACAGTCCCTAACAAGACTGTTTTCTAACATGTTCATGTTTCCCAGATTTTCCAGCATTGGTTACTAACAATTTAGCTTGTTTAACACCTTAATTACATTACCTAATTATGATCATGTCCAATTCATTAGTTTCATAGCTCAATTGCATGTTCTAACAATCCAATTCTTACAACAACATCTAATTTCAAATTTCCAGCAACCCAATTTTGTTACACCATCACTTAAATATAAATTCTACTCTAATTCAAGTTATCCACGATACATATAAGTTCAATTTCATCATTCTTTTCATTTCAAACAATCTAACAACTCAACTAAGCATTATACATCATCTAAATCAGAATTTTAAGCATGAATCAATTTGGACAACATGAATTTACCTTAGTAATGCTGCCACCAAGTTGAATTTAGCTCAATTTCAACTTTAACACCATAAATCCAAGCTTTTTCTCACAAGAATCCTCTCTCCCTAATTTTTCCTCTTCAATCAGAAACTAGGAGAATGAAGAAGATGATGGCTATGTTTAATCCAAGTTAATGGATTTATGATATGTCTAAAATATCCCTTAATTAATCCTTATCTTAACTTAATCAAGGGTATTAGGGGAAACAAGGAATTTAGCATGAAATCATCATCTTTCTCATTTAATTCAATGTAATCACTTTAAATTGATCACTTATTTCATTCATTCTTCTATTTTAGTCCTTTATTTTGGCATTCATATTTGTTAATTATTCAATTCAACCCCTAATTGACTTTACTTAATTCAAGATGATTTAACTATTTAGGAATTCTAAATAGTGGTAACATTCTACACCCTATTTTGGGGTGTTACATTCTGCCTTTGGCACCTTGGCCTTTGGTGTAGACTCGATAGCCTTTCCCTTACCTTTCTCATTGGCAATGAGTTGCCTCTGTAGGGCAGGAGTGATCGTCGTTCCCTTGGTCTCTTGGGCTTTATCTATATCAAGCTTGGGTACACTATGCTGCGTCCAAATGTTAGAAATTAATAAAGGGAAAAACAAACTCCCATTACCCTTACTGGCGCAATTATAGGTTTTTTCAATAATGATACGACCGACGTTGATCTTGCGGCCCATGATGATTGAATGCAGTAGTGTCGGTCTTTCCTCCGAGATAGTTTCATTATGGGTGGTCAGCATCAGGTTTGCCTTCAAAAAAATGATTCCACCCTTTCAGTTGTGGCTTCAATGCCAGCCGCTTCACCATCCTATGGCCTTTCTACGACACAGTCCACGTAATGTCGGGCTCACATAAGTCCTTCAATAGCGTCCTTTAGTTGGCATCGTCCAAAGAATCCAAAAATTTAGACTGCTTCTCATCTGCACCATCCAATTTAAACAAAGTATTAATAGATCCTTCATCAAATCGAACACACGTACCTCATATAAGCAAGAAATGTGAGTCTTTAGTTGTGAGATGAGCATAAAAATCTTGAACAATGTTGGAATATATGTCCCCTTTCTGTTGGCAAAACAACTCCCACTTGTGCTGGTTCACCAATGCCATAAACTCCGACCAGAAACCTAATTTAGGTTCATTCTTCAATTCAAAGTTCTTCTCATAGCAAAATGTTCTTGAGGTGAAGTTCTCTTCGTGTTTATTGCAAATCTCCTCGTTGAATGACATGGATGCAAAAACCATGGGAATATGTTTTAGGCCTGAATGAATTTTTGAAGAAGTGATTCTTGGAGTTCTTGCCTGATAAAGAAAATAGAGGGAAAAGTGAAAAGTTTTAATCCATTTATCGATTAGGGTTTTAAGTAGTTGGAAGGGTGAAAGGTTGAGTGTTTAAGCGAAGTAATTAATGTGGCTGATTAAGTGGGAATAAAGATGGGATTTTTTGAGTGTTTGGAGAAAAGAAAAAGGATTGATGTGATAAGGTTTTAAGTGATAAGATAGGGCAAAAAAAAGGAAGTGATAAGATGATCAGGTTGAAATTTGAATTTCAACTTATCACTTTTTAGGCGACTAGGGTAATTTCCAAAGCAAAATTTTTCACTATAAAGCCTTGGGCGGCTAGGGTAAATTCCTTCCTCTAATTTTTTTAATCGCCTCACACCAAGCCCTTGCCCTAGCATTCTACCTGGAACACAAAACCTGCATTTACTAAAAAAAACCTTTCAACGTAGAAAAAGAAAAACCAAAATTAAAAGAAAGAAAACGAAAAATACTGAAAAAGAAAAACATCTAACCTACTATATACAAAAATCAAACCATGATGATAATGTTCATGGAACCTCTACTAGGAGGACAACCTCCTTGGCATCCCTTTCGGTACCATCCAAGTAGTGTTTCAATAGTTGGTCGTTAACTTTGAAAATTGTTCCCCTTTTCAAATCCTTAATATCTACTACTTCATAAGCATATGGCTTCACAACTTCAAAGGGTCCTGACCATTTAGACTTGAGCTTTCCTGGAAATAGCTTTAGCCTTAAGTTAAATAATAAAACACGTTGACTTACTTCAAATTACCTTGGCATGATCCTGTTGTCATGTCAATGTTTTAGTCTCTCCTTGCTGAGTTTGCATTCTCATAAGCATGTGTTCTAAATTCCTCTAACTCGTTCATATCCAATAAGAACTTTTTACCAGCAGCTTTCCATTCCATAATGAGCTTTTTGTTGCCCAATAAACTCTATGTTCCAATTCCACTGGTAAGTGGCATGCCTTCCCAAACACGAGCCTATAGGGAGAAGTTTCCAACGGAGTCTTAAAGGTTGTTCTGTAAGCCCACAAGGAATCCTCTAGTCTCAAGGACCAATCCTTCCTTAATGGATTCACAGTATTTTCTAGAATGTTCTTGATTTCTTTATTTGAAATCTCTGCTTGGACATTTGTTTGGGGATGGTAAGCTATGGCGATGCATTGCTGGATTCTGTACCGGCATAGAGCTTTAGAAATTAAATTACACTTAAAATGTGTACCTTTATCGTGAACGATAGCTTTGGGGGCACCGAACCTCATGAAGATATTCTTATGCAGGAACTTGGCAACAACCTTGGCATCATTTGTTGGCAGTGCAATGGCCTCAGCCCACTTGGAAATGTATTCAACAACCACAATAATATAGAGATTTCCAAATGATGAGGGAAGAGGACCCATGAAGTCTATTCCCCATACGTCAAACAACTCAACTAGCATAATATTCTGGAGTGGCAATTGATGTCTGCTTGAGATGTTACCTGTACGTTGGCATCAGTCACATGCCTTGGCAAAGTAATGAGCGTCTTTAAACAACGTGGGCCAAAAGAAACATGACTACAACACTTTGGCTGCTATCTTCATTCCAACAAAATAGCCTCCACACGACGCTGCTTGGCATAGTTGTAAAAAATTGTACTGCTCATCCTCTAGCACACATCAGCGGATCACTTGGTCCGCATCATGTTTAAACAGAATAGGCTCATCCCAATAGTACTATCGTACATCTCGCAGAAAACGTTTACTAGCATTGCTTGCCAGATCCAGTGGCATGATATTACTTACCAGGTAGTTGATTATGTCAACGTACGATGGCATGGCATCAACCGCAAGTAGGTATTCATCAAGGAATTCATCTCTGATGGCAGTGACTCTACCTTCATCGAGCTGATGTTCTAATCTTGATAGATGGTTAGCTACCAAGTTTTCACTCCCCTTCTTGTCTTGAATCTCGAGATCAAATTCTTACAGCAAAAGTGTCCATCGGATCAATATGAGCTTGGCATCCTTCTTTTCCAGGAGGTATTTCAATGCCGAATGATCTGTATACACCACAACTTTATTACCAACTAAGTAAGATCTTAATGTATCAAATCCAAATAAAGCTGTGAGAAATTCATTCTCGGTAGTGGTGTAGTTTAGTTGTGCTTCACTCAATGTTCGGTTGGTATAGTAAATAGTATGAACAACTTTTCCACGCCCTTGTCCTAGTACAACTCTAACGTCATAGTCGTTGGCATCACACATGAGCTCGAAGGGCTCATTCCAATCCGTTGCAACAACTATGGGGCATTGATCAACCTATCTTTCAGTTCCTGAAATGCTTGTAAACATGAATCAAGAAACGCAAAAGTGGCATTTTGTTCTAAAAGAAAGCATAAAGATTTAGAAATTTTTGAAAAATCTTTAATGAAACGGCGGTAAAAAACTGCATGTCCCAAAAAACTTTTGATACATTCTACACTTATAGCAGGTGGCAACTGTTTGATTGCCTCCACTTTTGCCTTGTCAACTAGGCCTTTCTTGGTCACTCTATGACCGAGATGTATGCCCTCCTTCACCATAAAGTGGCATTTCTCCTAATTCAAGACCAAGTTAGTCTTAATACATCTCCTTAAAACAAGCTCTAGACTCTAAAGGCATTCCTCAAACGTCTCGCCAAACGCCAAGAATTCATCCATGAAAACTTCTAGGTTACTCTTAATCATGTCAGAAAGGATAGACATCATACAACGTTGAAAGTTGTTGGAGCATTACATAGTCCAAAGGGCATTCATCTAAAAGCTAATGTCCCATATGGACAGGTGAATGTGGTATTCTTCTGATCTTCTAGAGCTATGGCAATCTGATTATATACTAAATAACTGTCTAGAGAGCAATAGAATGCCTTACCTGTCAGTCTGTCCAACATTTGATCGATGAAGGGCAACGGAAAGTGATATTTCTTGGTGGCATTGTTCAGTTTCCTATAATCCATGCACACTCTCCATCCAAAAATAGTTCTGGAAGGAATTAACTCATTGCTACTATTTTAAACCATGGTCATGCCTTTAGCACACATTGCACCGGGCTAACCCACGAGCTATCAAAAATGGGATAGATTATCCTGGCATCCAACTACTTAATAATATCTTTTTTACAACATCTTCCATGCTCGGGTTTAATCTTCTCTGACCCTCAATTGTTTTGCCATGATATTCTTCCAGAATTATTTTGTGCATGCAAATAGTTGGGCTTATTCCTCGGATATCAACCAAGGTCCATCACAACACTTGCTTCTAATTACTTAAAATTTTCTACAATCCTTCCTCTTGATCATTAGTTAGATCGACAACAATGATCATTAGCAAGGTTAAGTGTTTACCTAAGTAGGCATACATGAGGTGGTCTGGCAACGATTTCAACTCTGATTCAGGTGGCTCCTCAATGGATGGCTTAGGTGCCACAATCTCTTTGCCAGCCAACTCTAGTAGCTCTGGCTGTCCAAAATAGTTTACCTCTTCTAAAGTTGTTCCTTCAGTGTCCTCACTTGTCTCTTCTCCAATGCCTCGTTCGTTGGCATCAACATCTGAGTCTTGGCACAACTGTACCACGTCTTCCTTAAAAATGGACTCCATTATTTCATCAACTTGGAATTCCTCAGATTCATCTCCGCATTTAAGAGCTTGAAATACATTAAATGTAACATGTTGATCATTCATGTGCATTGTTAATTCACCTTTATGAACATCAATGAAGGCTCTACGTGTGACAAGGAATGGTCTGCCAAATATAATTTGGATAGTCACATCTGCCTCATAATCTAAAATGATAAAATCAATTGGGAATATGAATTTGTCTACCTTTACCAACAAATCCTCAATCTTACCCCTAGGATGTGCAAAAGATTGGTCTGCCAACTAAACTATTACCGTGGTAAGCCTTGCTTCAATGCTGAGCTTTCTAAAAATAGACATTGGCATCAAATTGATGTTGGCTCCAAGTCACACAGTAAAACTTTATGGATCTTTCAGCTTTGGTGGCAACCGATTGAGTATCATTGAACTACATACCTTAGTGAGAGCTATAGTCTCGAAATCACCCAGTTTCCTCATTTTGGACAAGATGTCCTTCATGAATTTAACATAGTTGGGCATCTGCCCGAGAGCTTCCTCCAATGGTAGATTGATCTACAATTGCTTAAGGACTTCCAAGAAGTGCTAAAATTGTTGATCTTGCTTGTGCTTTTGTAGTCTTTGTGGAAATGGTTGAGGTGGATAAGCATATCCTGGCTCCAACGGCTTTGCCAAGGTTTTCCTGGCACCCGACTAAGGTTTGGTATCAGACTGTCATCTGGCATCAGACTGCGGTCTGGCACCGAAATAAGGTTTGGCATCGCTTATGTCTGCTTCTTTCTTTTATGCTTCTTTTGGTTCACCTACTAATTCCTACTCTTCCTCCTGGCAATTAACTAATTGCTTGACATGTGTCGCAACCTCACATTTTTTGCCAATCTGAAGAGTTACAATTTTGTATTGTTCATTGCGGATTTGCCTGGCATCCTCTGTATCACTTGGCAAAGCTCCCTAGGGTCTATTGCTGAGTGCACTGGCAATCTGTCAATTCGTACCTCCATGTTTTCATAGGACTTTATCCCTTTCTTGATAATTTGGACAATAAGTCCCTAGAAAGGGCTCAAAATGTGCCATGTATGCTAGTCATTGGTTAAACATGAGTTATTCCGTTAGTGAAATAAGTTGCCTTGAGGATGGTATACAAAACACCTTATAAGCATACACATGATAGGCTTAAGGCCATTTTGCTGCTACGAATTGATTATTAGAAACCATGGTTTGCTCATGCGTGTTGCACATCTTGTTTAATAGTACCCAACGTATGTGCTTGTTAACACTAAACCTATTAAGAGTTTGAACTATGCTTTATTAGTGATGGCAATGGATAAACTTGAATAGATTGCATTGATTGATGTTTTCATTTTATGGAATAGATTGAATGTTTACCATGAAAATTGATTTCATGCTAGATTGAATGCCTATTTGGATTCCAAGCTAGTTTGAAAGAAAAGAATTGAAATTGTTTAGACATTTAAGTCTACCCAGAAATTATGTACTGGGCAGGAAGTCCAGTAAATTACTAGAAATTCTATAGATCGATTTAGAGAATAAAATTTACAGGTAAAGAACCTTATGTGAATCTATTTTGTTTTGCAACAAACGGTTAACGATTTCGAATCGTATATCAATAGATATGAATTTTTGAGTATAGGAAGGTCAGATTTGGGACAGCTAACTGTTCTGAAAATTTGCATTAGTATTAACTTTGAAAATTCACTATAAATTGTAATGGTTGAATTGGAAGTTATAATTTATATGGTTAGAAAGCATATCCTGTCTAGTTTCATTTAAAACAAACGAAACTGAATTTCGAGCTGTATAACAGTTTACAGAGATGTTTCTTCAAAGACAGTGTAATCTGCCTAGTGGCACAGATTTGGGTGTATTTTTAGACTAAAATCTGTATTAATTCATAAGGAGTAAAAATTCAAGGCTTATATGTTAGAAAGGTATTTGAATCAGCTTTCTAACGGTGTAAACAATTTGAAAGTCTAACATACGGAATAAAAGATATAATTGTTTTTAATTGAATAGCGTACAGTCTGCTTGGCAGCAGCTCTATAGGTAACTTAAAATATCATTGAAAGCTTAAGAGCATAATTATAAAAGTTAAGAGCTAAATAGTGAAAATGTAATAGTATATGTATGAAATTGGGCCCAAGATAACATAAGTATTCATAATGATGAATCTTGATAAAAATAAAATAAAAATTGAACTATGCTCCCTTGATGTTTATCTGGATTATGATCCATTGATCGAAAATTAAACAATGTAACCCTAGTAAATGCTCGAAATGTGCTTACTTGTGATAGTACTTGGATAAACATAAATTGTTTGCATTGTACCAATTAAGTTGCCTTGGAAATTAGTGGAATGATGGACTATGTTCCCTTGTTAAATTGTTGAACCATGTATCCTTGATATGATGAGATAGTCATCTTAATTAGAAATCAAGAAAGTTGATATTTATATGAGATCAATAAATTAATCTAATATATTGCCTTGTAAGGAATTGCTAATTCTATCGAAGGTTCAATGGAAATATATGAACCTTGCTTGGTTGAATGTTAATAAGTCGAATAAGTTTTGAATGTATAGAGTCATGTGAAAGTATATGTTTTCACTTGTTTAAGCAAATATGGAAGAAACATGAATGAGCTATTGGTTTGATTGCTAAAGGAATGATAAATGTTATGCTTATCAAGTATTAATATAACATTTATGAATATTGTAGCATTCGAAAGCTAAATAAACATCTTTGGTGATATGCTTGATTCGAGCGTTATGCATTAGGTAATTTATATGCTTGGTTGAAATTAAAAGAACTGATATTAGTGGTGTGAAGATCGTTTACTAAGCGATCTTGTTTTTAATACGCTTGCATCGAATGCCAAGAGTATTCTTAAAATGCCATGTTTGATTTAAGGTCTTATGAATGTGAGAATGCTATGCTTTGTGATAGTTGCTTCATGGACAATAAAGTACCATCTTTTTTTAGAATATAGTTATGTAAGAAATGAATAAATAAACGACCTTGTTACGCCAAAAATTGTAAGCTCTTGATATAGCTTAGAAATAAACTCTTATAAATCAGTAAGCCAAGTGTAATGGAAGGGATTGTGTTCATAGTTCTTTTATTTAGAACCACCTCATTAGGTGTAATGTCCTAAACCCGGCCTAAAAGAAAACCGGAGTTTAAGATGTCACAACAAGGAAAACCGAAAACACGAAGCAGAAAATTTCGAATTTTCTTTTTAACTAACCATACTAACAAGATGGTTTCTTATCACTTATAAGCTTTCTTGGATTCTACCCTCTCGGAATATTAAATCATTATAAACATAGAACACACAGAATCAAACGATTGAAACCAAAAGCTCTATTTGAGCACTTGATCATATTTTATCTCAACTACTTATTTCAAATCAAAACATGAGCTTAACAAGTTAATCACCAATCGGCTATGACACATCCTTAGACATTTACCAAACAGGCAAGGATATAACGAAACAACACATGCCAGGGATACATTAAAGTATCAAATAATTATTTCTTTCCACATCATATCTTTACACAATAAACAAGTAACCGTGCAATACTAATAACACTTGATTTTTTAATCATCATCTACTCAATACACTTATCCATACCATAATCAATTTGTAAGGGTGTGGTTATTTTAGAATTTCATTCTTGCTTATCAAGTATGATATTAAACTACTCGTTAAGGGATGTCTAACTTGTTACACAAGATTTAAATATGAAGAATCCTCGTTAGCTCACAACAATTGCAAAACAGCCCTCCTATGTTCAATTTATAACAAAACAGCTAATTTAACATGCATACACGTTTTATCATAACAAACAGCTCAAAAATGCATGTTCCTATAAAATAGGATAATTACAAGTACCCAACCTTTCTACAGTCAAACAGTCCATAGTTTGATTCAAGCCAAACAAATCAGTCCACAAATTTAATTCCAATTCAAGGCTGTCCATAGACTCAATTCACATTCTTTTGTCTATTAAAATGACTCCCAACATGCTTATAATCACATGAACCGCCCACTTAGGTGCAAAAGCACTCATTTAACATTATTAAAATGACGCATTCATTGCAAAACATTTTCCAGGTGTAGTTCATATATAACAGCCTCTTACTAAACGCAAAACAATACATAAACAATTGCAAGTCAGCCTTTATTTTATTTCAAAACAGTACTTGCAATTCAACCCTTAATAATTTAGATTCAAGCTCCAATTAATACAAATCAGGATACACCATGATAACCTTCCTTTTAAAATAATTCAATAATAATTAATTAAGGACAGGTTCTTTAACAATTTACAAAATGTTCATAATACAAGAATGTTCATTAAATCCCCTTGGTTATCACACGCATTAGTCAATTCTTGCTTTATGTACTTACATTAATCTTTAACTACTCCGTAAAACATCAATCATCATTCGATCTTAATAATGGAACAAGGCTTTCGAATCCTTAGACCATAAATAAATCATTATGCTAAGCTTGAACCTCAATCAACATTTTAACAAATATGCTAACAAATCTAATTACAATTAACATAGACATTCTTGGAATTTACACCATAAAAGAGACACTACATAAATTAACTCAAACACTGTGTCGCCATTCAAGGAGTATTGTAACTAGGGAAGATCCAACTCTAATTGAATCTTGAACAATGATTCAAAACGCTTGGCAAAATGAATTATTGAGCTCTATTCAACATGCAATGCATGATAATGAATGCATTAGGCTTCCATAGCCTAAGTGAGGTAGAAACATCCAATGATAAAACACATCATGCACAAATCTTAAAGAATCACACATCCAGACACACAATTATATCAACATTTGTTATTCAAGTCTTAACTTAACTTATTAATTTATATTGTACAATAGCCTATCCGAGGTTCATTATACCATAAGTTGATCTTATCAATGATCAACTTGACACATTGAAGTCTCCAAGAGACTTTCAATTATTCATTAGCTTTGATTCTTTATTAAGAATTTATCAGATCTTTCAGAGTTTACAGGGTTTATCAGGACTTCCAGAGCTTTTTAGAGTTTACAGAGTTTATCAGGGCTTTTCAGAGTACTTTCAATGTTCTTTCTGAATTCTTATTCGATTTTTCATTAGGTTCATTTCTTTTACTTGTTTGCCTTGGACCACATTTTTAATCATAAATAATGTTGGTCTGAGTTTGACCATATAGGTCCAGATGATACTTAGTCCAAAGCACCTAGCAATGGCTAATTTCGAGAATAGAACATATATATATATATGTAAATGGGGTATCCCCCGAGTCATCACTTATGGACCGTAATCCCTGAAGACCTACTATTATATCAGAGTGCCCAAGGACTTCCATTAATCAAGCAACTTAGGTACCTTATTTTATAACAGAAAGTTGGAGTGTATCTTATCAGACAAGTAATCTTACTTGTTGCATTCTTTCAATAGCTTTCTTGCTTCTCTTAAGCTTTTAAGATTCAAGGCACTTAACATTAGCTTTCAATCTTTTAAAATGATCTTATTATTGTTTTGTTGGTCAGTAAGCAATCTCAAGCTTATTAACAATTACTAGTTCATCACAATCTCAAAGTCATTCCATAATCAGTCACCCAAGCATAGCAAGGCATTTAACATAAGAATTGCAACATCATCAAATACTCAACATGAATGCCATGCTATGAATGCACACTCATTCTCATTTAGCTCTACTTGAGCCTTTTGTACACAATGTATATGTATAATGCATTTCATCCACAATCATTTAATACTTAACAATAGAGAATTAAACATTGGGATAACTCTGTGTTACCCGAGACTCATGTGACTACACTCACCTGGTTATTCCAAAGTTATGGAATACCTGAACCACAATCGAGTCCTACATTCTCATTCGAATACTTGCCATCCTTATTAGAGCATGTACCTCACACATAATTTAACAAGTCATTAGAACTAATTCCATCTTTCTCAAGTACCCCAAAATACTTGCATATACATTCAAACAATCTCAATTATAAGCCCACACATTTACATACATTTACTATTAACAAAACAATCCAGCAAGTCTTCCAGACACTAAGAAAACAGTCCACAGAGGTGATCCTATATGCAAATTAGTCCCAAAATCTTATACATATGTTCAGGCTACAATTCAAATTGCATCAACATACATTTATATGCACATGTACAAAGCAAAAACAAATCAATCCTTATACTTTCTCTCATGTTCCAGCATCCTCAATAATTCATGTTCATGTAAAAACAGTCTTCATTACTTACATAATATAAGTACACAATCATGAGCACTAAAACAGTCTACTTATATTCATATACACTCAATTTAGGGCAAATTGCATTTGTATACAGTTTATGCACTCAATCAGTCCTTAAAACTTTTATATAGAAGTAGGAAATCCCCTTCCTAAACCTTAAGACAACCCATTAATGTCCTTATACATTCTTTCATACTGTCAAAGATATTTCAAGCCACCTATAGAGATGCTGCCGGGCAGACTGTACATCCCTTAGTTAAAATTTCATAACTTTCATTCTGTACATCCGAATTTCGAACCGTTTACACCGTTGGAAAGTTGACTCAACTAGCTTTATAACAATATAGGCCTTGAATTTTTACTCTTTACGAGTTAATACAGTTTTTAATCTAAAGATACGCCTAATTCTGGCACTAAACCGATTACATTGTCTTTAAACGATTGCCTCTACAAGTTGTTATAGAACTCAAAATTCAGTTTCGTTTGTTTCAAAGAAACTAGACATGACAAGCTTTCCAACCATGTAAATTATAGGTCCTAATTCTACCAATACAATTTATAGCAACTTTTCAAAGTCACAGCTAGTGCAGAATTTTAAAACTGTTTATAAGGTACAAAGCAGGGCAGTTTTAATCCTGTCCAAATTGTCAGTTTCTAACAGCCATTGAGCTGAGAATTTCATGTGATGGTCATCTAATTATACATTCAAAATTTATATAATTAAGTCTTATCAATTCTCAAACACATTCAAATTGATCAGTTATGAGCTTAATCATATGCACATCAAAATCAACCCCCTATTTACTTAGAAAACAGTTCATAATTCAAACATTCCATGCCTTACCAATCTGCCTTTATTTTTCACATACAGCAGCCACTAAACAAGATTTTAAACCATGTTTAACAAACAGATTGTTCCTTGATTAATATAAGAATTATTTGTCTCAAAACAACCCTTACAATCTATGAATTTCACTCATGCATTAGCACACATTTTTACATGGCACAATAAAACAGAACAACCCCATTTCCACAGTATAAACCATGAATAGAACCAAATAAATCCCTTTTTAATTTGTTCACTACTTTTACAGTTCATCCTTTCAAGCATTCGATTCTGCAACATTGTCTCTATTCTAGGTGTACATTCATTTCAACACAGTTTTGTTTTAGGACAGAAACAAAATAGCTTTTTGGATTTTCTTATATTCGAATCATCACTTTACAAAAACACACAATTCAGCTTAATCCAAACCAATACATGGAACACATTCACCATCAAATTCATATATTTCCCATATTCATACTAATTCTATCATCTAACAAATCAAACATAATATCAAATTCATCTCTATCATTTAACCAGTAGAATTTGAATTCTAGAGAAGAACAAATGTGATTTTACCTTGCTTAAACAAGTGTCAATTAACTCAAACACCAAATTGCTTAGCTTCAATTTAGTCCTCTCTCATTTTTTCTTCTATTTCAGTTAGTGGAAGATAGATGGTAATGAATTCAAAGGTGAGGTTTGGTTTAATTGTTTCCTTCTCATCACCCGATTCTTTTCTCCCTTGTACACATGGATGGTCAAACATTATTACACCTAATAAGGCCACCTTTACAAATTAAGATTACATGCAAGAGTTGGAATTTCAAACATTGCCAATAAGGTCCTTATGAATTGACCACTCAATTTTGTCTTTAATTCTAGATTAATTCTCTATAACTCATTGAATCCATAATAACCACTTTAATCAAACAATTATCGACTAATGAGATAATACACTTATAAACCGTATTTTGAAATATTAAAATTTTACACTCGAGCTTTCTAAATCCACCTTGAAATCGGTTAACTTAAAACTGAATTACTTCTAGCCTGGGTTTTGGGATATTACATTAGGTGTACTAATGCTATACTTTTACCACGTTTTAGGAATTGATTTTGCTTCGCTTGTTTTGGGCTTGGATGAGATTGCAAGGAGCTCGAACGTATGTTTTGGAGCTTTACCATTAGAACTCCTAGAGTGGTGGCACATAGAAGCTTAGTATCCATTTTGCATTGATATTTCCGTTGAATTTGTTGTTATAAGTAATTTAAGTCTTAATATGTTATGTAAAAGGCCTCTATAATAATTTGTGCTTGATTTCATGTTAATAGTTGGTTTAGGCATAAAATCTAGATTAAATGGCTTGCTATTATGATTGTAATCTAATTAATGCCTAAGAAATAATCTAGTTGGAGTCTATCGACATAAATTGAGATTTAAGAAATTGGTTATATAGGTCTTGTTTTAAATAGAGCTTCACAATGGATTTAGATGTGTCTAAGTTGAGTGATGGTTGCTTGATAGATAGATTAGTACCTTAGAATACTGAATTGTATTGCTCTCTTGAATGTTATGATTTTGCCTATAATGAATGGTAAAAAGATTGATACTATAGAAATGTTTTGAATAACTCTAGAATCACATGATCTTCTCTAAATAAATTGTATATCACAAGAAAGGAAATGTTAACATGATACTAATCTAGCTAGTTTTAAAGATCTGTTAAGCATACGCAACCAACTTGTGTTCTCAATGAATCGATATGTGATTTTGAACTAGCTTATGTTAATATGATTAAAGTTGTTAGACAATGTGTAGTCTTAGAAAGGTCTTTATATATGTTGATGCAAGGGAATTGTGACTTGACAATTTGGAACTAAGCTAGTTTTGGTGAACCCGATCACAATCGTTTTGTATGAATTAATGTAATTCCTCGATAGAGAAGGTTCTTGTAAAAGCTTGACTTCAAAAAGTGAGTCATGATTGTAATGCTTTGGTTGGTGAGATTATAATTGCCCTTATCTGAATGCTTACTTGTTTAACATAGACTTGTGATTATAAAAAAAATGCATATGACTATTGTGGTTGTGGCTTAAGGCCTTAGAGTTTCTTGTTAATTGTTTGGGATGAGCTTGATGATAGACTCACGAATGAAAAAGTTTTAAATTCCCCCTAATTTTTTGGTTACCTTTTTGATCGAAAGGTAACTGTTTGTCACATGTTCGTTCGATTGTTTGTTCTCCAACACCTCCTAATTCGGTTTACCCCTAAACCGAGTTAGGGGGCGTTACAATTGGTATCAAAGTATGGTTTAGCCGATTCTTGGACTAAATTGGGGCTCATCGCATCATCCTAAGTTACTGTGCCACCTAGGAGTTCAATTTCTTGTCCCGTATTGGTAAATTGTAACCAATACATTTTGTTTTCTCTGTTTGGACATGCAGAGCATGTGAAAGTATTCTGAACTTGGTAGAGTAAGTTTTCTTCATTGCAAAAATTCGAGGACAAATTTCTTTTAAGGGGGAGATTTGTAACATCCCGAAACATAGCTTGGTAGTATGATATATTAATGATAACTTAATTTGAACTAATGCTGCACTAATAATTTGATTGCTAATTAAAGAGTGTTTTTTAGAAAGAAAGAGTAAATAGATTTTTATTAAAGTGACCAAATCGAAGACAAATATTAAGCAGGGACTGAATCATTAAGGACCAAATAGGAATAACCTAAACAATTGAGTATTGCATGCTAAAGCAATAACTACTCCAAGGACCGATTAGGTGTCACTTGGATAACCTTCCCATATTGCTAAAATTGGTAGGAAGAAGGGGGAATTATCAAGCAAATTTCATCATCTTTCATCTTTCACCTTTAACAAAACCGAAACCATGAATCAAATTAGAGAGATTGAAGAGAAAGCTTCTAATTTTGGATTCATTGCTCATTTTGCTAGGAACCATTCATTCAAGCAAGGAGGAAGGTGAAATACTCCCTTTTTTCTCTTTCTAATTTAATTGTTTTCTTGTATAATGAAGTCATTGATTCCATTTGGTAATGCATGTGAAAATTTGTTAGATTAGAAGTTTTGCAAGACATCTAGATGGTGTCAATTGTTTGAATTTGATCCTTTTGAATGTCATGGGCCTAGCAAGTTTCGAATGATTCTGTCACGTGGTTAGATTGATCTAAGCTTAGGTTTACATGAGCTTGAAGAATTATGTTTGAATATATGATAAAGTGATTATGTTAGGATACAATTAGTTGAAGGTTATGCTATTCGAATGATTGGGAATGAATTCTTAATATTGAAATCGTAGAAGCTTAACTCGAATGAATATATGTTTGATAGCATGTATTAGGTAGTTACGTTGTGTGATGAATCGAATGTATTCTTGAACATAGAAGTTAAGGGTCTATTTTTTAAAAACACGGTTAAAGAATATATTGGTAACAAGCAGAATTTTTGAATAATTGGGCCATAAAGGACTGCTTTAAACACATGAATGAAATGATTTTTGAAACAGGGCGGTAGTGTTAAAATATGAACCTAAAATAATTAATGTGAACTTGTATAAATGCAAGGAAATGCGTTAGGGACTGCCATAAGTGTTTATGGATGTTTTGGACAGCTTGTGATGCTATAAATGTGTGTGACAATTTATTGGAAGGGTTGTCTTGTAATGATTTGTAAACTGATGGATTGTTGTGCACATTTAGGAGCTTTAAAAGACATTTCTTAATGAGTATTTGCGTTCACGGGGTAGCTAAATAGAATTGGTTAAAATCGAAAGTTTAAGGACTGTTCTAAGGTGTATAAATGTGTGTATTTGTGACAAGAAATTGCCTTGCAATTTTATGAGGGTAATCGGGACTGTTTTTAAGCAATAAATCTTGGTTGTGAACTATTTTTGTGTCTAACATTAATACATGGTTGTTACAAGAACATTTAACTTGATTAAAGGTTGTCTTGCTGAACTAATATATGTGCAAGATGGCTGCCCAGTTTTGAGTGTATTTGATCCTATGTTGGACTGTTTTTGTGTGCCTTTTTGAAATCTAGTAATGAATTGTTTTAGTGAAGGATTGGAAATGATTTGACTCTAACATATGAATATGTTGCTTGATATATTTAGATTAAAAAGATGATAGAAAAGGGTGGCTAAGTAACAAGTTATGAATGAGGAGTCAGGTATTTCGTAATGTCAGAATAAGAGGCAAGTGTAAACTAGATTAAAAATACGCATGTGGTTGTCCAATTCTAGCTAAATAATGAAATTTGATAAAGGACAAGGTAGGGAAAATTGGCTTGATTAAGGTGTGATTGATTGCTATGGATGTAAGCATCTTGAGGTAAGCTCAAGTCAGATAAATTAATTGTTCAAGTTACACTTTGCTAGTTAAATTGAAATTGGACTTGAATGTGAATTGTATGAACCAAATTAATGGTTCAAGGCATTTGATGCCTTCTGATTGAAAATAAATTAAGCTTATAAATACAAGCCTTGTTTCGAGTTAGTTTAGACACAATTGTCACGCCATAGAGTTCGTCGAGCTCGCTAGTTGGACTACGGTCCCTTGTTGTTAAGATCAAGTGATCTAATGGTACAATTGGTACCCTTGTCAATAATGAAATAGATTTGGTACTTTGTGTACCCTTGTTCCGGTACTATGTGTACCCTTGTTATTGTTACACTTATTGTGGATTTGAGTGTCTAGTAACTTGTTAATCAAGGCTCAAGATAGTGTAAATATTCACAACAATCAATCTTGTTAAACTAAGATTAAAAATAGGACTATGATCCCTTGCTTGAAAATTTGGACAATAAGTCCTTAGAAAGGGCTCGAAATGTGCCATGTAAGCTAGTGATTGGTTAAACATGAGTTGTTGCATTAGTGAAATAAGTTACCTTGAGGATGGTATACAAAACACTTTATAAGCATACACATGATAGGCTTAAGGCCATTTTGCTGCTTGAAATTGATTATTAGAAACCATGGTTTGCTCATGAATGTTGCACATCTTGTTGAGTTGTATCCAACGTATGTGCTTGTTAACACTAAACCTATTAAGAGTTCGAACTATGCTCTATTAGTGATGGCAATGGATAAACTTGAATAGATTGCATTGATTGATGTTTTCTTGTTATGGAATAGATTGAATGTTTACCATGAAAATTGATTTCATGCTAGATTGAATGCTTATTTGGATTTCAAGCTAGTTTGAAAGAAAACAATGGAAATTGTTTAGACATTGAAGTCTGCCCATAAATTCTGTACTGGGCAGTAAGTCCAGTAAATTACTAGAAATTCTATAGATCGATTTATAGAATAAATTTTATGTGTAAATAACCTTATATGAATCTAGTTTCTTTTGCAACAAAGAGTGAACGATTTCGAATCGTATATCAAAATATATGAATTTTTGAGTACAGGAAGGTCAGATTTGGGATAGCTAACTGTTCTGGAAATTTGCATTAGTAGTAACTTTGAAAATTCACTATAAATTGTAATGGTTTAATTTGAAGCTATAATTTATATGGTTAGAAAGCTTATCCTGTCTAGTTTCATTTAAAACAAACGAAATTGAATTTTGAGCTCTATAATAGTTTATAGAGATGATTCTTCAAAGACAGTGTAATCTGCCCGGTGGCAGATTTGGGCGTATCTTTAGACTAAAATCTATATTAATTCATAAGGAGTAAAAATGCAAGGATTATACGTTAGAAACGTATTTGAATCAGCTTTCAAACAGTGTAAACATTTTGAAATTCTGACATACGGAATAAAATATATATACTTTTAATTGAATAGCGCACAGTCTGCCTGGCACCAGTGTTGTCACTTGATTTTCACCTTCGTTTTAGTTCTAATATTAATTTAGTATTGTCGTAGTGATATAGTGATAATATAGTTAATTGACATTGATAACATAGCTAATGTATTATAGTTGTAAATATTAATGTTAGTGTTAGAATTATGTAGGTGCCATATAATATGTTTAATATATTAGTATAGTTGTCATATGTTAGTATCATATGTTAGTATTAACATAGGTTATATATTAGTAGTTAATATAATAAGTTATCAAAACCCAAAAAAATATAAAATAGATAGCCCATTTAAAAATAAAAAGATCCATTAGATTAAACAGAGTCCATCAATTTAATAACATGGCCATACATTATACAAAAGGGCCAACTGGCCCAATTATAACCCAAAAAAGAAACCCTAATCACGTCTTATTTCTTTGCGCAGCCGAAAGGAGGCCATTGTATCAATTTGAGATCCAATGGTGCAGATCGCTCTAGCTGGGGATGATATAGCGCCTCAATTACACAGTCGTTCGATCAAGATGTAATCCAATAGCTCAGATCGCTTCGGGGTGTTCAAGCGGATCACCACTCGGCGTGGCAGCCACGCGCATGACGTTTCAGCTTCGGCCGATCACTTTGTCTTCTTTGATGCTCCACTCAGTCTGATTGTTCCTCGCCGGCTCCACTCGAGTCACCAGAAACACACAAACAAAAGAAAAAAAGGGTTAAATCCCTAAATTGGGGCAGGGCAATCAAGATAAAACCAATAGGGATTAAATCCCTAATTCAAAGCCCTAGCTAGAAAAATCAAAAGCAAAACGAGAAAGGATAATCCCTAATTTGAAGCCCTAGCGAGAATCAAGCTACAATCGAATATGCAAAAGGCAAAATCATAACCAAAAGGAAAGGGTTAATCCCTAAATTGAGGCCTCTGGCAAAGATCAAGTAATTCAAGATAATCCAGGGAAGAAAATAGTGATTCAGGTTTAAAATTCAAGTAATTCTTGTACTATATAACTCCTCTTATAATCCATGTAACTACAACAACAATTACATAAAAATCACACACAACAATTACAGTAAACATACTAGCATTCGGAAGTTCTAGGAGCAAATAGTTGTAATATGCATTCAAGAGCAATAAAAGAAGCAAGTTTCTGGTAACATCTATTATCTTTATCCTTTCTGTTTCGATTTAAATAAAGAAAATGAGTTGTTTTTACCTTTGTTTTTGTTTGAAACAATGTTGTAATTCAATTTCGATGTAATTCCTGTGAAAAAATGCAAATTTGAAGTCGTCAGAATCTGGAAAATCTGGGTTTTTTGGGAAATTTGCCGCCGGCAATGGCGGACGACGCCGGTGGAAGGAAGCCAGAATGGCGGACCACCACCGTGTTCTTCAATTCATGACGAACACGATGAATATCTTCAGAGAATTATTAAGAGTTGGTTTTGATCTATTTTTTGGGAGGAAAAGAATAATGAAATTTGTTTGTTATAATTGACATATATGCTAACCCGTTTGACCCGACTCAAACCCGACGATAATCCGTACCCTTTTTATCCAGTTTTTATACCGCAACCCCTTTATTTTCAATTGTTTCAATTTCTTCTTTTTTCCTCTCAATTTGGCATCAAATTTAAAATTGTTTTCAAATTAACTTCCACATTTTTACTTTCTTTCAAATTAATTCCTAATTCAGATTTTCTATTTTAAAAAGATAAAAATATAATTCCCTTTTCTTTATTTAATCTTAGCAATTGCTTAGTTATTTATTTTAATTTAAGTAATTAGTTATTTCTTCATGCCTTTTATGTATATATTTGTATGTATGTTAAACTTTAGGAATAGGGACTTAAAAACTAGAATAGAAACTTGTATGTTGTAAAACTTTCTTCATTCTCAATAAAACACATTTAATTACATTTTAACTTAATAATTAAAATAAATGTAGATATTTCCTTAGGTCTTAAACACTAAATTCTAAAAGCCTTTAACGTACTTAATCTCGTCTCTGGTCTGTTTTAAAAAGTGAGAACTTAATTAATGCGGTGTCTTATCAAACGGGAATGACGGGTTAGCACCAGGAGTGCTGGCGGTGATTAAAGTTCATTTCTCGGGCGATAAGGCCGTTAAAATAGATTTACATTCATTTTTGTGGACAAATAGATTGAAATGTGATGAACTTGCAAATTCCAGTTTTCAAAGCATTTTCTAGAAAAACAATTAGGTACCATTTTTTAGGTGTTATGGGGGTGATAACCCTTCCCCATACGTAACCGACCCCGAACCCGTTTTCTTTGTTTTCTGTGGACCAAAATGTCATTTTGATAAATAAAACGTTTTTATCAAAATACCATTGTTTTAAAAAGTGATTCAATCACACTATTTCAAAAAAATATTGGTGGCGACCCCGTGATTTTATAAAGTTTTCCAAAACGTCAAAACCTCCCTAAAAAGGGTTGCGACAGCTTGGCGACTTCACTAGGGACATTTTGTTTTTTCTAAAAAAACAAAAGAGGGTCAGACCACAAATTGTTTTCAAAATGTTTTAGAAAAATGGATTTGGAAGTTTACAAAGGTTTCAATTTATTTGTCCACTTAATGAATGTAATTCTATTTTATGCATTTAAAAAATGTTGCAAAAAGCTCTATTCTTGATCTCCACCCAATTGTTAAGTGAGGGGAAAACACTTTGCTCATGTCAGAATATTGATTCTCCGTATGAGCCTAGTAAGTGCCTTTAGGACTCATATGCCTTATGTCTTCGTAAGGATACTGATTCTTCGAGAAGACATAGGAAATGAGTCATCCTGAGTTGAACTTCGTTCGTTTGAAACCTATAATGGGTGAGAACCAGGGGCTTTGCTACCCTTAGTAGGACAACAAGGACAGGTCGGGTACCTTTTAGAACTCAACCATTTGAGAACTTAGAGCCCACCCTAATAGAGCCATGCATAAAACCTAGGGTTTTGAGTCTGGTCAAAATCATTACGGATAATCCATGGAGACATGTCTTGAAGTGTTGGAATGCGCTGCCCAAAATTATTCAGGAAGTTATTTTAGTCTCTTTGTGTTTTCTTAATTCTGATTTTTTTCCTTTTTGTCTTGTTGTTTTGCATATTCATTCATGCATCATCATTCCATCTCAAGAAGGGTTTTGAAATTCAATAAAGTTGTTTTTTAAAGTAGATATTTCGTTGAACCAATGTTCTTTTGTTTGCTTTCATGCATTTGCATCATTCTTCTGTTTGTTTAGTTGTTTTCTTCTTTGCATCGCATTGCATTCCATGCATCCATGACATAATAAGAATCTAACTTAAATAAAAACGACAGAAAATCAAAATAGCAAAAACAAATCACAAGTACGGTACTCAGTCTCAAGTTAGAGCAATGGAAGATAGAGTGATGGCTTTAGAAAGCAACCACAAAAGTACCCAGGATAGGTTACACAAGCTAGAGACAGATCTGAAGCAACAGATGGAGTTGGTTCACCAAAAGACGGTTGGTTCAATTGCAGCCATGCAAGGCTTTAAGGACCCAGACGCGGTAGAAGCTGGCGAGGAAGCTAATGCTGTGCCAAAATTTCAAGGGGTGGCCTTTGTTCACCCTAGCATACAAAGGGAAGCTCAATCGTCTAAGGTAAAAATTTCCCCATATGTTGCTGAGGCGTCGGCGCTGAATGATAGGAAAATAAGCTCTATGTGTATCGATACGTACTAACGATTTTAACTAACTTTCTTGGATTTGGCTTAGTTGTATCGATATAGCTCTATGTGTATCGATATGGGTCTCTTTAGAAATCAATTTTAGTGACTCAATTGTAAAGATTTTAAAATGGAGATGACTCACCTATTAGCTTGCCACCTTCTCATGTGATTCTAGTTTGAAAGGAAGACAATTATCCATCTTTATGCTTAAAGTTGAAAATGACATGAGTTGATAGAAATCAATTGTTTAGAGCAAACCCTATAGCTAAGGAAAGCTTCTTATTGGTTTAGTATGAGGTGGGTTGGGTTTAGCAAACCCTTAGTGATAGGAAACCCTCTTATTGGCTTAAATAAATGTGGTAAATGATTAAGTTACAATTCCCTTAAAATGGTCTAGAAGCTATCCTCTTTGTTCTATGTCACCGAGACTGAATCTCCATCTTTGTCTTTGAAAAACAAGCAAGCACCTCCATTGTTGTCTTCAACCTCTAGCTCAAGCACACACCTTTCCGATTGAGCCCCCTAAGCTCAAGCTTTCTTTGTTTCAAGAATTTCATTGCATAGTCATTGGTTGGGTATGTAAAATCCCTCAATCAATTATTGAAATCCATGGGTATTGGGAGTTTAATTTCTAGTAAAATTGTTAACCCTAATCTTTGAAATGGTTATCGATGTTGTTATATCGATTGTAGCACTTTCTAATTGATTCCTCCTAGCTCAAGTATTGGAGGAAGCTAGTCCATCATCTCCACCTTGAATCATTGATTTTGATTTGTTAACCATTTTATTGACGGTGATTGCATAAAACACTATTGAAAGCTACATGTGGAAAGTAAGAGTAAGTATTGCATAGAATCCATGTTGAAGCTATATTGTTAATTGCTATTTAGATACGTTCATTGCCATTAGATTATTGACATGTGATTATTGCTATTGTCTATTGCTATGATCATATGACTATAGAGTTATTATTATTGACCTATTGCTATGAGACTATTGTTATTGAGCTATTGTTTATTGAACCTTGGGATCGAAGTATTGGATACAATAGGCATGCCATAGAATTCAAGAGCTCATTGGTACGAGTATTGGGCTTAGGCCATTATGATTGGTGCGGTCGAGGGACGTGTATTGTATTGGTCAAATTGGTGCGGAGGAGGAATGATATGTGACTAGACCACTATTTTTATTGTTGGTGATGAGGTGGAATTCGTGTATCCATATAACGTGAAATCGATCCAAGGAAACCATTGAGTATTGCTATTGATCTTTGATATGAAATTATTGATATATTATTGACTAATGTTGATTTGATGATTATTCATGCCATATTAAATGTTGAGAGTGATAACTATGCCATGTTGAATCATATGTTTATATTAGCATGATTAGAATTGCTATTGAAATAAGTTGGATTGCATATCATACTCGTCCATTGTCTATGGCTACTTATCTTAGACTATGTAAGTCTAATGCATTGATCTTCCACATTTCAGGTTAAGAAAGTTTTGGATAGAGATCGGGATTAGTTGGAAGATCGGCAAGTCACCACAAGCTTAGAGTAATGTGTTTTGTCCCTATGAACTCCTAGAATGGTGGAAAAGTAGTTAAACTAGCTGATTTTGACGCTTTGACTATATGTATAAAGGCTATGTTTTGTACAAGGTTTAAATGCCCTAAGTGACTTGTTAGTATTGCATAAAAATGGAGTAAAATGGCACAATAGGCTTAAAAGGTAAACTCATGGTAAATGGATTCATAATAGCGTGAAATTTGATATACTATCATAGGTATGGATCAATATCTTGCTAGTAAAATTTCATGGAATTTAGACAACGTTCAACAGGTTAAATTGAACAAAAACCAGCTAAAATTTGTCATTATAGGAAAGACGTATGGGTACGGGTGATGGCATATCGATGCGGCCTTGCATAATTGGACTTGATAAAACAGGGCGTACCGATACACATAGGGGTGTATCGATACAAAAATGGACAGTAAGGTCTGAAAATATTAATTGTATCGATCGACTGTAGGCTGTATCAAAACGAGTTAACCTTAGTCAACCTGTTTCGATACGAGCCTTAGTGTATCGATACGGGTTGTTAACTTTGAATCTAAAAACTCAAGAATTTGGCTTAGTGTACTGATACGGCCCTAAGTGTATCGTTACATAGTTAGTTAATTCTGTTAAAAGGCTTAAAACACAGTTTTAAGAAGTTTATAAAATGGTCACTAAAACTTGTATAGCCTAATTGGATAGGTAAATGTTCTCCGTTGGTAACAAAACTTCATAGGGTAATAATTGGTAGGCTTAATTGAAGATTTGTAAAAGGAAGATTGAAAGGACATGCTGAATAAGATTCGATCTCAGATCAAAGTCTCCGAACTCTAAATCTGTCTCCGATAGCACTCTCCGACCTGATTTCTTACCAGGCCGAGAATGGGGTGCTACATTTGTGATATTAGAGCTAGAGTTTAGTCGGTTCTAGACTAAACTTATGCATGTCTGTATTGAATATTGTGTTACTTTGCCACCTAGGAGTTATTTTATCATATATTGTAACTTACCAACTGATCCGATCTCTTTATGTATAGATGTCTAACTCTAATCAAGCTCGAATAGATGAGCATATCGCGGACTCTTCAAATAGAGGCGAGGAAGTGAGAAGGAGAGATCCCCTGAATCTGCAAGCTCGTCCAATGCAAAATCTAAAACCTGAAATACGATCTGTAAAGCTGAATGTTTGAAGAATATGACCTATACGATCAAAACCATTGTGACTACAATGAAGGCTGAGTCACCCTATCAAATTCCTATTGTTGACCATGTAAACATCCAAGCTCCCATTGATAAGCTTAAACAATATCTGGGCTATACCTTCACTGGTCAGGACCTGGACAATCTCGAAACAACTGTAACACCCTAAAATTGGCCTAGTAATGTTACCACTATCTAAAATATAGGCTAATTGAATATATGTGGTAATCAATTTAAAATAAGAATGAACATTGGCCATCCTTAAAATCTAATAAGTGAAATTGAATTCAAATTAAAACAAGGAGGCATAAATGAAAGGATGAAAATGTGAACATGCAAAATGCTGTAGATTGCATGTAAAATTTAATTTAGTGGACGCCTTGACACATGTCCTCAATGGATGAGAACATGTGCCAATTTAGATGATGACTCATGCTAGGGAGGAAAAATAACCAAATATATTGTCATCTTCCTCCCCATTTTCATCCTCTTGGCCGAAAATATTAAGAGAGAAAGGGGGGAGAAAATTTGCATGCAAACAGCTTCAATTCAAGCTTCTTGATTCATCCATTGATCAAATATAGCTTGGAGAAGGTATAATACTTGATTCTAACTTGTTATAGATTGTTTGAATATGCAAATGATGATGTTCTTGTTGACTTGATGGAATTGGATGGTTTCTATGTGTGTTAGAAGCATGCTAGCTTCAATTAGAGCTTAGAAATTGAATGCTAGAAACTAAATTGCTAATGAAATATATATGTAGTTGCTGGAAATTTGAGAAATATGAACATGATTGAAAACAATCTTGATTATGGACTGTATTGATATGGAAAATGTGTAAACATGCCAATTGAACATAGAACCCTGTTTTGATCTTGTTGCTAGATAAAATGAAGATTGAATTGAATAGGTAACTTGCTGGAAAATGACTACATCTAATTGAACTAGTTATATTAGGTAATGGACTGCCTAGTTGATGAAATGGATGTACAATGCTTATCAAATTGATCAAACTAGATTCAACATGATTATGCCCTATTTTAAGAACATTTCTAGGTGAATTATGATGACCTAGACATGTATGAACATGAACATGAATGGAATTGCCCTGTTAGGACCTTGCTAAAATGAGTTAAGAAGCTAGAAATCCAACCTAGTGTAATATGCCAAAACGCTCTGTTCTGGGCAGTAACTTTGAAAAATCACTATAAATTGTGTATAATGAATTTAAGGCTGAAATTTTTATGAACAACACCTTAGTATGTCTAAATTCATTAGGAGAAAACATAATTGAACTCTGGGTTGTATACTGAAACATAGAGAAGAAACACTAGGAACAGTGCAAACTGTCCAGTATAGCAAGATGCCTTTTCTTTAAGTTAAAAACTATATTAATTGGAAAAGAACTAAAATGCAAGCCTTATATGGTCATAAAGAAAATTTTGTTAGCTTTCCAACGGTGTAAACCAATTGAAATTTCGACGTACAAAATGATAGTTAT
Source organism: Hibiscus mutabilis (assembly GCA_019671005.1). Lineage (NCBI taxonomy): Eukaryota > Viridiplantae > Streptophyta > Magnoliopsida > Malvales > Malvaceae > Hibiscus > Hibiscus mutabilis. The sequence goes on along the minus strand of CM033735.1, from coordinate 25,848,008 downwards.
GCATGATTAAGTGACTAGAGTGCAAGCTGCCTGGCAGCAGCTGTATAGGCAAATGCACATTATTTTGTGGCATTTTGTAAACTGTCTTGTAAATAGTTTTAGGCCTTTGATTATGCCTTGTTTTACATGAACTAGAATGTAGAAAAGTGTAATTGAGTTTAATGGAAAATGTATATAAGCATGCTGCCCAAATTTGTGAATGTTGTGTGCTTGTAACTTTGTCTTGATTTGGTGATCATATGAATTTGTCATGACATGTACTTGTTGTGTAATGTGATAGAACCAGGAGTAAACTTTGTGGAAGAGGATAGAGTGGATCATCCTAAAGACAAGAACAAGGGACTGTGGATCCAAGACTAGCTAAGCTTGGAGTATTGTGAGTGTAGTTACCTCTAGGGTTAGGACTAGGTCCTAACCAATGTATTCTTGTTACATTCTTGAAATGTTAAATGAACCTAATCATGGACATGACCTAATAAGGGAAGAATGACTAGTAATGCATGGAACTATATCACATCTTGATTTACATGATCAATTTGAATGCTAAGCATGTTTGTATGGTATATTGGTGCTTGTATGTGGCATTATACTTGTGATTGAATGCTGAAGAACATGCTTGAGATATCATCTCATGTTAATGAAATGAAACATGAAACTCCTTGACATGTGAGCTATGGCTCAATGGCCTAAGATCCTAATATGAAATGAACTTTCTTGACATGATCTTGATCTTGAAACAATTGAATAAATGGTAAATCGAACAACCTTGGTAGCTAGTGGGACTAGGTAGAAGGGCATGCCTTAGAGTCTAGAGCTCATTGTGTAAGGGTGGACTACAGTCCGGGGCTAAGGCCCCTATTTGGCGACAGACGGAGGGTACATATGTGGTCTTTGGCAATAGTAGGAGGGTTGATCAACACTATGGTGCATCTTGTGGCGATAGTTGGTTGGAGACTCGATTACCTATGCAAACTAAGTACCAAGGGGGTTGTTTAATGAATAACAATTGTAATAACAATCCAATAACACATGATACTTGTCTTGAATGCCATGAATTGTATGTTACTTGACGTGAAAGCATGACTCCTTGATTTCTTGGTTTGCAAGCATGTTGTGCTTGATTCATGAAGTATGACTCCATGAATCTATGTTTCTTATGTGGAGCCTTCGATCACTATATCAGAGATTGTCCTCAGAATCCTGACAAGGTTTCAAATCGAGCTCCTGCAAATGCTAACTCAGTCTAGAAATTAGGGGAAGGGTAAAGGACATCATTGGAACACCCATACTCATCAGAAATCTCAGGCTCCTGCTCGAATCTATCATATATGGGGAAAAATGATGAAGAATCACCCGATGTCATAGTAGGTACTGTTAGCTAAATTTGACTCTTGTTTATTCTTTAATAGACTCAGGATCCACACATTCTTTTATTTTCTTATCCTTGATTGCTAAATTGATATGGAAACCTGAAATCGTTGATAAAGGCCTTGTAGTTTCAAACCCTATAGGGGGAATCACGTCCATTAACTTCCTTTGCAAGAAATGTCCCATAATCATTCAAAACATACCATTTCCTATTGATCTATATGTATTGCCAACTTGTGAGTTCGATATGTGACTGTCCTCTTGGTGCCACCAAGTCCACTGTTTGTAACTATTGCCAAAAATGACATCCAGCGAGCCAGTTCCAAAAACAGATTAGAGCATGCTTCTATTGTGATGAAGAAGGAATTTCATCTGTGACTGTCCTCTTGGTGCCACCAAGTCCACTGTTGCACCAGCAAATGTTGCCTTCCCTATTATATCCTTCCGAAGCAAGGGATTAAGGCAAGGATCATCGGGAGCTACGAGTAATCCTAGTGTCTTAGGAAAACCATCAAACAAGCAGGAATCTGAGGAATATGCTCAAATGTACCATATAAGGAGCTGAGAGGATGAGGATGAACCTGATGTTATTGCAGGTACTATTGAACTGTACTCTCATACTTTGTATGCATTGATCGATCCTGGGTCTACACATTCCTTCATCAACACTGAGTTAGTTAAGAAGCATAGGATGTCTAGTGAACCTATTGCATCGAGAATCTCTGTAACGAATCCATTAGGTGACTGTGTTACTGTAAGCCTTGTGTGCTAGAATTATCCTTTGATGATTGAAGGGATTCCATTTTTGGCCGACTTGTTGGCCTTACCGATCCATGAGTTCGATGTCATACTAGGCTTGGATTGGCTAAGCAAGCACTAAGCTTGGGTTAACTGTAATAAAAGAAAGTTGTACCTTCGAGGCCTTAGCAAATAGAGTATTGTGCTAATGAACTCCTGACATCTTTCCTGATGAACTTTTGGGTCAACCTCCAACCCATGAAGTTAAATTTAGTATCAAAGTGCAACCTGGAACTACCCCAATTTTCGTTGTACTCTATCAAATGGCAGCCATTGAGTTGAAGTAATTGAAAGCCCAGATTCAAGATTTGCTTGATACAGGCTTCATTCAACTGAGTAGTTGAACAAGAGTGATGGTTCCATGAGACTATGCATTGATTACTGGTAGTTGAACAAGGTGACCATCAAGAACAAGTATCCATTGCAAAGGATAAATGACCTATTCGATCAGCTCAAAGATGCCTCTGTTTTTTCCAAGATCAATTTGAGGTATGGGTATTATCAAATGAGAGTTAAAGACTGTGATGTACCCAAAACTACGTTTCGTACAAGATATGGCTATTACGAATTCTTGGTGATGCCATTTGGGCTAACCAATGCACCGACAACTTTTATGGATCCAATAAATCAGGTTTTTAGACCATATCTCGATAAATTTGTAGTGGAATTCATTGATGAAATCCTAATCTATTCCAAGAATATTGTGGAACATCGTGAACATCTTCGTATCGTGTTTCAAACCCTTCGTGAGAAGAAGTTATTTGCCAAGTTCTCCAAATACGAGTTTTGGCTTACCGAAGTTGCTTTTCTTGGGCACATTGTATCAGATTTGGGCATCCAGGTAGACTCGAAGAAGATTCAAGCCATCCTGGATTGGCATTCACTGAAGAACGTTGGTGAGGTGAGAAGTATCCTAAGCCTTGCTGGCTATTATAGAAGATTCGTCAATGGATTTTCTATGTTAGCTGCTCCATTGACCTATTGCGAAAGGAAGCTCCGTTCGTTTGGACCGAGGAAAACAACAGAATTTTGTTCAATTAAAGCAAGTATTGACTCATGCACCAGTCTAATCCAACCTGAGTCTTGAAAGGACTATATAGTTTATAGTGATGCATCGCATCTCGGGTTAGGATGTGTATTGATGCAAGAAGACAAAGTCATTGCATATGCTTCGAGACAACTTAAGCCTCACGAGATGAACTATCCCACCCATGATCTGGAATTAGCCGCGGTTGTATTTTCATTGAAAATTTGGAGACACTATCTTTACGGGGAAAAGTGTTTTCTCTTCACTGATCATAAAAGCCTTAAGTACCTTTTAACTCAAAAGGAGCTAAATCTTCAACAACGGAGATGGATTGAACTCCTCAAAGATTATGATATTGTCATTGATTACCATCCAGGCAAGGCCAATGTTGAAGCTGATGCAGTCAACCGCAAACCTTCGTTTGCCCCTCAAACTATTAATTCTTACTTTCAACTTCAGAAACATCATTGTTTCGTAGCTGAACATCAAGTTCGGTCTACTATTGTTTCTAGAATCAAGACATTGCAAGATGAAGACTCCAAACTCCAATCTATTGCCTCTAAGCTTCAAGATAATCCAGACTTCAAAATCAATTCTGAAGAACTTTTATGCTTTCGTGATCGAGTCCGTGTACCTGATGATGAATCACTTCGTAATGATATACTTAAGGAAGCCCATTCAAGTTCGCTATCTATTCATCCGGGGTTTGCAAAGATGTATAAAGACCTTCGTGAACTATATTGGTGGCCAGGCATGAAGCAAGCCATAATTGACTTCATGTCTAAATGCCTCACTTGTTAACATGTTAAAGCTGAACATCGTGTCCCTACCAGATTATTGCAACCCATCAATCTACCACAATGGAAGTGGGAGAAGATCACTATGGACATTGTCAGTGGTCTACCTTTGACTCTTGCTAAACACGATGTCATTTGGGTCATTATGGACTGTCTCACCAAGTTAGCAAATTTCTTACCGGTTAGAATGGACTACGGCCTTCCAAAGTATTCCATGTATCAATGCTCCGGAAGTACCAATCCAACCCTTCACATGTTATTGAACCAAAGTCTGTTGAGATTCAACCAAATCTATCTTATGAAGAAGAACCGGTCTAGGTTCTTGCAAAAGAAGTTAAAAGGCTTTGCAATAAATCTATACCACTAGTTAAAGTACTTTGGAGGAGCCACTCCATTGAAGAAGCTACTTGGGAACCTAAGGAGACAATGAAAAAGAAATACCATCATCTCTTTGGTTTAGGTAAAAATTCGAGCACGAATTTTTCTTAAGGGCGGAGAGTTGTAACATCTCAAAAACCAATCTAGTCAGAATTGGGTTCCAGCGATCGAGAGCCCTACACCGAAAAGGTCCAAGTAATGTATTGACTTTGACCATGAGGTCAATTGCATCGACATTGAGCCCCAATTGAGTCCAATTATTGCTTAAGTACCTTATCGCATATATTGAGAATCTTTTAGTGACTAAACTATAGAAATTGAAAGTTTGGGGGAAAACTATATAGTAAAGAGTTGAAGGACTAACCTTGCGATTAGCCCCTCCTCAATTATAACCACCATTTATGTGGATGGTGGAAATTAGATTTCTTCACCTTAAGGGAAACTATTCAGATGCAAAAGATAAAAGAAAGAAATGAGGAATATAAGACTCATCCGATTAAAGGATAAACAAGCATCATTATTTTCATTGTCTTCAACCTAAGCAAGCACCTCCACTAGTGAGTATCGAAAAGCTTACGTTTCTTCGATTTATTGCTATCGAATCATTGCTATCAAATGGGTAAGCTTAATCCTCCAAACTATTATTGAAATCCATGGAGATAATGAGTGTAATCTAAAGCTAGGGTTTCAACTATCCATGGATAATTCATCGTTATTGTCTAAATTGAGCTTAGATATCGATTTTGATATAGTTATATTGATTTCAACATCGTATTATCAATTATAATAAATTCCCTATTGATTTTCCTAGCTCAAGAAGTGGAAAGAGATCATCCACCATCACCAACGAAATCTAGGAACAAAGGGATTACTTTATGAGAGACTTGAAAGCTTTTGAATATCGAGGTGAGTGTAGCCGGAGTCTCGGGTTTGAGCTAGGTGTCATTCCTGATTTTATTGTTGTTAAATATATCATCGCTAACCCCTTTTTGGTAACGAGATATTGCATCGAACCACTTAGTGGACGTTGTGGTAAGTATCGGTAAGTTATTGCATTAAGGATTGAGCATTGTCACTGTTATCGTCATTGTTATCGAATATCGAACATAGCTATCGTTATTGCCTTTGTGTACTACTATTTCCATCATCATTGTCATTACCATTGAATCATGCAAATATATAATATTGTCATTGCTATTGTCAATGATATTGTCATTGACCGTGAATATCGAATCATTGCTTATTGATAAAGTCATTGAAACATTGAACATTGTTATTGCTTTTGAACACCGATAATTGATATTGTAATCGAACCTTGGATTTGAAGGACATTGGATACAATTGGCATGCCATAGAATTCATGAGCTCAGTGTACGGGGTGGATTACGGTCTTTGGCTACAACCTATATTGATTTGGTGAGGCGGAGGGATGTGTTGCGATGTTGATCATGTTGGAGAGGCGGAGGGACTAGACCATTTCATTGATTTGGCGAGGCGTAGAAATTCACCGTATCCACTATATGGAATCGATCCAAGGGTTATTGTTAAAATATGCAAATATTGTTATTAACATAATCATTGCATTGATATCTATAGTTCATTGTATTGATATTGTCATCACTTGAATTGAAATGAATTGCATTGCTATTGACATCATTTATGGTTACCTCACTAGGCAATATATGCCTAACGCATTGCATCCCATCCATTTCAGGTTAAGGGCAAGATTGGAGAAGTTGAAGCGTTGAACAAGTCACAAGTAGGCTTAAAGTAATGTATATCGACCTATGAACTCCTAGTAGGCTGGCAAAGTATTTGAAATAGTTATATGTGACTCTTTTGATATGTATATTTTATGCTTGTGGTGTAATAGTGCTTAAGGCTCTAAGTGGTCTTTTCGTATGGCTTAGAAATGATTAAAAGTGCATAATCGGCTCTAATAGGTGAAATCATAGTGAACGGGTTTGCAAGGTCCTAAAATTTGGCATGCAAGTAGTTTATAGCATTGAAGTATTGTGTGTAAAGTTTCATTTCATTTGGACATAGATTGATAGGTCATGTCAAATAAAAACTAGCAAAAAAATCTGTCAATATAGTGCAGGGCGTATCAATACTGGTGATGGTGTATCGATACAGCCTTGCATATTTGGTCAAGTCAACGTTAGTCAAAAAGGGGCGTACCGATACTACTTAGGCATATCGATACGGATTTTGGCTACTGGCGTTTGGTTGCATAAAGGGTATCGATACGGGTTCAAGGCATATCGATATGAAGTCAACGTCGTCAACCAGTATCAGTACGACCCTCAACTGTATCAATACGAGATTGTTTCTCTTGAATCTGGAATTTGGTAGTTAGACTTAGCGTACTGATACGACCCTAAGTGTATCGGTGCAGTGACAGTTAATTCTGTTACAAACTATAGAACTAAGTTTTGCAATATTTACAAAATGGTCACTAAATCTTGCATAGTTAAATTGGCTGAGTAAACGAACTCCAAGTAACATGAAAATTTACATGGTCATTGTTTGTATGCCAAATTTCATTATGGTAATTTAATTTCTAGTAAGGATATCTAAAATATGGGATTTACATTTTAGTCCTTAGAACCTGTAAGAAGTTAAAAATTGGTCCTAATCGGGTAATCATAGACTCGTAGAAGACTAGTTGGAATTGTAATATCGTTTAGAATTGATGTTAAGTTTAGTAACCTTGATTATTGCTTGGAATTATTATATAGAACATCGTATTATTCATCGGCAACATACACTGACCCGGTTCCCAACCAGGCCAGGAAGGGGGTGTTACACAACCTTTATTAGTCAGGTTTCATGCTCACATGTCAAAAATCAACTCAAAACAATCATCCAAACTCATGTAATTGCATGCATACAAACCATGGACCACAACAGAATAATCTCAAAACATAAAACAACCCATAACCAACTGCTATCCATACCGATATGGTTTCAAGGTGTTTTAGTACGTGGGCTATGATAACCAAAATCCAAATTCTAGTATCTCAAAACAATACCAATACAACAATTCACGTGTCGATACTCCTTGCCCTTGCCTATACTGATACAGATTCCCGCATATCAAAATGCAGTCCCAAATAAAGCTTACTCGTACTAGTGCATGGGAACGTGTAACGATACGCTTGGACCTGTAATGTCCAATTTGGCTAGTTTAACATGCTTCCAAGGATTCAAATTTAGCCTAATATGCTTCAAACATATAATCAACTATTCTCAGAATTGAACCTTACCAAAAACGCAACAAAAAGATGATCATAACATGGCAACATAATTCAAATGGAAGTCTAGAGGCATGCTTCCTAAGATCAAGCTGCCCAAAGCATGGATCACAAATCCAAAGCAATACCAAACATAAAAGGGCATTTACAATCTCAAAACAACATAACAAGCTTGCCAAAATAGGGAGTTTAACAAAACCTCTTCAAAAACAACAATGAACTCCATTGTCTTTATTACTACAAGTCTAGTTCGAAACCATACTTTCTCGATATTCAAGTCCTTGGATTTTCCCCTCGTTCGCTCGCTGCCTCCAATCTTTAATTCTCTTCATTGAGGAGTGCTCAAAGCACACACCATCAATGCATTTAAAACCATTTTCCAAAACCACATTAAAATCACCATTTCAATCATCACATTAAACATCATGCCTTGAAAACCATGCATTTAACACATTTAAAAACCAGCATATTAAACGATATCTAACAGGTATCATGGATCAACAGCAAGTCTCATTGCTAACCCTCAATTTAAGCCTTCCCATGCATAACAACCCATATACAAAGCTTAAAGAGAAAACATGTATAGACCAGCATTATACATTAACAACCATTAGCATGATACATCAACTATCATATTACATCGGATACACTGATTCAACAAGTTTCCTCTCAACACTTCATACCTTCTCAACCGAAATTATGGTACGACTTACAACCCGGGGACACCAACCCTATTCATCGGTTAGATGCATAATCCACTAACGGGAGTTTTCGGTACCATATAACCCCTCAACTGTTAGGGTACTTGGATGGAGTATTCAGTGCACCGTATAAACACCTCAACATCCAAGATGACTTTTTATAGTGCACTATCAATCCTATGGCCGACCAACTATATCCGATAACATTTTAAACCACACCACTTGCCAATATAATTCATTATTAACCATGTACCTCACTATTTTTATATGCATCAGTTCAAAATCATTCCCAAAGCAATAAACCATTATTTTAATCAAGTATAACTCATACTTACATGGATCACTTACCACGTGCATCCACCATTATTTCATGATGAAAATAAGTATATAACATACTTTAAAACACGCTTAAACAGTAGGTACCATGTAATTCAAGAACAAATGCATAAAACTATTTCATTAAAAGTAGGACTGAGAGAGAAACCCTTTATAATTTCTTCCAAGTTTAAACCAATGTTTCAAGATAAGTTTAAACTCCCATAAACCACCTTTAAACCATCTCAAAGCTAAAATCCACGTTCTCACTCACCAACAACTCAATAACTCATTCACCGACACGAAACACTCCTCCCAAAGCTTCCGAAGTGACACTTCAAGCTTGAGGATCAACCTCCACTAATTTCACCACACAAAACAAAGGATCCAATGCATCAAAATGCATTAACAAACCATGCAACAACAATCCAAAACAATCCTCTACTAACACTAGTCGAAACCTTCCCAAAACTACTGAAACCAACCAAACCTCACCAAAGACACAACACTAGCAACCTAATCAATTAGATATTCACCTAGTTTCGGGATTCTAATGTTAAAGCCAACTTGTTAACATTATAAAACATCAAAATTATGATTATAATCAATCAAGAACTCGGGAAAATAGATCCGAAATGAAAACCACTTAATCTCATCAATTAAACTTTGATTTAACCAATTTCCATAAGGGAAAACTACTCTAGTGACCACCCAACTATTGGTCGCGACCTGTTTTGACTACCCAACTATTTTAGATCTATTTTGACCACCAACCGTTGAAATCTAACAGAACGATGACGTGGCCGTTAAATTTAAATTTGTATAATTACACATTTGGTCCTTGTTAGTTCCTTATTATATCAATTTAGTCCTAATTTTAATTTAAATAAATAAAATTAATCAGCCGATCGGGTGACGTTAGATTATTTTAATTTTATTTATTTAATATTTACTATATTTATTTTTCTCCAATTAGATGGTGACACGTGTCACCATCACGTGTAATCACCCGATTGGTTGATTAATTTTATTTATTTAATATTTACTATATTTATTTAAATGTGGGGTTTGAACCTACAACCTCTTGAGAAAACCCCAAGACTTTACCACTGCACCAACTGGTTTTTTATAAAATGGATTGCACAATCTTATATATATCTTATAATGCAGTAAATGCTAGGGAATAAAGAAATAAAAATGGTTACAAGGGGATTCGAACCTAAATCACTTGAGATGTGTAAAACCATATTACAAATCACTTAACCAATTCAAATATTTAATTTAAATGTGAATATATTTTAAATATCTTTAATGTATAGTTAAAGCTAGATTTCAAATGAAATTAAATTTATAATTTTAAACTAAATTGAATATTTTTTCTTTTTCACATTTATTTTAATAATTTCATGTATATATAATATTGAATCGAGTTCTTTAATTTAATTAATAATTTATTTTTATGAAATATCTTAATTCATTATTAATGTAATATATATTATTTAATTAATAGTTTTATTTTTATTAAATATCTTAATTTATTATTAATATAATATATATTAATTACATTAAAAATAAAATTATAAATCTAATTTAATTAAAAAACAAAATTATTAAAATAAATATGAAAAATAAAAAAAATATTCAATTTAGTTTAAAAATATAAAAATTTTAATTTTAATTTCATTTAAAAACTTGCTTTAACTATACGTTAAAGATATTTAAAATATATTCACATATTAATTAAATATTTGAATTGGTTAAGGGGTTTGTATTGTTTTACATATCTCAAGTTATTTAGGTTCGAATCGCCTTGTAACCATTTTTATTTCTTTTTTCCCTAGCATTTACTGCATTATAAGATATATAAAAGACTGTGCAATCCATTTCGTAAAAAATGGGTTGGTGCAGTGGTAATGCCTTGGGGTTTTTCCCAATAGCTTTTGGGTTCAAACCCTGATGACACATGTCGTGACCCGATTGGTTGATTAATTTTATTTATTTAAATTAAAATTAGGACTAAATTGATATAATAAGGAACTTACAAGGACTAAATGTGTAATTATACAAATTTAAATTTAACAGCCACGTCATCGTTCTGTTAGATTTTAATAGTCGATGGTGAAAATAGGTCTATTTAAATAGTTGGGTGGTCGAATTTTAAATTTTTTTAGTTGGGTGGTCAAAACAGGTCGCGACCAATAGTTGGGTGGTCACTGGGGTAGTTTTCCCTTTCCATAATTATATCATTAGAACTCATTAGAAAACATTTATAAAGCATCAATAACTTGGGAAATGAAGGGTAAGGTGCTTAGTCACTTCCTTGCTTGCCTCCCTCACGTGGGATGACTCTGAAAAGGGAACAAATAACCATTGAGTGCCTAGAATTGGGAAAAGGTAATGAAAAGATGGGAAACAATTGTTTAATCTTTGCCTTGCTAATAGGAAAGCTTCCTATTGGTTCATATGGAGGTGAGACATTGATAAAAGGGTTTAATCCCTTAAAATAGGAAATTTTCTTCCCCGTTTGCATCTTTCAAAAGCTAAACCCACCCTTTGCCATCCAACAAGCAAGCACCACCATTGTTGTCTTCAACATAAGCTCAAGCACACACCTCTCCTATTAAGTCTCTTAAGTCCAAGCTTTCCTTGATTCAAAGGTATCATTCCATAGCTATCGATCGAGTAAGTAAAAGCCCTCCATCAATTGTTGAATTCCATGGATACTTGGAGTTTAATTTTAAATTGAAAATCTAAGCCCAATCTTGAAATGAGTACTATATTGTTATAGTGATTATAATAATTCCTTGCATTCCTTCCTCGCTCGAAAATTGAAAGGAAACAATCTGTCAAGTTTGACCAAGTCTAGAAGTAAAGGAATTGAAATATGGGAATCATAAAAGCTTCAGAATCAAGGTGAGAGTAGTCGTGTCAAGGGATGGGTAAGGTGCCATCCCGTTGCATTTGCTTTGTGATTATGTTTGTATTTGATTAAGGGCTCAAGTATAGCAAGCATATGTGTGGATGATATCAGTAAGCATGGTAAGTCTTTGCATTACTTTGATATGTCTATGAGTATATGTGCGATATCCGATATGTTATGATTATGATATGATATATTATCCGATGTGATACGATTATGCTATGATACGTGGAGCTAAGGCTCAATTCCATCTTCGTTGTGTTATGGCCTAAGGGCACCAAGGTGAAGATTTGTGATGATATGTGAACATGGACATTTGTGAACATTGGATACAAATGGCATGCTATTGCGTGTAATAAGTGCTACGCAAATGTGCAAGTATACACGTCGCAAGTAATAAAGTGATACGAGTATCGAGTATCGTCTTCACAGGGATTGGTTTGGGCCACTTTGCTTAAGTTACTGCACTATGAAAATAAAAACACAATTGATAATAGAGGTTTTAATTAACGAGAAAACTAAGAGCAATAAACTAAAAGAATAGATGAAATCAAAATAGAGTAAATAGGCCAGGTTATCGTGAGTTGAGGTGTGATAGCTGATTGGATCGTCCTGGTAAAAGAGTGCAAGGGCAACTCAGTTGCCGTGGCAACTTGCACAGCGGGGTTGCCTTGGCAACTAATCGATGGTTGCCTGAGCGACTAGCTGGGCAACTACTTGGGCGTTTGGGCAGCAACTTCAAGGTTCGGCAGAGCGTTCTTCAATGGTTTCTTCTTATCCATAAGTCAAAACTCTATCTACTTGTGCATGCCTTGATAATACATCCCTGCGTGAATCAAGGGTGAACAACAACCAATCTTGCGCTCCTCTTAGCCGTTGAAATCATTAACTTATTCCTAAGTCGGATTAATCTTCACCATCAATAGATTGAATAAAGACCATACTCATTCGTTTCTTGAATCTAACTCTCCCAATATTAGGCAAATAGGTGAAGTTACGAGATCCTCTCCCAATTCACTCGCAAACAAGAATAAAAGCCAAGAATGAGCAAACCTTGAATAGAAAAGTGCAAACTCTTATTACCTAAACAAAATCCAATTGTTTCTCACAACAACAAAACACAATAACCCCAACCAATCAAGTTAGTTCATGGTTGGGTTCAAAAGATATACAAAGAATAATCCCCAAACCATAAATATAATGGAAGCAAAGAAGAAGAAGAAGAAATCAAATTCTCTCCCCCTTGCTCTCTTGTCAAAATTTCTCTCTTCTTGCCCTATGGGGTTGTCGAAATTTTCCCTCCTCTTGCTTTCTTTGGAGTTTGACGATATGGATTCTTATTTATAGGGTTAGGTCAAAGTCCTTCTTTGAGGAGGAAGTTAAGTTGGAATTAAATTATCTTTAAAGAATATAATTCTTTATTATAATTATATTCCTACTAGAACTTCTCCTATCTTCTTGGAATTTAATTCTTCTTTAATCTCTTCATGGAAATCAAATTCCTTTGGGATTTAGCTTTGCTCCACGTCGTCTTGGGCTTGTCTAGTCATCAATTTTGACTACCATATCACCTTATTCTTTGTCGACAATTGCCCTGGCAACTGGCTCGGCGTCTCCTTCATGCATTGCCCTGGCAACTAGCTCGGCATCTCCTTCATGCACTGCCCTGGCAACTGGTTCTAGCCGTGTTTAGGCAAGCGATTCTGTACACACGCAAAAACACGTCAAAGCAGCATCTTTTTCCACAAAAATCACCAACTTATGTAATCAAGCTCAACGGTGGAAAGAAACATGAATTAATGCATGAATGACTAATTATGCAATTAATATGAGCTTAAGTCTAACAATAATATGAGTAAAAAGGGTAATAAAAATAGTACTTTTGAACACTTATCGCACCCTCAAACTCGAACTATTGCTTGTCCTCAAGCAATGCAAACTAACAATTACCTGCCATGACTTTAATCATCAAAGACATGCTTCAAACTTGAATTCAAACCTCGGAACCGTGGCACAAAGTATGATCACCTTTTAATTTTTCGAATAGCACAAATATTACCCAGAACCAAACTATAATGCTCGTGACAATGTGTGTGTGTAGTTGTGTACAAGTTGATTTTCAAGATTCCATGTGAACAATAGGATTTTATCAATTTAACTACTGGGGCATTTATTTTTATTTTCACTAGAGCAAATTTCGGGCACCTCTAGCAAAGTAAGCAATTTCTCTTTTTACTTTAGTCGACTAGAGCCAATTTCGGGCACCTCTAGCGATTTTTGAATGTGCATTAACTACTAGAGCCAGTTTTGGGCACCTCTAGCAAGAAAGTGCATTTACTACTAGAGCCAGTTTTGGGCACCTCTAGCAAGAATTTAACTTTTAATTTTCAATTTTAAATTTACCCAAATTTTAAGCAACCTAAGTTCACTAAGTTTCTTTCAATCAACAATCCACAATCGTGTAAAAAAATTCAGCATCATAGTAAAATTCTAAGTTCTTTTCATGTAATCCTAAAATTAAAGGTTCTTTCTATTAAGTGCAGTGGAAAAAAAATTAATCATTGGATATTCAACAAGTTTTAAGCAATTAAATCCAATTAAAGGCATGGCAAGTAACATATGCAACCTATATGTGATTGCTAAAGATGAATGCAACTAAACATGAAACTAACTAGAAACCAACACCCACCAAACTCGAGAGAAGCATTGTCCTCAATGCATGTAAGAGTGAAACAAACTTTAAAAGAAACTAAATGAAATGAGTTAGTCGGAGAGGTCGTCACCTCGAGTGATAAGTTTCCTTCGTGACGTTTCCTTGATTCATTTTTCAGTCGGTGTTTGAATGTTGTGGCTGGTACCGTGTGAATAGCATTGCTTTGGTTTGATCCATGTTTGCCGAGGCAGGTTCACTTGCTTGAGCATCAATAGTTGCCGAAGCCATTGTTGTTTCCTGGGCATCGCCAGTTTTTGTTACGGTTGCTGTGGCAAGTAGTCGGCAGTGAATTTCCTTAGCATGGTGGTTGTGAGTCTTGTTGTGGAAAAGAAAACCTCGAAACTAAAGATAATGAAGAAAAATAAAATCTCTCCTAAAAATTCCAAAAATAAATAAAGAGAAAAAAAATAATCGAAAATAATAGAAAGAAAAAATAGTTCGAAAAAAAAAATATCGAAAGGAGAGCATGCTCATGAATCTCCTAAGGTGTCAACTTCTTTGTTACGTTCCACATGGGCACCGTTGTAGTGCTTCAATCTTTGTTCGTTAACTTTGAATTCATGTTCGTCGGTAATGGACTTGATTATCACGACACCATGGGAGAATGGTTTGACAACTTCGAATGGTCCCGACCATCTTGATTTTAGTTTTCCCGGGAAAATTTTTAATTGAGAATTGAATAAGAGAACTAGTTGCCCTGGCATGAATTGTCGCGGCAATAGTTTATTGTCGTGCCATTGCTTTGTTTTCTCCTTGTAGATTTGTGCATTGTTATAGGCGAGTGCACAAAATTCTTCTATCTCGTTGAGGTACAACAAACGCTTTTTTCCGGCACTTTCCTAATCCATATTCACGGTCTTGATTGCCCATTGGTTTGTAGGTGATATTGACCGTCCTCTGGCAATGATCAGATTGCTTGTAAAACTCTTGGGCATCTTTTTACAGTGTTGGCCAATACAAACCGGATTGCAAAACTTTGGCCGCGGTACGAGTTCCTCTAAAATGTCCTCCATAGGATGAAGAATGGCATTATCGGAGTACATTATGATGCTCTTCTTCAGGGATACATCGGCGTATGACCTGATCTGCACATTTTTTAAACAAAAGAGGCTCGTCCCAAAAGTAATGCAGGTTATTGCCGAGGCATGTGTTGTCGTGGCGTCTGCTCCCAAGATTGCCGAGCCGTGTTTGTCTAGAGTTACCGAGGCATACGCGTCCATGGTTGCCGAGGCGTGTGCGTCAAGGGCTACTGCGGCATCGAGGGTTGCCGAGGCATGTGCATCCATGATTACCGAGGAGTCAAGGGTTGTTGCGGCATCGAGGGTTGCCGAGGTGTGCGCGTCTGGAGTTGTCGAGGCGTGCGCGTCCATGGTTGCCGAGGCGTCGAGGGTTGCCGAGGCAAGCTTTTCCTTTAGGGTTTTGAATGCTTTGGTGCAAGAATCATCAAAATGGAAGATTTTATCTTGGTAGGGGTAATCTCTCGATCACGTCCACCTTGGCTTTGTCTACTTCAATTCCCTTGGATGAAATATTGTGGCTGAGCACTATTCCTTCATCTACCATAAGATGACACTTCTCCCAATTAAGGACTAAATCGGTTTCTTCACATCTTGCCAATACATTCTCTAAATTGTCGAGGCGACTGTTGAAGTCACTACCAAAAATGGAAAAATCATCAATGAAGATCTCAAGGAAGTCTTTGACCATGCCTGAAAAGAGTGCCATCATGCATCTTCTAATGTTAGTGCATATCTGAGAAAACTTGAGGATGGTCGTTTTCGATACTTCTTATATTCCATCCGCACCCTCCATCGGGTGACAATATTGCCCAAAAAGAGTTTGGCCAATGTGCTTACCACTATTCCCTTTTGCGTTACCATGGTGGAGGTGTCTTTCTTCTTTGTTCGCTTATAGTCCATATATACTCTCCACCTTGTTACTATTCCTGAAGGCACAAATATATTAATAGGAAAATTTATATCCATTCTCAACCATTCAATTACCTCATTCTTGTCGACTTCTATCATGGTTGGATGTAGCCTTTGTTGTCATGGCAATTGCTGCTCAAACCAATTGCCGTGGCAATCAGTTGCCAAAATTTGCTGTAAGTCAAGAGAAGAACCAATTTTTTGAAAAGCTTAACGAATCCAAACACCGTTTTCTTTTGGCCTCTCAAATATCTCCATCAATAAAGATTTCGATGGCTTCAAATCTACTAACCTCGGTTCCTCAAGACATACCTGCAATGGACGAGGTAAGTTTTTAAAGAATTTGAAAGGTTCAACCATTACCTGCTCATATTCCATTGGCAAAGATTATCATCTCATTGATCTTGCATGTGGTCGTGTAATTGCCGTGGCAATTGTAGATGAGAGCAATCTACAGATTCCTGCTTCAACATCAACTTTGTAACCTTATGGGCATCAGGTTCCTCAAAATTTGCTGTAGTATTGTTGTTCTCAGCTTCACTGAGTGTTGTCGAGGCATTGTTCTGTTCAGGCTCCTCAATCATTGCCGAGGCAATTTGTTGTTTAGGCTCATCATGTGTTGGGCAGTCTCTTTCATTGGCATCCTCTTGACTTTGAGGTTCTAGTTGTTCCCCACACATCGGAAAGCTTTCTTTGCATTGCTCCTTATCCTCTTGCCTTGGGACGTCAGTATCCCTAGGAATGAATTGTTGGTGCATGTTATCCATGACATATGTGGATCTCCCCAATTGATCTTCTAAATCCCCTAAGGTTGCATCCCACTGAGCTATCCTCGTATCCATAGATTTTGATAGCTCTCGAATCTCTTCAATTGATTCATTAAGTCTAGCCAAGGAAGCTAGTAACGTTTCCTCCAAGGAATTGGAATGCTCTTGAAAAGGACTACATTGCCATGGCATATCTGTTGCTGCGGCAAAATTGTTATGGTAAAAAACATTTTGAGCTTTTTGACCATACCATGAAGAATTTTGCTGTTGGTTCCCTCTATGGTCCTCCATATAGTTATATGCACCGAAAATGTGAGGGCAATTTTCAAACACATGATGTTCTCCACACATAGCACAAGATTTTTCCACGGTATAAGTTCTTTGGGCTTTTCTCGGTTGGTATAGGTAATCATCAAAGGGTGCAAGAAACTTTTGATTGGATTGATTCATATCTTCCAACATCATCTCTCGAATAGATTGGCTTTTATTTCCCGACATGTTGATGTTCCTTAACTTGTAGCGCACCTAATTTTTTTTTGATAAAACAAACAAAAAGAAAAGTTAGTAAAACTAAGAGAAAAAAATGCAATAACAAAAACAACTAACACCAATTGCCAATCCCCGGCAACGGCGCCAAAAACTTGTTGCGTGTAATAAGTGCTACGCAAATGTGCAAGTATAAATGTCGCAAGTAATAAAGTGATACGAGTATCGAGTATCGTCTCCACAGGGATTGGTTTGGGCCACTTTGCTTAAGTTACTGCACTATGAAAATAAAAACACAATTGATAATAGAGGTTTTAATTAACGAGAAAACTAAGAGCAATAAACTAAAAGAATAGATGAAATGAAAATAGAGTAAATAGGCCAGGTTATCGTGAGTTGAGGTGTGATAGCCGATTGGATCGTCTTGGTAAAAGAGTGCAAGGGCAACTCAGTTGCCGTGGCACCTTGTACAACGGGGTTGCCTTGGCAACTAATTGATGGTTGCCTGGGCGACTAGCTGGGCAACTACTTGGGCGTCTGGGCAGCAATTTCAAGGTTCGGTAGAGCGTTCTTCAATGGTTTCTTCTTATCCCTAAGTCAAAACTCTAGTTACTTGTGCATTCCTTGATAATACATCCCTGCGCGAATCAAGGGTGAACAACAACCAATCTTGCGTTCCTCTTAGCTGTTGAAATCCTTAACTTATTCCTAAGCCGGATTAATCTTCACCATCAATAGATTGAATAAAGACCATACTCATTCGTTTCTTGAATCTAACTCTCCCGATATTAGATAAATAGATGAAGTTACGAGATCCTCTCCCAATTCACTTTCAAAACAAGAATAAAAGCCAAGAATGAGTAAACCTTGAATAGAAAAGTGCAAACTCTTATTACCTAAACAAAATCCAATTGTTTCTCACAACAACAAAACACAATAACCCCAACCAATCAAGTTAGTTCATGGTTGGGTTCTAAAGATATACAAAGAATAATCCCCAAACCACGAATCTAATGGAAGCAAAGAAGATGAAGAAGAAATCAAATTCTCTCCCCCTTGCTCTCTTGTCAAAATTTCTCTCTTCTTGCCCTATGAGGTTGTCGAAATTTTCCCTCCTCTTGCTCTCTTTGGAGTTTGACGATATGGCTTCTTATTCATAGGGTTAGGTCAAAGTCCTTCTTTGAGGAGGAAGTTAAGTTGGAATTAAATTATCTTTAAAGAATATAATTCTTTATTGTAATTAAATTCCTACTAGAACTTCTCCTATCTTCTTGGAATTTAATTCTTCTTTAATCTCTTCATGGAAATCAAATTCATTTGGGATTTAGCTTTGCTCCATGTCATCTTGGGCTTGTCTGGTCATCAATTTTGACTACCATATCACCTTATTCTTTGTCGACAATTGCCCTGGCAACTAGCTCAGCGTCTCCTTCATGCATTGCCCTGGCAACTAGCTCGACATCTCCTTCATGCACTGCCCTGGCAACTGGTTCCAACCTTGTTTAGGCAAGTGATTCTGCACACACACAAAAACACACCAAAGCAGCATCTTTTTCCATAAAAATCACCAAGTTATGTAATCAAGCTCAACGGTGGAAAGAAACATGAATTAATGCATGAATGACTAATTATGCAATTAATATGAGCTTAAGTCTAACAATAATATGAGTAAAAAGGGTAATAAAAATAGTACTTTTGAACACTTATCACCCCCCAAACTCGAACTATTGCTTGTCCTCAAGCAATGCAAACTAACAATTACTTGCCAAGACTTTAATCGTCAAAGACATGTTTCAAACTTGAATTCAAACCTCGGAACCGTGGCACAAAGTTTGATCACCTTTTAATTTTTCGAATAGCACAAATATTACACGGAACCAAACTATAATGCTCGTGTCAATGTGTGTGCGTAGTTGTGTACAAGTTGATTTTCAAGATTCTATGTGAACAATAGGCTTTTATCAATTTAACTATTGGGGCATTTATTTTTATTTTCACTAGAGCAAATTTCGGGCACCTCTAGCAAAGTAAGCAATTTCTCTTTTTACTTTAGTCGACTAGAGCCAATTTCGGGCACCTCTAGCGATTTTTTAATGTGCATTAACTACTAGAGCCAGTTTTGGGCACCTTTAGCAAGAAAGTGCAATTACTACTAGAGCCAGTTTCGGGCACCTCTAGCAAGAATTTAACTTTTAATTTTCAATTTTAAATTTACCCAAATTTTAAGCAACCTAAGTTCACTAAGTTTCTTTCAATCAACAAGCCACAACCGTGTAAAAAAATTCAGCATCATAGTAAAATTCTAAGTTTTTTTCATGTAATCCTAAAATTAAAGGTTCTTTCAATTTAGTGCAGTGGAAAAAATTAATCATTGGATATTCAACAAGTTTTAAGCAATTAAACCCAATTAAAGGCATGGCAAGTAACATATGCAACCTATATCTAATTGCTAAAGATGAATGCAACTAACATGAAACTAACTAGATACCAACACCCCCCCAAACTCGAGAGAAGCATTGTCTCAATGCATGTAAGAGTGAAATAAACTTTAAAAGAAACTAAATGAAATGAGTTAGTCGAGAGGTCGTCACCTCGAGTGATAAGTTTCCTTCGTGACGTTTGCTTGATTCATTTTTCAGTCGGTGATTGAATATTGTGGCTGGTACCGCGTGAATAGCATTGCTTTGGTTTGATCCATGTTTGCCGAGGTAGGTTCACTTGCTTGAGCATCAATAGTTGCCGAAGCCATTGTTGTTGCCTGGCATCGCCAGTTTCTGTTATGGTTGCTGTGGCAAGTAGTCGGCAGTGAATTTCCTTAGCATGGTGGTTGTGAGTCTTATTGTGGAGAAGAAAACCTGGAAACTAAAGATAATGAAGAAAAATAAAATCTCTCTTAAAAATTCCAAAAATAAATAAAGAGAAAAAAATAACCGGAAATAATAGAAAGAAAAAAATAGTTTGAAAAAAATAAAAAGAAAAAGAAAAATAAAATATCGAAAGGAGAGCATGCCCATGCATCTCCTAAGGTGTCAACTTCTTTGTTACGTTCCACATGGGCACCATTGTAGTGCTTCAATCTTTGTCCGTTAACTTTGAATTCATGTTCGTCGGCAATGGACTTGATTGTCATGACACCATGGGAGAATGGTTTGACAACTTCGAATAGTCCCGACCATCTTGATTTTAGCTTTCCCGGGAAAAGTTTTAGTCGAGAATTGAATAAGAGAACTAGTTGCCCTGACATGAATTGTCGCGGCAATAGTTTCTTGTCGTGTCATTGCTTTGTTTTCTCCTTGTAGATTTGTACATTGTTATAGGCGAGTGCACGAAATTCTTCTATCTCATTGAGGTACAACAAACGCTTTTGTCTCGCACTTTCCTAATCCATATTCACGGTCTTGATTGCCCATTGGTTTGTAGGTGATATTTCCCGTCCTCTGGCAACGATCAGATTGCTTGTAAAACTCTTGGGCATCTTTGTACAGTGTTGGCCAATACAAACCGGATTGCAAAACTTTTGCCGCATTACGAGTTCCTCTAAAATGTCCTCCATAGGGTGAAGAATGACATTACCGGACTACATTCTGATGCTCTTCTTCAGGGATACATCGGCGTATGACCTGATCTGCACATTTTTTAAACAAAAGAGGCTCGTCCAAAAAGTAATGCAGGGTATTGCTGTGGCGTCTGCTCCCAAGATTGGTGAGTCATGTGTGTCTAGAGTTGCCAAGGAATACGCGTCCATGGTTGTCGAGGCGTGCGCGTCAAGGGCTGCTACGGCATCGAGGGTTGTCGAGGCATGTGCATCCATGATTGCCGAGGAGTCAAGGGTTTTTGCGGCATCAAGAGTTGCCGAGGCGTGCGCGTCTGGAGTTGCCGAGGCGTGCGCGTCTGGAGTTGCCGAGGCATGCGCGTCAAGGGCTGCTGCGGCGTCGAGGGTTGCCAAGGCGTGCGCGTCCATGGTTGCCGAGGCGTCGAGGGTTGCCGAGGCAAGTTTTTCCTTTAGGGTTTTGAATTCTTTGGTGCAAGAATCATCAAAATGGAAGATTTTATCTTGGTAGGGGTAATCTCTCGATCACGTCCACCTTGGCTTTGTCTACTTCAATTCCCTTGGATGAAATCTTGTGGCTGAGCAGTATTCCTTCATCTACCATAAGATGACACTTCTCCCAATTGAGGACTAAATCGGTTTCTTCACATCTTGCCATCACATTCTCTAAATTGTCAAGGCGACTGTTGAAGTCACTACCAAAAACGAAAAAATCATCCATGAAGATCTCAACGAAGTCTTTGACCATGTCTGAAAAGAGTGCCATCATGCATCTTCTAATGTTAGTGCATATCTGAGAAATCTTCAGGATGGTCGTTTTCGATACTTCTTATAGTCCATCCGCACCTTCCATCGGGTGACAATATTGCCCAAAAAGAGTTTGGCCAATGTGCTTACCACTAGTCCCTTTTGCGTTACCATGGTGGAGGTGTCTTTCTTCTTTGTTCGCTTGTAGTCCATATATACTCTCCACCTTGCTACTATTCCTGAAGGCACAAATATATTAATAGGAAAAATTATATCCATTGTCAACCATTCAATTACCTCATTCTTGTCGACTTCTGTCATGGTTGGACGTAGCCTTTGTTGTCGTGGCAATTGCTGCTCAAACCAATTGCCGTGGAAATCAGTTGCCAAAATTTGCTGTAAGTCAAGGGAAGAACCAATTTTTTGAAAAGCTTTACGAATCCAAACACCGTTTTCTTTTGGCCTCTCAAATATCTCCATCAGTAAAGATTTTGATGGCTTCAAATCTACCAACCTCGGTTCCTCAAGACATACCTGCAATGGACGAGGTAAGTTTTAAAGAATTTGAAAGGTTCAACCATTACCTGCTCATATTCCATTGGCAAAGTATTATCATCTCGTTGATCTTGCATGTGGTCGTGTAATTGCCGTGGCAATTGTAGATGAGAGCAATCTACAGATTCCTGCTTCAACATCAACGTTGTAACCTTATGGGGATCAGGTTCCTCGGAATTTGCTGTAGTATTGTTGTTCTCAGCTTCACTGAGTGTTGTCAAGGCATTGCTCTGTTCAGGCTCCTCAATCATTCCTCGTATCCATAGATTTTGATAGCTCTCGAATCTCTTCAATTGATCCTTCAAGTCTAGCCAAGGAAGCTAGTAACGTTTCCTCCAAGGAATTGGAATGCTCTTGAAAATGACTACATTGTCATGGCATATCTGTTGCTGCGGCAAAATTGTTATGGTAAAAAAAATTTTGAGCTTTTTGACCATACCATGAAGAATTTTGCTGTCGGTTCCCTCTATGGTCCTCCATATAGTTATATGCACCGAAAGTGTGAGGGCAATTTTCAAACACATGATGTTCTCCACACATAGCACAAGATTTTTCCAAGGTATAAGTTCTTTGGGCTTTTCTCGGTTGGTATAGGTAATCATCAAAGGGTGCAAGAAACTCTTGATTGGATTGATTCATATCTTCCAACATCATCTCTCGAATAGATTGGCTTTTATTTCCCGACATGTTGATGTTCCTTAACTTGTAGCGCACCTAATTTTTTTTGATAAAACAAACAAAAAGAACAGTTAGTAAAACTAAGAGAAAAAGAATGCAATAACAAAAACAACTAAACCAATTGCCAATCCCCGACAACGGCGCCAAAATCTTGTTGCGTGTAATAAGTGCTATGCAAATGTAGTATACACGTCGTAAGTAATAAAGTGATACGAGTATCGAGTATCGTCTCCACAGGGATTGGTTTTGGCCACTTTGCTTAAGTTACTGCACTGTGAAAATAAAAACACAATTGATAATAGAGGTTTTAATTAACGAGAAAACTAAGAGCAATAAACTAAAAGAATAGATGAAATCAAAATAGAGTAAATAGGCCAGGTTATCGTGAGTTGAGGTGTGATAGCCGATTGGATCGTCTTGGTAAAAGAGTGCAAGGGCAACTCAGTTGCCGTGGCAACTTGCACAGCGGGGTTGCCTTGGCAACTAATCGATGGTTGCCTGGGCGACTAGCTGGGCAACTACTTGGGCATCTGGGCAGCAACTTCAAGGTTTGGTAGAGCGTTCTTCAATGGTTTCTTCTTATCCCTAAGTCGAAGCTCTAGCTACTTGTGCATGCCTTGATAATACATCCCTGCGTGAATCAAGGGTGAACAACAACCAATCTTGCGCTCCTCTTAGCCGTTGAACTCCTTAACTTATTCCTAAGCCGGATTAATCTTCACCATCAATAGATTGAATAAAGACCATACTCATTCGTTTCTTGAATCTAACTCTCCCGATATTAGATAAATAGATGAAGTTACGAGATCCTCTCCCAATTCACTTGCAAACAAGAATAAAAGCCAAGAATGAGTAAACCTTGAATAGAAAAGTGCAAACTGTTGTTACCTCTAATTTGTAAACATTATGATTTAGTCCCTAAGTTCAAAAAGGATTAAAACCGGTCCGAATTGTGCAAGGCATAATAAGATAGTTCTATTAAGCCTTAAAAGAGATTAATAAATGACCTGAATAAGTTTCCGTACTCTGATTAATGTTTCGAATCTCTGATATGTTTTTCGGTAGCACTTTCTGACCCGGTTCTCTACTAGGCCGGAAAGGGGTTTTACATTTGTGGTATCAGAGCCTAGGTTTAGTTGGTTCTAAGACTAAACTGAAGTTTGTTATGAGTCTGCATCTGTATATGCCACCTAGGAGTTTATTTGAATATGTTATCCGTGACTTGCAACATACACGATTAAACCTTCTCTGTATGAATAGATATGAAAATGTCTGCACCCATTGATAGGCGTGCTGTAAATGAACTGCATCCCAGCTCCTCTTCGAAACAAGGGGACAATCTAAGGGCAGGAGTAAGGCCCAATCAAGTGGGGTAGAACGACCCGCCTCATCCTCCTCTGATGCCTCCTGCTCAGAATGAGTATCTAATGTCAATGGCTGAAATGATTAAACAAGCGGTTATGTCCCTCAGGAAAGAACCACCACCTCAGCCTGCTAAGGCATTTTCTTCTGTTTCGAATGCTCCTATTAGCGAGCTTCATTAGTATCCAGTTTACACCTTCATTGGTCAGACCTGGATAATCCTGAGATAGCAGAGTACTGGCTGGAGAATACTCTTAAAGTACTGAATAAACAAATGATGTGTCCTGATGAACACAAGTTGGAGTGCGCTGTAGCACTAATTTTTTAGGAGACTTAGAGTTGGTGGGATACTGTGATACTCATCGTACCCAAGCACAAAGTTACGTAGGACTTCTTCCTTCAAGAGTTCCGCAAGAAGTACATTAGTGAGCACTATATTGCCAAAAGACGTAAGAAGTTCCTCCACCTAAGACAAGGAGGAAGACCTATGGAGCAGTACATCTACGATTTCTACAAGTATGTAAGGTATGGTGCGGAGCTCATACACACAGAAAAGGTGAAATGCAGAATGTTCATTTACAGGCTCTGCGATGAACTACATGCTCTTTTTAATACTTTGGAGATAGAGGATTTCCAAACCTTGGTTAACCGAGCCATTACCACTGAAGCCTCCCAGAAGGCCAATGAAAGACAAATGGGGAACCAAGCCTGGTCTGAAAAAAGGATCCGGGATGATTCCAAGCCTCCTACATCATAGAAGAAGGGCAGACAATGGGATCAGAAGTCTGCCACCTATCACCAGCTACCAAGGTCGGGATATCTGCCACATTCTCAATCATTAGGGATATATGTTGCTCATACAGCTTCAGTTGATAGTACGGGCGGTTTCAGAAGAGGTTCACAACTTCCTTTGTGTAACATCTATCAGAAGAGGCACACTGGGCAGTGCCGCAAATAGTCTGGATCCTGTTACCTCTGTGGAGAGTCTGGTCACTTCATCAGGCAGTGTCTGCAGAATCCAAATGCTTCTACCATTGTAGCTTCTTAGAACAATCCGAACAAGGGAAGAGGAGAAAAACAAGTGCAATCTTAACCAACGGGGAGATCTCACAACACTAATGCTCCTTCAGTTGGAAGCGATCCTCAGACCTCAAAATAGATGTACCACGTTCGAGGCCGAGAGCAAGAAGATGATCCTGATGTGATAGCAGGTATGGTGGAATTATGTTCCGAACTCGTTTGTACCTTGGTAGATCTAGGCTCTACGCATTCTTTCATTAGTGAACCATTCATTGAAAAGTATGCTCTAGAATCTGAACCAGTTACTTCTAAGATTGTTGTCTCTAACCTACTAGGAGATAGTGTGGTTATCTGACAGGTCTGTAAAGCTTATCCTTTAAGGATCCAAGGGATCCCATTTCTAACCAGTTTGATGGCCTTGCCATTCTGTGAGTTTGATTTTATGCCAGGCCTTGATTGGTTAGCTGAACATCAAGCCTGGGTAGACTGCTCAAAGAAGAAGTTGTACCTTCATGGACTTGGTAAGGAGAGCATAACCTTGATCAAATCCAAACCCGAGCCTAAAAAGAACCGTATATGTGCCATGGATTCCAAAGAAGATCCAAAGTTTAAAAATGTGCCAGTTGTGAAAGAATTTCCTAATGTTTTTCCCAATGAACTTCTGAGACTCCCTCTGACCCGGGAAGTGGAATTTGGAATCAAAGTGCAATCGGGGACCACACCCGTCCCCATCACTTCATCTCAAATGGCTCTAGTTGAATTAAAGGAGTTGAAGGTCGAAATTCAAGACCTCTTGGATAAGGGATTCTTTCGGTCGAGTTCCTTACCCTTGGGAGCACTGTTTTGTTTGTCAAAAAGAAGGATGGGTCGATGCGTTTGTGAATTGACTATCGTCAGTTAAATAAAGTGACCATTAAGAATAAGTATCTGTTGTCGAGGATTGAAGAACTCTTCGATCAGTTGAAGGATGCTTCTGTCTTTTCTAAGATAGACCTGCGATCTGGATACTATCAAATGCAAGTGAATGAGTTCGATGTTCCAGAGACTGCCTTCCGAGCTAGATACGACCACTATGAGTTCTTGGTAATGCCTTTTGGGCTTGCCAATGCACCTGCAGCTTTTATAGACTTGATGAACTGTGTGTTTTGGCCCTATCTATATAGATTCATGGTAGTGCTCATAGATGACATCTTGATCTATTCCAAATATGCTGCCACTCATGAAGAACATCTCCAGATTGTACTACAGACTCTCCAAGAGAAATAGATGTATGCTCAATTCAGCAAGTGTGAATTATGGTTATATGAAGTATCCTTTCTAGGAAATGTGATATCTTCTATAGGAATTCAAATTAACCCGAAGAAGATTTAAGCAGTTATTGATTGGATTCCTCTAAAGAATGTTGGAGAAGTTCGTAGCTTTTTGGGGCTTGTAGGCCTATATGTGAAGGAGAAAAGGATGTATTGTGTAAGAGACATTATCCAGAGCTACAGCTCGAGGCTACGACCTATTTCTAATATGTTTTGTGTACAGGGGAATCCGCATATCCATTGGTTACCATGTCCAAGGAAATGATATGTTTTTATGTTTTACAATTGCTACATGAAATCAAGACAATTTGTTTGAATATGATATTAAATGATTGATGCAATATAAAATGCAAGCAAGCATGCCTATATGAAATTCATGCATTTGATAAACTAGTTGTGAATTTGTTATGACTACCTCACCAGGCTATGTAAGCCTAACATTTGTGTGTCTCGTACATTTTAGGATCTTAAGGAATTTCGGCCTTCGATCATGTGTTGCGGTTGCAAGTCACTCCTACGAATCACATGTATGCTTATATTTTGTCTTGAACTCCTAGTAAGGTGGCATATGGTCTAAACATTTTTAAAGGCTAAAAGTGCTAAAGTTGACCAAATGTTTAAAGGCTAATATGGTATGTTTGTGAATTGGTTAAACTAGTTAAATGAGACTAAAAGTTCTAAAAGGTAAAAGCTAGGTAAATGGATTCGAAACGCCCTAAACTTTTGTATTCTATTAGAAATATGGATATTAGACTCTCTGGTAAAATTTCGTAATGTTTGGACAACAAATGGTAGGTTAATTCGAATAAAAACCAACAAAAATTTGTCATTACAGGGCAAGCGTATCAGTACGGGTGATGGTGTATCGATAGGACATTGCATAATTGGGCCAAGTGAAACATGACATATCGATATGAAAAGAGGTGTATCGATACGAATTTGGACAATATGGTTTGAAAAATAAATGGTATCGATACGAACCTAGGCTGTATCGAAACTAGTCAAACCTAGTCAGCGTGTATCGATAGGTGGATAGGTGTATCGATACGGCCATGTTATCTTCGAATCTGGGAAATAAAAATTTAGCTTAGCGTACCGATACGGCCCCAAGGGTATCGGTACGGAGTTAGTTTTTTCTGTTAAAAGACATTGAAACCAGTTTTAAGAACTTCGCAAAAGAGTCACTAAAACTTGTACAGCCTAATCGGATAAGTAAATAATCTATGTTAAGAACAAAACTTCCTAGGTTAATAATTGATAGGTTTAATTGTTGTCTAGTAAAAAATCCAAATAAGGACCTCTAATTTGTAAAAATTATGATTTAGTCCCTAAGTTGCAAAATGATTAAAACTGGTCCGAATTGTGTATGTCGTAATAAGATAGTTTTGTTAATCCTTAAAAGAGATTAATAAATGACCTGAAGAAGTTTTCGTACTCGAATTAAGGTTCTGAATCTCCGATATATTTCCGGTAGCACTTTTCAACCCGGTTCTCTACTAGGCCGAGAAGGGGTGTTACATTTGTGGTATCAGAGCCTAGGTTTAGTCGGTTCTTGGACTAAACTGAAATTTGTTATAAGTATGCATCTGCATATGCCACCTAGTAGTCTATTTGAATATGTTATCTATGACTTGCATCTTACATGAATAAACCTTTTTCTATCTTAATAGATTTAAAAATGTTCGCATCCACTGATAGGTGTGCTGTAAATGAACCGCATCCCGGCTCCTCTTCGACACAAGGGGACAATCTGAGGGCAGGAGTAAGGCCTGAACAAGTGGTATAGATCGACCCTCCTCATCCTCATCCGATGCCTCCCGCTCAGCAGGAGTTTCTAATGTCAATGGCTGAAATGATTAAATAGGTGGTCGTGTACCTCAGGTAAGAACCACCACCTTAGCCTGGTAAAGCTTCTTCTTCTATTCTAAAGGCTCCTATTAGCGAGCTTCGTCAGTAACCAGTTTACAGCTTCACTGGTCAGGACCTGGATAATCCAGAGATAACAGAGTTTTGGCTAGAGAATACTCTTAAACCACTGAACAAACAAATGAGGTGTCCTAATAAAAACAAGCTGGAGTATGCTCTAGCACTAATTTCTGAGGAGGCTCAGACTTGGTGGGATACCGCGATACTCACCGTACCTGAGCACAAAGTTATGTGGGACTTCTTCCTTTAGGAGTTCCGCAAGAAGTACATCAGTGAGCACTATATTGCCAAAAGGCGTAAGAAGCTCCTCCACCTGAGACAGGGAGGAAGACGTGTGGAGTCGTACATCCACGATTTTTGCAAAGTATACAAGGTATGGTGCTGAGGTCATACGCACAGAAAAGGAGAAATGTAGAATGTTCATTGAGGAACTCTGCGATGAACTGCATCCTCTTTTTACTGCTTTGGAGATAGAGGATTTCCAAGCCTTGATCAACTGAGCCATTTCAACTAAAGCCTCCCAGAAGGCCTATGAAATAAGAAAAGGGAACAAAGCCCAGTTCGAAAAGAGGTTATGAGATGATTCCACGCCTCCTACGCCTCAGAAAAAGGGCAAATAATGGGATTAGAAGTCTGCCACTTATCAGAAGCTACCAAGGTCGGGATGTGTGCCACATCCCTAATATCCAGGGACATTTGTTGCTTATACATGTTTAGTTGATAGTACAGGCAGTTTCGGAAGTGGTTCACAGCTTCCTTTGTGTAACTTTTGTCAAAAGAGGCACACTAGGTAGTGCCACATAAAGTCTGGATCCTGTTACCTCTTTGTAGAGTCCTATCACTTCATCAGGTAGTGTCTGCAAAATCCAAACACTCCTACCACTGTGGCTTCTCAGAATAGTCCGAACAAGGGAAGAGGAGCAAAGCAAGTGCAGCCCGATCAGTAGAGAGACATTGTAACACCAATGCTCATTCGGTTGGATGTGATCCTCAAACCTCAACACAGATGTACCATGTTCGAGGTCGAGGTAGGAAGATGATCCTGATATGATAGCCAGAATGGTGAAAATATGTTTTGAACTCGTTTATGCATTAGTAGATCTAGGCTCCACGTATTCTTTCATTAGTGAACCGTTGATTGAAAAGTATGCTCTAGAATCTGAACCAGTTACTTTTTAGATTGTTGTCTCTAACCCACTAGGAGATAGTGTGGTTATCCGATTGATCTATAAAGCTTGTCCTTTGAGGATCTAAGGGATCCCATTTCAGGCTAATTTGATAGCCTTGCCATTCCGTGAGTTCGATCTTATGTTACCACATGGCCTACTCATCTCCATGGTGTTACCACAACACCCTCAGTAGTTTAATCATTTTACCACAAAGAACTTTACTACAGGAATCAAGGATCTCAATGGGTTCCTCATCAAAAGACAAATACGATCAAAACTCAATGCCCTCAACCGGCATAACTTACGATGGTTCTGACTGATACTTCCGCAACATCGACACATGAAACACATCATTAATCTTCTCCAACTCAGGAGGTAACCTCAAACGATAAGCAACAAGATCAACTCACTCCACAACCTCATATGGTACAATAAACATCAGACTAAGCTTACCTTTATGTCCGAACCGCATCACCTTCTTCCAAGGTGACACCTTTGAAAACACACGATCACCAACCGTGTACTCAAAATCCTTACACTTCAAATCCACGTAGGATCTCTGGCATTCTGAAGCCGCTTTTAAGCAATCACAAAAAAGCTTTACCTTCTCTTCGTGTCTTTCAACACATTCGGCACATAAACATGCTTTTTCCCAACCTTGTCCCAACACAAAGGCGTACGACACTCCCTACTATGCAAGGCCTCCTACGGTGCCATTTGTATATTGGCCTAATAACTGTTATTATAAGAGACCTCCACCAAATGCAACTGCCTTTTCCAAGTTCCTTGGAACTCAATGATGCTACACCTCAACATATCCTCCAAAACATGGATCACACGTTTTGAACGACCATTCGTTAGAGGATGATACGAAGTACTAAATTTCAACCGTGTACCTAAAGCTCAATGCAAGCCCTCCCAAACCCTAATTGTAAATCATGGATCTTAATTTGATAATATGGACTTAGGCACACCGTGAAAATGCACAGTCTCAGCAATATACAACTTCGCCAATTTATCCAAGGTATATGTCATATGCCCTGGAACAAAATGTGCACACTTCGTAAACCGATCAACAATTACACAAATGAAACCCTATTTAGTGGGCGTCAACAACAACCCAAACACAAAATCCATGGTGATTCCCTCCCACCTTCAATCTGGTATCCTTAACGGTTGCAACAACCCGGAAGGAAACTGATGCTCAGCCTTAACACGCCGACATACCATACATCTAGCAACCAAAATCAGCCACAACCACTCTTTAAACAAATCCAATAGTTCTCATCCTTCAACCCCCGATTCATCTTAGTACTACCAGTATGCATAGGAAAAGGACTAGCATGCGCCTCAGATCAAAATGGTACACCTCAACTCATCATCACTAGGCACCACTATCCGATTCGTGAAACACAATACCCCATCATCATTAAAGAGAAAATTCATTGGATTTCTACCCATGATATCCCTACATGCGGTACCAACGCATCATCATCAGGTTGCTTCTACTTAATCAATTGTGACAAAAATGGCTTTACCTGCAACTCGGTCAACAAGCCTTTATCCCGCATCACATTTAACCGCACAAACATCACCCTCAACCCTATCATAACTTCCCTACTCAAAGCATCGGCTACAACATAAGCCTTCCCCAGATCATATTCAATCATCATATCAAAATCTTTAAGCAATTCCAACCATCTATGTTGCTTAAGACCCAAATCCTTTTGCGTCACCATTTTTTCTAAATACTCATAATTCATGTACACGACGCACTTCTCACCTTAGAGATAGTGTCTCTAAATCCCTTAAGAAAACACAATCGCGGCAAACTTAACAACATGCGTAGAAAAATTGCGCTCGTGTACCTCTAACCATCTAGATGCACAAGCCACGATTTTGCTAGGAACGCAACAATCTTATAGAATTCCTCAACAAACCTCAACATTAAACAACTAAATCTAGAAAACCCACAAACTTCTTGTAATATTCCGTACTTAGAAGCATGATTGAATGAATTAGAATAATTTTAATGGATCAAATGATTTATTTATTTATTAAAGGAAGTATTAGGGCAATTGAAGTGAGGCATAATTAAGTGGCCATTGTGGAAGGACCGCTTTGTATAGGAAACAAATTATGGGTTTGCATGCCGATATTAGAAAGATTGATGGACATGGATAGGTTTCCTAAGGAGGGAAAATGAATTAGCATCATCATCATCCTCCTTCATTGTTTTGAACCGAAACATATAGAATTAGAGAGAGAGTGAACTTAAATCGAAAGGTTAAGGAGAATCATATGGTGATCGGACTGAATCCTAGTGTTTTGATTGTAATGAAAGTTTAAAGGTATGAATTTCTTCTTCATTGCTTTCTTGCTTGAATGATTAAGTTAGTTAAATGAGGAATTAGATGAATTGATGAAATTTGGATTAATTCTATGTTAGATTCTTCAATTCTAGTTTGATAATTAATAGTTGAGCTTGCTATGACAATTGAAATGTTCAAACTCAAATTATATCAAATGCTAGTCATGAAATCCTTGAATACAATGTGTGATTGTGATGTGAGAAAGAAATAGAGAGTTACGATGATTATATATAAAGAGAGCTTAAATCGTTTGGTTGATACAATTGAAAGTATAGTTTGAGCATGTGATTGAAGGGTTTTGATCTTGATTTCTCTAATGGAAATAGATTAGATTAAGTTTGGTCTCTTAATTTTGTTAATTGAATCGGATAATGGATCAACACAGGGGGTTGTTTTGTTTCAGTATAACAAGCTGGACTGCTTCTATAAAATGTGATCTACATGAAGAAATTGTTAGCTAAGGGGTGATTCTAATGTGGTAATTAAAGGGCTAATTGATATGTTCCAGATATAATCGTATAAGTGAAACTACTCAGTTTAAAAACAAGTATGTTCAAAAATGTTTTGTGAAATTGGTAAACTAAATCATTAGGGGGTGGAAGGTTTAAGTGATCAAGTGACATTAGATAAGAAATTGAACTATGTGAATTGAGTATAATTGATATTTGATATTGCTCTAGCTTAATGAAGTTTATGGCCAGCGAAATTTGCCCTGTTCGATTTATAAATGATTAAATTGGAATTTCCATTGTAATGCATGTACACATGTGGCTTGTGAACTATCGAATACAGGAAATTTACTAACAACCATGAAAATTGTTATAAAGTGTGAACCATTGTTAACCTACCATGATTAATAATTTCGCATATATTGTTTTATGATAGACCGAGAGGGCATTAAAGAGAAAGGGACTAGTGTAGATCGAAACACTGAAAGACAAAAGGGAATTATCATCTGGGATCATCAATAGCTTGGAAATAACTTGTGAGTGTGGTTTTAAAGACTCAGATTAGAGATAGCAACCTTTCTGAGCATAGTCTTTACTTGTTATATTTAAAGAGTAGCATTGTATGTGCAAATCATGTTGTGGCTATATTGCTTGGAGAACAAGGTAGGTATTTCTATATGGGATACTTGTAGAATATATATTGATCGAGATGCCTGACTACTTTCGAATGGTTAGACTAATGAGAATGCTTGATGTATCGAAATGTTAATGTTATGCCATGTGAAAAACTTGAAAAAGAAAACAAATGAATTATGCAAAGAATAAGCCTATATGTGATCTATGAAAGTTTAAGGATTCTTGAAAGAAATCAAGCATATATGAATAAATGATTCGGCCATGGGCCAATGATGTTATTGACTTGGGATAATGATCTCAAAATGTATGCAAAAGGTCCCAAATACGAATGGGTTAATGGCACTTTGATGTGCAATGTCTAAGGAGCTATGCTCAAAATGATTAAAGAATGATAATTAAAGTAAGCCTTGGTTTCGAGTAAGTCATACATATAGTTGACATGCTAGTAGAGTTCGTAGAGCTCAGAGTCGGGGAGGACTAAGGTTCGGGACAGTGGTCCCTAATGGGAGATAGTAGGAGGTATGTATTTTGGTCACTTGGCGACAGTAGGAGTGATTGACCGATACCTCGAGTACCTAATGCTTTATGGGCGACAGTTGGTTGGGGACTCGTGTATCTAGACTGGGTTATCAAAACACTGAAAGCTATGTTAAATGTGTACTCTTAAATAAAATAATTGATATGCTTAAAGATTTGATTTATCTTAGTGGTTGCGAAATTGAAAGTTGATTTTATAATATGCGTGGATTGTCTAACCTAAATGTTGGAATATATGTCAACTCAATTGCTTATCATGTAAATAATAGTGATGGCTAGTATACATTCAATTCATTGCTTAACCTTAATGCTTCAAGCTTAATTTGTGTACAAACTTATGGTAGTAGTGATAGGGACTTTATAATATACATATCATTGAATGTTTAAAGCCCACTCACTAAGCCATTGCTTAACAAATTACTTACACAACATTTTCAGGGTAAATCTTTTGATAACCATCTTTGCAAGGAGCTTGATCAAGACACTACTTTGTTAAGAGTATGTTTTGTATTTAATTAAGAACTCCTAGGATAGTGGCACTCTAGTGATTGTATATATTGTTGTTATGGTAGTAACTTGGTTTGTAATAACTAGTGATGATATGTTTGTATGGCCTCTTTTATGGTGATGTTAGGTGCAAGCAGAAGTAGGTTGTTTGATAGTCATATCTTAGGAAAATTGCTAGATATGTGCATGTCTTGTAGAGAGTGGTTGCATATTTGAAATGAATGTCTTGTTTGGTAATCGGTTAATTATGCAAACTTGTTTCTATCTAAATCGAATTCCATTCGATGCGTCATCAGATAACATTATTGTTGTTGTTGTTGTCTTGTACATGGATGAATAATTCAATTAGTATATAATAACATGGAAAACCCTAATTCTAAAGGTCTTGGTTGGAAATATTGATTTAAGAAGAAATGAACAACTTGAATAGTAAATAACAACACAATATTGGTAGCATGACCCCTTTTCAATCTTGTGGCTTGTGATATATCGAATCTTTGTTTGAGTTTCAAGAATGGACCTTGTTTACTTGGAATTTTTACATGATTGATTTCTCTCGGGAAGATTGTTAGTTCTCCTTAATATCCTTAAATTGGCTTTTCTTCTAGGCCCCTTTTAGGATGTTACAATTGGTAATCAGAGCTAAGGCTGCATGATCCTAAGACTATGTTTTAGTATTGTATTTGTATTGCATTGATTATTTTAGTGCCACCTAGGAGTTAGTATGCTGTGACTTATATATGATCAAGCTCTTTCTCTTTTTATATTAGAATGTCTGAAACAAGGCTGGGAAAGGATAATGAAAGCCCAACAGGCTCCTCCAATGAAGGAGGAAGCGTGAGGATGAATCAAGATACTCCAAAAGTTGTTGAGCCTCAACAAGTTCAGCAAGAAGCTCCTACTATTCATCCCGTTCAACGAGAATATTTCTCCAATCTAAAAGAAATGTTTGACCAAATGATCGTCTCTATGAGACAAAATCCTCCAACTCATCTCAATCCTCAGGTAGTAGTACCAGCAAGAGCTCCAATCGACAAGTTAGCTCAACATCGAGCTTATACTTTTACAGGAGCTAATGAAAAAAAACTAAAGAATCTGAGTTTTGGTTAGAGTCTACGGTGAGAGTTTTGACTAAAGAATTACAATGTTTGGATGAACACAAGTTGGAGTGTGCAGTAACTCTTTTAGTTGAAGAAGCACTTAGCTGGTGGGAGACTACAATTCTTGTTGCTCTAACGGAAGAAGTCACTTGGGAGTTATTTCTCAAGGAGTTTAAAAAGAAGTATATTAGTGACCAATACCTTGCTGAACGTAAGAAGTGATTTTTGTATCTGAAGCAAGGAGGTAAACTAGTTGAACAATACGTAAGTGAGTTTTGCAAGTATCGATCATAATTCATTAAGAAAGAAGAAGACAAATGCCGAATGTTCATCTATGGGCTCAACGATGAATTAAGTTTGATGTTTACTGCTCTTGGGATTACTGACTTCCAAGATTTGGTAAACTAAGTAATAGCTACAGAAGCTAAAATGAAGACTTTAGAGAGGAAGAAAGGGAATTCATCTAAGGGTGATAAAAGGCATCGGGATGACCATAAGCCATATTGGCATAATAAGAAGCAAAAGCATTATGGAGGGAATTCTTCCAATTTCAGTAATTTTTCAAAGGGAAATTTTATACCTAAACCTCAATCTTTGGGTAAGGGTGCGGCACCAACTGCATCTATCAATTGCACTGGAAATAATGGGAGAGAATTTCAAGTCTCGACCTGCAACATATGTCAGAAGCATCATACGGGGATATGTAGAAAGCAATCCATCGCTTGTTATATGTGTGGGGAGACTACACACTTCATCAAAGATTGTCCTCAAAATCCCAACAAGTTGCCTTGTCATGTATCAGGCGGATCAAATCTGAATCATTCTCCTAGAGGAAAAGGGCCTAAACAAGCCCACTCGGGAAGCTCTAGAATGACCAAGGGCCAAGGATCTAATGCTACCTATCAAGAATCCCAAGTACCTACTAAAGTCTATCATATTCGATGGCGTGAAGAAGAAAAGTCACCTGACATAATTGCAAGTACAATACTTTTGGATTCATATCCTGTTTATGCTATTTTTGATTCGGGTTCAACTCATTCTTTTATAAGTACTTTCCTTATTGCAAAGCTTAGCCTAAAGATAGAACCTTTAATTAGTGAACTAATAGCTACCAACCCGCTTGGAGAAAAGTAACCATAAATAAAAAATGTAAGAGTTGTCCTTTGTTTATTTAGAGAATACCATTCCCTACAAACCTTTTGGTGCTACCATTTTCTGACTTTGATCTTATTCTAGGGCTTGATTGGTTGGGTAAACATAGGGCTTGGTTAGATTGTACTAAGAAGAGATTATATCTTCATGGGTTTGGAAAAAAATCTATTGCCTTGCTGAGCAAGGAACCATTCGAACAAGTGACCCTTTTTGCTTCTATATCTCATTTGAATGAAACTAAAGAGTCAATTGAATCAATTTTAACTGTATCCAAATTTCCTGATGTTTTTATTGAGGAATTATTGGGTTTACCCCCTTCAAGAGAAGTGGAATTTGGAATCAAATTTCAACCGGGACTGGCACCAGTCTCCATTGCACCCTATCGTATAGCTCCGATTGAACTTAGAGAACTCAAAGATCAAATACAAGAGCTAGAAGACAAGGGCTACATTAGACCAAGATCTTCACCTTGGGGAGCTCCGGTTTTATTTGTGAAGAAGAAATATGGCTCTATGAGGCTTTGCATTGATTATAGACAATTGAACCAACTCACGATTAAGAACAAATATCCTTTGCCGAGAATTGAAGATTTGTTCAACCAATTGAAATGTGCTACAATGTTCTCAAAAACCGATTTATGTTCGGGATATTATCATATTAAACTCAAGGAAGCCGATGTACCAAAAACTGTTTTTCGGACCTGTTATAGCCATAATGAATTTTTAGTAATGCATTTCGGTTTAACAAATGCTCTTGTAGCCTTTATGGACTTCATGAACTGGGTTTTCAAACCATATTCAGAAAAGTTTGTTGTGGTTTTTATAGATGATATACTTGTATATTCGAAAAATTGCGAAGAGCATTCAAATCATCTAAGAATTGTTTTGCAAACCCTTCTAGATAAGTAGTTCTATGCCAAGTTTAACAAATGTGAGTTATGGCTTTTAGAAGTGACTTTTCTAGGCCATGTAATTTCGGCAGATGGAATAAAAGTTGACCCGAAGAAAATTTAGTCCATTGTGGATTGGAAGCCACCGAAGAACATTGGAGAAACTAGGAGTTTTCTCAGGTTGGCTGGATATTACACAAGATTTGTCGAAGGGTTCTCGATTATGGCTGCTCCCCTAACTCGACTTCTTAGGAATGATATACCATTTGAATGGTTTGAAGTTCAGGAAAGGAGCTTCAACAAGTTAAAGTAGATTCTCACTCAATCTCCTATTTTGATTCAACCTAAACCAGGGAAAGACTTTACAGTCTTTAGTGATGCATCTCACCTTGGTTTAGGGTGTGTCCTAATGCAAAATGATAATGTGATTGCTTATGCTTCTCGACAATTAAAGCCACAAGAATTGAATTATCCAACATGCGACTTGGAATTTGATGCAGTTGTTTTTGCTTTGAAAATCTGGAGACATTACTTGTACGGGGAAAGATGTCATCTTTTCACAGATCATAAAAGTCTAAAATACCTTTTGACTCGGAAAGACTTGAACTTAAGACAAAGAAGATGGATGAAGTTAATCAAGGATTATGACTTGGTTATCGATTACCATCCGGGGAAAGCGAATGTTGTGGCTGATGCACTCAGTTGGAAACGTTCTTTTGGTAAGATCCTAAAAACTTAAAACATTTTGTATCAAGCCTTTGTCTATTTGAAACCCTTAAAGCTTGGTGTCTAAAATAATTCATTGTTTTTTAGCTCATTTTACAATTAATGCTTAGTTCAGACTACAAAGAAATAAAAGACAACTAGCTGAACTTCAGATTCAATATGAATTCAATTCAAGAATTAAGAATCTACAACAAGTCGATCCTGAGTTACAAAAGATTGTAAATAAGCTTGATTCTTCCACAAATTATGATTTCCATGTTAGACCGAATGGTCTCCTTTATTTTAGAAATCGAATCTATGTGCCTAAGGATAAAACTTTATAGAATGACATGCTTTAGGAAGCCCATAACATACCTTTTTTGATTCATCCTGGCTCTGCTAAGATGTACAAGGATTTAAAAGAAGTCTACTGGTGCCCAAAAATGAAATTTGACATCACTGAATACGTATACAAATGCTTGAGCTGTCAAAGAATCAAAGTTGAACACCAATTACCTTCGGGGCTACTTCATCCTTTGGAAGTACCCCAATGGAAGTGGGAACGTATAACTATGGATTTTGTAAATGGGCTGCCTTTGTCACCAAGAAAGAATGACGCAGTTTGGGTGATAGTTGATAGATTTTCTAAATCAGCTCATTTAATTGTTGTTTGAATGAATATGAACCTAGAGGTTTTAGCTAATCTCTACAACAAAGAAATAACTCGTCTCCACGGTGCTCCTATTTCGATTGTTTAAGATCAGGATTCTCGTTTTACTTCCAAGTTTTGGGGTTCCTTACAAATGGCTTTAGGAACCAAAACCAATCTTAGTACTTCTTTCCATCCTCAATCTGATGGACAATCTGAAAGAGTAATTCAAGTGCTTGAAGATATGCTTAGGGCATGTGTGGTTGATCTCGGGAAGAATTGGGAAAAATCTCTATCATTGGACGAATTTGCCTACAACAATAGTTATCAAACCTCTATTAAAATGGCACCTTTCAAAGCCTTATATGGGAGAAAATGTAGGACTCCTTTATGCTGGTCCGAACTAGGTGAAAACAAGGTCTTAGGACCTGAAATGCTTCGGGAAACTGAAAATCAAGTTTGGATTATACACAATAGATGGAAGGAAGCTTTTGACAGGCAGAAAGCATATCCTGTTTGTAAGAGGAAGGATATTCAACATGAGGTGGGAGATCGAGTATTCCTGAAGGTATCTCATTGGATGAAAATTCTCATATTTGGGAAGAAAGGAAAATTAAGCCATCGTTTCATTGGATCTTTTGAGATTATAGAAAGAGT
This sequence comes from Hibiscus mutabilis, assembly GCA_019671005.1. NCBI lineage: Eukaryota > Viridiplantae > Streptophyta > Magnoliopsida > Malvales > Malvaceae > Hibiscus > Hibiscus mutabilis. Next base: position 25,808,583 of record CM033735.1, on the reverse strand, counting down.
TGGGCTAGTTGCTTATAAATTAGCACTTCCCAAAGAATTTGATAGAATTCACAATGTCTTCCACGTATCAATGTTAAGAAGGTACCGATCAGATCCATCACACGTTCTAGAGCTTGATGAGGTTAAAAGATTGTGCAACATGATGGTACCCTTAGTTAAGGTACTATGGAGAAATCACAAAATTGAATAAGCTACATGGAAGCCTAAAGCAACTATGCGAGAACAATATCCACATCTTTTTCCCATAGAATTAGAGAGAGAGTGAACTTAAATCGAAAGGTTAAGGAGAATCCTTTGGTGATCAGACTGAATCCTAGTGTTTTGATTGTAATAAAAGTTTAAAGGTATGAATTTCTTCTTCATTGCTTTCTTGCATGAATGATTAAGTTAGTTAATTTAGGAATTAGATGAAGTGATGAAATTTCGATTAATTCCATGTTAGAATTTTGAATTCTAGTTTGATAATTAATAGTTGAGCTTGTTATGACAATTGAAATGTTCAAACTCAAATTATATTGAATGCTAGTCATGAAATCCTTGAATACAATGTGTGATTGCGATCCGAGAAGGAAATATAGAGCTACGATGATTATATATAAAGAGAGCTTAAATCGTTTGGTTGATACAATTGAAAGTATAGTTTGAGCATGTGATTGAAGGGTTTTGATCGTGACTACTCTAATGGAAATATATTAGATTAAGTTTGGTCTCTTAATCTTGTTAATTGAATCGGATAATGGATCAAAAAAAGGGGGTTGTTCTGCTTCGGTATAACAAGTTGGACTACTTCTATAAAATGTGATTTACATGAAGAAATTGTTAGCTAGGGGGGAATTCTAAAATGGTAATTAAAGGGCTAATTGATATGTTCCAGATATAATTCGTATAAGTGAAACTGCCCAGTTTAAAAACAAGTATGTTCAAAACTGTTTTGTGAAATTAATAAATTAAATCGTTAGGGAGTGGAAGGTTTAAGTGATAAAGTGACAATAGATAAGAAATTGAACTATGTGAATTGAGTAGTTGGACTGTTTCTATAAAATGTGATTTACATGAAGAAATTGTTAGCTAAGGGGGGGAATTCTAATGTGGTAATTAAAGCGCTAATTGATATGTTCCAGATATAATTCGTATAAGTGAAACTACTCAGTTTAAAAACAAGTATGTTCAAAACTGTTTTGTGAAATTAGTAAACTAAATCATTAGGGGGTGGAAGGTTTAAGTGATCAAGTGACAATATATAAGAAATTGAACTCTGTGAATTGAGTATAATTTATATTTGAAATTGCTCTGTTCGATTTATAAATGATTACATTGGAATTTCCATTGTAATGAATGTACACATGTCGCTTGTGAACTGTCGAATATAGAAAAATTACTAACAACCATGAAAATTGTTATAAAGTGTGAACCATTGTTAACCTACCAGGATTAATAATTGTGCATATATTGTTCTATGATAGATCGAGAGGGGATTGAAGAAAAAGGGACTAGTGTAGATCGAAAAACTGAAAGACAAAAGGGAATAATCATCCGAGATCATCAATAGCTTGGAAATAACCTGTGAATGTGGTTTTAAAGACTTAGATTAGGGATAGCAACCTTTCCGAGCATAGTTTTTACTTTTTATATTTAAAGAATAGCATTGTATGTGCAAATCATGTTGTGGCAATATTGCTTGGAGAACAAGGTAAGTATTTCAATATGGGATACTTGTAGAATATAGATTGATCGAGATGCCTGACTACTTTCGAATGGTTAGACTAATGAGAATGCTTGATGTATCGACATGTTAATGTTATGCCATGTGAAAAACTAGAAAAAGAAAACAAATGAATTATGTAAAGAATAAGCCTATATGAGATCTATGAAAGTTTAATGATTCTTGAATGAAATCAAGCATCTAAGAATAAATGATTCGGCCGTGGGCCAATGATGTTATTGACTTGGGATAATAATCTCAAAAAGTATGCGAAAGGTCCCAAATACAAATGGGATAATGGCACTTTGATGTGCAAAGTATAAGGAGCTATGCTCAAAATGATTAAAGAATGATAATTAAAGTAAGCCTTAGTTTCGCGTCAGTCGTAGATATATTTGGCATGCCATAGAGTCCATAGAGCTTAGAGTCGGGGTAGACTAAGGTCCAAGACAGTGGTCCCTAGTGGGAGACAGTAGGAGGGATGTATTTCGGTTACTTGGCGATAATAGGAGGGATTAGCCGGTGCCTCGAGTACCTAATGTTTTATGGGCGACGTTGGTTGGGGACTCGTGTATCTAGACTAGATTATCGAATCTCAAGGCTATGTTAAATGTGTACTCTTAAATAAAAGAATTGATATGCTTAAAGATTTGATTTATCTCTGTGGTTGTGAAATGTCTAAATGACTAGTTCATACTTTATTAAAGAAATTGAAAGTTGACTTTATAATGTGTATGGATTGTCTAACCACAATGTTGGAATATATGTCAATTCAATTGCTTATCATGTAAATGATAGTGATGGCTAGTATCCATTCGTTTCATTGCTTAACCTTAATACTTCAGGCTTAATTTGTGTACAAACTTATGGTAGTAGTGATAGAGACTTTATAGTTAGACATCTCATTGAATGTTTAAAGCCCACTCACTAAGCCATTGCTTAACAAATTACTTACAGTACATTTTCAGGGTAAATTTTTTTATAACCATCTTTGCAATGATCTTGATCAAGACACTACTTTGTTAAGAGTATGTTTTGTATTTAATTAAGAACTCTTAGGATGGTGGCACTCTAGTGACTTATGTATTGTTGTTATGATAGTAACTTGGTTTGTAATAACTAATGATGATATGTTTGTATGGCCTCTTTTATGGTGATGTTAGGTGCAAGCAGAAGTAGGATGTTTGATAGTCATATCTTAGGAAAATGGCTAGATATGTGCATGTCTTGTAGAGAGTTGTTGCATATTTGAAATGAATGTCTTGTTAGGTAAATGGTTAATTAAGCCAACTTGTTTCTATCTAAGTAATATTCCATTCGATGCATCATTAGATAACATCATTGTTGTTGTCGTTGTCTTGCACATGGATGAATAATTCAATTAGTATATAATAACATGGAAAACCCTAATTCTAAAGATCTTGGTTGGAAATCTTGATTTAGGAAGAAATGAACAACTTGAATAGTAAATAACTACATGATATTGGAAGCATGAGCCCCCTTTCGATCTTATGGCTTGTGATCCATCGAATCTTTGTTTGAGTTTCAAGAATGGACCTTGTTTACTCGTAATTTTTACATGATTGATTTCCCTAGGGAAGATTGTTAGTTGTCCCTAATATCGTTAAATTGGCTTTTCTTCTAGGCTCGTTTTAGGATGTTACACTTCTATTTTCGACCTTGGTTGCTTAAAAACTAACACAAATCAAACTTCCGAGAACCAATCCTTAACACCTCTTCAAACCTTGTGAACTCCAAAGAACCACATTACCAAAGCTACTTACATAAGATACCGTGCTTACACCATCACTCCATCGACTTTCGAACAGTCATTTGTAAGTGTGAACATATGTATGCATGATTATTTATATGCCCTCATAGATTTCTATGCGTATGTATGCAAAGCCTGTAATGTCATGCCCAAATGTATGCATGTAATGGTTTTACATTGTGCATGTTAAACTGTTCACACTTACTAATAACATTCTCAGAACCAATATTCCTTCCAACTTACCCAAAACTCGCACTTTCCCAGCTAAAGATCAAACATTCACTTATTCACAAAAAAACTTGCTAAACCATTCATATTTGTCGATCAAGATCCTGCTCAGTACCTTTGCACACGAGAAGATCATCAATAAACTCAACAACAAATTGATCCAAAAACTCATGGAATACCCGATTCATCGTATCCATGAATGCAATCGACGCATTGGTCAAGCCAAGCAACATTACGAAAAACTGGTAATACTTGTACCTTGTTTGAAAGACAATTCTAAGTACAAACACATTCTTTACCCTCCACTGAAATATCCAAACCTTAAATCAACATCAGGAAACTCTAAAGCACCTCAAAATTGGTCAAACAAATTATCAATCCGTTGCAAATGTTACTTATTCCTAACCGTCAACTTGCTCAGTCGCTGATGATCCATGCACATCTGTATTGTGACATCCTTCTTTTTCACAATCAACACCGGTGCAGCCCATGGAGAAACACTAGGCTTAATAAATCCTCAATCATGGAACTCCAAAAGTTGCATCTTTAACTCCTTCGGAGCCATGCGATAGGGAGCAATGGACATTGGAGTTGTATTTTCATACAACTCAATGCGAAACTTAACCTCTCTATTTGGCGGCAAACCAGGCAATTCCTTTGAAAACACCCGAAAATCACATACCGCACAAATGTCTTAAACATGCACTTCCTTCGATCCATGATTCATAACATAGGCTAAGAATGCCTCACAACCAGAATCCATCAAATGACCTGCTTCCAGAGCAGAAACAACATTAGACAAGAACCAAATGTAGCATTCCATCCACGATTACCACCTCGTAATCATCAACAAGTTTCTAGGTGGCTTGCTTAGATTCAAAATCAACCACAAACTTATGCTTGGACAACCAATCCATACCAGGATTACATCAAAACCATAAAATGGCAACCTCATTAAATCAACCGCAACATGTGGCCTTAAACCATCAAGGACATTTCCTATGCAACCTTCTCGCAACAATTGTCTCCACAAAAAAAGTAGTTACTTGCATACCCACATCTCTACACTAAAACTACCCTCGGCCACCACCATGACCTCTCTATGGTACAACCGTAGGGGCCCTAGACTATCCACCTGCCAACAGTGGACAATGACATCTCAAATGATCCCTCAATCCACAACTCAAACAAGGATTAGCAACAACAGGCGCAATAGCGTATCCCTCACGAACCAAACATGGGCAGTCTCGCCTCATGCGATCATGCCATGCACAAACCCAATAGGTATTCTGCCCTACTCTAGCCTGGATACTTTGACCCTGCATTGCTCGCCTAGCACTACCTCTACCTCACTTCAACTTAGGGCGTACCTCTTATCACGATGCTTCTTAAACTGACTACCACCGAAACTAGAGTCTGCAACTCTCTTGCAAGAGCCAGAACGTTCCGCACGAATCGATAAACCTAGGTTCTACTTATTATCCTTCGCTAGTGTAACCAACACGTCAAAAACGGTGTAGTCAAAAGCCAACATGTATATCTTAACATCCTGTACCAATCCATAACAGAATCAGTCATAGCAATACCTCTCATCCGGTACCATTTTAGGAGCATACTGGCTCAATTGAGCAAACTAGACATCAAACTCAACCATAGACATATTGCATTAAACACAAGACATAAAACTCACATTTCCTTTCATCCAAGTATCTAACTCCCAGATACTTCTTCTTAAAGATAGTTCGAAAGAACTCTATATTCACATCACTAGGTTCCATACCCACAACCAGAATTGTCCACCAACTATATATATCTCCTTACAACAGAGACACAACACATCCCAACACACAGGAATCATTACACCCTATTGGGTCCAAAATCCAAGCAGTACTGGTCATCCACTCCTCAGATGCCTCAGGAGGTACTATAGAGGTACTTTAACAGCAACACACGTTTGCCCAATAGTTGGTACAGGCACATGTACTCCAACAACAACAGCTTAAAAAGCTCCAGACATTGCCTATATCAAAGGTGCCATGTCACCCAACACTGGCCCAACTGTCACAGGTGGTACTTACTTCGTGGTGGCAAACCCTAGGAGATATAACATTCTCCTCAACTCCTTGCCCAACGGCAACAACACTCGTGCTAGTTTTCAATTCTCCCCTCGGTCGTAACATAACACATTTTTTAAGGCATGATAATTACACAAAAGTAAAAAGAATCAGGCCAGCTTCAAGCTAGGGTCCAAGACTTCTTAACCAAATAAAACATTTCAGACTGTAGTAATAAGGCAATGTCCCACAAATATCCCCAACATAACATATGTCATCCCACATAAATGTAAACAATCAACATGCTTATAAACAATCATCGTGTATAGCAAACAACAATAATCAACCAATAACAGCATTCCAACAATCATAAACTCATCCCACTTATCGCTAAACTGGCTCTGATAGGACAAAATGTTACCCCCTTGATCCGGTCTAGTCGCTAGACCGAACCGAGCGAGCTATATTGGGTTTGCCAAAACAAATCTATAAAGATTTAACTAAAATTACGTCCATTTTTTCATTTACCTTATCTAGATGCCACATTAAAGCCTATGGTGTGCATACTAGTAGAGGGTCAAAACCATACCAATAAAGCTATTCGCGTATTGGTACGCCTTGCCAAAATGCCCTTACCTGTACCGATACAGATTCCCGTGTATTGAAACGCATTCCAAAATAAAGCTTACCCATACCAGTATAGGGACACGTGTACTGATATGCTTGGACCTGTAATGTCTAATTTGGCTGGTTTTACATGCTTTCAAGGTTTCAAACTTAGACTCAAATGCTTCATATATAGAATCAACTATTCTCATAATTGAACCTCACCAAAAAACATCATAGAAATATGATCATAATATGGACACACACTTCAAATGGAAGTCTAGAGGCATGCTTCCTAAGATCAAGCCATCCAAAGCATGGATCACAAATCCAAAGCAATACAAAACATAAAAGGCCATTTACAATCTCAAAATAACATAACAAGCTTGCCAAAATAGGGAGTTTAACAAAACCTCTCCCAAAACAATGATGAACCCTATTGCCTGTATTACTACAAGTCTATTCAAAACCATACTTTCTTGTTATTCAAGTCCTTGAATTTTCCCCTCGTTTGCACCTCGCCTCCAATCTTTAACTTTTTGCATTGATGGACAAAGGGAGCATAAGCACACAAGGTTTACTGAGGAGTGGTCAAAACACACACCATCAATGCATTTAAAACTCTTTCCTAAAACAACACTGAAATAACCATTTCAATCATCACATTAAACATCATGCCTTGAAAACCATGCACGTAACACTTTCAAAAACCAGCATATTAAACATTATGCAACATGTATCATGCATCAACAACAAATCCCATTGCTAACCCTCAATTTAAGCCTTCCCAAGTATAACAACCCATATGCAAAGCTTAAAGAGTAAACATGTATAGACAAACATTATACATTAACAACCATCAACATGATACATCAACAATTGTATTGGCTTTCAAGTGATCATTAAACAAATCCATTGTCCAAAATATTACATCGGATACAGGACAAATGTCCTTTCAACAATTCATGACTTCATAACCAGAATTATGGTACCACTTACAACGTGGGGACACCAAACTCAAACACTGGTTAGATGCATAATCCACTAACGAGAGTTTTATGTACCATATAACCCCTCAACTGTTAGGGTACTTGGATAGAGTATTCGGTAAACCATATAAATCCCTCGACATCCAAGGTGACTTTTTATAGTGCACTATTGATAAGTGTTCAAAAGTACTATTTTATTACCCTTTTCACTCATATTATTGTTAGACTTAAGCTCATATTAGTTGCATAATTAGTTATTCATGCATTAATTCAAGTTTCTTTCCACTGTTGAGCTTGATTACATAACTTGGTGATTTTTGTGGAAAAAGATGCTGCTTTGGTGTGTTTTTGTGTGTGTATGTGCAGGATCACTTGCCAAAGCAATGCCGAGCTAGTTGCCAGGGCAATGCATGAAGGATATGCCAAGCTAGTTGCCAGGGCAATGCATGAAGGAGAAGCCGAGCCAGTTGCCTTGGCAATTGTCGGCAAAGAGAAAATGCAATAGGGATGTCGAAATTGATGACTAGACCAGCCCAAGATGACGTGGAGCAAAGCCCAAACCCAAAGGAATTTGATTTCCATGCAGAGATTAAAGAAGAATTAAATTCCAAGAAGATAGGAGAAGTTCTAGTAGGAATACAATTATAATAAAGAATTATATTCTTTGGCCTAGCCCTATAAATAGCAAGGAGATTTCGACAATCCATAGGGAGCAAGAGGAGAGGATTTTCGACAACTCCAAAGGGCAAGAAGGAAGAGATTTCGACAAGATAGCAAGGAGGGAGAAAGTTTGATTTCTTTTTCTTCTTTGCTTCCATTAGATTCATGGTCTGGGGATTATTCTTTGTATATCTTTTGAACCCAACCATGAACTAACTTGATTGGTTGGGGTTATTGTGTTTTGTTGTTGTGAAAAACAATTGGATTTTGTTTAAGTAATAAGAGTTTGCACTTTCAATTCAAGGTTTACTCATTCTTGGTTCTTATTCTTGTTTGCGAGTGAATTAGGAGAGGATCTCGTAACTTCATCTATTTATCTAATATCGGGAGAGTTAGATTCAAGAAACGAATGAGTATGGTCTTTATTCAATCTATTGATGGTGAAGATTAATCCAGCTTAGGAATAAGTTAAGGATTTCAACGGCTAAGAGGAGCGCAAGATTGGTTGTTGTTCACCCTTGATTCAATCAGGGATATATTATCAAGGCATGCACAAGTAGCTAGAGTTTCAACTTAGGGATAAGAAGAAACCATTGAAGAATGCTCTGCCGAACCTTGAAGTTGCTGCCCAGACGCCTAAGTAGTTGCCCAGCTAGTCTCCCAGGCAACCATCGATTAGATGCCAAGGCAACCCCGCTGTGCAAGTTTCCACGGCAACTGAGTTGCCCTTGCACTCTTTTACCAAGTCGATCCAATCGGCTATCACACCTCAACTCATGATAACCTGACCTATTCTCTCTTTTGATTTAATTTATTCTTTTAGTTTATTGCTCTTAGTTTACTCGTTAATTAGAACTCCTATTATCAATTGTGTTTTTACTTTTCACAGTGCAGTAACTTAAGCAAATTGGCCCAAACCAATCCCTGTGGAGACGATACTCGATACTCATATCACTTTATTACTTACGACGTGTATACTTGCACAATTGTGTAGCACTTATTACACGCAACAAGTTTTTGGCACCGTTGCCGGGGATTGGCAATTGGTGTTAGTTGTTTTTGTTATTGCATTTTTTTCTATTAGTTTTACTAACTTTTCTTTTTTGTTTGTTTTATCAAAAAAAAATTAGGTGCGCTACAAGTTAAGGGACATCAACATGTCAGGAAATAAAAGCCGATCTATTCGAGAGATGATGTTGGAAGATATGAATCAATCCAATCAAGAGTTTCTTGCACCCTTTGATGATTACCTATACCAACCGAGAAAAGCCCAAAGAACTTATATCGTGGAAAAATCTTATGCTATGTGTGGAGAACATCATGTGTTTGAAAATTGCCCTCACATTTTTGGTGCATATAACTACATGGAGGACCATAGAGGGAACCAACAGCAAAATTCTTCATGGTATGGTCAAAAAGCTCAAAATTTTTTTTACCATAACAATTTTGCCGCAGCAACATATATGCCATGGCAATGTAGTCCTTTTCAAGAGCATTCCAATTCCTTGGAGGAAACGTTACTAGCTTCCTTGGCTAGACTTGACGGATCAATTGAAGAGATTCAAGAACTATCAAAATCTATGGATACGAGGATAGCTCAGTGGGATGCAACCTTAGGGGATTCAGAAGATCAATTGGGGAGATCCACATATGTCATGGATAACATGCACCAAAAATTCATTCCTAGGGATACTGACGTCCCAAGGCGGGAGGATAAGGAGCAATACAAAGAAATCTCTCCGATGTGTGAGGAACAACTAGAACCTCAAAGTCAAGAGGATGCCAATGAGAGAGACTGCCCAACACATGATGAGCTTGAACAACAAATTGCCTCGGCAATGATTGAGGAGCCTGAACAGAGCAATGCCGCGACAACAATTGGTGAAGCTGAGAACAACAAATTCTGAGGAACCTGATGCCCAGAAAGTTACAACGTTGATGTTGAAGCAGGAATGTGTAGATTGCTCTCATCTACAATTGCCACGGCAATTACACGACCACATGCAAGATCAACGAGATGATAATACTTTGCCAATGGAATATGAGCAGGTAATAGTTGAACCTTTTGAATTCTTTAAAAACTCACCTCGTCTATTACAGGTATGTCTTGAGGAACCGAGGTTGGAAGATTTGAAGCCATCGAAATCTCTATTGATGGAGATGTTTGTGAGGCCAAAAGAAAAAGGTGTTTGGATTCATAAAGCCCTTCAGAAAATTGGTTCTTCCCTTGACTTAAAGCAAAATTTGACAACTGATTGCCACGGCAATTGGCTTGAGCAGCAATTTCCACGACAACAAAGGCTACATCCAACCATGATAGAAGTCGACAAGAATGAGGTAATTGAATGGTTGAGAATGGATATAATTTTTCCTATTAATATATTTGTGCCTTCAGGAATAGTAGCAAGGTGGAGAGTATACATGGACTACAAGCGAACAAAGAAGAAAGACACCTCCACCATGGTAACGCAAAAGGGAGTAGTGGCAAGCACATTGGCCAAACTCTTTTTGGGTAATATTATCACCCGATGGAGGGTGCGGATGAACTATAAGAAGTATCAAAAACGGCAACCTTCAATACCGCAGCAACCCTTGATGCCTCGGCAACCTTCAACACCGCAACAACTCCTGATACTCACGCCTCGGCAACCTTCAACACCGCAACAACTCCTGATACTCACGCCTCGGCAACCATGGACGCGCACGCCAAGGCAACCCCTAATGCCTCGGCAACCATGGATGTGCATGCCTCGACAACCCTCGACGCCACGGCAACTACTGATACATTTATTTTTATTTTTATTTTTTGAACTATTTTGTTCTATTATTTTTGGTTATTTTTTCTCATTATTTTTTAGGATATATTTTATTTTTATTCATTATCTTTAGTTTCCAGGTTTTCTTTTCCACAACAAGACTCACAACCACCATGCTAAGGAAATTCACTACCAACTACTTACCACAGCAACCACAACAGAAACTGGCGATGCCCAGGCAACAACTATGGCTTCGGGAACTACTGATGCCCATGAAAGTGAACCTGCATCGGCAAACATGGATCAAATCAAAGCAATGCTATTCACGCGACACCAGCATTCAACCACCGACTGAAAAATGAATCATGCAAACGGCACGAAGGAAACTTATCACTCGAGGTGACGACCTCTTCGACTAACTCAATTCATTTAGTTTCTTTTAAATTTTGTTTCACTCTTACATGCATTGAGGACAATGCTTCTCTCGAGTTTGGGGGAGTGTTGGTTTCTAGTTAGTTTCATGAATAGTTGCATTCATCTTTAGCAATCACATATAGGTTGCATATGTTACTTGCCATGCCTTTAATTGGATTAAATTGCTTAAGACTTGTTGAATATCCAATGATGAATTTTTGCCACTGCACTTAATTGAAAGAACCTTTAATTTTAGGATTACATGAAAAGAACTTAGAATTTTACTATGATGCTGAATTTTTTTTACACGGTTGTGGCTTGTTGATTGAAAGAAACTTAGTGAACTTAGGTTGCTTAAAATTAGGGTAAATTTAAAATTGAAAATTAAAAGTTAATTTCTTGCTAGAGGTGCCCAAAACTGGCTCTAGAAGTAATTGCTCTTTCTTGCTAGAGGTGCCCAAAACTGGCTCTAGTAGTTAATGCACATTAAAGAATCGCTAGAGGTGCCCGAAATTGGCTCTAGTCGACTAAAATAAAATGAGAAATTGCTTACTTTACTAGAGGTGCCCGAAATTGGCTCTAGTGAAAATAAAAATAAATGCCCCAATAATTAAATTGATAGAATCCTATTGTTCACATAGAATCTTGAAAATCAACTTGTACACAACTACGCACACACATTGTCACGAGCACTATAGTTTGGTTCCGGGTAATTTTTGTGTTATCCGAAAAAATAAAAGGTGATCATACTTTGTGCCACTGTTCCGAGGTTTGAATTCAAGTTTGAAGCATGTCTTTGATGATTAAAGTCTTGGCAGGTAATTGTTAGTTTGCATTGCTTGAGGACAAGCAATAGTTCGAGTTTGGGGGCGTGATAAGTGTTCAAAAGTACTATTTTTATTACCCTTTTTACTCATATTATTGTTAGACTTAAGCTCATATTAGTTGCATAATTAGTTATTCATGCATTAATTCTTGTTTCTTTCCACTGTTGAGCTTGATTACATAACTTGGTGATTTTTGTGGAAAAAGATGCTGCTTTGGTGTGTTTTTGTGTGTGTATGTGCAGGATCACTTGCCAAAGCAATGCCGAGCTAGTTGCCAGGGCAATGCATGAAGGATATGCCGAGCTAGTTGCCAGGGCAATGCATGAAGGAGACGCCGAGCCAGTTGCCTTGGCAATTGTCAACAAAGAGAAAATGCAATAGGGATGCCGAAATTGATGACTAGACAAGCCCAAGATGATGTGGAGCAAAGCCCAAACCCAAAGAAATTTGATTTCCATGCAGAGATTAAAGAATAATTAAATTCCAAGAAGATAGGAGAAGTTCTAGTAGGAATACAATTATAATAAAGAATTATATTCTTTAAAGATAATTTAATTCCAACTCAAACTCCTCCTCAAAGAAGGACTTTGGCCTAGCCCTATAAATAGCAAGGAGATTTCGACAATCCATAGAGAGCAAGAGGAGAGGATTTTTGACAACTCCAAAGGGCAAGAAGGAAGAGATTTCGACAAGATAGCAAGGAGGGAGAGAGTTCGATTTCTTCTTCTTCTTTGCTTCCATTAGATTCATGGTTTGGGGATTATTCTTTGTATATCTTTTGAACCCAACCATGAACTAACTTGATTGGTTGGGGTTATTGTGTTTTTTTGTTGTGAAAAACAATTGGATTTTGTTTAGGTAATAAGAGTTTGCACTTTAAATTCAAAGTTTACTCATTCTTGGTTCTTATTCTTGTTTGCGAGTGAATTGGGAGAGGATCTCGTAACTTCATCTATTTATCTAATATCGGGAGAGTTAGATTCAAGAAACGAATGAGTATGGTCTTTATTCAATCTATTGATGGTGAAGATTAATCCAGCTTAGGAATAAGTTAAAGATTTCAACGGCTAAGAGGAGCGCAAGATTTGTTGTTGTTCACCCTTGATTCACGCAGGGATGTATTATCAAGGCATGCATAAGTAGCTAGAGTTTCAACTTAGAGATAAGAAGAAACCATTGAAGAACGCTCTGCCGAACCTTGAAGTTGCTGCCCAGACGCCCAAGTAGTTGCCCAGCTAGTCACCCAGGCAACCATCGATTAGTTGCCAAGGCAACCCTGCTGTGCAAGTTGCCACGGCAACTGGGTTGCCCTTGCACTCTTTTACCAAGTCGATCCAATCGGCTATCACACCTCAACTCATGATAACCTGACCTATTCTCTCTTTTGATTTAATTTATTCTTTTAGTTTATTGCTCTTAGTTTACTCGTTAATTAGAACTCCTATTATCAATTGTGTTTTTACTTTTCACAGTGCAGTAACTTAAGCAAAGTGGCCCAAACTAATCCCTGTGGAGACGATAGTCGATACTCATATCACTTTATTACTTGCGACGTGTATACTTGCACACTTGCGTAGCACTTATTACACGCAACAACTATCAATCCTATGGCCGGCCAACTATATCGATAACATTTTAAACCACACCACTTGCCAATATAATTCATTATTAACCATGTACCTCACTATTTTTATATGCATCAATTCAAAACCATTCCCAAAGCAATAAACTATGCTTTTATTCAAGTATAACTCATACTTACATGGATCACTTATCACGTGCATCAATCATCATTTGATGATCAAAATTAGTATATAACATACTTTAAAATATGCTTAAACAGTAGGTACCATGTAATTCAAAAACAAGTGCATAAAACTATTTCATTAAAAGCACGACCGAGAGAGAAACACCTTTATACTTACTTTCGAGTTTAAACCATAATTTCAAGCTAAGTTTAAACTTCCATAAACCACCTTTAAACCATCTCAAAGCTGAAATCCACATTCTAACTCACTGACAATGCAATACCTTATTCGCTGATGCGAAACACTCATTCAAAAGCTTCTAAAGCAACACTTCAAGCTTGAGGATCAAACTCTCCAGATTTCACCAGAAAAAAATAGATCCAATGTATCAAAATGCATTAACAATCACAACAACAACAATCCACAATAATCAGCTAGTAACACTAGCCGAAACCTTCCCAAAACTATCGAAATCAAGATCAAAACCCTTCCACACTTAACCCAGCCAAAACCTAAAGGTTTAATCCATAAATTAACTTCCATTGACTTCTAAAAACAACCTAACATCACACTTATACTTCCAGCATTCATTAATCAACCAAAACTCACCAAAGACAGAACATTTGCAACCTAATAAATTCGATATTCACACAGTTTTAGGATTCCAATGTTAAAGCCAACTTGTTAACATTATAAAACATCAAAATTATGATTATAATCAATCAATAACATAGGAAAATAGATCTGAAATGAAAATCACATAATCTCATCAATTACAGCTTGATTTAACCAATGTCTATAATTATATCATTAAAACTCATTAGAAAAATTTATAAAGGATCAATAACTTGGGAATTTTAGTAAAGAACCATACATTAGAGGATAAGGACGAAGCTCACCTCTAATGTTGACTTTCCCCCTTAATTGTATTGGTTTACATGAGAAAATAAGTTTAAAACAATAATGTTTTTTTGATAGGAAACAATTAAGAACTCATTTGACACTAAAAGATTGAGGAAATCAAGAAGTTTCTTGAAGATTTTGAAGAAGAGAAGAGTGTTTGGCTGAAGAGAATTTGAGAGAAAATCTTTTAGAGAAAAGTTAGTTTCGTAAAGTTTGCTTAGGAAATTAATTATAAAATTATTTTCCAAAATCTATTTATACTCTCTCCAAATCTTTTAAAATAGCCAATTAAAGAGAAAAGTATGATATTAGACTTTGGGAAAATAACTCCTTAAAGATTCAAAGTTTTGACCCTTTACAAAACAGTCACTAAAAATAGTTTTCATTTTTTACATTTTGGTCACTATCCAAAATGTCACATTTTAAATTCCATTTTTCAAAATTGACTTTACTAAAAATATTCATATATTAAATACTGATTTTTGGACATCTTTCCCAAATATTTTCTCACTCAAAATATTTATTATGATTTTAATTTCGAATTCGACTCAAATCTCTAACTCGGTCCATCGGATCGTCTATTCAGCCTATAAACCGCTAGGCCCAAAACCAAGGCGTTACATTTTCTCTTTAATGATGATGGTGTTTTGTGCTTCAATGATTGGATAGTGGTGCCTAATGATGATGAGTTGAAGCATACCATTTTGACTGAAGCGCATATTAGTCCTTTTGCTATGCATTCCAGCAGTACTAAGATGTATCGGGGTTTGAAAGATGAGAACTATTTGGTGGGGTTAAAGAAAGATGTGGCTGATTTTTTTTGCTAGATGCATGGTATGTCAGCGTGTCAAAGCTGAGCATCAGTTTCCTTCCAGGTTGTTACAACCTTTGAGAATACCATAATGGAAATAGGAGAGAATCGCCATGGATTTTGTGTTTGGGTTGCCATTGACACCAACTAAAAAGGATTCCATTTGGGTGATTATTGATCAGTTTATGAAGTGTACACATTTTGTGCCAGTGCAGACAATGTACACCTTGGATAAGTTGGCAAATTTGTATATTGCTGAGATTGTCCGTTTGTATGGGGTGCCCAAGTCCATAGTTTCAAATCGAGATCCATGGTTTACAGAGAGGTTTTGGGAGTTTTTGCATCAAGCCTTGGGTACAAGACTAAATTTCAACACTTCGTATCATCCTCAGATCGATGGTCAATTAGAGCGTGTGATTCAGGTCTTGTAGGATATGTTGAGATGTTGTGTCATTGAGTTCTAATGAACCTAGGAGAAACATTTGCCTTTGGTGGAGTTTCTTATAATAATAGCATTCAAGCTAGTATACAAATGGCGTTGTATAAAGCTAGTATACAAATGGCACCGTATAAAGCCTTGTATGGTAGCAACTACCGTACGCCTTTGTGTTGGGCTGAGGTTAGAGAAAAACATGTTTCTATGTCTGATGCATTGAAAGGCATGAACGAGAAGGTAAAGCTTGTCTTTGATCTCTTAAAAGTAGCTTCGGATCGTCAAAAATCCTATGCAGATTTAAACGTAGAGAGATTGAGTATGCGGTTGGCGATCACGTGTTCTTGAAAATGTCGCCCTAGAAAAAGCTTAGTCTGAGGTTTATTGGACCATATGAGGTTGTAGAGCATATAGGTCCTGTGACTTATCATTTGATATTGCCTCCTAAGTTGAAGAAGATTCATGATGTGTTTTATGTATCAATGTTGCGAAGGTATCGGTCGGATCCATCGCATGTTATACTGGTGGAAGACATTAAGTTATGACTAGATTTATCTTATAAGGAGGAGTCTGTAAAGATCTTTGATTCTAGCAGCAAAGTTCTTTGTGGCAAAACGATTGAGCTTGTGAAGTTTTGGTGCTGGCACCGTGGAGTTAAGGAAGCCACGTGGGAAAGTAAGGCAGATATGTTGAAACAGTTTCCACATATGTTTCCTTCAAGTAAATTTCAAGGATGAAATTCCTTAGGAGGGGGAGAGTTGTAATGCCCTGGTTTTTGGGCCTAGGAGTTTGCTAGGTTGATTAGACGGTTTGGTAGATCGGGATTAGAGATTCGAATATGATTTGGGTTAAATCTTAGAATAAATATTTTTAAATGAGATAAAAATATGGGAAAATATCCTAAAATTATTATTTAATATATAGATATATTTTGTGAAATCAATTTTTGAAAATGGGTCTTGGACATTTTACATTTTGGGTTAGTGACCAAAATGTAAAGGATGAAAACTATTTTTAGTGACTATTTTGTAAAAGGGTCAAATCTTAGAATCTTTAAGGAGCCAATTTACATTTTTGTTTTCAGATTTTCCTCTCAATTAGGATTGATTTTAAAGAGTTATAATTAAGGAATTTAAAGGGGGTTTAATAAAAGAAGGTAATTATTTCCTTAAACCACTTTTGACATATCTTTTGCTCTCAAACTTTTCCCTCAAAATGTCTTCAACCAAGCACTCTTTTTTTCATCAAAGATTTCAGGTAATGATCTTGATTTCTTAAACTTTTGATTTCTAATGGATTCTTCAATCTTGTTTTCCAAAATCTCATTGTTTTCCTTTGTTTTCAATAGTAAAGCATCCAATTGAGAAGGAAATTCACTCATTGAAGGTAAGATTCATTCTTCCCCTCTAATGAAAGGTTCTTTACTGAAATTCCCAAGTATTTGATCCTTGTTTAATGTTTTGTAATGAGTTTTGATGATTTAATAATGAAAATTGGTTAAATCAAGGTTTATTTGTTGAGATCATATGATTTTCGTATTGGATCTATTTTGCTGAGTTTTTTATTGGTTTTAATCATGATTTTGTTGTTTGATAATGTTAAATAAGTTGGTTTTAGCATTGGAATCCCAAAAACTAGGTGAATCTCTAATTTCTAGGTTGTTAGTTATGTGTTTTTGAGGAGTTGTGGGAGGTTTATTGATGCTAGAGGTATAAGGATGTTATTCGGTTGTTTTTGGATGTTAATTGATGGAAATTGATGGATTAAACTATTAGGTTTTGACTGGGTATGTTTGGAAGGTGTTCTATGTTGTTTTCGACAGTTTCAGCTAATTTTGGAAGGTGAATGCTGAGTTTGCAAGGGATCTTTGTTTAGCAGCGAGTTGAATGCATAATGATGCATTTTCCCTATGTTTTTTATGTGGTTAAATCAGGGGAAATCAAGGTGCGGTTGCCTAGTGGTGTGTGTTGCTTATCAAAGGCTCAATTCGTGTTGGCGAGTGAGGGGAGGTAAATCGGTGAGTGAAAACAGGTTTAAGCTCTTTAAAAGGTTTGATCGCTGGATCATGGGGTTTAGTTATAGCCTAAAGAGCTTAACTAAGCTCAAGCATAAGTCGTTCTTACTTCGCTTGATTATTGGTTTTGAGATGAGCTTGCGGATTTCATGTTGGTTTAAACATGGTTGATTTTCACGTTTTGGTTTTAAACATGGTTTTATTTACGTATTGTAAATGCATCGTTTTGGATAAATATGCAATTTTTATCAAAGTATTTGAATGCATATGAGCATTGAGAATTTTTCCTAAGATGAATGTGATGTTGCCTTTGGCACTACGGTACTACATATGAAAGGATTTTATGAAATGCATTTGAAAATAGTAAGTAAATGTATTTGGAAATGATATATTGGCTTTATGACGTAATGAGAAAGTTTCAGATATAGTTGGCTATCCATAGGATGAAAGTGCACTATAAATACAAAATCAATTGTGTGGAAATCTTCGGTTACACAATAAGGTTAGTGCTATTTTGAAGTGATAGGGGTAGTTCTATTCCTAGCCGAAGTGAGTTATGGTGGGGGTAGTACCGCTATGAGAGTTGATGGGAGTAGTGCCATCAAGGGAATCCATGTATGGATAGGGGCAGTGCTATCCAATGATGGGGGTGGTGCCATCCAGATCACTTTAATTGCCAATATATGTGAATCATTGAGATAAATGATGTTTATAAATGTTTTGATTCCTATAGTTATTATACATGATTTGTTGTGGAAACAAACGAGTAATGCTTTGGTAACTAAGAATGAGATTAATAAATAATGATGCATATGGTTGTTATGCACTGTTTGTTTTGGAAATCAAATGAGAATGCTTCGGTAGTTAAGCATGTTTTGAGAACAAAGTGGTTTATGGTTTTCAAATGGTTTTAAATGCATTAATTTTTTGTTTATGAGCATCCTCACTAAGCATTTGTTCTTATGCTCTCTTTTTCATATTGATGCAAAGCATTAAAGTTGTGAGGCAGCATTGGTACGTCAAGGAAGGTCCAAGATCGAGACAATAGCTTGAGTATGAAACTTAGTTTTAAAATTCAGCTAATAAGGCAATGTGTTTACCATATTTTGGGGGATTTATAATCTGAATTTTGTTGTTTTCTGATGGCTTATTCCCTGTGGTTAATGGCATTCATGGTTTGGAATGAGGTATGAATGTTGATGATATGCTAGCATGAGTTTATGCTTGATGTTTTCTATTTAGTAAGAAAGTTGATTATAAATGATTATGGTCAGTCCTTAAGGTTTCAAGCATGTTTTAAATGATGTTTTAAGGCCATTGGTGTTATGCCTACGTTGAAGTATTCCTTAAACCTCTATTTTGGTGTTAAGATAAATGGTTTATAGGAAGCATGCCTCTAGAATCTTGTTGATCCATGTTGCCAAGATTTCTTCATGTATCTTTGATGTTTTGGCCTGGAATGATCCATATAATAGTTGTGTTTATGGTTGTGAATGTTTAGGAAATGTTTGAATCCATAAATGTATGTTAAACCAACAAACTAGGACATTTTAGGTCAGGGCATATCGATACACGTGATACCGTATCGATACGGGTTAGTGTTTTTCAAGCATAGTGTATAGATACTCAAAGAGGTGTATCAATACAAGATAGTGTTTTCAAGTATAACATTTTGATACTCGAAGAGGTGTATCGGTATGAGTTTGAGCTACTAGAATATGAGATTTTGAAAATGCATTGGTGTATCGATACACTTGCTCGTGTATCGATACAGGTAGCTGTTAATACAGTTAAAATGTGCTTTTAAGGTTTATGTTTTATTCATTTTGGTCCCTAATTGTTGTGAGTGCAATTATATGAGATTGGATGGTCATTTTAAGTTTAAATTTGGTATACAAGCATGTAATTTGACTAATTAAGGAAAGGTAACCTTAAAACCAAGAAAGTCCCTGTGATTTTAGAGAATTGCTATTTGGTCCCTAAATTGCAAGTACGCATAATTGGATGTTGAACTAACGCCTGATTCAATGGAGTTTTCACCCGCTGCCAGCATGCTGACCTTCGTTTAATAATATGCATCTAGACAAGATAAAAAGAAAAAAATTGATCTAATTTGAGTTATCTATTTGAGGGTTTGTTTCAGCAAACCCAATGTAGCACGTTCAGTTCGATCTGGTGTCTAGGCCGAGTCGAGGGGGTTATAACCATGCCTCTTTTGCGTCAATAGCAACCCAGTCACAGAATCCATGGTTACACGAACCCACTTCCATTATGGAATCTAAATGGGTTGAAGCAATCCCAAAGGAACCTGATGTTCAGCCTTAACTCGCTGACAAGCTAAGCATCTTTTCACAAACTCAGATACATCTCTCTAAATACTAGGCCACCAATAAAAAGGACGAAGGTCTTAATACATTTTGTTGCAAATGGACTTCGATGTGCCTCTTGAAGGATACGTTCACACAAATACTCCATGGATGGAACACACAACCTACCTTTGAAGTACAATATCCCAGAATCTCGCACCTCAAAATCAAATGTCTCACCTCCCTGAACCATCTCTATTTTTGCCATCAAATCTTCGTGTAACACTTGTGTTCTCTTGATATCTTGCACTAAGGTAGACTCTACGCGAAGCTCAGCTAACAACCCACTATCTTCGGTCATCCTCAAACGAGAAAACATCACCTTCAAGTCTGACATTGACTTCTTACTCAAGGCATCCACCACCACATTAGCTTTACCGGGATGATACTCTAGATACAATCATCATTGTTACGTAATTTAAGTGCTACAAAAATGGTGCAAGTGAACACATCGCAAGTAATAGTATAGATTTAGATCGTCTCCACAGGGATTGGAGCAGTTGCCGAATGAATTGCTGAGGCTAGTAAATGCTGAGGCAAATAGGCTGTTGTGGCAACCTGGTTTAGTAGATTGCATTGGAAACTATGTTTCCTCCTTCAATGTTCGGCGGAGTGTTCTTCAATGCCTTCGCATTATCCTTAACCGAAGAACTAATGTTTGCGCAAGCCTTGGTGTTACATCCTTACGTTAACCTTAGGTGAGCATCATAGATCTTTGCACTCTTCTTAGCCACTGAATTTGATCTTTATTCCTAAGGCGAATTAGTTTCTATCAATCGGCTGAGTCAAATAGAAACTGTATCCAATTCATTTTGTGAATCTAGTTCTCCCAAAACAGATAAATAAATTCATTCAAGTCTCTCTCCTGAGTTCACTTAAAAGTAAATGAAAAGCCAAGAATGGATAAACAGCTGAAAGCATGAATTAAAAACAAACATCAATCATTCGTCCTCAAACACACAAAACCCAACAACTAGAGCCAATTGAATCTAGTTCATGGCTGAGTGAAAATAAATCGCAAAGAAAATAAATTAAAAAATTAAAGAGAGAAAAAATCCTAAACTCTTCAAAGCCTAATCACAATACAACTCTTCATGCCCAACTTCCCATTTTTTTGTTTCTGTAATCAGCCTTTTATAGAAGGGGGAAATTCTATTCGATCTTCAAAAGATGCCTTTTTTCCAAGTATCTTGTAGAGAGAATTTAGGTTTATTTACTTATCTAAAGATATGAAAACAATTCATGATTTATTCTCTTATCTAATGATAGGGAAATAATTCAAAATTTATTTCCTATCCTTATTTGCATATCATCCCATTTAAGAGAAGGTAAATTAGGTTTAATGGTGCCAAGATTCTCTCATCTTCATCTTCAACCGCTTATAAATTGATTATGGACTTTATCTTATACGAACCTTGAAAAATTCTGTATTTTTTCTGACTTGTCATGGAAACTGCTCGGTAATTCATACCTACACAAAAAAAGCAAAACAACATTTTCTCCACAGAAACAACTAAATGCAAGGCCAAGCCCAATAACCAAAAGAATTTCCAATTTATGCATGAAATACTACAAATGCAACTAATTGAGCCTAAGTCTAAACAATAGTATATGTAAAAAGGGTACAAAATATACTACTTTTTCACACTTAACAATAGTCTTTTAACAACTCAATCCATCGTCTTTGCCACAATTTCAACTCCTTTTGGTTGAGCAGATACTTTAAACTTGTGTGATCAATGTAGATGTGCCACTTTTCCCCATACAGATAGTGTCTCAAAATCTTCAAAGAGAAGATAACCGCAGCAAGCTCCAAATCATGTGTAGGGTAGTTTTGTTCATGAGGCTTAAGTTTCCTCAAGGCGTAGGCAACCACCTTACCATCTTCCATAAGCACACAACTGAGCCCACTCAAATAAGCATCACTAAACACAACATAATCATTTCCCAATTTTGGTTGCGTAAAAACCGAAGCCTCTTCAAGGTAATTTTTTCTCATTCCACTTAAACGGAACTCCCATCTATAAGCTAAAATGGATAAACCCTTGAAAAAATGATTGTAATATCTGGCAAGTCCAAGGAAACTACGAACATCCACAATATTCCAGGTGGTTTCCACTCAACCACAGACTAAATCCTTTATAGATAAACTCAGATCCCATCTGATGCAACAATGTGGCCCAAAAATTTCACCTAAGATAGCCAAAACTCACACTTCTCCTACATACTTCTTCTTAAACTTCTCTAAGAAGTCATCCCATTTAGGTTGGTTAGGATACCGATCCAACTCTACGGTATCCAATCATTCTCGAGCATTTTCCTTCAACAGGGAAAGAACACGTGTCAACTTGTCCTCATATCTCAACCTCATCTAACACATGATCGAACGAGAGTGTCCCTCAACCACTAGTCGACTTTAACCGAGTTATCATTCTAACATCCCTGAAACTGGTCTAGTCAAAATTGGGTTCTGGTGATCTGAAACCCTGCACTGAAAAGGTCTAAATATTATATTAATTTTGACCATGTGGTCAATTTCATTAATAGTGGACTCTAATTGATTCAATTCATAGTTAAGGACCAGATTGAAAGTTATGGAATATTAAAATCAAGCCTAGCATATCGGTACGATAGGTCCCGTATCGTTACGGTCCTTTAGCCTTAACGAACTTACCGAACTCTGACTAGCCGTATTGATATGTCCATGAAGCGCATCGGTACAAGTGTCTATTAAAGCTGTTGAAAGTTACTTTAGTGACTAGATTGTGAAAATTGAAAGTTTGGGGGCAAAATTAAAACCTCAAAAAATTGAGGGACTACCCTCATAATTACCATATTTTTGTAATATCCCGAATACTAGCTTCGAAGAATGAAACATGTTTTGAAGTATGTTACCATTGTATATGTGACTTAAATTAACCCATTTATATATATAATTAGATTAAAATAGAATGGACTAGATTAAGCACTAAAATGAAAGATTGGAAGGAAGGCTAGCTAAAATGAAAGGACAGTTTTAAAAAAGCTTTAAATTGTGGGAGATTGCATGTAAAATAAAGAAATAATCATGGCCCTATTAGGATGAATCTGTTATCCTTGTTAATGGAAAGATTACATTGATCAAAAATGAACTTTTGAAGATTTGAGCTTTCGAATGATGCCTTGTTTAGTGTATTGGGCATGCTTGAACATGAATTGAGGCCATGATATATAAATTAGTGTAAAACCGAAGCAAGAAAAGGTCATATGTATGTATTCTATTTTAAATAATTGTGGACAGCCTCTAAATGTTAAATTATAGACATCTAATGTGATAACAATCTTGGATTGGGGGTCTTTAAGTTGTTAGTAATCAAATTTAAGGATATGAGTTCAAACAAGGGTTGATAATATTGATTTGAGACTCTTTTCTTCAAAACTAAAAATTTGAGGATCGTTATATATGTTAAGGGTTGTTTTGGGTATTAAATGAGGGCTAGATTGTTAATTTAGAATACGTAGTGATTTGGTAAACTTGTGAGGGGCAGTATGTGGATTTAAAGAAATATTTGGATTAGTTTGATGAGTAAAAGTATAAACAGATTTGTTGATTCAAAATAGGGGATTAATTTGATCATAATAGATTGTTATAAAACTGTTTTTGAATTGATAATAAAAAGGGGTTGTTTTATAATTCTAAGGTTGCTTAAGGATTGTTTTGCAATCATATGGGACTATTTTATTGATCTCGAGGATTGTTTAGAAAGCTGAGTAAAGATCTGTTTTGCAATAGCAAGGGCTGTTGTACTTATAATTAAGGACTGTACTAGTGATTTCGATAGATTGAATTGTTTAGTGCAAATATGAGTGCATTTTGGTCTGTTTTGTGTGAAAATATATGTGTCATTGATTAATGAGTAGCTTTGCAAGTGAACGATTTTTATGGGATTATGCTAATACGTAAGTAAACTTTTGTCACATTAGATCAAGAAGAAGCTAGGAAAGGATTAGGATAACTAGCAAGATATGATGAAGGATTCAGGTATCTCGAAACTTTGGAATTTGAGGTGGGTGTAGTTTAAAGTCTCGAGATGGGCTAATAACTTTCCCGAGCAATGTTTTCTAGTTATGATTACTTTGAATTGTTTAAATTAAGCTTTGAATGTGCAAGCTTGGGTGCAAGGTAAGTAATTTTAATGGAAAGCATCTTGTGATATGAAATGTAGTTGAATGCTTGAATATGAATTAAAATGATCAACATGTTTTGAGATGTTGTTTGATTGGAAAGGTATGTATGAATGTAAATGTTGATTTTGTAAAAGGATGAACAATCCTTGATCATGCTTAGCTATATGGAAATTTGAAAACCTGAGTATAAAGAATGTCTTTAAGACTCAATAAAAGTGAGATATGCTTTAAGGCTATTCGAATAAGAGAATTGTAACATTGAATTCACATGAAGTGAATAATTGTACCTGAATTAAAAGGGGTAATGAAATGTTGATCAATTACTATGAAAAGGAGCTATGCTCACTTTGTTCCAAAATAATATGATATATGTTAAAGCCTTGGTCTCGAGTCAGTCTTAGGTATAGTTGGCATGCCATATAGCCCATAGAGCTAGGTTTGGGGTGGACTATGATCTGGGGCAATGGTCCTTATTTGGCGACAGTAGGAGGGATGTTTTATGGTCACTTGGTGACAGCAGGAGGGATTGACCAGTACTGCGAGTGCCATTTGATTTTATGGGCAGTTTGTTGGAGATTTGTGTACGTAGGTTGTAATTCGATTCTCAAGTATATAAAAACTACTCAGCATAAAATTTGCAAATCAAACTTGCGTTATGCCTTGATAACTTATGTGATATGTAAGTTACATGCCTTGATAACTTATTGGATAAGTAAGTTACATGTAAGATATGTTATGCCTTGATAACTTATGTGATAAGTAAGTTACATGTAAGAGATGTTATGCCTTGATAACTTATGTGATAATTAAGTTACATGTAAGAGATGTTATGCCTTGATAACTTATGTGATAGGTAAGTTACATGTAAGAGATGTTATGCCTTGATAACTTATGTGATAAGTAATTTACATGTAAGAGATGTTATGCCTTAATAACTTATGTGATAAGTAAGTTATATATATATATATATATATTATATGATATGATATATTTGATAATTTATGCGAGAAGAAATACATGTATATGAGATGCTATGATTCAAAATCTTGTAGACTGTTTGGTATGTAAACAAGTATGTTTGTACACATGTGTTTAGTTGGCGATTTAGAATAAAACTAAATATACTGGACTGTTTTGAATAAAATTGAATATACGGACTATTTTGAAAAAAATGAGTAAACTAGACTGTTTTGAACAAAATTGAAGATATTGGACTAGTTTGAATAAAATTGAGTATACTGGACTGTTTTGAAGAACATACAAATTTACTATACCGTTTTGAAGTATATACACATGTATTGAACTATTTTGTAGTATATACAACTATAACGGACTATTTGAAGTATATATAAATATACTGGATTGTTTTCAAGTATACAGAACTATATTGGATTGTTTTGAAGTATATACAAATATATTGAACTGTTTGAAGTATATATAAATATACTAGATTGTTTTGAAGTATACACAATTATGTTGGACTATTTTGAAGTATATACAAATATACTGGACTGTTTGAAGTATATATAAATATACTGGACTGGTTTGAAGTATACAAAACTATGTTGGACTGTTTTGAAGTATATACAAATATACATGATTGTTTTGAAGTATATATAAATATACTGGACTGTTTTGAAGTATACACAACTATGTTGGACTATTTTGAAGTGTATACAAATATAATGGACTGTTTTGAAGTATGTATAAATATACTGGACTTTTTTGATGTATTCATAGCTATGTTGGACTGTTTTGAAGTAATAATAAATATATTGGACTGTTTTGTAGTATATTCAAATATACCGGACTGTTTGAAGTACATACAAATATACTGGATTGTTTTGAAGTATACACAACTATGTTGGACAGTTTTGAAGTATATAAGAATATATTGGACTGTTTGAAGTATATATAAACATACTTGACTGTTTTGAATTATACATAAATATGTTGGACTACTTTGAAGCATATACAAAAAATACTGGACTGTTTTGAAGTATATAAAAATATACTAAACTATTTTGAAGTATACACAACTATGTTGGACTGTTTTGAAGTATATACAAATATACTAGACTGTTTTGAAGTATATATAAATATAATGGACTATTTTGAAGTATACATAGCTATGTTGGACTGTTTTGAAGTACAAATAAATATACTGGACTGTTTTCAAGTATACACAACTATGTTGGACTTTTTTGAAGTATATATAAATACACTGGACTATTTTGATGTATATACATGTATGCTAGACACATATATATAAGTATCCAGTAAATATGATTTGATAAACTATAGTTGATGTCTTACATGACAAGTAACTTATGTTTTTGACATGCTATGTTTAATATCTTATAAGACAATTAACCATGTTCATGATATGTTATGTTAGATAACTTCTTTGATAAGTAACACCTTCCATGATTGCTATGTGGGATAGCTCGTGTGATAGGAAACTTTGACTTGATATGCTATGTATGGGTAAACTAGGATACATATATATGCTTGCTAGAACACTACGTATGTGTATTCATGAATTAATGGTACTATAATGGCTTAAACAAAAAAGTATATAACACCTCCTTCCCAGTCTGGTAGAGAACCAAGTCAGAAAGTGTTACCAAAAACTTATTCGAAGATCAGAAGATGGATTCAGAATTCAAAATATTTGCAAAAGCAAAAAGGAATGTAACACCCCCTTCACTAATATGCTTTTTATGGAACTCTTGAAGGAAGAAATCCCACGTAATTCTGTGTTCAGGCACGGTGAGTATCACGATATCCTACCAACTCTGGGCCTCCTCAACAATCAAGGCTAAGGTGCACTCGAGCTTATGTTTCTCAAGGCACTTCATTTGGTTATTCAACACTTTTAGAGTGTTCTCTAGCCAGAATTCTGCAACTTCAGGGTTGTCTAGGTCTTGGACGATAAAGGTGTAATCTGGGTATTGTCTGAGCTTGTCAATAGGGACCCTCAAAATAGACGAGGTGGATGAAGGGGTGGTTCTTGTCGAAGGGACGCAAGAATTTGCTTAATCATGTCAGCAATAGACATCAAATGTTCTGCTGAGCGGGCAGCATCAACGGAGGATGAGGCAGATCATTTTGCCTCACTTGTTCTGGCCTAACTTATGCCCTCAGATTATCCCCTTGAGTAGAGGAGGAGCTAGGATTTGGTTCATTAACAGTGCGTCTATCAGTAGGTGCCGACATTTTCAGATCTAATCATACAGAAAGATTTAATCGTGTAAGCTACAAGTCACGGATAACATAAACAAATAACTCCTGGGTGGCATAAGTACACACGGGCTTGTGGCTTCAGTTTAGTCCTAGAATCGACTAAACCTAAGCTCTGATACCACAACTATAACACCCATTCCCGGTCTGGTAGAAAACCAAGTCCAAAAGTTTTACCAAAAACTTATTCAGAGATCGGAAGACGGATTTAGAATTTAGAACTTGCTCGAAATATTTTATTAGACATTCACAGGGCTTATCAAACCTATTTATTACTAGTCGTATTGGAATAGAGGTCAATTTTTAAGTGCTAAATCATAAATTTTACAAATTAGCGACCCTAATTTGGATTCTTTATTACCAACTTATAATTAAACTTACCAATTTATTACCCAGTGAAGTTTCATTACTACCAGATATCGTTAGCCTAATTAATTAGACCGTATAGTTATTAGTGACCAAATTGTAAACTGCCTAAAAGTTCTTGTTGTTCTTTATAACATAATTAACTAACACCGTATCGATAGCCTAAGGCCCGTATCGATACACTAAGTCTAATTTCAGATTTCCAGATTTGAAGGATGTCAAACTCGTACCGATACAACTAGTCTAGAATCGATACGCGATGAGCGCGTTGACTTCGTACCGAGACGTTCTATGATCGTATCGATACCTTTTTTCCCATATAGATTATAGTGACCAAAATCCATACCGATATGCCCTAACCGTATCGATATGCCTTATTTTCTTTTAGCCAATTTATGCTTGATCGTATCGATACGCCATCACCCGTATCGATACGCTTTGACCTGTAATGAAAGAACTTTTCTGGTTTTTATTCAAATTACCCAACCAAACAATATTCAAATTTTATCAAACTTTACCATAAATCTTAAAAATAGTATTTCTAATCGCATGTCAAATTTTATAGCATTTCGAATCCATTTACTAAGATTTTACCCATTAGTACATCTAAGCTCATTTTGGCTAGGTTACCAACCCCAAAATATATCATATTACACATACATCAATTAGGCTATTCTAGGCTTATACAAACATATCAAAATAGGTCATTTCGACACATCTAAACCTTATGTCACCTTACTAGGAGTTTAGAAATAAAGGTAAACATACATATGGTAACGGAGGTGACTTGCAACCGTAGATTACACGATCAAAGCTTGGAAGGCTTCAAGGTCCTGAAATGCATGAGACACACATATGTTAGGCTTATTTAGCCTAATGAGGTAGTCATAACTAGCGTAAAATAATCAAGTGACACAAATAACATACTATGATCATGAACAACATATCATCATACTTGATTAACATAATTACTCTATTAATCACATGAGTCTCATGCTTAAGTCATTTACCATACTTTCATGTAGTCATAGCAAAATTTAGCACGCATCAATTCCTTTGGACAATGCAACAAATGATTACACGGATTCCCCTTTACACCAACACATATATCATATAATAGGTCATAGCCTTAAGCCGTATCTCTGGATAAATCCCTTACAAAATCTATCCTTATCTCCCCTACATATAGGCCGTAGCCCCGGACCGTAATCCACCCTTACTTATACGAGCTCAAATAACCCTATGGCATGCCAATTGTATCCAAAACTCACAAATGTCCAAGGTTCATATATATCAATGTATTTTCTTACCTTTGTGCCCATAGGCCATAAAATATCAGAAACGAAAGTGAGCCGTAGCTCTATAGCATATCATCGTACATATGTACATCGAATCATCACATAGACATATCAATTTCACTTAATATAACATATTTGTTCATGCCTCAATGTATCATTTTCATAGTTCATTTATATAGGATCATATGTCGCATGTATAACCATATCAAAATAACACAAGGGCTTACCCAATCTTACCATTAGAATTTATAGCTTATTGCTCTACTTGAGCATGACACATTGCATAGCAAACCACAATAATACAACAGGATAGCACCGAGCCTATCCCATGACACGACTACACTCACCTTGATTATGAGGCTCTCAAACTGAAATTTTGATGTGCCTAGCTTCCATTGGGGATGACAAGGAGTCTTTCTCCAACACTTGAGCTAGCACAAATTAAGGGTCGTATTAGAGTTTGAATTAAAGATTCAGAAACATATTTCAAACAAACCAGAGTTTAGGGACAACATCAAATTAACAAAATAAAACTCCTAATTCATGGGTTTCCTACTTGAACTGAGAAAACCTAATTTTTGAAATTAAGCTCCAACGAAAGTTGGAATCATCAAATCGAATGGGGGGTTTTTCTCACCAAGTAATGAGCTTTCAAACGAGGTATTGAAGTCGAACGGTGATAAAGGATTGCACCAAGGTGGTAGCTTAGCTAGAGGTTGAATACAACAATGGAGGAACTTGCTTATTTTGGTAACAAAGTGGGTTTAGTTTACTGGGAGGTTTAAAGATAGAAAGATGAGGGAATGAAAGCTTATTTCCTTATTATTCATATAAAAACCACATCAACTCTTTTAATGATTGCCCACCAAATTTTGAACCAATGAAAGCATTTCCCTTGGGCAAGGGTTTGCTCAATTCAAGGTCATCATCTAATCACTTCTTTTCACTTGTTATAAATCACTTTTTTGATAATTTCACGTGGGAATGGTCAAGCAAGCACCTAGCATACTTTCCTTTAAATTTTGACCTCGAACAGATTCAAAACAGGGAACCGTATCAATACGCTTGTGACCGTATCGATATGCTCATGCCCAAACAGATAAGGTAGTTAATGGTAGTTGGGCCATATCGATATTGGCTTGATCGTATTGATACGCCTAGCTTAAAATTTGCATCTTGGCTTTGAATTTCGTACAAGGAAGTTCCTCCACTGAAATATGACCAAATTGAGGTTTCATTACAAAAGAGGGGTACAAAAGTCAACTATTACAAACGTTTAACACATCAAATCAAAATTTCTGATCTCCGAAACTTACTTCCGACTAGGCCAGCTTTTAGGATGTGACAACTCTCCTCCTTAAGAAAATTCATCCCCGAATTTTCACCCTAAGCAAAGAGATGAGGGTACTATTTTTGCATAGTCTCTTCAGGTTCCCACGTTGCCTCTTCAACAGAATGACTTTTCCACAGAACTTTCACTAAGGGCACAAATTTTTGATGAAGCCGTTTGACTTCTCGAGCAAGGATCTGTACAGGTTCTTACTTGTACATCAGATTCGACTGAATCTCTACATACTCTAGCTCGATCACGTAGGAGGGATCTAACCGGTACTTGCGTAAAATAGATACGTGGAAGACATTGTGAACCTGACTTAATTCCTCGGGTAGAGCTAACCGGTATGCTATAGGTCCAACTCTTTAAGTCACTTCAAACGGGCTAATGAAACGGGGGCTTAGCTTCCCCTTTTTGCCGAAACGAAGGATCTTCTTCCATGGAGATACTTTGAGGAAGGCCTTCTCACAAACCTTGTACTAGATATCTCTTCTTTTCAAATCAGCATATGATTCCTGTCGATCGAAGACAGCCCTAAGCTAATCACGGATAATGGTTGTCCTTTCTTCGGTGTCCCGAAGCAAGTCAAGACCTAGCATCTTACCTTCACCAAGCTCAGTCCAACAAAGCGAAGTTTTGCATCTCCTTCCATACAAAGCTTCACATGGGGCCATTTGAATTGAAACTTGGTAACCGTTGTTATACGCGAACTCGACTAAGCGTATTGATTTCTCGCACGTATTCCCAAAGTTGATGACACAAGCTCAGATCATATCTTCAAGAATCTACAAGGAAGAATCGAGATTGATATAAACATTTAGACACACAATTCAATGGAGGATTTAGAGTTACCTGAATAAATCTCTCAGATTGGCCATCAGTTTAAGGATGGAAAATAGTGCTAATGTGCACTCGCGTTCCCAAGGCCTCATGTAAGGTCCTCTAAAACTGAGTTGCGAATTTAGGATCACGATAAAAAATAATAGACACAGGGTCTCCGTATAATCGAATAACTTAACGAATATACAACTATGTAAGCTTAGGTAAACTGAAATCCATTCTCACCAGAAGGAAATGAGCGGACTTAGTAAATCGGTCCACAACGACCCAAACAACATCATTCTTCTTTGGTGTCATAGGTAGGCTGTTGCGCGTAATAAGTGCTACGCAAATGTGCAAGTATACACGTCGCAAGTTATAGTATAAAAGATATCGTCTCCACAGGGATTGGTGCCACTTCAAGAATCTAGTCTCTTGCACTGTAAAAAGTAAAAACACAAGTAAAGGATTATCGAAGTTTAACTAATTACTAATCTAGAAAGCAATAAAATAAAATAAAAGATGAATTCAATTGAGAGAGATAGGCTAGGTTATCGTGAGTTGAGGTGTGATAGCCGATTGGATTGTCTTGGTAAAGAGTGTATGGGCAACTCGATTTGCCGTGGGCGACTTGCACAACGGGGGGTTGCCTTGGCAACTAATTGATGGTTGCTTGGGCGACTAGTTGGGCAACTACTTGGGCGATCGGGCAGCAACTTCAAGGTTCGGCGGAGCGTTCTTCAATGGTTTCTTCTTATCCCTAAGTCGAAACTCTAGCTACTTGTGCATGCCTTGATAATACATCCTGCGTGAATCAAGGGTGAACAACAACCAATCTTGCGCTCCTCTTAGCCGTTGAAATCCTTAACTTATTCCTAAGCCGGATTAATCTTCACCATCATTGGATTGCATAAAGATCATATTCATTCGTTTCTTGAATCTAACTCTCCCGATATTAGATAAATGGATGAAATCACGAGATCCTCTCCCAATTCACTCAAAAACAATAATAAGAATCAAGAATGAATAAACCTTGAAATAGAAAAGTGCAAACTCTTATTACCTAAACAAAAACCAATAGTTTCTCACAACCACAAAACACAATAACCATAGCCAAGTAAATTTAGTTCATGGCTAGGTTCCAAAGAAACACAAGATAATTAATCCCTAGCATGAACCCAATCGAACAAAGATGAAGGAAGAGGCTTGTCGAAATCCTCCTTGCCCTTGATGCTTATCGAAAATTCTCTCCTCTTGCCCTACTTGGACTTGCCGAAATTTCCCTCTTGCTCTCTCTATTCATCTTGTCGAAATCTCCTTGGTATTTATAGGGCTAGGCCAAAGTCCTTCTTTGAGGAGGAGTTTGAGTTGGAATTAAATTATCTTTAAAGAATATAATTCTTTATTATAATTTTATTCCTATTAGAACTTCTCCTATCCTCTTGGAATTTAATTCTTCTTTAATCTCTGCATGGCAATCAAATTCCTTTGGGCTTGGGCCTTGCTCCATGTTATCTTGGGCTTGTAAAGTCATGAATTTCGACATCCATATTGCTTTTGGTCTTTGTCGACAAATGCCATGGCAACTAGCTCGGCGTCTCCTTCATGCACTGCCCTGGCAACTAGCTCGGCATTGCTTTGGCAAGTGATCCTGCACATACACACACAAAAACACACCAAAGCAGCATCTATTTCCACAAAAATCACCAAGTTATGTAATCAAGTTCAACGTTTGAAGGAAACATGGATTAATGCATGAATGACTAACTATGCAACTAATATGAGCCTAAGTCTAACAATAATATGAGTAAAAAGGGTAAGAAAAATAGTACTTTTGAACACTTATCACACCCCCAAACTCGAACTATTGCTTGTCCTCAAGCAATGCAAACTCATAATTACCTGCCAAGACTTCAAATTTTCACAAACTTAGCTTTGAACTTGATTTCAATTCTCTGAACCGGGGCACAAAGTATGATTGGCTTTTTATTTTTTAGAAAACTGAGGAATTACTCGGAATCAAACTATAATGCTTGTGAGTGTGTGCGGAGTTGTGTGCAAGTTGATTTTTCGATTCTATGCAAACAATAGGTTTTCAAATTACTTGATGGGTTCTTTTTAACATGTTTTAACTAGAGCCAATTTGGGCACCTCTAGTGTTTTATTTTTAGTTTTCTTAAGTTAATTTAATCGACTAGAGCCGGTTTGGGCACCTCTAGTTAACCGAAAAAATTTTAACGCCTCCTAGAGCCAGTTTGGGCACCTCTAGTGATCAATTTTTAGCACATGCTAGAGCCAATTTCAGGCACCTCTAGCATTCATCCAATTTTTATTCTAATCCCCCAATTAGTTAATTATCAACCTAAGTTTACTAGAACTCCTTAAATCAATCAAACCACAACAGTGTTTCATCAAATTTAGCATCATAGTAAAATTCTAAGTTTTTCATGGTTATCCTAGAATAAAAATTCTATCAATTAAGTGCATTGGTAAAGTCATCATTGAATATTCATCAAATCTAAGCAATTCTTGTTCCAATTAAAGGCATGGCAAGCAATTTATGTATCCTAAATGTAATGCTTAAGATTAATGTAACTAAACATGGTAATTACTAATAACAATCCCCCCCAAACTCGAGTGAGGCATTGTCCTCAATGCATGCATAAAAATAACGAAAAATAAAAAATAAAAATAAAATGCATACGAGGACTTACTTCGAGAGTTCGTCATCGTAGATGATTAG
This sequence comes from Hibiscus mutabilis, assembly GCA_019671005.1. Lineage (NCBI taxonomy): Eukaryota > Viridiplantae > Streptophyta > Magnoliopsida > Malvales > Malvaceae > Hibiscus > Hibiscus mutabilis. The sequence continues at coordinate 25,774,332 of CM033735.1, read as the reverse complement.
TTTCCTTCTAGTTGGCGTCTTGATTTTCTTGCTTGAATGCAATGGTTGTTTTCTTGTTGCCGGGATGTCTTCAGCTTTGGTTGCCGTGGCATCTTCAGGGTTGGTTGCCGTGGCATCAGCTTGTGCATGCATGAAGTAAGTTGTCGCGGCATCTTCTTCATTGGTTGCCGGGGCAATGATCTTGGCAGTAAATTTCCTTAGCATAGTAGTTGTGAGTCTTGTTGTGAAAAAGAAAATAAAGAAAACCTGAAAACTAAAGATAATGAAGAAAAAATAAAATATCTCCTAAAATTAAAAATAAAAATAAAAAGAAAAAGAAAAAGAAATATCTTGAGAGGAGAGCATGCTCATGCATCTCCTAAGTTGACCACTTCCTTGTTACGTTCCACATGGGCACCCATTGTAGTGCTTCAATCTTTGTCCATTAACTTTGAATTCATGGTTGTCGAGATGGACTTGATTATCACAAAGCACCATGGGAGAATGGTTTGACGACTTCAAATGGTCCCGACCATCTTGATTTCAGCTTTCCCGGAAAAGTTTTAGCCGAGAATTGAATAGGAGAACTAGTTGCCCTGGCGTGAATTGCCGTGGCAATAGTTTCTTGTCATGCCATCGCTTTGTTTTCTCCTTGTATATTCGTGCATTGTTATAGGCGAGTGCACGAAATTCTTCTATCTCATTGAGATCCATCAAGCGCTTTTTTGTCCGGCACTTTCCCAATCCATATTCACGGTCTTGATTGCCCAAGACGCCTTGTGCTCGATTTCCACCGGTAGATGACATGTTTTACCATAGACAAGCCGGAAGGGGGACATACCTAATGGTGTTTTGAATGCAGGTGCGATATGCCCAAAGTCGTCATCTAGTCTTAATGACCAATCCTTCCTTGAGGGGATTTACAACTTTCTCGAGTATTCCTTCAACTCCCGGTTGGAAATTTCTGCTTGCCCGTTGGTTTGTGGGTGATATGCCGTGGCGATCTTGTGTGATATGCCGAGCGTTGCAACATCTTGGCAATTAGTCTGTTGTCAAAATGCTTGCCCCCGTCGCTGATAATTGCTCTCGGCATCCCAAACCGTAAAATATGTTTTTCTCGAGAATCGCTGCACGGTCTTGGAATCGCTGTTGGGAACTGCAGCTGCCTCTACCCATTTAGACACATAGTCGACGGCGAGTAAGATGTAGAGGTTGCCGAATGAAGATGGGAAAGGTCCCATAAAATCGATCCCCATACATCGAACAGTTCCACCTCGATGATGTTCGAGTGGCATCTCATGTCGCCTAGAGATATTGCCCGCCTTCCGCAACGATCACATTGCTTGTAAAAGTCTTGGGCATCTTTGTACAATGTTGGCCAATACAACCCGGATTGCAAGACTTTGGCGCGTGTACGAGTTCCTCCAAAATGTCCTCCATAGGGTGAAGAATGGCATTGTCGGAGTACATTCTGTTGCTCTTCTTCAGGACACATCGGCGTATAACCTGATCTGCACATTGTTTAAACAAAAAAGGCTCGTCCCAAAAGTAATGCTTAGCATTATGGCGGAACCGCTTCTTCCCTTGGTGAGTAATGCCATACGGAAAAATACCACAAACAAGGAAGTTAACTAAATCTGCGTACCAAGGTATTGCCGGGCATGTCTTTGTCGTAGTGTCTGCTCCCAAAATTGCCGAGGCGTGCTCGTCAAAGTCCGCTGCGGCGTCAAGAGTTGCCGAGGCGTGTGCTTCCATGGTTTCCGAGGCGTCATGGGCTGCCGAGGCGTCAAGGGTTTCCGAGGCGATTAGAATTTGTTCATCCGGGAATGCATCACATATCTCTAGATCCGCGTCCTCCTCCCTATTGCGTTCCAAACGTGATAAGTGATCGCCACTTGATTTTCTGTTCCTTTCTCGCCCTTAATTTCAATATCAAATTCTTGTAAAAGTAATATCCAACGAATCAAACGAGGTTTAGCATCCTTTTTAGCAAATAAGTATTTGATTGCCGAATGGTCCGTATGAACAATTACCTTTGTACCAATTAAATAGGATCGAAACTTGTCAAATGCGAAAACTACAGCTAGTAACTCTTTCTCCGTTGTTGTGTAATTCACTTGAGCATCGTTAAGAGTTTTACTAGCGTAGTATATCACATGGAATGTCTTACCTGTGCGTTGGCCTAGGACTGCTCCTACCGCAAATCACTTGCATCACACATGAGCTCAAAAGGTAGCGTCAATCTGTGGAACAACAATGGGTGCCGAGGCAAGCTTTTTCTTTAGGGTTTCAAATGCTTGAGTGCAAGAATCATCAAAATCGAAGACTTTATCCTGTTCAAGCAGATTACACAAAGGTTTAGTGATTTTAGAAAAGTTATGAATGAACCTCCCGTAAAAACCTGCATGTCCGAGAAAAACTTCAATTCTTTTAACCGAATTTGGTGGGGTAATCTCTCGATCACGTCCACCTTGGCTTTGTCTACTTCAATTCCCTTGGATGAAATCTTGGCCGCGAGCACTATTCCTTCATCTACCATAAAGTGGCATTTCTCCCAATTGAGGACTAAATCCGTTTCTTCGCATCTTGCCAACACCCTCTCTAAATTGCCGAGACGAATCGTCGAAGTCATTACAAAAACCGAAAAATCATCCATGAAGATCTCAAGGAAGTCTTCGACCATGTCTGAAAAGAGCGCCATCATGCATCTTTGGAAGGTTGCCGGGCGTTACACAATCCGAACGGCATCCTTCGGAAGGCATAAGTACCGTAGGGGCATGTGAAGGTTGTCTTTTCTTGATCTTCCGGTGCTATGGCAATCTGATTGTAACCTGAATAACCATCAAGAAAACAAGAAAAGGGTTTACCCGCAAGACGGTCAAGCATTTGATCAATAAAGGGTAATGGGAAGTGATCTTTCCTAGTGGCTTTGTTTAGATTTCGATAGTCCATACAAACCCTCCAACCGGTCACAGTCCTGGTTGGGATAAGTTCATTATTTTCATTACTCACCACTGTTATACCTCCCTTTTTCGGCACACATTGTACCGACTTACCCACGTACTATCGGAGATAGGGTATATAATGCCACGTCAAGCCACTTGATGATTTCTTTCATTACAACCCCTTTCATGGCATGATTCAGTCTCCTCTGGGCCTCAATTGAAGGTTTGTGATCATCTTCCAACAAGATCTTGTGCATGCACACCGCCGGCTAATTCCCTTCAAGTCGGCAATTGTCCACCCTATTGCCTTTTTATGTAGCTTCAACATGTTGATTAGCTTCTTTTCCTGCTCAGGCTGTAACTTAGAGGAAATAATTACAGGTAATGTATTATCGATCCCTAAGTATACATATTTTAGTTGATCCGCAATTGTTTCAACTCAAGAATTGGTGGATTTTCGATGAGGGTTTTTCGATCTTACCTTCCTTACCCGAGTAGTCCAGTGGTTCAAAGTATGTACCGGTCGATTTACTAGCCAATTTACCTCTTACGGTTGTTCCTCATCGACCGCTCTTCATTCTCCTCAGGTTCCTCTTGATCAGCAAATGTAGTTGCCGAGGCAACTAAATTCCTCATCGGTTAAACTCTGCCGTGGCATGAAGTAGTTGGCATTCTTACGGGTCATCGGCATGCCTTAGTGTTTGGAATACATTTAGTTTTACCTGCTGGTCATTCACCCTCATTGTGAGTTCTCCCTTTTCAACGCCGATCAAGGTTCTCCCAGCCGCTAGGAATGGTCTCCCGAGAATGATAGGTGCATGCTCATCCGCTTCACAATCCAAAACAATAAAGTCAGCGGGAAAAATGAATTTATCAACTTTTACCAAGATGTCCTCGATTTTTCCCTCCGGATGCACATAGGATCTGGCTTACCGGCAGCAGATAATCATTGTAGGTCTTGCCTTCCCGATTCCCTAGTTTCGAAAAACCGATTTAGGCATCAAGTTTATGCTAGCCCCTAGGTCGCATAGTGCTTTCCCGACATAGTGATTTCCAATAGAACAGGTATTGTGAAACTTCCGGGATCCTTCAACTTGGGCGGCATACGATTGTGCAACATTGCCATGCATCCCTCTCATCGCGGCAATCTGTTTCAAACTCTCCTAGCCTTGTTCTCTTGGACACAATGTCTTTAAGAAACTTGGCATAGTTTGGCATTTGTTCAATTGCTTCCACCAATGGCAAGTTGATGTGGACTTGCTTTAAGATATCAAGAAACTTCTTGAATTGGTATTCTTGCTTTTGTCGCTTCAATCTTTGTGGGAATGGTGGTGGAAGTCGGATATCTTCTATCCTTTCATTGGTTTGAAACCTGATTGACGGCATTACAGGGACATCCGAGTTGCCGATCGTTACCAACCGGGGTTGCCGAGGCGTGCTTATCGCAAGTTGCCGAGGCGTCACCGGTTGCCGCCGCAGCAATTCCTCGGTTCAAAGATCCGAGACTTTGCCGCTAGGTTCGTCTTGATCTTTTTGTGGAGTTTTGTTTGACGAGCGGGTTTGAACCTCTCTAAGTTGTTGGCCACTTCGGTGGTGATTGCCTTACATTGCTCATGGCCGCCTCTTGCGACTTGATGATCGCTAGGTAAACCTCCTTGTGGTCTAGTGTTCAGATTTTGAGCAAACCGTCCGACTTGATTTTCCAATGATTTGATTGCCGCCTCTTGGTTTTGCAATCTCATCTCGGTCCTGTTAATAAAAGCATCAGTTCTTTTTATGAAATTACTATTCTCAGCCATATAAGATTCAGTTTTCATCATAAAAGCATTTAGAGAATTTTCCAAAGAACTAGATGTTGTCGGTTGTTGCCGCGGCATCCGCTGCCGTGGGCATATTCTCGGGCGAATCCCGATGCTTGTGCATTCTGATTGTTCTGTTTAGAGCATTGTTGGGATTACTCCATGAAAAATTCGGTGCTTCTTCCAAGCTGGATTGTATGTATTTGACATCATGTTGTTGCCCCGATTGTGATTCCCCACATAGAAGCTAGATTCGGATTCTGCATACATTCGGAAGAATTATGGTTATCACCACATAACTCACAAAAAGAATCCATTACCTTGACTTCATGTGTGTTGTTTGGTTTTTGCATGTTCTGGACCATCTTGGTTAAAGCGCCAATTGTGCGAAATTGAATCGATGATCCTAGTTCATGTATTGTGGCTTAGCGCCTAACTCCTCCTCTTCTAGTGGATGGGAATTGATAGTCATTCTTGGCCAGCCTGTTTAAAATTTGCATTGCTTCCTCCGCCACTTATCTAAGAGTATGCCGTTTGCCGAGGCATCTAGCATCATCCTTGTTGGTGTATTCACGGCGTTGTAAAACATTGTCACTTGAGTCCACACCGAATCCGTGTAGAGGACATTTGTGTAGAAGTTCTCTATATCGCTCCCAAGCCTCGTACATGGATTCATCATCCGCTGCGAAAAGAAGTAATGTCGTTCTGGCTTATCGATTAAATTTGTAGGATTAAATCTAGCAAGGAAATCACGACAAAGATCAGTCCAAGATGCTATGGATCCGGCAGAATGCTATTTAGCCATGCTTTCGCCTATCCTCGGTGAATAGGGGAATAATCTTAATCGTAAGACATCGGGGTGACTCAGTGTATCTTGAACGAGTTGCAAATCTCGAGAAAAGATTTCAGATGTTGTCGTGCATCTTCGATTCTTTGAGCCGCCAAATTGACCTATTGTGTTGATCATATTAAACATTACCGGTTTCAACTCAAAGTGGTCGGCTTCAATTTCGGGTGCGACAACTCTCCTGGGTTGAGTCCATCAAGATCTTATTCAAGATAGTCTCGAATCGCTCTGCTTTCGTGCAAGAATCACTCCTCCCCGCTCGAACATCTTGATTAATATTGCCGTCTTGATTTGCCATTGCTTCTCTTATCCTTCGTCTAAGTCTTTGTAAGGTTCGTTCGATTTACGGATCAAAGGGATATTCTGGTGAAGTCGGTCTCGCCTGTCATATACCAATGCAAAACCAAAGTTTGTTAGCCCTTTGAATTTTAAACAAGAAAAATAAAAAGAATGTGCAAGAAAATAAAAAACAAAGTCGCTATTGCCAATCCCGAACAACGGCGCCAAAAACTTGTTGCGCGTAATAAGTGCTACGTAAATGTGCAAGTATACACGCCGCAAGTTATAGTATAAAAGATATCGTCTCCACGAGGATTGGTGCCACTTCAAGAATCTAGTCTCTTGCACTTTGTAAAAAGTAAAAACACAAGTAAAGGATTATCAAGTTTAACTAATTACTAATCTAGAAAGCAATAAAATAAAATAAAAGATGAATTCAATTGAGAGAGATAGGCTAGGTTATCGTGAGTTGAGGTGTGATAGCCGATTGGATTGTATTGGTAAAGAGTGCATGGGCAACTCGGTTGCCGTGGCGACTTGCTGTGGGGGTTGCCTTGGCAACTAATTGATGGTTGCTTGGGCGACTAGTTGGGCAACTACTTGGGCGATCGGGCAGCAACTTCAAGGTTCGGCGGAGCGTTCTTCAATGGTTTCTTCTTATCCCTAAGTCGAAACTCTAGCTACTGGTGCATGCCTTGATAATACATCCTGCGTGAATCAAGGGTGAACAACAACCAATCTTGCGCTCCTCTTAGCCGTTGAAATCCTTAACTTATTCCTAAGCCGGATTAATCTTCACCATCATTGGATTGCATAAAGATCATATTCATTCGTTTCTTGAATCTAACTCTCCCGATATTAGATAAATGGATGAAATCACGAGATCCTCTCCCAATTCACTCGCAAAACAATAATAAGAATCAAGAATGAATAAACCTTGAAATAGAAAAGTGCAAACTCTTATTACCTAAACAAAAACCAATAGTTTCTCACAACCACAAAACACAATAACCATAGCCAAGTAAATTTAGTTCATGGCTAGGTTCCAAAGAAACACAAGATAATTAATCCCTAGCATGAACCCAATCGAACAAAGATGAAGGAAGAGGCTTGTCGAAATCCTCCTTGCCCTTGATGCTTATCGAAAATTCTCTCCTCTTGCCCTACTTGGACTTGCCAAATTTCCCTCTTGCTCTCTCTATTCATCTTGTCGAAATCTCCTTGGTATTTATAGGGCTAGGCCAAAGTCCTTCTTTGAGGAGGAGTTTGAGTTGGAATTAAATTATCTTTAAAGAATATAATTCTTTATTATAATTTTATTCCTATTAGAACTTCTCCTATCCTCTTGGAATTTAATTCTTCTTTAATCTCTGCATGGCAATCAAATTCCTTTGGGCTTGGGCCTTGCTCCATGTTATCTTGGGCTTGTAAAGTCATGAATTTCGACATCCATATTGCTTTTGGTCTTTGTCGACAAATGCCATGGCAACTAGCTCGGCGTCTCCTTCATGCACTGCCCTGGCAACTAGCTCGGCATTGCTTTGGCAAGTGATCCTGCACATACACACACAAAAACACACCAAAGCAGCATCTATTTCCACAAAAATCACCAAGTTATGTAATCAAGTTCAACGTTTGAAGGAAACATGGATTAATGCATGAATGACTAACTATGCAACTAATATGAGCCTAAGTCTAACAGTAATATGAGTAAAAAGGGTAAGAAAAATAGTACTTTTGAACACTTATCATAGGCCACTTACAAAGTCCATTGTAATACGCTCCTATTTCCACTGTGGAAGCTCGATAGGCTGCAAAAGACTAGTAGACACTTTGTGCTCAGCTTTGACTTGTTGGCAAGTCAAGCACCTAGTCACAAATTCTGTGATCTCATTCTTCATTATGGACCACCAATATAGCTCCTTTAGATCTTTGTACATTTTAATAGCTATCGAGTGAATAGAGAAAGGGCTAGAATGAGCTTCACTTAGAATCTGATTATGAAGATCATCATCATTGGGCACACAAATATGGTTGCAGAAACATAACAAGCCTTCGGAATTCATAGCAAAGTCAGGATCTATGTTATCCTTGACCTTAGCAATGAGAGGCTACAACTCCTCATCATTTTCTTTAAGTGCTTTGATTTAAGATACAATGGTTGACTGCACTCTCAATTTAGCCAACAACTTGCCATAGTTCTTGAGTCGAAAGTGGGCATTCAAACATCTCGGAGAATGAGTGGGCTTCTGGCTAAGAAAATCAGCCACAATATTGGCTTTACCGGGATGGTAACCAATGACCATATCATAGTCTTTTAAAAGCTCCATCCATCATCATTTACGAAGGTTTAACTCATTCTGAGTTAGGAGGTACTTTAGGCTCTTATGATCGGTGTATAGGTAGTATTTCTCACCATACAGATATTGTCGCCAAATCTTCAAAGCAAACACAATGACGGCTAACTCTAGATCATGAGTCGGATAGTTTAGCTCATGTGGCTTGAGTTGACGTGAAACATAAGTTACGACTTTACCTTCTTGCATTAGAACACAGCCTAATCATAGATAGGATGCATCATTATAAATGGTAAAATCTTTGCCCGACTCGGGTTGCACCAAGATAGGGGCATGAGTAAGGATTTACTTAAGCTGATTAAAACTCCTTTGCTGATCCACAGTTTACACAAAAGGAGTGTCCTTACAGAGGTGCTTCGTCAAGGGGGCATCAATCAAGGAGAACTCCTTAACAAATCTACGGTAGTAGCCTGCAAGGCCCAGTAAACTACGAACTTCTCCCACATTCTTCGGAGGAATCCAGTCAAGGATGGCTTGAATCTTCTTTGGCCAACTTGAATTCTCGCAGAAGAAATCACATGGCCAAGGAAAGATACTTTGGATAGCTATAATTCAAATTTGCTGAACTTGGCATATAGTTGTTTTTCCCGAAGAGTCTGAAACATAATCTGAAGATGTTCTTCATGAGTAGTAGCATTCTTCGAATAGATTAGAATGTCATATATGAACACCACCATGAACTTATCTAGGTAAGGCCGTAACACACGGTTCATCAAGTCCAAGAAGGTTGTAGGTGCATTCATAAGCCCAAATGGCATTACTAGGAATTCATAGTGGCCATATCTAGTTCGGAAGACAGTCTTTCAAACATCAAACTCCTTCACAAGCATTTCATAGTAACTAGATCAAAGGTCTATCTTTGAGAAGATATAAGCATCTTTTAATTGATCGAAAAGGTCATCGATCCTAGGCAACGAGTACTTGTTCTTTATCGTCACCTTATTCAACTGACAATAGTCGATGCATAGTCGCATCGATCCATATTTCTTCTTAACAAACAACACCCGTGCTCCCCAAGGTGAGGAACTCAGTCAGATGAATCCCTTATCCAAAGGGTCTTGGATTTGGGCCTTTAATTCTCTTAAATCCACTGGAACCATTCTGTATGGAGTGATAGAGACCGAAGTAGTCCTAGGTTGCACTTCTATCACGAATTCTACTTCTCGGGTAAGAGGGAGTCCCAAACGTTCTTTGAGAAACACATCAGAGAATTCTTTCACAATAGGTACATTTTCAAGTTTCAGATCTTTCATGGCATACATGAGAGTTTTATTAGGCTCGGGTTTAGATTTATCAGTGTTATGCTTTCCTTACCGAGCCTATAAAGGTATAATTTCTTCTTCGATAGTCCATCCATGCTTGGTGTTCGGCTAATATGAGATCGAACTCTCGAAAAGGCAAGGCCATCAAGTTACTCAGGAAAGGGATCCATTTGATACTTAGGGGGCAAGCTTTACAAACCCATCGAATGATCACACTATCTCCTAACGGATTAGAGACAACACATCAGAATTGACCGGTTCAGACTCTAGGGCATACTTTGCAATCAAAGGTTCACTAACAAAACAATGCATAATTCCACCATACCTACAATCACATCAGGATCATCCTCCTGCTCACAACCTTGAACATTGTATATCTGGGCCGAAGATTGAGGGTCGCGACTAGTCGGAGAGGCATTAGCGTTACATGGTCTCCCCGCTGATCCAGTTTGCACTTGCTTTGTTCCTCTTCCTTTATTAGGTTTGTTATGAGAAGCTACAGAGGTAGGATCGTGCATATTTTGTGGACATTTCCTGATGAGGTGGCCAAACTCACCACAAAGATAGCACGATCCAGATTATCTATGGCACTGCCGAGGGTGCCTCTTCTGGTAGAAATTACACAAAGGGATCTGAGAACCTTTCACAGGATCGCCTGTACTGTCTACTAAAGCTGTGTAAGCAACATATGTTCCTACAGACTGGAACTGTGGTACATAACTGGATCGTGGTAGTTGTTGAAAGGTAACAGACTTCTAGTCCCACTACATACCCTAATTCTGAGATGTGGGTGGCTTAGAAGCATCTCAGAACCTCTTATCATATCGAGCCTGGTTCCCTTTCCTTCTTTTAGAAGCCTTCTGGGAGGGTTCAACAACAATGGCTCGATTAACCAAAGTTTAAAAGTCCTTTAACGCCAAAATAGTGAAAAGAGGAGGTAGTTCATCATAGAAGCCATCAACGAGCATCTGACATTTTTCTTTCTCCGTGGGTATAATCTCAGCACCATATCTTGTATACTTGCAGAAATCCTAGATATATTACTCTACGGGCCTTCCTCTTTTCCTCAGATGGAGGAACTTCTTACGCCTTTTTAGCGAAGTAATGGTCACTGATATACTTTTTATGAAACTCTTGAAGGAAGAAATCCCATGTAATTCTATGTTCAGGCACGGTGAGTATCACGATATCCCACCAACTCTAGGCCTCCTTAGCAATCAAGGCTAAAGCGCACTCAAGCTTATGTTCGTTAGGGCACTTTGTTTGCTTATTCAGCACTTTAGAGTGTTCTCCAGCCAATATTCTGCAACTTTAGGGTTTTCTAGGTCCTGGATGGTAAAGGTGTAAACTGGTATTGTTTGAGCTTGTCAATAGGTGCCCTCAAAATAGTTGAGGTGGCTATAGCAGGCTGAAAGGGTGGTTCTTGTCGAAGGGACACAACCTTTTGCTTAATCATGTCATCAATTAACATCAGATGTTCCCATTGAGCAGGCGGCATCGATAGAGGATAAGGTGGATCATTTTGCCCCACTTGTTCGGGCCTAACTTCTGCCCTCAGATTACCCCATTGAGTAGAGGAGGAGCCAGGATTTGGTTCATTAACAGGGCGTCTATCAGTAGGCATCGACATTTTTAGATCTAATCATATAGAAAGATTTAATTGTGTAAGCTGGAAGTCACAGATAGCATATACAATTAACTCCTAGGTGGCATAAGTACATACGGACTTGTAACGGGCTTTAGTTTAGTCCTAGAATTGACTAAACCTAGGCTCTAATACCATAACTATAACACCCCTTTTTGTTCTGGTAGAAAACCAAGTCGGAAAGTTTTACCAAAAACTTATTCGGAGATTGGAAGACAGATTCAGAATTTAGAACTTGTTCAGAATATTTTATTAGTCATTCACAGGGCATATCGAACCTATTTATTACAAGTCGTATTAGAATTGGGGTCAATTTTAACCTTTTTCAAGTTAAGGACTAAATCACAAATTTTACAAATTAGCGACCCTAATCCAAATTCTTTATTACCAACTTATAATTAAACTTACTAATTATTACTTTGTTAAGTTTCATTACTATTGAATACTGTCAGCCTGATTAGTTAGACTGTATAGTTATTAGTGACCAAATTGCAAACTGCCTAAAATTTCTTTTTGTTCTTTATAACATAATTAACTAACACCGTATTGAAACCCTAAGGGCCATATCAATACACTAAGCCTAATTTCAGATTTCTAGATTCGAAGGATGTCAAACCCGTACTGATACAGCTAGTCCAATATCGATACGCGTTGACCGCGCTGACTCCGTACTGATACGATCTATGACCGTATCAATACCTTTTTCCCATCCAGATTCCAGGGACCAAATTCGTACCGATACGCCCTAACTTTATTGATACGCCCTATTTTCTTTAAGCCAATTTATGCTTGATCATATCGATACGCCATCACCCTTATCGATACGCTTTGACTTGTAATGACAAAATTTTACTGGTTTTTATTCGAATTACCCAACCAAACGTTATTCAAATTTTATCAAACTTTACTAAAAAACTTAAAAACAGTATTTCTAATCGCATAACAAATTTTAGAGTATTTCGAATCCATTTAGTCAGATTTTACCCATTAGTGCATTTAAGCTCATTTTAGCTAGATTACACGATCGGAGTTCGGAAGCCATCATGGTCCTGAAATGCAAGAGTCACACACATATGTTAGGCTTATTTAGCCTAGTGAGGTAGTCATAACTAGCGTATAATAATCTAGTGACATGAATAGCATACTATGATCATGAACAACATATCATCATACTTGATTAGCATAATTACTCTATTAATCACATGAGTCTCATGCTTAAGTCATTTACCATACTTTCATGTAGTCATAGCAAAATTTAACACACATCAATTCCCTTGGACAATGCAACAAATGGATACACGGATTCTCTTTTACACCTATACATATCAGAAAATAGGCCATAGCCTTGAGCTATAGCTCGACATAAATCCCTTACAAAATCCATCCTTGTCTCCCCTACATAGTGGTCGTAGCCCCGGACCGTAGTCCCGAACCGTAGTCCACCCTTACTTATACAAGCTCAAATAACCCCATCGCATGCCAATTGTATCCAAAACTCACAAATGTCCAAGGTTCATATATATTAATGTATTTTCTTACCTTTTTTCCCGTAAGCCATAACATATCGGAAACGAAAGTGAGTTTTAGCTCCATAGCATATCATCGTACATGTATACATCGATTCATCACATAGCCATATCAATTTCATTTAATATAACATATTTGTTCATGCCTTAACAAATCATTTCATAGTTCATTTATATAGGATCATATGTAACATGTATAACATATCAAAATAACACAAGGGCTTACCCAATCTTACCATTCGAATTTATAGCCAATTGCTCTACTTGAGCCTTGACACAATGCATACCGAACCACAATAATGCAACGTGGCGGCACCGAGCCTATCCTATGACACGACTACACTCACCTTGATTATGAGGCTCTCGAATCAAAATTTCGATGTGCCTACCTTCCTTCGAGGATGACAAGGAGTCTTTCTCCAACACTTGAGCTAGCACAAATTAGGGTCATATTAGAGTTTGAATTAAGGATTCAGAAACACATTTTGAACTTACAGGAGTTTAGGGACAACATCGAATTAACAAAATCAAACTCCTAATTCGTGGGTTCCTACTTGAACCGAGAAAAACATAATTTTTGAAATTAAGCTCCAACGAGGGTTGGAATCATAAAATCGAATGAGGGGTTTTGCTTACCGAGTAATGAGCTGTCAAACTAGATATTGATGTCGAACGATGATCGAGGATTACACCAGGGTTCTAGCTTAGCTAGAGGTTGAAGACAATAATGGAGGAGCTTGCTTATTTTGGTAAAAAGTGGGTTTAGTTTACCAGGAGGTTTATAGATAGGAATGAAAGCTTCTTTCCTTATTATTCATATAAAAACCACATCAACCCTTTTAATGATTGCCCACCAAAGTTTGGACCAATGAAAGCATTTCCCTTGGGAAAGGGTTTCCACAATTCAAGGTCATTATCTAATCACTTATTTTCACATGTTATAAATCACTTTTCTGATGATTTTACGTGGGAATGGTTAAGCAAGGAGGTGAGTAAGCACCTAGCTTACTTGCATTTAAATTTTGACCTCGAACAAATTCAAAATAAGGAACCGTATCGATACTGGCTTGACCCTATCGATACTGGCTTGACCCTATCATGCCCAAACAGATAAGTTAGTTAATGGCAGTTGGGCTGTATCAATACTGGCTTGACCCTATCGATACGCCTAGCTGAGAATTTGCATCTTGGCTTTGAATTTTGTACAACGAAGTTCATCCACTCAAATAGGACCAAATTGAGGTTTCGTTACAAAAGAGGGGTACAAAAGTCAACTATTACAAACGTGCAACATATTGGATTCAAAATTTCTGATCACCGGAACCTACTTCTGACTAGGCCGGTTTTCAGGATATGACAAGGTATACAAGTGAAATAGGTTGTTTGATTTAAGGATATGATAAAAGAAGCCAAGAAAGTTTATAAGTTAGATAATGAAGCATGATAATAGTTTACATAACAAGTAACATCCCAATTGAGTACTAAATGGGAAAAATAGATATGCCTTACTCGAATGTCTAGAAGTATAAAAAGAAACGTACCTAGTTCGAATCATCTATATAAACAAGTAATTACTTGGTTTGATGCCTTGCCTTAGAATGGTTGTTTTCTTATCCAAGCATAGAATGGTATGTACAAAATTAATGGATCTAGGTGAAAGGATATATGTGTATATTATTGGTCCCCGCTTTAGTTACTTTGAACTACCTCACTAAGCTTAGGCTTACTCTGTCCTTTCAATTCCATTCAGGGTAAGGTGTCTAAGGTTCTCCCGAGCTTGGACGAGAACACAAGGAGCTATGTGTGTTTCAAATTAAAACCTTTAGAACTCCTAGATGGTGGCACATAACATTTAAGTTTCATAATGCTATTAAATTTCATTTTTAGCTTATATATGTATAAGCTTATTAAGTATCTAATGTTCTGTAATGGGCCCTTAGTTATTCCATGGTTGTTGCTTGCATTATATGATTTTATGGTTGGTGAGATTGTGTGATTGCTTGAATAGCTTTATAATCTTTAAGTAAATAGGTCTTCTAGGAATTATGCAAATTGGAAGTCGAGATGTATAAATTTAGTTTAAGGTTAAAACAAACCAATGAATGGATACTAATGAATCTTGTAATTTGACCTTTTATGTGAAGACTGTGTTACTGGTTAGGTTAATGTATGTATTGAACAAATTGATTGTAGTAATCGAAGGTAACTATCACCTCTTGTAAACAAATCTTTTAAGCTCTATGATAACTTAAGTTAAATATGATGTTCAATTGTATGTTAATTGGTTAATCTATGCTGGACTTAAACCTTGAATGCTTGTTGCTAAGGATATACTTATATTGGTAGTGTTATGTGTGGTCTAACTAGTAATCTTGAAAAACATGTCTTCATACTAAATGGTACTACATGATAGTAAAGTTTTTTAAATCATAGTTTCTGTTAGCTTGATTGATCACAATTACTAGTTCGTTAAGTCTTCAATAAATTGAGATAAGCAAGCTTACTTTCTAGTCAAGATTAATAATATGTTTAAAATAAAAAAGGAACCTAATATGTTTTAAAGATTTTTAATAAACCTTGGGGTTTAAAGAGTATAGAAGGCAAGTCACGCTATGGGATTATTATTTTGGTATGTTAGATATGAGTGAGCTCAATTGTTTGTACATGAAAGTTACTAAAACGTTTTAGTTTATTTGGTTTTCTGATTGCATGTATAGTTGAAAAGTGTTAAAGCATCATATGTTCGAGTGTTTGTTTGTTCAGTAACACTTCTTAAACCGATCTATCTCCTAGACCGAGTATGGGGTGTTATATTTATTGGTATTATAGATAGAGTTTAGCCGATTCCCAGACTAAACCGTTAGTCGTTGCATCATCATAAGTTATTATGCCCCCTAGGAGTTAATTTTTTTTGTTAAGTACTTGTGATCTATGTCTAATAAAGCTCTTTTATGTGTTAATATTTAGTAGGAATATATGAAACCCATTTGGATCGGGATAATATATGCTAGTTGGCTCCTCCATTGAAAGAAGTAGCATAAGGAAAGATCAATCTTCATGGATTAGGGAAAGAACCCATATTCTGGTTAGATAAGAAACCTTCTTAATCAAGTTCTAAGGAAATTCAAGGATGAATTTCTTTTAAGGGAGAGAGAATTGTAATATCCCAAATATTAGCGTAGAAGAATGAAACATGTTTTGAAGTATGTTACCATTTTATATGTGACTTAAATTGACCCGTTTATATATATAATTGGATTAAAATAGAATGGACTAGATTAACGACTAAAACGAAAGATTGGAAGGATTGCTAGCTAAATTGAAAGGACATTTTTGAAAAAGCTTTAAATTGTGGGAGATTGCATGTAAAATAAAGAAAGAATCATGGCCCTATTATGTGTCATGTTTGTGATAAAACAAGTGTTAGTGAGGGATGAGAAAATCGGCTTAGGTGGAAAGGAAATAAGCAAATCCTTGCTGCTATCATCTTCTTACTCCTTAAAAAAATAAACCGAATCTCCATGGAGAGAAAAAAGAATGAGACCGGCCATGGAGGTTTGAAGAATTGAGCTTAGCGACCAATTTCTTGTGATTTTAGTTGAAATGCTTCAGAAAGAAGGTGAATATACTCTTCCTTTCTTAATAACAAGCTTTAATTTGAGTAGATGATCGTAAATTTTCATGAAGCATGTTGTCGTGGTTGGGTTAGTTAGCAAAGTCAATTCATTGCTAATAATTATTTTGGTTTATTCGAATTATATATAGGATGAATATGTTAGCCTTGTTAATGCAAAGATTACATTGATAAAAAATGAACTTTTGAAGATTTGAGCTTTCAAATGATGCCTTTTTTAGTGTACTAGGCATGCTTGATCATGAATTGAGGCCATGATATATAAATTAGTGTAAAACCGAAGCAAGAAAAGGTCATATGTATGTACTCTGTATTAAATAATTGTGGACAACCCCTAAATGTTAAATTATAGATATCTAATGTGGTAAGAATCTTGGATCAAGGGTCTTTAAGTTGTTAATAAACAAATTTAAGGATATGAGTTCAAACAAGGGTTGATAATATTGATTTGAGACTATTTTCTTTAAAACTAAAAATTTGAGGACCGATATATATATGTTAAGGGTTGTTTTATGTATTAAACGAGAGCTAGATTGTTAATTTAGAATACGTAGTGATTTGGTAAACTTGTGATGGGCTATATGTGGATTTAAAGAACTATTTGGACTAGTTTGACGAGTAAAAGTATAAACATATTTGTTGATTCGAAACAAGGGATTTATTTGATCACAATAGATTGTTATAAAATTGTTTTTGAATTGATAATAAAAAGGGGTTGTTTTATAATTCTAAGGTTGCTTAAGGATTTTTTGCAATCATATGGGACTGTTTTATTGATCTTAAGGACTATTTAGAAAGCTGAGCAAAGTAAGGATTGTTTTGCAATAGCAAAGGTTGTTGTACTTATAATTAAGGATTGTTCTAGTGATTTCAATAGATTGAATTGTTTAGTGCAAATATGAGTGCATTTTGGACTGTTTTGTGTGAAAATATATGTGCCATTGATTAATGAGTAGCTTTGTAAGTGAATGATTGTTAGGGGATTATTCTAATACATAAGTAAACTCTTGTCATATTAGACCAAGAAGAATCTAGGAAAGGATTTTGATAAATAGCAAGATATGATGAAGGATTAAGGTATCCCGTAACTTCAGTATATAAGGTGAGTGTAGTTTTCTCGGGATGGGCTAATAACTCTCACGAGCGATGTTTTCTAGTTGTGATTACTTTGAATTATTTAAATTAAGCTTTGAATGTGCAAGCTTGGGTGCAAGGTAAGTAATTTTAATGAAATAAGTTGAATGCATGAATATGAATTAAAATGATCAACATGTTTTGAGATGCTATTTGATTCATAAGGTATGTATGAATGTAAATGTTGATTTTGTAAAAGGGTGAACAATCCTTGATCATGCTTAGCTATATGAGAATTTGACAACCTGAGTATAAAGAAAGTCTTTAAGACTCAATAAAAGTGAGACAGGCTTTAAGGCCATTCTAATAAGAGAATTGTAATATTGAGATTCACATGAAGTGAATAATTGTACTCAAATTAAAAGGGGTAATGAAATGTTGATCAAATACTATGAAAAGGAGGTATGCTCACTTTGTTCCAAGATTAGATGATATATGTTAAAGCCTTGGTATCAAGTCAGTCTTAGGTATAGTTCGCATGCCATAGAGTCCATAGAGCTCAGGTTTGGGGTGGACTAGGGTCCGGGAGAATGGTTCTTACTTGGTGACAGTAGGAGGGATATTTTATGGTCTGTTGGCGACAGTAGGATGGATTGACCGGTACTGCGAGTACCATTTGATTTTATGGGCGACAGTTGGTTGGGGATATGCATACGTAGGCTATAATTCAATTCTCAAGGCTATGAAAACTACTAAACATAAAATTTGCAAATCAAACTTGTGTTATGCCTTGATAACTTATGTGATATGTAAGTTACATGTAAGAGATGTTATGCCTTGATAGCTTATGTGATAAGTAAGTTACATGTAAGAGATGTTATGCCTTGATAACTGATAAGTGTTCAAAAGTACTATTTTTCTTACCCTTTTTACTCATATTATTGTTAGACTTAGGCTCATACTAGTTGCATAGTTAGCCATTCATGCATTAATCCATGTTTCCTTCCATCGTTGAGCTTGATTACATAACTTGGTAGTTTTTGTGGAAAAGATGTTGCTTTGGTGTGCTTTGTGTGTGTATGTGCAGGATCACTTGCCAAAGCAATGCCGAGCTAGTTGCCAGGGCAATGCATGAAGAATATGCCGAGCCAGTTGCTAAGGTAATGCATGAAGGAGAGTATTAGGGGAAATTTCGACAAGTCCAAGGGAGAAAGCAAGGGGAATTTTCGACAAGCATCTAGGGCAAGGGATTTTCGACAAGCTTCATCTTTTCTTCCTTGTTCGATTGGGTTCATGCTAGGGATTGTTTATCTTGTGTTTCTTTGGAACCTAGCCATGAACTAAATCTAATTGGCTATGGTTATTGTGTTTTGTGGTTGTGAGAAACTATTGGTTTTTGTTTAGGTAATAAGAGTTTGCACTTTTCTATTTCAAGGTTTATTCATTCTTGGTTCTTATTCTTGTTTGCGAGTGAATTGGGAGAGGATCTCGTGATTTCATCTATTTATCTAATATCGGGAGAGTTAGATTCAAGAAACGAATGAATATGATCTTTATTCAATCCAATGATGGTGAAGATTAATCCGGCTTAGGAATAAGTTAAGGATTTCAACGGCTAAGAGGAGCGCAAGATTGGTTGTTGTTAACCCTTGATTCACGCAGGGATGTATTATCAAGGCATGCACAAGTAGCTAGAGTTTCGACTTAGGGATAAGAAGAACCATTGAAGAACGCTCTGCCTAACCTTGAAGATTGCTGCCCAGACGCCCAAGTAGTTGCCCAACTAGTTGCCCAGGCAACCATCGATTAGTTGCCAAGGCAACCCCGTTGTGCAAGTTGCCACGGCAACTGAGTTGCCCTTGCACTCTTTTACCAAGACGATCCAATCGGCTATCACACCTCAACTCACAATAACCCTGGCCTATCTCTCTCTCATTTTAATTCCTCTTTTCTTTTACTTTATTGCTTTCTAGATTAGTCATTAGTTAAACTCCTATAATCCTTTACTTGTGTTTTTACTTTTTACAGTGCAAGAGACTAGATTCTTGAAGTGGCACCAATCCCTGTGGAGATGATATCTTTTATACTATAACTTGCGACGTGTATGCTTGCACATTTGCGTAGCACTTATTACGCGCAACAAGTTTTTGGCGCCGTTGCCAGGGATTTGCAATTGGTGTTAGTTGTTTTTGTTATTGCATTTTTTCTCTTAGTTTTACTAACTTTTCTTTTTGTTTGTTTTATCAAAAAAAAAATTAGGTGCGCTACAAGTTAAGGGACATCAACATGTCGGGAAATAAAAGCCGATCTATTCGAGAGATGATGTTGGAAGATATGAATCAATCCAATCAAGAGTTCCTTGCACCCTTTGATGATTACCTATACCAACCGAGAAAAGCCCAAAGAACTTATACAATGAAAAAACTCGTGCTATGTGTGGAGAACATCATGTGTTTGAAAATTGCCCTCACATTTTCGGTGCATATAACTACATGGAGGACCATAGAGGGAACCAGCAGCAAAATTCTTCATGGTATGGTCAAAAAGCTCAAATTTTTTTTTACCATAACAATTTTGCCGCAGCAACAGATATTCCATGGCAATGTAGTCCTTTTCAAGAGCATTCCAATTCCTTGGAGGAAACATTACTAGCTTCATTGGCTAGACTTGACGGATCAATTGAATAGATTCAAGAGCTATCTAAATCTATGGATACGAGGATAGCTCAGTGGGATGCAACCTTAGGGGATTCAGAAGATCAATTGGGGAGATCCACATATGTCATGGATAACATGCACCAACAATTCATTCCTAGGGATACTGACGTCCCAAGGCAAGAGGATAAGGATCAATACAAAGAAATCTCTCTGATGTATGAGGAACAACTAGAACCTCAAAGTTAAGTGGATGCCAATGAGAGTGACTGCCCAACACATGATGAGCTTGAACAACAAATTGCCTCGGCAATGATTGAGGAGCCTGAACAAAGCAATGCCGCGACAACACTCAGTGAAGCTAAGAACAACAATACTACAGCAAATTCTGAGGAACCTGATGCCCAGAAGGTTACAACGTTGATGTTGAAGCAGGAATCTGTAGATTGCTCTCATCTACAAATTGCCACGATTACACGACCACATGCAAGATCAACGAGATGATAATACTTTGCCAATAGAATATGAGCAGGTAATAGTTGAACCTTTTGAATTCTTGAAAAACTCATCCTGTCCATTGCAGGTATGTCTTGAGGAACCGAGGTTGGTAGATTTGAAGCCATCGAAATCTCTACTGATGGAGATGTTTGAGAGGCCAAAAGAAAATGGTGTTTGGATTCGTAAAGCTTTTCAGAAAATGGTTCTTCCCTTGACTCACAGCAAATTTTGGCAACTGATTGCCACGGCAATTGGCTTGAGGAGCAATTGCCAAGACAACAAAGGATACATCCAATCATGATAGAAGTCGACAAGAATAAGGTAATTGAATTGTTGGGAATGGATATAATTTTTCCTATTAATATATTTGTTCCTTCAAGAATAGTAGCAAGGTGGAGGGCATGCATGGACTACAAGGGAACACGAAAGAAAGACACATCCACCATGGTAATGCAAAAGGGAGTAGCTGGGAGCACATTGGCCCAACTCTTTTTCTGCAATATTGTCACCCAGTGGAGGGTACGGATGGACTATAAGACGTATCGGAAATGACCCTCATAAAGTTTTCTCAGATATGCAGTAACATTAGAAGATGCATGATGGCACTCTTTTAAGACATGGTAGAAGACTTCCTTGAGATCCTCATGGATGATTTTTCCGTTTTTGGTAATGAGTTTGACAGTTGCCTCGGCACCCATTGTCGTTCCACCAGATTGGACGCCACCTTTTGAGCTCACGTATGATGCAAGTGATTTCGCGGTAGGAGCAATCCTAGGCCAACGCAATAGGGAGGAGGATGCAGATTTAGAGATATGCGATGCATTCCCGGATGAACAACTTTTAGTTACATCGGCAACCATTGATGTGCACGCCTCGGCAACCCTCGAGGCCTCGGAAACCATGGATGCACACGCTTCAGCAACTCTCAACGCCACAGTAATCTTTGATGCACACGCCTCGGCAATCTTGGGAGCAGTCGCCACAGCGGCACATGCCTCGGTAATACCCTGGTAAGCGAATTTAGTTAATTTCCTTGTTTATGGTATTTTTCCTTATGGCATTACTCACCAAGGGAAGAAGCGGTTCCGCCATGATGCTAAGCATTACTTTTGGGACGAGCCTCTTTTGTTTAAACAATGTGCAGATCAAGTTATACGCCGATGTGTCCCTGAAGAAGAGCAACAGAATGTACTCCGGCAATGCCATTCTTCACCCTATGGAGGACATTTTGGAGGAACTCGTACCGCGGCCAAAGTTTTGCAATCCGGGTTGTATTGGCCAACATTGTACAAAGATGCCCAAGACTTTTACAAGCAAAGTGATCGTTGCCAGAGGACGGCAATATCTCTAGACGACATGAGATGCCACTCCAGAACATCATCGAGGTGGAACTGTTCGATGTATGGGGGATCGACTTTATGGGACCTTTCCCATCTTCATTCGGTAACCTCTACATCTTACTTGCCGTCGACTATGTGTCTAAATGGGTAGAGGCAGCTGCAGTTCCCAACAACGATTCCAACACCGTGCAATAATTCCTGCAAAAAAACATATTTACACGGTTTGGGATGCCGAGAGCAATTATCAGCGACGTAGGCAAACATTTTGACAACAGACTAATTGCCAAGATATTGCAACGCTTCAGCATATCACACAAGATCGCCACGGCATATCACCCACAAACCAACGGGCAAGCAGAAATTTCCAACCGGGAGTTGAAGGGAATACTCGAGAAAGTTGTAAATCCCTCAAGGAAGGATTGGTCATTACGACTAGATGACGCAATTTGGGCATATCGCACTGCATTCAAAACACCCTTAGGTATGTCCCCCTTCCGACTTGTCTATGGTAAAACATGTCATTTACCGGTGGAAATCGAACACAAGGCATACTGGGCAATCAAGACCGTGAATATGGATTGGGAAAGTGACGGAAAAAAGCGTTTGATGGATCTCAATGAGATAGAAGAATTTCGTGCACCCGCCTATAACAATGCACGAATCTACAAGGAGAAAACAAAACGATGGCACGACAAGAAACTATTGCCACGGCAATTCACGCCAGGGCAATTAGTTCTCCTATTCAATTTTCGGCTAAAACTTTTCCCGGGAAAGCTGAAATCAAGATGGTCGGGACCATTCGAAGTCGTCAAACCATTCTCCCATGGTGTTGTGATAATCAAGTCCATCTCTGACAACCATGAATTCAAAGTTAATGGACAAAGATTGAAGCACTACAATGGTGCCCATGTGGAACGTAACAAAGAAGTGGTCAACTTGGGAGATGCATGAGCATGCTCTCCTTTCAATATTTTCTTTTTCTTTTTCTTTTTCTTTTTCTTTTTTATTTTCATTTTTATTTTTATTTTTAGGAGATATTTTATTTTTCTTCATTATCTTTAGTTTTCAGGTTTTCTTTGTTTTCTTTTTCACAACAAGACTCACAACTACTATGCTAAGGAAATTTACTGCCAAGATCCTTGCCCCGGCAACCAATGAAGAAGATGTTGCGGCAACCTACATCGTGCCTGCACAAGCTGATGCCACGGCAACCAACCCTGAAGATGCCACCGCAACCAAAGCTAAAGACATCCCGACAACAAGAAAACAACCATCACGTTCAAGCAAGAGAATCAAGACACCGACTAGAAGGAAACTAATCATCTACGATGATGAACTCTCAGAGTAAGTCCTCGTATGCATTTGTATTTTTATTTTTATTTTTCGGTATTTTTATGCATGCATTGAGGACAATGCCTCACTCGAGTTTGGGGGGATTGTTATTAGTAGTTACCATGTTTAGTTATATTCATCTTAAAGATACATAAATTGCTTGCCATGCCTTTAATTGAAACAATAATTGCTTAGATTTGATGAATATCTGATGATGACTTTGCTAATGCACTTAATTGATAGAATTTTTATTCTAGGATAACCATGGAAAAACTTAGAATTTTACTATGATGCTAAATTTGATGAAACATTGTTGTGGTTTGATTGATTTAAGGAATTCTAGTGAACTTAGGTTGATAATTAACAAATTGGGGGATTAGAATAAAAATTGGATGAATACTAGAGGTGCCCGAAATTGGCTCTAGCATGTGCTAAAAAAATTGATCACTAGAGGTGCCCGAAACTGGCTCTAGGATGTGTTAAAAAAATTTAACTAGAGGTGCCCGAAACCGGCTCTAGTCGATTAAATTAACTTAAGAAAACTAAAAACAAAACTTTAGAGGTGCCCAAAACTGGCTCTAGTTAAAACATGTTAAAAAGAACCCAATAAAGTAAATTGAAAACCTATTGTTTGCATAGGATCCGAAAAATCAACTTGCACACAACCCCGCACACTCACAAGCATTATAGTTTGATTCCGAGTAACTCCTAAGTTTTCCGAAAAATAAAAAGCCAATCATACTTTGTGCCCCGGTTCAGAGAATTGAAATCAAGTTCAAAGCTAAGTTTGTGAAAATTGAAGTCTTGGCAGGTAATTATGAGTTTGCATTGCTTGAGGACAAGCAATAGTTCGAGTTTGGGGGTGTGATAAGTGTTCAAAAGTACTATTTTTCTTACCCTTTTTACTCATATTATTGTTAGACTTAGGCTCATATTAGTTGCATAGTTAGCCATTCATGCATTAATCCATGTTTCCTTCCATCGTTGAGCTTGATTAAATAACTTGGTAGTTTTTGTGGAAAAAGATGATGCTTTGGTGTGCTTTGTGTGTGTATGTGCAGGATCACTTGCCAAAGCAATGCCGAGCTAGTTGCCAGGGCAATGCATGAAGGATATGCCGAGCTAGTTGCCAGGGCAATGCATGAAGGAGAGCATTAGGGGAAATTTCGACAAGTCAAAGGGAGAAAGCAAGGGGAATTTTCGACAAGCATCTAGGGCAAGAGATTTTCGACAAGCTTCATCTTTTCTTCCTTGTTCGATTGGGTTCATGCTAGGGATTGTTTATCTTGTTTTTCTTTGGAACCTAGCCATGAACTAAATCTACTTGGCTATGGTTATTGTGTTTTGTGGTTGTGAGAAACTATTGGTTTTTGTTTAGGTAATAAGAGTTTGCACTTTTCTATTTCAAGATTTATTCATTCTTGGTTCTTATTCTTGTTTGCGAGTGAATTGGGAGAGGATCTCGTGATTTCATCTATTTATCTAATATCGGGAGAGTTAGATTCAAGAAACGAATGAATATGATCTTTATTCAATCCAATGATGGTGAAGATTAATTCGGCTTAGGAATAAGTTAAGGATTTCAACGGCTAAGAGGAGCGCAAGATTGGTTGTTGTTCACCCTTGATTCACGTAGGGATGTATTATCAAGGCATGCACAAGTAGCTAGAGTTTTGACTTAGGGATAAGAAGAAACCATTGAAGAACGCTCTGCCGAACCTTGAAGATTGCTGCCCAGACGCCCAAGTAGTTGCACAACTAGTTGCCCAGGCAACCATCGATTAGTTGCCAAGGCAACCCCGTTGTGCAAGTTGCCACGGCAACTGAGTTGCCCTTGCACTCTTTTACCAAGACGATCCAATCGGCTATCACACCTCAACTCACAATAACCTGGCCTATCTCTCTCTCATTTGAATTCTTCTTTTCTTTTACTTTATTGCTTTCTAGATTAGTCATTAGTTAAACTCCTATAATCCTTTACTTGTGTTTTTACTTTTTACAGTGCAAGAGACTAGATTCTTGAAGTGGCACCAATCCCTGTGAAGACGATATCTTTTATACTATAACTTGCGACGTGTATACTTGCATATTTGCGTAGCACTTATTACGCGCAACAAGTTTTTGGCGCCGTTGTCGGGGATTGACAATTGGTGTTAGTTGTTTTTGTTATTGCATTTTTTTCTCTTAGTTTACTAACTTTTCTTTTTGTTTGTTTTATCAAAAAAAAATTAGGTGCGCTACAAGTTAAGGGACATCAACATGCCGGGAAATAAAAGTAGATCTATTCGAGAGATGATGTTGGAAGATATGAATCAATCCAATCAAGAGTTCCTTGCACCCTTTGATGTTTACCTATACCAACCGAGAAAAGCCCAAAGAACTTATACAATGGAAAAATCTCGTGCTATGTGTAGAGAACATCATGTGTTTGAAAATTGCCCTCAGATTTTCGTTGCATATAACTACATGGAGGACCATAGAGGGAACCAACAGCAAAATTCTTCATGGTATGGTCAAAAAGCTCAAATTTTTTTTTACCATAACAATTTTGCCGCAGCAACAGATATGCCATGGCAATGTAGTCCTTTTCAAGAGCATTCCAATTCCTTGGAGGAAACGTTACTAGCTTCATTGGCTAGACTTGACGGATCAATTGAAGAGATTCAAGAGCTATCTAAATCTATGGATACGAGGATAGCTCAGTGGGATGCAACCTTAGGGGATTCAGAAGATCAATTGGGGAGATCCACATATGTCATGGATAACATGCACCAATAATTCATTCCTAGGGATACTGACGTCCCAAGGCAAGAGGATAAGGAGCAATACAAAGAAATCTCTCCAATGTATGAGGAACAACTAGAACCTCAAAGTCAAGAGGATGCCAATAAGAGAGACTGCCCAACACATGATGAGCTTGAACAACAAATTGCCTCGGCAATGATTGAGGAACCTGAACAGAGCAATGCCGCGACAACACTCAGTGAAGCTGAGAACAACAATACTACAACAAATTCTGAGGAACCTGATGCCCAGAAGGTTACAACGTTGATGCTGAAGTAGGAATCTGTAGATTGCTCTCATCTACAATTTCCACGGCAATTACACGACCACATGCAAGATCAACGAGATGATAATACTTTGCCAATAGAATATGAGCAGGTAATAGTTGAACCTTTTGAATTCTTGAAAAACTCATCTTGTCCATTACAGGTATGTCTTGAGGAACCGAGGTTGGTAGATTTGAAGCCATCAAAATCTCTACTGATGGAGATGTTTGAGAGGCCAAAAGAAAACGGTGTTTGGATTCGTAAAGCTTTTCAGAAAATTGGTTCTTCCCTTGACTTACAGCAAATTTTGGCGACTGATTGCCACGACAATTGGCTTGAGCAGCAATTGCCACGACAATAAAGGATACATCAAATCATGATAGAAGTCGACAAGAATGAGGTAATTGAATGGTTGGGAATGGATATAATTTTTCCTATTAATATATTTGTGCCTTCAAGAATAGTAGCAAGGTGGAGGGAATGCATGGACTACAAGGGAACACGAAAGAAAGACACATCCACCATGGTAATGCAAAAGGGAGTAGCTGGGAGCACATTGGCCCAACTATTTTTGGGCAATATTGTCACCCGATAGAGGGTACGGATGGACTATAAGAAGTATCGGAAATGACCCTCCTCAAGTTTTCTCAGATATGCAGTAACATTAGAAGATGCATGATGGCACTCTTTTTAGACATGGTCGAAGACTTCCTTGAGATCCTCATGGATGATTTTTCCGTTTTTGGTAATGAGTTTGACAGTTGCCTCGGCACCCATTGTCGTTCCACCATATTGGACGCCACCTTTTGAGCTCACGTATGATGCAAGCGATTTTGCGGTAGGAGCAATCCTAGGCCAACGCAATAGGGAGGAGGACGCGGATTTAGAGATATGCGATGCATTCCCGGATGAACAACTTTTAGTTACCTCGACAACCATGGATGTGCATGCCTTGGCAACCCTCGACGCCTCGACAACCCTCGACGCCTCGGCAACCATGGATGCACATGCATCGGCAACTCTCAACGCCGCAGCAGTCGTTGACGCACTCGCCTCGGCAATCTTGGGAGCAGTCGCCACAGCGGCACATGCCTCGGCAATACCCTGGTACGCGGATTTAGTTAATTTCCTTGTTTGTGGTATTTTTCCGTATGGCATTACTCACCAAGGGAAGAAGCGGTTCCACCATGATGCTAAGCATTACTTTTGGGACGAGCCTCTTTTGTTTAAACAATGTGCAGATCAGGTTATACGCCGATGTGTCCCTGAAGAAGAGCAACAGAATATACTCCAGCAATGTCATTTTTCACCCTATGGAGGACATTTTGGAGGAACTCGTACCGCGGCCAAAGTTTTGCAATCCGGGTTGTATTGGCTAACATTGTACAAAGATGCCCAAGACTTTTACAAGCAATGTGATCGTTGCCAGAGGACGGGCAATATCTCTAGACGACATGAGATGCCACTCCAGAACATCATCGAGGTCGAACTGTTCGATGTATGGGGGATCAACTTTATGGGACCTTTCCTATCTTCATTCGACAACCTCTACATCTTACTTGCCGTCGACTATGTGTCTAAATGGGTAGAGGCAGCTGCAGTTCCCAACAACGATTCCAAGACCGTGCAACAATTCCTGCAGAAAAACATATTTACACGGTTTGGGATGCCGAGAGCAATTATCAGTGACGAAGGAAAGCATTTTGACAACAGACTAATTGCCAAGATGTTGCAATGCTTCGGCATATCACACAAGATCGCCACGGCATATCACCCACAAACCAACGGGCAAGCAGAAATTTCCAACCGGGAGTTGAAGGGAATACTCGAGAAAGTTGTAAATCCCTCAAGGAAGGATTGGTCATTAAGACTAGATGACGCACTTTGGGCTTATCGCACTGCATTCAAAACACCCTTAGGTATGTCCCCCTTCCGACTTGTCTATGGTAAAACATGTCATCTACCGGTGGAAATTGAGCACAAGGCATACTGGGCAATCAAGACCGTGAATATGGATTTTGAAAGTGCCGGACAAAAGCGTTTGATGGATCTCAATGAGATAGAAGAATTTTGTGCACTCGCCTATAACAATGCACGAATCTACAAAGAGAAAACAAAAGCTGTAGTATTGTTGTTCTCAGCTTCACTGAGTGTTGTCGCGGCATTGCTCTGTTCAGGCTCCTCAATCATTGCCGAGGCAATTTGTTGTTCAAGCTCATCATGTGTTGGGCAGTCTCTCTCATTGGCGTCCTCTTGACTTTGAGGTTCTAGTTGTTCTTCATACATCGGAGAGATTTCTTTGTATTGCTCCTTATCCTCTTGCCTTGGGACGTCAGTATCCCTAGGAATGAATTGTTGGTGCATGTTATCCATGACATATGTGGATCTCCCCAATTGATCTTCTGAATCCCCTAAGGTTGCATCCCACTGAGCTATCCTCGTATCCATAGATTTAGATAGCTCTTGAGTCTCTTCAATTGATCCGTCAAGTGTAGCCAATGAAGCTAGTAACGTTTCCTCCAAGGAATTGGAATGCTCTTGAAAAGGACTACATTGCCATGGCATATCTTCTTCTCATGGAAAAATTGTTATGGTAAAAAAAAATTTGAGCTTTTTGACCATACCATGAAGAATTTTGTTGCTGGTTCCCTCTATGGTCCTCCATGTAGTTATATGCACCGAAAATGTGAGGGCAATTTTCAAACACATGATGTTCTCCACACATAGCACAAGATTTTTCCATTGTATAAGTTCTTTGGGCTTTTCTCGGTTGGTATAGGTAATCATCAAAGGGTGCAAGGAACTCTTGATTGGATTGATTCATATCTTCCAACATCATCTCTCGAATAGATCGGCTTTTATTTCCCGACATGTTGATGTCCCTTAACTTGTAGAGCACCTTTTTTTTTTTATAAAACAAACAAAAAGAAAAGTTAGTAAAACTAAGAGAAAAAATGCAATAACAAAAACAACAAACACCAATTGCCAATCCCCGGCAACGGCGCCAAAAACTTGTTGCGCATAATAAGTGCTACGCAAATGTGCAAGTATGCACGTCGCAAGTTATAGTATAAAAGATATCGTCTCCACAGGGATTGGTGCCACTTCAAGAATCTAGTCTCTTGTACTGTAAAAAGTAAAAACACAAGTAAAGGATTATAGGAGTTTAACTAATGACTAATCTAGAAAGCAATAAAGTAAAAGAAAAGAGGAATTCAAATAAGAGAGAGATAGGCCAGGTTATTGTGAGTTGAGGTGTGATAGCCGATTGGATCGTCTTGGTAAAAGAGAGCAAGGGCAACTCAGTTGCCGTGGCAACTTGCACAACGGGGTTGCCTTGGCAACTAATCGATGGTTTCCTGGGCAACTACTTGGGCGTCTGGGCAGCAATCTTCAAGGTTCGGCATAGCGTTCTTCACTAGTTTCTTCTTATCCCTAAGTCGAAACTCTAGCTACTTGTGCATGTCTTGATAATACATCCCTGTGTGAATCAAGGGTGAACAACAACCAATCTTGCACTCCTCTTAGCTGTTGAAATCCTTAACTTCTTCATAAGCCGGATTAATCTTCACCATCATTGGATTGAATAAAGATCATATTCATTCGTTTCTTGAATCTAACTCTCCCGATATTAGATAAATAGATGAAATCACGAGATCCTCTCCCAATTCACTCGCAAACAAGAATAAGAACCAAGAATGAATAAACCTTGAAATAGAAAAATGCAAACTCTTATTACCTAAACAAAAACCAATAGTTTCTCACAACCACAAAACACAATAACCATAGCCAAGTAGATTTAGTTCATGGCTAGGTTCCAAAGAAACACAAGATAAACAATCCCTAGCATGAACCCAATCGAACAAGGAAGAAAAGATGAAGCTTGTCGAAAATTCCTTGCCCTAGATGCTTGTCAAAAATTCCCCTTGCTTTCTCCCTTGGACTTGTCAAAATTTCCCTTAATGCTCTCCTTCATGCATTGCCCTAGCAACTAGCTCGGTATATCGTTCTTGCATTGCCCTGGCAACTAGCTCGACATTGCTTTGGCAAGTGATCTTGCACATACACACACAAAGCACACCAAAGCAGCATCTTTTCCACAAAAACTACCAAGTTATGTAATCAAGCTCAACGATGGAAGGAAACATGGATTAATGCATGAATGGCTAACTATGCAACTAATATGAGCCTAAGTCTAACAATAATATGAGTAAAAAGGGTAAGAAAAATAGTACTTTTGAACACTTATCAATAACTTATGCGATTAGTAAGTTACATGTAGGAAATGTTATGCCTTGATAACTTATGCGATACGTAAGTTACATGTTTGAAATGTTATGCCTTGATAACTTATGTGATATGTAAGTTACATGTAAGAGATGTTATGCCTTGATAACTTATGTGATAAGTAAGTTAAATGTAAGATATGTTATGCCTTGATAACTTATGTGATAAAAAAATTACATGTAAGAGATGTTATGCCTTGATAACTTATATGATAAGTAATTTACATGTAAGAGATGTTATACCTTGATAACTTATGTGATAAGTAAGTTATATATATATATATATATATATATATATATATATTTTGATAATTTATATGACAAGAAATACATGTATATGAGATGCTATGATTTGAAATCTTGTAGACTGTTTGGTATGCAAACAAGTATGTTTGTACATATGTGTTTAGTGAGATGTTTTGAATAAAATTGAATATACTGGATTGGTTTGAATAAAATTGAGTATACTAGAATGTTTTGAAGTATATACAAATATACTAGATTGTTTTGTAGTATATACAAATATACTGGACTGTTTGAAGTATATAAAAATATACTGGACTGTTTTGAAGTATACGGAACTATGTTGGACTGTTTTGAAGTATATAAAAATATACTGGACTATTTGAAGTATATATAAATATACTGGACTGTTTTGAAGTATACACAACTATGTTGGACTGTTTTGAAGTATATATAAATATACTGGACTGTTTGAAGTACATATAAATATACTGGACTGTTTTGAAGTATACACAACTACGTTGGACTGTTTTGAAGTATATACATATATAGTGGACTGTTTTGAAGTATACACAACTATGTTGTACTTTTTAAAGTAGAAATAAATATACCGGACTGTTTTATAGTATATTCAAATATACTGGGCTGTTTGAAGTATATATAAATATACTGAATGTTTTGAAGTATACACAACTATGTTGGACTATTTTGAAGTATATATATGTATATTGGACTATTTGAAGTATATATATATATATATACTGGACTATTTTGAAGTATACACAACTATGTTGTACTTTTTGAAGTATATACAAAAATACAGGAATATTTGAAGTATATATAAATATACTGGACCGTTTTGAAGTATACACAACTATGTTGGACAGTTTTGAAGTATATACAAATATACTAGACTGTTTTGAAGTATATAAAAATATACTATACTATTTTGAAGTATACACAACTATGTTGGACTATTTGTATATACAAATATATTGGACTGTTTCGAAGTATATTTAAATATACTAGACTGTTTTGAAGTATACACAGCTCTGTTGGACTATTTTGAAGTATAAATATATATACTGAACTGTTTTGAAGTATACACAACTATGTTGTACTATTTTGAAGAATATATAAATATACTGGATTGTTTGAAGTATGTACATGCATGTTAGACATATATATAAGTGTCCCCTAAATATGATTTGATAAACTATGATTAATGTCTTACATGAAATGTAACTTATGTCTTTGACATGCTATGTTTAATATCTTATAGGACAATTAACCATGTTCATGATTTGGTAAGTTGGATAACTTGTATGATAAGTAACACCTTCCACGATTGCTATGTGAGATAGCTCCTGTGATAGGAAACTATGACTTGATATGCTATGCATGGGTAAACTAGGATACATGTATATGCTTGCTTGAACGCTACGCGTTTGTATTCATGAATTAATGGTGCTATAATGGCTTAAACAAAAAGGTATACAAGTGAAATAGGTTGTTTGACTTAAAGATATGATAAAAGATGGCAAAAAAGTTTATAAGTTAGATAATGAAGCATGATAATAGTTTGCATAACAAGTAATGTCCCAATTGACTACTAATTGGGAAAAATAGATATGCCTTACTCGAATGTCTATAAGTATAAAAAGAAATGTACCTAGCTCGAATCATCTACGTAAACTAGTAATTACTTGGTTTAATGCCTTGCCTTAGAATGGTTGTTTTTTTCTCCAAGCTTAGAATGGTATGTACAAAATTAATGGATCCGGGTGAAAGGATATATATATATATTATTGGTCCACGCTTTAGTTACTTTGAACTACCTTACTACGCTTAGGGTTACTCTGTCCTTTCAATTGCATTTAGGGAAAGGTTCCTAAGGTTCTCTCGAGCTTGGACGAGATCACAATGAGCTATGTATGATTTGCATTAAAACCTTTAGAACTCTTAGATGGTGGCACATAACATTTAAGTTTCATAATTCTATTAAATTCCATTTTATCTTATATATGTATAAGCTTATTAAGTATCGAATGTTCTGTAATGGGCCATTAATTATTCCATGGTTGTTGCTTGCATTATATGATTTTATGGTTGGTGAGATTGTCTGATTGCTTGAATAGCTTTATAAGCTTTAAGTAAATAGGTCTTCTAGGCATTATGGAAATTGGATGCTGAGATGTATAAATTCAGTCATGTGTTAAATCTTAAGCAAAAAAGAAGAAGATGGTTCTAATGACTAGTTTAACGTTAAAAGAAACCAATGAATAGATATTAATGAATCTTGTATTTTGACCTTCTATGTGAAGATTGTGTGTGACTGGTTAGGTTAATGTATGCATTGAAGAAATTAATAGTAGTAATCGAAGGTAACTATCACCTCTTGTAAACAAATCTTTTAAGCTCCATGATAGCTTAAGCTAAGTTAAATGTGATGTTCAATTGTATGTTAATTGGTGAATCTATGTTGCACTTAAACCTTGAATGCTTGTTGCTAAGGATATACTTTTATAGAAGGCAAGTCACGCTATGGGATTATTATTTGTATGTGTTAGATATGAGTGATCCCACTTTCTTGTACATGAATGATAGAAAAAATTTCAATTTACTCGGTTTTCTAATTGCATCCACTGTTGAAAAGTGTCGAAGCATCATATGTTTGAGTGTTTGTTTGTTCAGTAATACTTCTTAAACCGGTCTTTCTCCTAGACCGGGTAAGGGGTGTTACAATTTTTAGGTGAGTTACCTCCTTGCTTGCCACCCACTTCACGTGGGAGTTGCAAGGAGATGGTGAAAGGTGATGATTAGACAACTTTGACAATATATTATTTTGTTTATTTAATAGTTTTCCCACCAAGGTAGGAAATCATGTGATTGGTTCTTGGAGAGGTGGAAAAGACGATAACTTTTCCCTATAGCAAAGGTAATTCCTCAGTTGAGTAAGGAAAATAAGAACAAAGTGCTTATTAAATGTTCGTTATTTAGTTTGAAATACACCGAAACCTTTGTCCCTTAGTGCTTTCATCCTTACTCTCATAAAATCCAAGCACTTTAAGCTCACACCTCCATTGCCATCCCCTACCTCTAGCTCAAGCAAGCAACTCCCTTGTTTGTGCAAGTTTTCATTGATTTCTCTACACCGTTTTATAGCCTTCTTTGTGGCAAGTGAAAGCCCCCAAACAATTTTACAAGCCCATGGAATATTGAAGTTTAATATTGATTTGAAGTTAAGGAGCTCATGGCCAAATCCATATTCTTCAATCTTAAAATCAATGAGGAGCTACTAGAAGATAGCTATTGTAAGCTTGAATATCAATTTTGAGATATAGCTTTGATTCTTACACTTTCCCTATTGCAAGTTTATTACACTATAATCATTATCTTGAAAATTCGTATAATCATTGAATATAGGTTGAATTTCAATATGGTAAGATTATTTTCGAAAAAGGACCTCTAAAATGTTGAATTCACGGATTAGTCCCTAAAACTTGTAAAAGTCTAAAATTGGTCCAAAAACGACAATCATAGTATTGTACTGAGTTATTAAGTTTATTGAATCGATATTATATCGTTTGAAAAGAATGTCTTTGTTAAATTACCAAATTTTGATTAAAATTATTACACCAATAATCATATTGTTCATTGGTAGCATACTCTGACTCAATTCTCTACCAAGCTGGGAAGGGTGCGTTACATTTGTAGTATTAGAGCTAGAGTTTAGTCGATTCTAGGACTAAACCAAAGCTTATTGAATTCATTATTGTATTACTTTGCCACCTATGGGTTATATGTTGTATATTGTGACTTGTTGGCTAATCCGATCTCTTTATTTATAGATGTCTAATCCTAATCAGGCTCGCATAGACGAGTATATTACCAACTCCTCAACTCATGGAGATGAGACTAGAAAGAGGGGTTCTCTGATTTTGCAAAATCCTCTGGCACGGGACCCTGAGCCTAAGGTGCAATCTACTCAAGTCGAATGTTATAGGAACATGGCTGACATGTTCAAAGTGTTTATGACCTCTATGAAGGTGGAGAAACTTTCTGACCACCTATCGTTGCTATTCTAAAAAACCGAGCTCCCATTGATAAGTTACCTCATCACGAGGCTTACTTTTTTACCAGACGTGATGATGATAATCCTGAAATTGGTGAGTATTGGTTAGACAATACTCTACAAATTCTGACTAAACAGTAATAGTGTTCTTATAACATCCCTAACCCGGTTTAGTACTAAGCCAGATCTGAAGGATTAGGAGGTCACAAGCAAGATAACTTGTTAGCCAAGTTAGTAGCTGAACAATCAAAATCTAGGTGCTTGGCTTCCTAGAGCATCCGAAACAAACAAGTAAAGATATCATAAAATGCGATAACCATCAAGTCTAAATGCATTTCAACCCTAATCCAAACAAATCATACACATGAAGGCATAAATTGGTACTTTATGTGATAATACCTGATTCAGTTGATTCTAGAATCACATAACATTAAGGAATTATAACTGAGTTTGTTAGTTATTTGGCCATATATGCTATTCTCACTTCTATTAGACCATTCTATTTTGAAGGAGTCATTTATGTATATATTTGAATAGATTCAAGTATCCAGTAACTTCGCAGATTGTAAACAATAGTAACTTGAATCTTAATTACTTCAACCTAACCATCAAGAATTTAAACTAGCATTATAACCTTATATCATTCCAACCAAAACTCAAACAGCATGCTTTTCAAGTAAGATCTAAAAGGTTACCTATTAAGAATCTAACTTGCTAATCACTATTTTGCTCAAACAACCATTACATACAAAAACATACATCGAGTATATCATAATGAAACCAAAGGTATTTTGATACATACTTACATGCCACCACAAAATAACATCACTTTAATTACATACCAAAGACACAACCAACTATACTAGTCAAGTAAGTGCCACCATCCTAGGAGTCAAATAAAATAGACAAAACATACACTTATATCTCTTGTGATCTTGTTATGTTTCCCCAAAATCAATCTACTAGCACTAAAGTTAACCTGGAACACAATTGAGAGAGAGTCGATGAGATCAAGGGTATTAGTTCGAAAGTAATGCATGAACATTCATTAAACTAATCTCCTAATGTGTTTCGAAATGTCCAATACTTTTCATGGCTAATATAATCACGTCTGAATTCAAGATCACTTAAAGGTTTCCACAATTAATGTTAATCAATCATACTTATGTTTCATTTAGAGATCCATACATCATTCACTTTATTCGAATCATAGTTCTATTTCTATAATTAACATAGACTAGATAAACATGCCGTTTATTTCAATTTTTCCAAGGATCTCTACAATCAAACACAAAGCTATCCATTTCAAGGGACATGTAGTCCATTTCCAACTCAAGGGATTTTAAATTAATCCATTAACCAAGATATATAGTTTATTTACGGAAATTGTAATAATTCAATTCATTATATGTTATTTTGATTATCATAATCCTTGTTCAACCATCATTAGACACACGAATCCTTAGTAAGTGTAACATTAGCAAGGGTACACAAAGTACCAAATCAAGGGCATACAAGATGCCAATTCAGTCTTTAATATCGTACAAGAGTACCAAAGGTATTAGAAGATCATCTGATCTTAACAACAAGGGACCGTAGTCCTAACTAGCGAGCTCGACGAACTCCATTGCATGCCAACTATGTCTAACTAACTCGAATCAAGGCTTATTATTATTACAAGTTTATTTTCAGTTGTACCGAGAGGGAATGAGTGCCTTTTACCATTCATGTGAACAATGACATTTTCATCCAAGACTAGTTTTGCATAAACCAAAATAGTGTAACAAAATCAAGTATTTTAACTAAATAGACTTACCACAAGATGCTTACCTCAACTAGGCAGCCACATTCATACATTCAATCTAGGTTACACTTACAGTAGATTCCAAGCTAATTACGCTCCCGAAATACAACTCCCTTTTTCCTATCACTATTTGGATCTACAACAGCCCTCTTTTCTTATGTATCTTATTGACCTTCTTACATGTAACATTAAAATATTCTATTAGTCATAGAATTCAATCTGCTCCATCTTATTTCTATCCAATTTCATTACTACTAGTTGGTCCTTTTGATCTAGAAAACTATCAAGCATGCAAAGCCACCGCAAAACAAAGATCTCACTCCAAAAATACTCTAGCAATCTTCTAGTCAATTTACTTCAATTTTTCATAATTTAGCATACACTAAGAATGCTAAAGCAGAGCAATACAAACAAGTTAATTTGCTTGAATCAAAACAGTCCTAAAAATTGCTACAATTTATATTAATCGTTCTAACAAGAATCACATCGTTAAAGTCATCAGCTTAACCCTTGTTTTTACTCTAATAAAAAGGGTCACCCTAATAAAAATTTATACATTTTACTATAGTCATTTAACTACTCGAATCCATTCCAATTCCGCTCAAATATATAATGTAACAACTTCTACAACCAGCACATATTTTCCAGCAAGCAGTTCGATTAGATTTTACCTTACTAATCTGTTTACACATAGTAAATACATGTCTTAACATAACCTAAACAGGGCATTTATAACCGAATAATTCAACCGGTGCCATTCTATAGGGAGTAATGGACACAAGATGAGATCCCTGTTGAACTTCAATCTTGAATTCTACCTCTCGAATTGGTGGCAAGCCTAGGAGTTCCTCAGGGAAAATAGTAGGAAAATTTGACACGATTTAAATAGGTTCCGTACCTGAAAGGGCTTTATTGAATTCAAATATTGAGGCAAATGTGGGGTTCAAATTCCTCAAGATTTTGTCTATCAAAATTATAGATTATTTTCCTAACCCATGCAAATAGAGTTGTTTCCCTGCAAACTTGTTAGTACTACCCAAGCCTGGTGTTTGGCTAACCAATCTAAGCCCAAAATTTGGTCGAATTCATCAAATAGTAGTACTAACAAGTTTGCTATGAAAGGAATGCCTTGAATAAACAAGAGACAATCTCTACACATTTGATTTATAAGAACCCTATCCCCTAAAGGGTTAGTAGCTATTAGATTACAATCAAAAAGCTCAGGATTCAAACGAAATTTCTCAATCAATTTAGAATATATAAAAGAGTGGGTTCATCCTGAATCAAATAAAGCATAGATAGGATGATTGTAAAGTTCAATAGTACCTGCAATTACATTAGGGGAGTCGTCTTCTTCACGTCCCCGGACATGATAAACCTGGGTAGGGGCCCGAGACTCTTGCTGAGTTGAGGTTAGAGGTTGATTTTGATTTCTTCCAGTATTTCCAGAGTAAGATTGCTTTTCTCCCTTGCCCTTGAATGGATGGTTCGAATTGGCCTAAAAAGAGGTTTTAGCAGGGGCTTTATTCGAACCTTGTGGGAAATCTTTAATAAAGTGGTCTAGCCCACCATACTGGAAGCAGACATTATTTTGCTTTCTACAAAGTCTTCTATGATAATTCTGGCAGAACTTGCAAAGCTGGATTTAGTTTCTCTACCAGAGTTCCCCGAACTATTTATCGAGACATTTGGTACTAAGGTCTTAATCACAGTTTGAGGTTTAGGAAAATAGTTACTTCTTGGAGGAGAGGACTGGCTTGAAAACTTTGCTCCTTGATGTTTCGGTTTTTTAGAAGGCCAGGAAGATTTATTGTCATTTCTTTGTCTCTTATCCTTTCCTGAGTAGCTTTCCTTTCTTCTGTCAGAAGTTTTCAACTTCGATTCAGTGGCAACCACTCAATTCACCAACTCTTGAAAGTTAGTGATCCCAAGTGTTGTAAACATTGGGCTCAAATCATCATTTAACCCGTCTATGAATGTACGACATTTGTCTTCCTCCTTCTTTATGTACTCCGAGCCATACTTACAATATTTACAAAACTCAGTTACATATTTCTCTATAGGCTTGCTTGAGCTACAAGAAACGCCTTCTTCGCTCTGCCAAATACTACTCACTAATGTATTTCTTATGGAATTCCTTGAGGAAGAATTCCCAGTTGATAGAGTGTGCTATAGCAGTTAGGATTGTGGTTTCCCACTAGTCCAGGGCTTCATCAGCTAATAGGGCCAAAGTACATTCAAGTTTGTGTTCATCTGAACACTGGAATTGCTTGGTTAAAATTATTGTTGCGGTCTCTAGCCAATACTCGACTACTTCGGCGTTCTCATCATCAGTCCCCGAGAAAGTGTAGGTTCGGTGTGAAGCCTGTTTATCAATAGGTGCTTTACTTGGTCATGCAAAAGGTACAAGAAAGGTGTTATGTTTTGGGAGACTACGAACTGGTTAAACATTTTGGTCATGCTCAAGAAGCATTCTTTCTGGATTGGGTTAATTTGAGGTACTTCGGTTTGAGGTTTAGTAGGTTTTTGAGGATCCTGTTGCTCTTGATTCATTCGTACATTTGTCCCTTCATTTGAGGAAGCTACGATACTATCTTTGTCCCTTCCTAGATGTGTCTCAGACATCTGAAAAGATTAATGACATTCAAGGGAGACTTTAATAAGCAAGATCACAAGTACAAATTGCAATTGACTCCTAGGTGGCACAAATTAACAAAAATGTAATCGAAACTAGTTTAGTCCTAGGACCAACTAAACCTTAGCTCTAATACCAATTATAACATCCCCTACTCGGTTTAGTAGTAAGCCAGATTTGAAGGGTTAGGAGATTACAAGCAAGATAACTTGTTAGCCAAGTTAGTAGCCGAACAATCAAAATCTAGGCGCTTAGCTTCCTAGAGCATCCGAAACAAACAAGTAAAGATATCATAAAATGCGATAACCATCAAGTCTAAATGCATTTCAGCCCTAATCCAAACAAATCATACACATGAAGGCATAAATTGGTACTTTATGTGATAATACCTGATTCAATTGATTCTAGAATCACATAACATTAAGGAATTATAACCGAGTAAAGTTATTTGGCCAGATATGATATTCTCACTTCTATTAGACCATTCTATTTTGAAGGAGTCATTTATGTATATATTTGAATAGATTCAAGTATCCAGTAATTTCACAGATTGTAAACAACAGTAACTTGAATCTCAATTACTTCAACCTGACCTTTAAGAATTTAAACTAGCATTATAACTTTATATCCTTCCAACCAAAACTCAAACATCATGCTTTTCAAGTACGATCTAAAAGGCTACCTATTAAGAATATAACTTGCTAATCACTATT
This sequence comes from Hibiscus mutabilis, assembly GCA_019671005.1. Lineage (NCBI taxonomy): Eukaryota > Viridiplantae > Streptophyta > Magnoliopsida > Malvales > Malvaceae > Hibiscus > Hibiscus mutabilis. Next base: position 25,734,355 of record CM033735.1, on the reverse strand, counting down.
TTGCTCAAACAACCATTACATACAAAAGCATGCATCGACTATATCATAATGAAGCGAAAGGTAGTTTGATACATATTTACATGCCACCACAAAATAACATCACTTTAATTACATACCAAAGACACAACCAACTATACTAGTCAAGTAAGTGCCACCATCCTAGGAGTCAAATAAAATAGACAAAACATACACTTATATCTCTTGTGATCTTGTTATGTTTCCCCAAAATCAATCTACTAGCACCAAAGTTAACCTGTAACACAATTGAGAGAGAGTCAATGAGATCAAGGGCATTATTTCGAAAGTAACGCATGAACATTCATTAAACTAGTCTCCTAATGTGTTCCAAAATGTCCAATAATTTTTGATGCTAATATAATCATGTTTGAATTGAAGACCACTTAAAGGTTTCCACAATTAATGTTAATCAATCATACTTATGTTTCATGTAGAGATCCATACATCATTCACTTTATTTGAATCTTAATTCTATTTCTATACATAAACTAGAGAAACATGTCGTTTATTTCAATTTTTCCAAGGATCTCTATAATCAAACACAAAGCTATCCATTTCAAGGGACATGTAGTCCATTTCCAACTCAAGGGATTTTAAATTAATCCATTATCCAAGATATATAGTTTATTTACACAAATTGTAATAACTTAATTCATTATAAGGTATTTTGATTATCATAAGCCTTGTTCGACCATCACTAGACACACGAATCCTTAGTAAGTGTAACATTAGAAAGGGTACACATAGTACCAAATCATGGGCATACAAGATGCCAATTCAGTCTTTAATATCGTACAAGAATACCAAAGGTACTAGAAGATCATATGATCTTAACAACAAGGGATCGTAGTCCTAACTAGCGAAGCTCGACCGACTCTATGGCATGCCAACTGTGTCTAACTAACTCGAATTTTTTAGTTGTACCGAGAGGCAAATAGTGCCTTGTACCATTCATGTGAACAATGACATTTTCATCCAAGACTAGTTTTGCATAAACCAGAATAGTGTAATAAAATCAAGTATTTTAACTAAATAAACTTACCACAAGATGCTTACCTCAACTAGTATTTTGCTCCTTACAATTAACTCATATAAATGAAACTTAAGTTCTATCATTAAGTCAAAATTCTTTTAAGCCCTAATCTGGGGTGTTACAGTTCTGATGAACACAAGCTTGAATGTGCCATCTCCTTATTAGCGGATGAATCATTATATTGGTGGGAGACTACAATCCTTGCATTCCATAAAGAGACTATGAGCTGGGAGTTCTTCCGTCATGATTTTCGGAAGAAATACATTAGTGAATACTATCTTGCTGAGAGACTTCATATCTTTCTTCATCTAAAGCAAGGAGGACGACATGTGGAGCAATAAATTCATGATTTTTGTAAGTACTGCCAATACGGGGCTAAATATATTAAGAAAGAAGAAGAGAAGTGCATAATGTTCATCAATGGAATGAATGATGATCTACGCCCTATGTTTACGACACTGGGCATTACCGATTTCTAAGACCATGTGAACAGGGTTAAAGCTACTGAAAGGGCTCGTCAATCTCTATTTGATTGCTATATATACATACAACATCCAAATGTTAAATCTAAATGCATAACACTCAATCATTCAAAGAGAGATCTCATCATAGCATTTGACCTCTAACTAGACAACACCTAAATATAGTCCACACAAGGAATACCCACATGTAATCTTCCAAATTGTGATCTTAATAAAAGATTGTAACAAGTACACTTACCCTTCTTCCTTGTAACCGAACAATTGCATGAAAAATCTTAGTTGACCAAGTTCTCATTCTCTTTAAAACTCCATTGCTATCCACACGAGCTCTCTCTTTCTTTCTCACTAATCAGATTTCTTGAAGGAATGAAGAGAATGAAGAAAATATGTTGTTCCTTCCTTAATTCCTCATTGCCGAGTCATCTTCCTAAATTCCCAGCTTGTCTATTGATGGACAAGTGTTTTAGTCAGTTAGTTTTTATATGTTTAACATGCAACTTCTCAAGTTAACTAGACTTTTGGTTTAGTCTTTCACTAGATAGCCACTCAAGTTTTCATACTTCTATTTTGGTCCCATCAATTAATAACAATTTGATTGATTAAATATTATTTCAATCTAGCAAGATTTCTAATGTACTGTGCCACTAAACCAAATCTTGGAATATTACACACTAAGCATCAGGAAACATACACCAGTGCTCAGAATCTCTCATCGAGCATCTTTGAATGAGCCTGCAACCACTAAGCACCAGGATACTTACTTTCAAAAATATTTAACCATGGTGTTGCAACACACTCTTATCACACTAGTATCTAGATCCCAACAATCAAAGTACTCAACCATAATAATGTCTTTACGTGGCATACAATCATCATTCGATCCACAAAGGATCCTTGTTAATATGTGACAACAAGTCATCCAATATTTTAATAAGTTATTTACTCATTAAGCTCATATGTGAGGTTTAAATCTCAGTTTCTCAGTTTTCCTATTCCTCTTAACACTATAGAAGCTCATTGGGCCTTAGTCCTTGAATTAATGGTCTCTTAAACTAAAAATATATTTTTAGGCAGATTGCCAAGTGAGTATTGATGCTGTAACGCCTCAGTTTTGGCCCTAGGAGTTTCTAGGTTGATTGGACGTTCCGGTGGACCTAGATTAGAGATTCAAGTAAGATTCGGGATAAAAAATTGGAATAAATATTTTTGGTGTGAGAAAAATATGGGAAAATATCCTAAATTCATTATATAATATATATATATTTTTTGTAAAGTCAATTTTTGAAAATGGAATTTGGAAATTAAACATTTTGACTAGTGACCAAAATGTAAAGAACGAAAAATTGTTTTTGGTTACTATTTTGAAAAAGGGTCAAATATTAGAATCTTTAAGGATAAATTTTAGAAAAGGTTTTAATCTGATTTTCCTGTTAATTTAAATTATTTTTAATTAGTTTAAATTAGTGAATCGAAGGGGATTTAATTGATGGGAGATAGTTATTTTCCTAAAACTACTTTTGAGTAACTTTTCCTCGCAAAATTTCTTTAGCCAAACACTCTCTTTTGCATTAAAGATTTTAGGTAATGGTCTTGATTTCTAATGGATTCTTTAATCTTTTTTTTCCAAAATCTCATTTTTTTCCTTTGTTTTTCAAGAGCACGACATCCAATTGAGAGGAAATTCACTCATTAGAAGTAAGATTTGTTCTTCTCCTCTAATGAATGATTCTTTGCTGAAATTCCCAAGTATTTGATCATTGTTTAATGTTTCCTAATGAGTTTTAATGATTTAATTATGGAAATTGGTTAAATCAAGGTTTAATTGTTGAGGTTATGTAATTTTCGTGTTAGATCTATTTTAATGAGTTATTGGTTGGTTTTAATCATGATTTTGATGATTAATGATGCTTATAAGTTGGTTTTAACATCAGAATCCCGAAACTAAGTGAATCTCTAATTTCCAAGGTTGTTAGTGATGTGTTTTGGTGAGTTATAGATGTTTTACAAAGCTGGAAGTATAAGGATGATATTAAGTTGTTTTTGGATGTTAATTTAAGGTAACTAATGGACTAAACCTTTAGGTTTTGGCTTGGTTAAGTTTGGAAGATGTTTGATGTTGATTTCAGTTATTTCAAAAGGGTTTTTGGATAGAGTTGTTGGGGATTAATGTTGCTGAGCCTCTGAATCTATTTTGATGCATTGAATCCTATTTTTTTTGTGCTTAAATCAGGGGAGGTTGATCTCAAGCTTGTGACACTGTTTTGGAAGCTTTGGAAGAATAGTTTGCATCGGTGAACGGGGTTTTGCGGAGTTGGTGAGTGAGAACGTAGATTCCAGCTTTGAAATGGTTTAGAGGTTATTTTGGTAGTTTAAGCTAAGCTTGAAATGCTGGTTTAAACTCGGAAGTAAGTATGATGATATTTCTCACTCGGTCGTGCTTTGGAGAAAATGGTTTTATGCTCTTGTTTTTGAATTACATGGTACCTACTATTTAAGCATGTTTTATACCGAGTTTTGATTATATATTGATGATGGATGCGTTGGGAGAATGATCTATGTAAGTATGTGGAATACTTGTAATGCATAGTGTAAAACCTATATTTTATTTTGATATAAGAAAGTATTTTAAGGACTAATTTGTAAATTTGGATAAATTTTAAAGTATTCAAAAAGCCTCACAAAATGACAAGGAATCGAACTTAAAATGTTTCTAACTCAAAAACATAAACCCTTAAAGATTTTCTAAGTATTTTAATACTCAAGTAACCAAAAACGCCTAAGCATATCGATACACTATTGAGTGTTTCGATACGACTTTTGACTACTGGAATTTTATTTGTAAAATAGTACCGATACGGTTAAGCTCGTATCGATACGTCTTTCATCTTCATTTATATTTTTGGTTATGAGTATCATACGACTTCACCTATACCAATACGAGGTGTTGATATCTTCAAAATCTTTGCATTTAAAATATGACCGTTGCCTTCTTAGTTATTGGAATAACCAAACTTGGATAATTGGTTACACCATATCGATACGCCCCATAGGTGTACCGGTGCAATTTTCCTTAGACATTTTCCTCAGATTCCAGTGAGCTAAAATTGTATCGAGACAACTATACCATATTGATATGCGTATGTTTTTATACTATACTCATTTCGATACGCCCTGAAATGTATTGATACCCCTTTGTACAATGGCTATTTATTCTTATGGCATGTATCGATATGGCTCCTCGTGTACCGATACGATAGGTTAACAAATAACATTTATTGCGGGAAGAAAGTAGCCCAACGACTCTATTGATTATCCCAACCACCCAAATGGTTAAAAATCAATGAGGGGATATAAAATCAAGTCTCCAATGCTACAACGACGACATTTGAACATCCATTGAACAACTTTCAAGCATTCAAGCACAAATCCAACACTTTGAGCTTATTAGAGTGAAGTCCTTTGTAACCCACTTAACTGAGCATATTTATAGTTCTTTCTTTCAAGTTTGAATTGAGTGAAATCATATTTGGGGCAAATTATTTACCTTTGAGAGGTTTTTCATCTTTTGCCACTCTTTCTTGTAAAGTGAGTGAGCTTCATCATGCTTTGGGTAGAAAGCTTTGATCTTTGTAATTGTTTCCTCCTAAGCCTAGAAAAGGGCAAGAATTTCTTAGTGAAATTGTTTGAAATCCTTAGTGGGGAGCTAAGGTAGTGGATATAGAGATTGATAGAAGCTCGAACCACTATAAATTCCTTGTGTAAAATTTTTCATTTATCCTTTTGCTTCGCTTCATTTTTAAAAGTGCCAATTCACCGCCATCTTTGCCAAACTGAATTGATTAACCATCCTAACAATTGGTATTAGAGCCTAGCTCATTTGAGGGATTAACATCCACTTGAGACGATCATAGAGGTGATTCAATCAACTAACATTCAAGTCATGGTGTCTACTTCTAGCTACAACTTGTACGAGTCTAAATATGTCAGCAAACAGCCCTATTTCAATGAGGATAACTATCCTTATTGGAAGAATCGCATGAAGCTCTTCATCAAATGCAACAAATACCTCCTACGGGATGTAGTGGAAGACGGACAAACATACCGATGAAGAGTCTAAAGCGTATTTGATGCAAAAAGTGATGAAGTTATTTTCTTATATTATTCTTTAAACTCTAAAGCGTATCTTGTACTTAATAAAAGAACTTGGGTTGTTGAAGAGTCTATACATGTGGTTTTCGATGATAACCTCTTTCCGAGGAAGGATTCTTGTGATGATGATGTTGTAAGAATTTTTAAAGCCAATGATGGTGGGCAACCATCAAAGGTAGATGAAGTTCCATCTACGGAAGAAGAAGCACAAGATGTGCCTCTAGAAGCCTTTAAGGACATGACTCTAGAGGAAAAGGAAGTGAGCTACCCAAGTGAGTTCAATGCATGAGATAAATACAACATTACAAGCATTTTTGATAACTTCAAGCAATGCAAAAACTAATAATTACCTGCCTATCGTGTATTTAATAAACTCTCGTTTATTCACAGTTGATTTGATCACGATAGCTTCATAGGAGTAGGTTTTAACTACTTCGAATGGCCCAGACCATATTAATTTCAGTTTTCCCAGAAGTCTGGAATTGTGTAGGAGCACTAGTTGTCCTGGCAAGAATTGCTGCGAAAATAGCTTCTTGTCATGCCATCGTTTAGTCTTCTCTTTATAGAGCTTTGCATTGTTGTAGGCTGCTGCACGAAATTATTTCATCTCGTTCAAATCTATTAAGCATTTTTTTCCTGCTTGTTCCCAGTCCATGTTCATTGTTTTGACCGCCCATTAGGCCTTATGCTTGATCTCCACCGGCAGGTAGCATGTCTTGTCGTAGTTGTTGCACATAATAAATGCTACGTAATTGTGCAAGTATACACGTCGCAAGTAATAATGTGATATGATAAGTATCGTCTCCACAGGGATTTGTTTGGGCCACTTTGTCTTAGTTATCGCACTATAAAAGTAAAAACACAATTGATAATTACAGGAGTTCTAACTAACGAATAAAATAAAAAAGCAAGTAAATAAAATAAAGATGTAATCAAATAAGAGGGAATAGGCCAGGTTATTGTGAGTTGAGGTGTGATAGCCGATTGGATCGTCTTGGTGATTCATTAGCTGCGAGACTGCTAGGGCAATTCTGTTATGATTGCCTAGTCGATTGCCAAGGCAATTTGGTTGCAACTGCCTGGTTGATTGCCAAGGCAATTCTGCCGTGTTGCCTGGTTGGTTGCCAGGGCAATTCCCCCTCGTTGTCTGATCAAATTGCCTGAGCAATGCTCCAGCGATTGGCTGGGCAATTGAGCATTCACTTCCAAAGTTTGGCGAAACGTTCTTCAATGGTTTCTTTTTATCCCTAAGTCAAAACTCTAGCTATTTGTGCATGCCTTGAAAATACATTCCTGCGTGAATCAAGGGTGAACAACAACCAATCTTGCGCTCTTCTAAGCCGTTGAAATCCTAAACTTATGCCTAAGCCGGATTAGTCTTCACCATCAATTGATTAAATAAAGACCATGCTCATTTGTTTCTTGAATCTAACTCTCCTTATATTAGATAAATAGATGAAGTTACGAGATCCTCTCTCAATTCACTCGCAAACAAGATTGAGAACCAAGAATGAACAAACTTTGAAAATTGAATTGCAACTCAAAAACCTAAACAAAATCCAATTGTTTTTCACAACAACAAAACACAATAACCCCAACCAGTCAAGTTAGTTCATGGTTGGGTTCAAAAGATATACAAAGAATAATCCCCAAACCATGAATCTAATGGAAGCAAATAAGAAGAAGAAGAAATCGATCAGCCCTCTTTGGAAAACCTCTCAATCGAACTCTCCCTCCAAGCTTTCTCCCTTGTCGAAATCTCTCCCTTCTTCCCCCTTTAGAGTTGTCGAAAATCCTCTCTTCTTACTCAACTCTCTTTGACGGCTTGGTCCTTTAAATAGGAGATGGCTAGGTCAAAATCCTTCTTGAGGAGGAAGTTAAGTTGTAATTAAATTATCTTTAAAGAATATAATTCTTTATTATATTTAAATTCCTTCTAGAACTTCTCCTATCTTCTTGGGATTTAATTTCTCTTTAACCTCTTCATGGAAATCAAAATCCTTTGGGATTTGACTTTGCTCCACGTCATCTTAGGCTTATCTAGTCATCAATTTCGACTACCATATCATCTTATTCCTTGTCGAAAATTGCCTTGGCAACTAGCTCGGTATCTCCTTTAAGCATTGCCCTGGCAACTAGCTCGGCATCTCCTTCATGCACTGCCCTGACAAATGGTTCTAGCCTTGATTAGGCAAATGATTCTGCACACATACAAAAAGACACCAAATCAGCACCTTTTTCCACAAAAATCACCAAGTTATGTATTCAAGCTCATCGTTGGAAAGAACATGAATTAATGCATGAATGACTAATTATGCAACTAATGTGAGCTTAAGTCTAATAATAATATGAGTAAAAAGGGTAATAAAAATAGTACTTTTGAACACTTATCACACCCCCAAACTCGAACTATTGCTTGTCCTCAAGCAATGCAAACTAACAATTACCTGCCAAGATCATCAAAGACATGCTTCAAACTTGAATTCAAAGCTCGAAACCGTGGCACAAAGTATGATCACCTTTTAATTTTTCGGATAGCACAAAAATTACCCGGAACCAAACTATAATTCTCGTAACAATGTGTGTGCGTAGTTGTGTACAAGTTGATTTTGAAGATTCTATGTGAACAATAGGCTTTTATCAATTTAATTATTGTGGCATTTATTTTTATTTTCACTAGAGCCAATTTTGGGCACCTCTAGCAAAGTAAGCAATTTCTCATTTTATTTTAGTCGACTAGAGTCAATTTCGGGCACCTCTAGCGATTCTTTAATGTGCATTAACTACTAGATCCAATTTTGGGCACCTCCAGCAATAATGTGCATTTACCACTAGAGCCAGTTTCGGCCACCTCTAGCAAGAATTTAACATTTAATTTTCAATTTTAAATTTACCCAAATTTTAAGCAACCTAAGTTCACTAAGTTTCTTTCAATCAACAACCCACAACCGTGTAAAAAAAACCAGCATCATAGTAAATTCTAAGTTCTTTTCATGCAATCCTAAAATTAAAGGTTCTTTCAATTAAGTGCAGTGGCAAAAATTCATCATTGGATATTCAACAAGTCTTAAGCAATTAAATCCAATTAAAGGAATGGCAAGTAACATATGCAACCTATATGTGATTGCTAAAGATGAATCCAACTAAACATAAAGCTAACTAGAAACCAACACCCCCCAAACTCGAGAGAAGCATTGTCCTCAATGCATGAAAAAGTGATACAAAATTTAAAATAAACTAAATGAAATGAGTTAGTGGGAGAGGTCGTCACCTCGAGTGATAAGTTTCCCTCGTGCCATTTGCTTGATTCATTTTCCGGTCAGTGGTTGAATGCTTGTGGCTGGTACCGTGTGAATATCATTGCTTTGATTTGATCGATGTTTGGGCATCAGAAGTTGCCGACGCAATTGTTGTTGCCTGGGCAATCTCTTTTGTGGTTGTTGTGGCAAGTAGTCGGCAGTGAATTTTCTTAGCATGGTGGTTGTGAGTCTTGTTGTGGAAAAGAAAAGAAAACAAAGAAAACCTAGAAACTAAAGGTAATGAAGAAAAATAAAATAAACTATCTCCTAAAAATAAAAATGAAAATAAAAAGAAAAAGAAAATATTGAAAGGAGAGCATGCTCATGCATCTCCTAAGGTGACCACTTCTTTGTTACGTTCCACATGGGCACCGTTGTAGTGCTTCAATCTTTGTTCGTTGACTTTGAATTCATGTTCGTCAGTGATGGACTTGATTATCACGGCACAATGACAGAATGGTTTGACAACTTCGAATAGTCCCGACCATCTTGATTTTAGTTTTCCCGGGAAAAGTTTTAGCCGTGAATTGAATAAGAGAACTAGTTGCCCTGGTATGAATTGCCGCGGCAATAGTTTCTTGTCGTGCCATTGCTTTGTTTTCTCCTTTTAGATTTGTGCATTGTTATAGGCGAGTGCACGAAATTCTTCTATCTCGTTGAGGTCCAACAAACGCTTTTTTCGGCACTTTCCCAATCCATATTCACGGTCTTGATTACCCAATATGCCTTGTGTTCGATTTCCACCAGTAGATGGCATGTTTTGCCATAGACAAGTTGAAAGGGGGTCATACCTAAGGGTGTTTTGAATTCAGTGCGATATGCCCAAAGTGCGTCATCTAGTCTTACTGACCAATCATTCCTAAAGGGGTTTACAACTTTCTCGAGTATAGCCTTCAATTCTCAGTTGGAAATTTCTTCTTGCCCATTGGTTTGTGGGTGATGTTGCCCATCCTATGGCAACGATCACATTGCTTGTAAAACTCTTGGGCATCTTTGTACAGTGTTGGCCAATACAAGTCGGATTGCAAAACTTTGGCCGCGGTATGAGTTCCTCCAAAATGTCGTCCATAGGGTGGAGAATGGCATTACCAGAGTACATTCTGTGCTCTCCTTCAGGGACACATCGGCATATGACTTGATCTGCACATTGTTTAAACAAAAGAGGCTCGTCCCAAAAGTAATGCTTAGCATCATGGCGAAACCACTTCTTCCCTTGGTGAGTAAGGACATAAGGTAAAATACCACAAACAAGGAAATTAACTAAATTCATGTACCATGGTATTGCCGAGGCATGTGCTGTCGTGGCGACTGCTCCCAAGGTTGCCAAGGCGTGTGCGTCTAGAGTTTCCGAGTCATACGCATTAGGTGCTGCTGTGGCATCGAGGGTTGCCGATGCGTGTGCGTCTAGAGTTGTTGAGGCATGCACATCCATAGTTGTCGAGCATCGAGGGTTGCCGGGGCGTGCCCGTCTAGAGTTTCCGAGGCGCGCGCGTCAGGTGCTGCTGCGGCATCCATGGTTGCCGAGGCATGCGCATCCATGGTTGCCGAGGCATCAAGGGTTGCCGAGGCTGCGCGTCTGGAGTTGCTGAGGGATGCGCGTCAAGGGCTGCCGAGGCGTCGAGGGTTGCAGAGGCATGTGCATCTATGGTTGCCGAGCCATGCGCATCAATGGCTGCTGTGGCGTAATAAGTGCTATTCAATTGTGCAAGTATACACGTCGCAATTAATAAAGTGATATGATAAGTATCGAGTATCGTCTCCACAGGGATTGGATTGGGCCACTTTATCTTAGTTATCGCACTATAAAAGTAAAAACACAATTGATAATTATAGGAGTTCTAACTAACAAATAAAATAAAAGAGCAAGTAAATAAAATAAAGATGTAATCAAATAAGAGGGAATATGCGAGGTTATCGCGAGTTGAGGAGTGATAGCCGATTGGATCATCTTGGTGATTGAGTAGCAGCAGGATTGCCAGGGCAATTTTGTTATGATTGCCTAGTTGATTGCCAGGGCAATTTGGTTGCAATTGTCTAGTTGATTGCCAGGGCAATTCTGTCGTGTTGCCTGGTCGGTTGCCAGGGCAATTCCCCCTCATTGTCTGATCAGATTGCATGGGCAATGCTCCCGCGATTGCCTGGGCAATTAAGGATGGGTCGATTGCCTGGGCAATTGAGCATTCACTTCCAAAGTTCGGCGAACCGTTCTTCGATGGTTTATTCTTACCCCTAAGTCAAAACTCTAGCTATTTGTGCATGCCTTGATAATACATTCCTACGTGAATCAACGGTGAACAACAACCAATATTGCTCTCCTCTTAGCTGTTGAAATCCTAAACTTATTCCTAAGCCAGATTAGTCTTCACCATCAATTGATTGAATAAAGACCATGCTCATTCGTTTCTTGAATCTAACTCTCCTGATATTAGATAATAGATGAACTTACGAGATCCTCTCTCAATTCACTCACAAGCAAGATTGAGAACCAAGAATGAACAAACTTTGAAAATTGAATTGCAACTCAAAAACCTAAACAAAATCCAATTGTTTTTCACAACAACAAAACACAATAAACCCAACCAATCAAGTTAGTTCATGGTTGGGTTCAAAAGATATACAAAGAATAATCCCAAAACCATGAATCTAATGGAAGCAAAGAAGAAGAAGAAGAAATCGATCAGCCCTCTTTGGAAAACCTCTCAATCGAGCTCTCTCCAAGCTTTCTTCCTTGTCGAAATCTCTCCCTTCTTCCCTCTTTGGAGTTGTCAAAAATCCTCTCTTCTTGCTCAAATCTCTTTGACGGCTTGGTCCTTTAAATAAGAGATGGCTAGGTCAAAATCCTTATTGAGGAGGAAGTTAAGTTGGAATTAAATTATCTTTAAAGAATATAATTCTTTATTATATTTAAATTCCTTCTAGAACTTCTCCTATCTTCTTGGGATTTAATTTCTCTTTAACCTATTCATGGAAATCAAACTCCTTTGGGATTTAACTTTGCTCCATGTCATCTTGGGCTTATCTAGTCATCAATTTCGACTACCATATCATCTTATTCCTTGTCGAAAATTGCCTTCGCAACTAGCTCAGAATCTCCTTCAAGCATTGCCCTGGCAACTAGCTCGGCATCTCCTTCATGCACTGCCCTGGCAAATGGTTCTAGCCTTGTTTAGGCAAGTGATTCTGCACACATACAAAAACACACCAAAGCAGCATCTTTTCCACAAAATCACCAAGTTATGTAATCAAGCTCAACGGTGGAAAGAAACATGAATTAATGCATGAATGACTAATTATGCAACTAATGTGAACTTAAGTATAATAATTATATGAGTAAAAAGGGTAATAAAAATAGTACTTTTGAGCACTTATCACACCCCCAAACTCGAACTATTGCTTGTCCTCAAGCAATGCAAACTAACACTTACCTGCCAAGACTTTAGTCATCAAAGACATGCTTCAAACTTGAATTCAAAGCTCGAAACCGTGGCACAAAGTATGATCACCTTTTAATTTTTCGGATAGCACAAAAATTACCCGGAACCAAACTATAATGCTCGTAACAATGTGTGTGCGTAGTTGTGTACAAGTTGATTTTGAAGATTCTATGTGAACAATAGGCTTTTATCAATTTAATTACTGTGGCATTTATTTTTATTTTCACTAGAGCCAATTTCGGGCACCTCTAGCAAAGTAAGCAATTTATCATTTTATTTTAGTCGACTAGAGCCAATTTCGGGCACCTCTAGCGATTCTTTAATGTGCATTAAATACTAGATCCAATTTTGGGCACCTCCAGCAATAATGTGCATTTACCACTAGAGCCAGTTTTGGCCACCTCTAGCAAGAATTTAACATTTAATTTTCAATTTTAAATTTACCCAAATTTTAAGCAACCTAAGTTCACTAAGTTTCTTTCAATCAACAACCCACAACCGTGTAAAAAAATTCAGCATCATAGTAAAATTCTAAGTTCTTTTCATGCAATCCTAAAATTAAAGGTTCTTTCAATTAAGTGCAGTGGTAAAAATTCATCATTGGATATTCAACAAGTCTTAAGCAATTAAATCCAATTAAAGGAATGGCAAATAACATATGCAACCTATATGTGATTGCTAAAGATGAATGCAACTAAACATAAAGCTAACTAGAAACCAACACCCCCAAACTCGAGAGAAGCATTGTCCTCAATGCATGAAAAAGTGAAACAAAATTTAAAATAAACTAAATGAAATGAGTTAGTGGGAGAGGTCGTCACCTCGAGTCATAAGTTTCCCTCGTTCCATTTGCTTGATTCATTTTCCGGTCAGTGGTTGAATGCTTGTGGCTGGTGCCGTGCGAATAGCATTGCTTTGATTTGATCCATGTTTGGGCATCATAAGTTGCCGACGCAATTGTTGTTGCCTGGGCAATCTCTGTTGTGGTTGTTGTGGCAAGTAGTCAGCAGTGAATTTCCTTAGCATGGTGGTTGTGAATCTTGTTGTGGAAAAGAAAAGAAAACAAAGAAAACCTAGAAACTAAAGGTAATGAAGAAAAATAAAATAAACTATCTCCTAAAAATAAAAATGAAAATAAAAAGAAAAAGAAAATATTGAAAGGAGAGCATGCTCATGCATCTCCTAAGGTGACCACTTCTTTGTTACGTTCCACATGGGCACTGTTGTAGTGCTTCAATCTTTGTCAGTTGACTTTGAATTCATGTTCGTCAGTGATGGACTTGATTATCACGGCACAATGAGAGAATGGTTTGACAACTTCGAATGGTCCGGACCATCTTGATTTTAGTTTTCCCAGGAAAAGTTTTAGCCGAGAATTGAATAAGAGAACTAGTTGCCCTGGTATGAATTGTCGCGGCAATAGTTTCTTGTCGTGCCATTGTTTTGTTTTCTCCTTGTAGATTTGTGCATTGTTATAGGCGAGTGCACGAAATTCTTCTATCTCGTTGAGGTCCAACAAACGCTTTTTTCCGGCACTTTCCCAATCCATATTCACGGTCTTGATTACCCAATATGCCTTGTGTTCGATTTCCACCAGTAGATGGCATGTTTTGCCATAGACAAGTCGGAAGGGGTCATACCTAAGGGTGTTTTGAATTCAGTGCGATATGCCAAAAATGCGTCATCTAGTCTTACTGACCAATCCTTCCTAAATGGGTTTACAACTTTCTCGAGTATACCCTTGAATTCTCGGTTGGAAATTTCTTCTTGCCCATTGGTTTGTGGGTGATGTTGCCCATCCTATGGCAACGATCACATTGCTTGTAAAACTCTTGGGCATCTTTGTACAGTGTTGGCCAATACAAGTCAGATTGCAAAACTTTGGCCGGTACGAGTTCCTCCAAAATGTCCTCCATAGGGTGAAGAATGGCATTACCGGAGTATATTCTGATGCTCTCCTTCAGGGACACATCGGCATATGACCTGATCTGCACATTGTTTAAACAAAAGAGGCTCGTCCCAAAAGTAATGCTTAGCATCATGGCGGAACCACTTCTTCCCTTGGTGAGTAAGGACATAAGGTAAAATACCACAAACAAGGAAATTAACTAAATCCGTGTACCAGGGTATTGCCGAGGCATGTGCTGTCGTGGCGACTACTCCCAAGGTTGCCGAGGCGTGTGCGTCTAGAGTTTTCGAGGCATTCGCATCAGGTGCTGCTGTGGCATCGAGGCTTGCCGAGGCGTGTGGGTTTAGAGTTGTCGAGGCATGCACAACCATAGTTGTCGAGCATCGAGGGTTGCCGGGGCGTGCGCGTCTGGTGTATCCAAGGCATGCGCATCCATGGTTCTCGAGGCATCGAGGGTTGCCGAGGCTGTGCGTCTGGAGTTGCTGAGTCATGCGCGTCAAAGGCTGCCGAGGCGTCGAGGGTTGTAGAGGTATATGCATCCGTGGTTACCGAGGCATGAGCATCAAGGGCTGCTGTGGCGTAATAAGTGCTATTCAATTGTGCAAGTATACACGTCGCAAGTAATAAAGTGATATGAGAAGTATCGAGTATCGTCTCCACAGGGATTGGATTGGGCCACTTTATCTTAGTTATCGCACTATAAAAGTAAAAACACAATTGATAATTATAGGAGTTCTAACTAACAAATAAAATAAAAGAGCAAGTAAATAAAATAAAAGAGCAAGTAAATAAAATAAAGTGATATGAGGAGTGATAGCCGATTGGATCATCTTGGTGATTGAGTAGCAGCCGGATTGCCAGGGCAATTTTGTTATGATTGCCTATTTGATTGCCAGGGCAATTTGGTTGCAATTGTCTAGTTGATTGCCAGGGTAATTCTGTCGTGTTGCCTGGTCGGTTGCCAGGGCATTTCCCCCTCGTTGTCTGATCAGATTGCATGGGCAATGCTCCCACGATTTCCTGGGCAATTAAGGATGGGTCAATTACCTAAGCAATTGAGCATTCACTTCCAAAGTTCGACGAACCGTTCTTCGATGGTTTCTTATTATCCCTAAGTCGAAACTCTAGCTATTTGTGCATGTCTTGATAATACATTCCTACGTGAATCAACGGTGAACAACAACCAATCTTGCGCTCCTCTTATCTATTGAAATCCTAAACTTATTCCTAAGCCAGATTAGTCTTCACCGTCAATTGATTGAATAAAGACCATGCTCATTCGTTTCTTGAATCTAACTCTCCTAATATTAGATAAATAGATGAACTTACGAGATCATCTCTCAATTCACTCGCAAACAAGATTGAGAACCAAGAATGAACAAACTTTGAAAATTGAATTGCAACTCAAAAACCTAAACAAAATCCAATTATTTTTCACAATAACAAAACACAATAAACCCAACCAATCAAGTTAGTTCATGGTTGGGTTCAAAAGATATACAAAGAATAATCCCAAAACCATGAATCTAATGGAAGCAAAGAAGAAGAAGAAGAAATCGATCGGCCCTCTTTGGAAAACCTCTCAATCGAACTCTCTCCAAGCTTTCTCCCTTGTCGAAATCTCTCCCTTCTTCCCCCTTTGGAGTTGTCAAAAATCCTCTCTTCTTGCTCAAATCTCTTTGACGGCTTGGTCCTTTAAATAGGAGATGGCTAGGTCAAAATCCTTCTTGAGGAGGAAGTTAAGTTGGAATTAAATTATCTTTAAAGAATATAATTCTTTATTATATTTAAATTTCTTCTAGAACTTCTCCTATCTTCTTGGGATTTAATTTCTATTTAACCTCTTCATGGAAATCAAACTCCTTTGGGATTTAACTTTGCTCCACGTCATCTTGGGCTTATCTAGTCATCAATTTCGACTACCATATCATCTTATTCCTTGTCGAAAATTGCCATGGCAACTAGCTCGGCATCTCCTTCAAGCATTGCCCTGGCAACTAGCTTGGCATCTCCTTCAAGAACTGCCCTAGCAACTGGTTCTAGCCTTGTTTAGGCAAGTGATTCTGCACGCACACCAAAGTAGCATCTTTTTCCACAAAATCACCAAGTTATGTAATCAAGCTCAACGATGGAAAGAAACATGAATTAATGCATGAATGACTATTTATGCAACTAATATGAACTTAAGTATAACAATAATATGAGTAAAAAGGGTAATAAAAATAGTACTTTTGAACACTTATCAGTAGACAAGTCTATAAGGAGACATGCCTATGGGTGTCTTCAATGCTATTCAGTAGGCCCAAAGTGCATCATCAATTCTTGCAGACCAATCCTTTCGCGAAGGATTAATAACCTTTTCAAGGATAATTTTCAACTCACGGTTAGAAATTTTCCGCCTTCCCGTTCATCTATAGGTGATATACCATGGCAACTTTATAAGTCAATCCAAAGCACTGTAACATCTTGGCAATAAGCTTATTGTCAAAATGTTTGCCTTCATCGTTATAATTGCCCTCGGCATTCCAAACCATGTGAATATGTTTTTCTACAAGAATCACTGTATAGTGTTTGAATCATTTATGGGAACTATAGTTTCCTCAACCCATTTGGACGCGTAGTCCATGACACGTAAGATGTATAAGTTGTCGAATGATGATGGGAAGGCCCCCATGAAATCGACGCCCCACACGTCGAACAATTCTACCTCGAGGATGTTATGCAATGGCATCTCATGCGGCCTTGAGATATTCCCCGCTTGCTAGCATCGATCACAACTCTTGTAGAATTCATGGGCATCTTTATAAAAGTGGGGCCAATAAAAGCCTGACTGTAAGACTTTGGCTGCAGTGCGAGTACCTCTAAAATGGCTTCCATAGGGTGATGAATGACATTGTAAAAACACATTTTGTTGTTCCTCCTCAGGAACACATCGTCGTATGACCTGATCTACATATTATTTAAACAAAAGATGCTCATCCCAATAATAATGCTTAGCATCATGCAGGAACCGCTTCTTTCTTTGGAATGTAAGGTCATAAGGTCAAATATTGCTCAGAAGAAAATTTACTATATCAACATACCAAAGAGTTGTCGTGGCAACTAATAGTTGCTCGTCCGAAAATACGTAATGGATCTCCATCAAATCATTATCTTTATTGCCCCTTCCAGCCTTGACAAGTGATCGGCAACCTCGTTCTCTAATCCTTTCTTGTCTTTAATTTCAATGTCAAACTCTTGTAAAAGTAATATCCAACGAATTAAACAAGGTTTGGCATCTCTTTTAGCAACTAAATACTTAATTGCCGAATGGTCAGTGTGGACAATTACCTTTGTACCAATCAAGTAAGGATAGAACTTGTCAAAAGGGAATACTACTCCTAGCAATTCCTTTTTAGTCATGGTGTAATTCAATTGAGCACCATTAAGGGTTTTGCTAGCATAGTATATCACATGGAAGATTTTACCTTTTTGTTGACCTAAGACAGCTCCTACCGCAAAATCGCTTGCATCACACATAAGCTCAAAATTTAGGGACCAATCAGGGGGAATGACAATTAGCGTTGCGGCAATTTGCTTCCTTAGGGCTTCAAATTCCATGGCACATGAATCATCAAAATTGAAGGCTTTATCTTATTCAA
This sequence comes from Hibiscus mutabilis, assembly GCA_019671005.1. Lineage (NCBI taxonomy): Eukaryota > Viridiplantae > Streptophyta > Magnoliopsida > Malvales > Malvaceae > Hibiscus > Hibiscus mutabilis. The sequence goes on along the minus strand of CM033735.1, from coordinate 25,716,390 downwards.
GAAAATTACACAAGGGATTAGAAATCATAGAAAAATTATGAATAAACCTTCTATAAAAACCTGCATGTTCGAGAAAACTTTGGATCCCTTTGACTAAATTTGGTGGCGGCAATTTCTTAATCACATCCACCTTAGCCTTATCTACTTCAATTCCCGTAAATGAGATCTTGTGTCCTACCATGATACCTTCAGCCACCATAAAGTGGCATTTCTCCCAGTTTAAAACTAGGTCAGATTCTTCACAAGTGCTAACACCTTCTCCAAATTGTCGAGGTAATTGTCAAAACTATCTCTAAATACCGAGAACTCATATATGAAGATTTTAAGGAAATCTTCCATCGTATCGGAGAAAGTTGCCATCATACACCTCTAGAAGGTTGCCGAAGCATTGCACAATCATAACGACTTCCTCTGAAATGCATATATACAAAAAAGGCAAGTGAAGGTGGTATTTTCCTGGTCTTCTGGTGCTATGGCAATTTGGTTATAACCTGAGTATCCATCAAGAAAACAATAAAAGAATTTTCCTGCAAGATGGTCAAGCATCTGGGCAATAAAAGTTAAAAGGAAATTGATCTTTCCTAGTAGCCTTATTCAATTTACGGTAATCTATGCAAACTCTCCAACCCGTGATCCTTCTAGTTGGAATAAGTTAATTGTTTTCATTACTTACCTCATTCATAACTTCCTTTTTGGTACACAATGCACCGAACTTACCCATGAGTTGTCAGAAATTGGACATATGATACCGGCATCAAGCCATTTTATGATCTCCTTAATCATGACTTGCTTCATGACAGGGTTAAGTATCCTTTGGGCCTCAATGGAATTATGTGGCCTTCCTCTAATAGGATCTAGTGCATGCACATTGCCGGACTGATTCTCTTCAAATTTGTGATCGTCTAACCAATTGCCTTCTTGTGCTACGCCACACGTCAATCAACTTCTTTTCCTATTTAGGCTGTAACATAGAAGAAATGATTACGGGTAAGGTGTTATCTTTTCCCAAATAAACATATTTCAATTCTCCTAGCAATGGTTTTAATTATAAAATAGGAGGTTGCTCAATAGAAGGTTTTTCGGGATTACTTTCCTTACTTGAGTAATTAAAAGATTCAAAATTTTTACTTGGTTGACTTACAATAAACTTTGCTTCATGTTGTGCTTCACCGTCTGGCTCCTCAGTTCTTCATGCTCGACAATGAAATTGCCATGGCAATACTCCTCCATATCAAAATTAAATTCTATGGTAGTTTGAATAGTTTGGGATTCTTCTAGATCATCAGCGTACTTTAGGGTTTTGAATACATTCAGCGTAACTTGTTGATCATTAACCCTCATAGTGAGCTCTCTCCTTTCAACATCGATCAAGGTTCTCCCCATTGCTAAGAATAGTCTTCCAAGAATAATGGGCGCAAACTCTTCTACTTCATAGTCCAAAAACAATAGGGGAATAGTTTAGCCTTATGACATCCTCATGAACTCCTTGTTGTCGAAATGAATCACAAACTTCTAATAACGATCTGAGGTGTTGTCTGGCATCTTCAGTTGTTGAGCCGCCAAACTGGACAATCGAATTCAGCATATTGCACATTTGAAATGTGCAGCTTGAATATAAAGAGTGACAATTCTTGGATTAAGATCATCTAGATCTAGAAGTAAATGATCTTGGATGGGTCTATTCCGTACAAGAACAGTTTGCTTAGCTAGAGCTATGCCTCCTCCTACCGTGGCATTCTATTTGCCCTGAGCATTTTGATTGCTAACTAGATCAACAGGAGGATCTGCCATTGCAGCTTTTACCTCTCTCCTTCTACGAAAAACTTGCTTGATCTCTAGTTCAAAGTGGTATTCTGGTGCTTTCGGTCTCGCTCTGGTCATACAAAGACACAAAAACCAAAATTGTTAGCCTCTTGAACAAAAATAAAACAAAAAGAAACAAAGGTCCAAGAAATTAAAAACAATTACTATTGCCAATTCCCAACAACAACGCCAAAAACTTGTTGCATGATTTAAGTGCTATGCAAATGGTGCAAGTGAACACGTTGCAAGTAATAGTATAGATATAGATTGTCTCCAGAAGGATTGGAAAAAACTCATCTTTTAATCGCTTGCACTGAAAAGAGAAATAAACTGTGATGGTAGATTGTGATTTTAACTAAGTAAAATAAAGTAAAATTAAGGAAAAGTAAATAATGGAAGGAACCAAATTGTGATAGTAAGCCGAGTTACTGAGTTTAGTTGTGCATTTGCCGAATGAATCGCTCAGGCTAGTAATTGCTGAGGCAAGTAGGTTGTCGTGGCAACCTAGTTTAGTAGATTGTTGTGGTAACTAGTTTTCCTCCTTCAATGTTCAGCGGAGTGTTCTTCAATGCCTTCATGTTATCCCTAACCAAAGAACTGATGTTTGCGCAATCCTTGGTGATACATCCCTATGTGAACCTTGGGTGAGCATCATCAATCTTTGCACTATTCTTAGCCGCTGAAATTCGATCCTTATTTCTAAGGCGAATTAGTTTCTATCAATTGGTTGATTAGAATAGAAATCGTATCCAATTCATTCCGTGAGTCTAGTTCTCCCAAACTTAGATAAATGAATTCATTCAAGTTACTCTTCCGAGTTCACTTGAATTTAAATGAAAAGCCAATAATGGATAAACATCGTAAAACTTCAACTAAAAACCAACATCAATCATTCGTCCTCAAACACACAAAACCCAACAACCCAAGCCAATTAAATTTAGTTCATGGCCGAGTGAAAATAAATCACAAAGAAAAATAAATTCAGACAATAAAGAGAGAAAAATCCTAAACTCTTGAATCTGGTTCTTTAACTGTCTTAATTATGTCGATGCCATGGGATACGGTGCAATGTGCACTAGTGTTGTGCCTGACATCACATCTATTTGAAACTCTAACTCACGATCTGGAGGAAGTCATGGTAATTCTTCCAAAAACACGTCGACAAACTCTCTAACAGTCTGAAGACTCTCAAGTGTCAGGTTCGCAGCACTAGTGTCAACCACGCAAGTCAAAAAGGCCTCGCACCCTTGTTGGATCATTCATTGTGCCGCTAATATCGACACTATATTGGAAAGGCAAGGATTCTTCTCACCCTTCACCACCAACTTCACCCTATCCGAACTATGAAGCTTAAGGCTCTGCGCTCTACAACCCAAACGCGCATCATGCTCAAACTAACAGTTCATGCCCAGGATAGCATCAAACTCTTGAAATGGTAAAACCATCAAATCAGCAGAGAAGATCCAACTCAAAACCTGAATCAGGCACCTTTGATACACCTTATCAACCAAAACACAATACCCCAAAGGACTCGTTACCCAAATCCCTATCTCAAGATCCTCGACAAGAATACCCCACTAAAGAGATGTAGGAATAAGTAGACCCAAAATCCACAAGGGCAACAATAGGAACTGAAAACAAGGTAAACGTACCTGAGATAACATTAGTAACCTCACAGTCCTCATGGGCCTTGACTGCGTACTGCCTTACTAGTGCCCTAGTAGTGGACTGGACTGTACCCCCACTATGATGTCCCAACATGTGGCTCTCTCCACCTCTAGCAAAGCCCCAACCCTTCTAAGCTAGATAAGAGGTCCTATGAGTCTAAACCTGAATGGTGTCAGCAGCTGCCAAACAATCCCTCAAATAATGATCTGGTGATCCACAACCAAAGCAAGCTCTAACCGTTCCCCAACACTCACCTCTATGCTTACATCCACACTGATCAAAAACTGGTGCCCCCGTACTCCTCTATGAGCCCTCCGAACTGATCATGACCGAGGAGGATGACGGCCTCCTACGGCTAGCAGACTCCGACCTATAATTTGATCTCGAATTTTGATTTAGAGCTCCTCTACTCTGGTTCCAACGATTTTGATTCCTTTTAGAATAGGACTATAAGTTGTTTGAGAAGTTTTGAGCCCTCCTACTCGCGCTCCGTTCTAAGCCAGTCGGGCCATAGGTCAAACCTTGCAATTGCTAAAACGACATGGCACTAGCAGTCAACTCTGAAAACACTTTTGGTGGGGCAGTGGTAAAATATGTTTGAAACTTCTTCCTTAAACCCTTTAAGAACTACTTGCATCTCATTTTCTTGGTAGCAACCAACTCAGGGGCATACCTAGTCAACTCTAAAACTTCCTGCTCATATTCAAAGACTAGTCAGTTTCCTTAAACCAAGTGGTTGAAACAATCCCTCAAGCTATCAATGTTGGCCTCTCCCACATACTTCTTCGCAAACTTCTCCAAGAAGTCGTCCCATGTAGATTGGTTAGGATACCATTAAAACTCTATGGTCTCCCACCATTCTTGAGCATTTTCCTTCAAAGAGGAAAGAACACATGTCAACTTATCCTCAGATCTCAACCTCATTTGATGCATGATCCAATGAGAGTGTCCCTCAACCACTGGTCGACTTTAACCGAGTTATCATGTCCAGATCCAAGAATGTTCGTAGCACCATGGTGACACACCCTTTTAATCACTACCTCGCGAGGGGTATCTAAAGGCCTAGGTATGGCTCACACAATCTGGTGAAAGGTCTCGTGCAGATAGGAGAAATAATTGGACCCTCGACCCCTTTCGTCCTATAACATCTCCTATGTGCTAGGAACATAGTCCTTATCATAGCTCCCTTCACTAGAACCCCAACCTTGTTCACGATCTCTTGCTCTCATTGACATGATCACTTTTTGCATGACCAAACAATTAAGGGTACAACATAGAACATTAAACTTAAACAAGTACGACTTTGACTTATGGGCAACGTATTTGCTAGACACCTATTTAATATTCTATACAACCCAGAGCTTCCTAAAACGGCTAAACCTAAGCTCTAATACCACTAAATGTAACATCCTCAACCAGGATGTCACATTTGGGCTTCAAGCCCAACCCATAACCATAAAATTTCCATCTAGATTTATCCCCAAACGCATCCAATTTGATCAAAACCCATTAAGTCCAAAATGTTTCAAATAGAATAACAGATAAAACATTACATAAGGATACACTAAGTGAAGCCCACAAACAACTAACAACAAAAACAAGTAACCATAAGCTTCACCAAGCGTTCGGGTATTATATCATAATATAGGAGTAAGGCCCGCGACCACTAAGCACCAAGAAACATACACCAATGCTCGAAATCTCTCTCGAGCATCTTCGAATGAGGCCCGCAACCACTAACCATCAGGATACTTACTTCCGAAAATCTTTAACCATGGTGTTGCAACATAGTCTTCTCGCACTAGTATCTGGATCCCAACAATAAAAGTATTGAACCATAATAATTCCCTTACGTGGCATACAATCATCATTCGATCCACCAAGAATCGTTATTAATATATCACAACAAGTCATCCAATTTTATAATATTTTTTTACTCATTAAGCTCATATGTGAGGTTTAAATCTCAGTTTCTTAGTTTTACTATTCATTTTACCACTATAGAAGCCCATTATGCCTTAGTCCTTGAATTACAGGTCTCTCGAACTCAAAATATATTTTTTTGGCAGATTGCTGAGTGAGTATTCATACATTAACGCCTCGGTTTTGGCCCTAGCAGTTTCTGGGTTGATTGGACGTTCCGGTGGACCAGGATTAGAGATTCGAATCAGAGCCGGGATAAAAAAATTGGAATAAATATTTTTGGTGTGAGAAAATATAGGAAAATATCCTAAATTCATTATTTAATATATGGATAATTTTGGGCATGTCAATTTTGGAAAATGGAATTTTGAAATTGGACATTTTGGCTAGTGACCAAAATACAATGAATGAAAAACTATTTTTGGTTACTATTTTAAAAAATTGTCAAATCTTAGAATCTTTAAAGAGCAATTTTACCAAAGGTTTTAATCTGATTTTCCTGTTAATTTGGATTATTTTACTGCATTTACACACAAAACAATTCATAACACATGTATTCTCATTTTTATATCTTAGAAACAGCCCCTAAAGTGTTCTTTAGACATTCAAACCAGCTCTCCAATGTTTATTTTCATGCCAAATTAATCCATTATCTTGTTTACATATTTCAATTCCGCAAATCAGCCCCCAAATTTTATGCTCACATTTAACTATTCAAAATAGTTCAATTTAACACATATACACGTACCTATACTCAAAGTAGTCCACAAATACTTTGTATACATATTTTTACATAGAAAATCAGTCCTAATTACTTATGTATATCCAAAACAGTCTATGTTTTACTAGAAAAACAGTCCTTAAACCTTTACAGAGTCAATTTCCCTGTTTAAAAGCTAATTCTGCCCATACTTTATTTTTATCACAACCAGTCCCCTTGACAGTTTGTAAATCCACAAATTCACTTTAAACAACAATTTAGTCCTTCAATAATTTTGAAAACAGCTTTCTAACAAACCAATTATATTAAAACAGCCCATATAACTTCTTATTTAAGCAAAATAGCCCAGCTTTTATACATAAATACTTACATCTACCTATTCAAAATAGTTTAATTTCGAACATACTAACACCAAGATTGGGCAATGTTTTTACATACATAAACATTCAACCAAACAGTCCATCTACCCTTGCTTTATACTAAAAAGAGTTTCCCCTCTTTTTATCCGTATGTATTCTCAATTAAACAAGTATTGAAACATCATTCCTTAATTTACATCCATTCAATAGTCAATCTCTTAATTCTATTAAGAGTAACATTTATAATTTGTGATCATCATCAATTGCAAAATTGAGTATACCCTATTTGATTGCTATATATACATACAACATCCAAATGTTAAATCTAAAAGCATAACACTCAATCATTCAAATAGAGATCTCATCATAGCATTCGACCTCTAACTAGATGACACCCAAACTTAGTTCACAAAATGAATACCCACATGTAATCTTCAAAATTGTGATCTTAACAAAAGATTGTAACAAGTACAGTTACCATTCTTCCTTGTAACTGAACAATTGCAAGAAAAATCTTAGTTGACCAAGTTCTCATTCTCTTTAAAACTCCATTGCTATCCACGCGAGCTCTCTCTTTCTTTCTCACTACTCGGCTTTGTTGGAGGAATGGAGAGAATGAAGAAAATTTGTTGTTCCTTCCTTAATTCCTCATTGCCGAGTCATCTTCCTAAATTCCTCAGCTTGTCCATTGATGGAAAAGTGTTTTAGTCCTTTAGTTTTTATATGTTTAACATGCAACTCCTCAAGTTAACTAGACTTTCGGTTTAGCCTTTCACTAGATAGCCACTCAAGTTTTCATACTTCTATTTTGGTCCCATAAATTAATAACAATTTGATTGATTAAATTATTACTTCAGTCTAGAAAGATTTCTAATGTAACATTCCACTAAACCAAATCCTGGGATATTACACATTAAGCATTAGGAAACATACACCCTTTTGGAATCTCTCATCGAGCATCTTTGAATGAGTCCCGCAACCACTAAGCATCAGGACACTTACTTTCAAAAATCTTTAACCATGGTATTGCAACACACTCTTCTCACACTAGTATCTGGATCAAAACAATCAAAGTACTCAACCATAATAATGCCCTTACGTGGCATACAATCATCATTCGATCCACCAAGGATCCTTATTAATATATCACAACAAGTCATCCAATATTTTAATAAGTTATTTACTCATTAAGCTCGTATGTGAGGTTTAAATCTCAGTTTCTCAGTTTTACTATTCCTTTTACCACTATAGAAGCCCATTGGGCCTTAGTCCTTGAATTAATGGTCTCTCGAACTCAAAATATATTTTTAGGCAGATTGTCGAGTGAGTATTTATGCTGTAACGCCCCAGTTTTGGCCCTAGGAGTTTCTAGGTTGATTGGACGGTCCGGTGGACTTGGATTAGAGATTCAAGATAAAAAAAGCAGAATAAATATTTTTGGTGTGAGAAAAAATGGGAAAATAACCTAAATTCATTATTTAATATATGGATATTTTTGGTAAATTCAATTTTTGAAAATGGAATTTGGAAATTAAACATTTTGGATAGTGACCAAAATATAAAGAATGAAAATTTGTTTTTGGTTACTATTTTAAAAAAGGGTCAAATCTTAGAATCGTTAAGGAGCAATTCTTCCAAAGGTTTTAATCTGATTTTCCTCTTAATTGGATTATTTTAAATAAGTTTTAATTAGTGAATTAAAGGGGATTTAGTTAAGGAAAGATGGTTATTTCCTAAAACTACTTTTGACGTAACTTTTCCTCTCAAAATTTCTTTAGCCAAACACACTCTTTTGCATCAAATATTTCAGGTAATGGTCTTGATTTCTTAAGTTCTTGATTTCTAATGGATTCCTTAATCTTGTTTTCCAAAATCTCATTGTTTTCCTTTGTTTTTCAAGAGCAAAACATCCAATTGAGAGGAAATTCACTCATTAGTGGTAAGGTTTGTTCTTCTCCTCTAATGAATGATTCTTTACTAAAATTCTAAAGTATTTGATCCTTGTTTAATGTTTCCTAATGAGTTTTAATGATTTAATTATTAAAATTGGTTAAATCAAGGTTTAATTGATAAGGTTAAATGATTTTCGTGTTGGATCTATTTTGCTGAGTTCGTGGTTGTTTTAATCACGAATTTGATGATTATTGATGTTGATAAGTTGGTTTTAACATTAGAATCCTAAAACTAAGTGAATCTTTAATTTCCTATGTTGCTAGTAATGTGTTTTGGTGAGGTATAGATGTTTTATGAATGCTGGAAGTATAAGGATGATATTAAGTTGTTTTTGGATGTTAATTGAAGGTAACTGATTGATTAAGCCTTTAGATTTTGGCTGGGTTGAGTTTTGAAGGTGTTTGATGTTGATTTTGGTTGTTGCGGAAGGGTTTTTGGATAGAGTTGTTGGGGATTAATGTTGATGAGTCTTTGAATACATTTTGATGCATCGAAACTATGTTTTTGTGTGCTTAAATCAGGGGAGGTTGATCCTCAAGCTTGTGGCACCATTTTAGAAGCTTTGGAGGAATAGTTTGCATCGGCGAACGAGGATTTACGAAATCGGTAAGCGAGAATGTGGATTCCAACTTTGAAATGGTTTAGATGTTATTTTGGGAGTTTAAACTAAACTTGAAATGCTGCTTTAAACTTGAAAGTAAGTATGATGAGATTTCTCCCTCGGTCGTGCTTTGGCGAAATTAGTTTTATGCACTTGTTTTGGAATTACATGGTACCTACTGTTTAAGCATGTTCTAAGTATGTTTTATATTGAGTTTTGATTATATATTGATGATGGTGCATTGGGAGAATGATCCATGTCTGTATGTGGAATATTTGTAATGCATGGTGTAAAACCTATATTTAATTTTGATATAACAAAGTGCTTAAGGACCAATCTTGCTATATTTATATTCTATTGTTTGATCTAACAAAAAGGGGGAGAAGTATAAAGAGCTAAATTTTCTTTTAAGTTTCTCAAAACTATATCTTTTAGTCTTCAAGAAAGGGGGATTTTTTGTTTCCTACTTAAAAATTCACTTTGGTTTTGTTATTTCAAAACGAGGAAGACTGTAAAACCTATATTTGATTTTGATATAACAAAGTGTTTAAGGACCAATTTGTAAAATTGATTAAATTTTTAAGTATTTAAAAAGTCTCACAAAATGACAACGAATCAAACTTAAAATGTTTCTAAGTGAAAAACTTAAACCCTAAAAGTGTTTCTATGTATTTTAATACTCAAATAACCAAAAACGCTCAGGTGTATCGATACACTCTTGAGTGTTTCATTCTTCAATTTAGCATAATTCAACAACCATTCTATCATCTAACAACACATTCAATATCTAATTCATCTAACATCATAAAAAATAGTCCAATTTCAACAAGATAATTGCCTATTCAATTAAACACAAGAAGAACTATACTTACTTTGCTTCTTGCTTAATTTCAATGAAAAATTACAACACATGCAAGCTTAATTTCTTCTTCTTCAATGGTTCTTTCTCTAGCTTTCTTTCTCTCTTTTCCCTCTCTCTAGTTTCGGCCAACAAGGAATAGTGGAGAGGATGACAACAACAAATCCGTGTTATTGGAATTGTGTATTGTCTAAATTGTCTCTTAATTAGTTACTAATCATGTAAGTAATCAAGGGAAAATAAGAGATTCATGATATTTATCATGCAATCTCAATCTTTCTTGTTTAATTCAATGTAGTCATTCTGATTTGGTCACTTATTTCATACATTCTTTCAGTTAGGCCCTTGGTTATTAAATTTAGCTTAATTATTAATTCAATTAAGCTAATCACTTATTCAATTTGGTTTCCAATAATTCTAAGCTAGGATTTGGGGTGTTACACCCCCAATCAATACCCTTGCTTTCTTTCTTTCCAATCAATCCCTCCTACCAAATTTACCAAACATCTTTTCTATTTAACCCATCACCCTTAACTCCCAAGAATCCTATTCCTACTTTTAACCTTGAAACTCTTTAGTTTATTTTCCTTTCTTTTCTTTGTTTCTACCCAACTCACAACCAAGTTCATCAATGGCAACAAAACTCAAGACTTTGGTGCACCCAAGTTCTTCCAAGGAGCCAACATTCAAGAGGTTTGCTACACCGACAGTTGAAGAACGATATCACTCCAAGTTTGCTAACCCCAAGGTGTGGGAAGAACAAGGTTTTTCATACTCCAACTCTCATCAAGATTTCAACCTTGAACCATTCGTCTTCCGGGTGATCGCACATCAAAAGTGGTAATTTTTTTTACATCAACCCCAATCGGGCAACATAACATGGGTAAGAGAGTTCTATGCTCATTCTCCTAATCCCGATAACCCCTATGTCTCAGAGTAAGTCATCATTTCTCATTTTTTTATTTTATTTTAATTTTATTTTTCCATGCGTTGAGGACAATACCTAACTCGAGTTTGGGGGAGGGATTGTCATTAGCTAGCTCATGATTAGTTGCATTCATCCTTAGGACTTGCATTTATAATTCACATGCATGTTACTTGCCTTGTTTCTAGTATTTCGACTTAGGGATAAGAAGAATTCATTGAAGAACGCTTCGCCGAACCTTGAAGGTTGTTGTTCGTTGCCTAGGAAATTACGGTGTTTCCACATTGCCCAGGCATTCGCTTCGCGTACTGCCCATGCAATCACTTTGTTTCTTCATTACGCAGGCATCGACTTCACTCATTGCCCAGTCATTAGCGTCAATCCTTCATTGCCCAGGCAATACGATTACTGCCAATCGCCCAAGCAATTGAGTCATTCTTGCACTAAAGTACCAAGATGGTCCATTCAATTATCACTCTTCGAACTCACGATAACCCGGCCTCTTCTCTCTTATTTGATTTCATCTATTCTTTTAGTTCAATGCTCTTAGTTTATGCATTAATTAGAACTCCTACAATCACCCAATTGTGTTTTTACTTTTACATTGCAAGAAGGTAGATTCTTGAAGTAGCACCAATCCCTGTGGAGATGATGTCTTTCTATACTATAACTTGCGACGTGCATACTTGCACCATTTGTGTAGCTAGTTTTTAATCTTTTTTTGCGAGTGAATTGGGAGAGGATCTCGTTAAACTATCTTTTTATTTAAATATTGGGAGAGTTAGATTCATGAAAGGAATGAGCATGACCTTTATTCAAATCTATTGATGGTCAAGGCTAATTCGGCTTAGGGATAAGTTATGGATTTAAACAGCTAAAAGGAGCACAAGATCGGATGTTGTCCACCCTTGGTTCACACTGGAAAGTATTATCAAGGCTTGTACAATTAACTAGTATTTCAACTTAGGGATAAGAAGAATTCATTGAAGAATGCTTCGCCAAACCTTGAAGGTTATTGTTCGTTACCCAGGCAATTACATTGTTTCCACATTGCTCAGGCATTCGCTTCGCGTACTGCCCAGGCAATCACTCTGTTTCTTCATTGCCCAGGCATCGACTTAACTCATTGCCCAAACATTAGCGTCAATCCTTCACTGCCTAGGCAATACGCTTGCTGCCAATAGCCCAAGCAATTGAATCATTCTTGCACTCAAGTACCAAGACGGTCCATTCAATTATCACTCCTCGAAATCACGATAACCCGACCTCTTCTCTCTTATTTTAGTTTATTGCTCTTAGTTTACGCGTTAATTAGAACTCTTACAATCACCCAATTGTGTTTTTACTTTTACATTGCAAGAAGGTAGATTCTCAAAGTAGCACTAATCCCTGTGGAGACGATATCTTTCTATACTATAACTTGCGACGTGTATACTTGCACCTTTTGCGTAGCACTCAATACACGCAACAACAAGCTAGTCAGACGCTCATCTACTCCCTTTTCGAGTCATGAGATGAAAAGAGGACCGACATCATCGAGGCCAAGAAACTTAAAACCTTGAAGCTCGATGCTCCTATGGGATATTTTTTAACCCATTAGATCATGAAAAAAGGAAGTGAAGATGAGATGAAGAGAGAAGAGAAGAAGGTCGAGAAGAATGAAGTAGAAAAGAAGAATATGAGAATTGCTCTCAAAGCTTCACAAGAAGAGAGTGATTCGAGTGAGGAGGAAGATGAAGAAATTTCTATGCTAGCCAAACGATTCACTCAGTTCATGAAGTCCAACCAAGGAAGAAAGTTCCATTAAAGATGAGACTTCAAGAACAATAACAAGGAGGAGGATAAGGATCAACTCATTTGCTTAGATTTCAAGAAGCCGGGGAACATAAGGACCGATTGCCCCTAACAAAAAAGGAAGAACATTAGGAAGAAGAAGAAGCTCAAGGCTAACGTTGCTACTTGGAGTGATTAGGAATCATCCGATGAAGAGGAGAAAGAAGTTGCCAACCTTTGCCTCATGGCTCTTGAAGAAGAATCTAAGGTAATCTCTAACTCATCTTCATTTGATTTATCTTTTGATGAACTTCAAGAAGCATACGATGAGTTACAAGGGGTTTATGAAAAGTTGGTGGAAAAGTTTAAGGAATCGATTTTGAAAACAAGAAAACAATTTCTGATTTGAAAAACCAAAATGATTCTCTTTCTAAAACCAAATCCGAACATGAAAAGAAGGTTTTTGATTTACAACAAAAACAAAATGATTTTGAAAAGAAAAATCATGATTTAAACAACCTTCTTTCTAGAATTCATGATGATCACCACCAGGAGATAAATGATCTTAAAGCTTCTCTAACCAAGGTTGGGAAACAAAGTTTTAAAAAAAACAAATTCTTCAAAACCCAACTATGTAAAGAGAACCTTTAATGGGTACAAACAAAGAGGCTTCCCAAGGCCCTCATATGGTAAGAATGTTAGAAGTGTATGGGTTCCTAAGGAACTAATTGCTTCTAACAACATTAGTGCTTTATCTTCATAGATTCCCAAGGGAACCAAGATTTTTGGAGCTAATACTCATGGACCCAAAATGATTTGGGTACCAAAAACCAAGGCTTAATTCTTTGTAGGGTGAGCATTGCTACAAGGCCAAAGCTACATGTGCAAACTCATGGTACCTTGATAGTGGATGCTCGAGACATATGACTGGTGACAAGAGTCGGTTCTTGGAGCTAAAACCAAATAGTGGAGTAGTGACTTTTGGTGACAACTGCAAAGGCCACATTGAAGGAATTGGTTCCATTGGTAATCACCCTTCCATACTTATTGGCAATGTTTTGTATGTCAACGGTCTAAAGCATAACCTTTTAAGCATAAGCCAACTTTGTGATAACGGTTTCAATGTTCTTTCTGATTTAAATGGGTGCAAAATTTTACATTAAAACTAACAAAATTATGTTTATTGGTCATCAAATAGGAAACACTTACATGGTGCATTTAGATGGCATTCATATTTCAAATGCGTGTTTTGCTGTAAAAGATGAACATGACTCATGGTTATGACATAGAAAATAAGGTATGCAAGCATGAATATTTTAGAAAAATTGGTTTCAAAAGATCTAGAAAGAGGTTTGCCAAAAATAAAGTTTTCTCTTGATAAATTTTGAGGTGCTTGTGCAAAAGGAAAACATAAAAGAGTTTTTTAAACCTATTAATGATGTTTCTACAGGTAGAGTTTTACAATTGATCCACATGAATCTTTTTGGCCCTATTAGGACTATGACTTGGGTGGAAATCATATGCATTTGTTTTAGTAGATGATTACTCTAGATACTCTTGGGTTATATTCTTAAGTACAAAGGATGAGGCTTTAGAAAAATTCATCACATTTTCATAAATTACTCAAAATTATGTTGTTCAATCTATTTCTCATATTAGAAGTGACCAAGATACTGAATTTCAAAATTTAGGTTTTGAGGATTTTTGTAATTCAAATGGTAGATATCAAATCATTGCTATCGATCGGGTAAGCTATAATCCGCAAACAATCATTTAATCCATGGGTAAATATAGCTTAATCTTAAGCTAGGGTTTTGGTCATCCATGGAATTTGATAGCTAATAGCTATTTTAAGCTTTGATATTGATTTTGATATTGTTATATTGATTTTGATAACATGATATCGATTCTAACCAATTCTTATTGTTTAAGCTAGCTCAAGAATTAGATATAGATCATCGACCATCATCGACAAAAGCTACAGACAAAGGAATTGTCATCCGATAGCCGTAGGAGCATCAAATTATCAAGGTAAGTGTGGTCAGAGTCTCGAGATTAGGCTAGGTGCCTTTCCCAGTTTCATTATCATTGATTATAGTATGACTAACACTATTGTCAAGGATTATTGCATTGAACCACTTAAGTGGATTCCATTGGTAAGTTAAGGTAAGTCACTACGTTGAATATTGACCATTGATATTGCTATAGTCACTGTCATCACTCATTGTCATTGAATTCGCCATCGATATAGTCATTGAATTATTGAAGTAATGAACATTGGACATGGAGCATAGTCATTGCTATGTAATCGTCATTGTTATTGTTTGTATATTGATATCAACAAATTTATTGTCATTGAAACATTGTAAATGAAGCATCGGCCATTATTATTGTCATTGAGATCATTGAATATTGCCATTGTTATTGATATTGCTATCGAACATGGACATCGAAACATTGATTACTGATAAGAACATTAAATATAGCTATTGTTATTGAACATTGATTATTGATATTGCCACCATGCCTTGGACTCGAAAGGGCATTCGATACAATTGGCATGCCATAGAATTCATGAGCTCAATGTATGGGTGGACTACAGTCTTAGGGCTATGACCTATATTGATTTGGCGAGGCGGGGGGATGTGTTGTGATATTGGTCATATTGGCAAGGCGGAGGGACTAGACCATTCATTGATTTGGTGAGGCTTAGCAATTCCCATATCCACTATTCCGAATCGATCCAAGGGTTATTGTTGAATTATGGACATATTGCTCTTTAGCATGAACATTGCATTGCTACTATTGATTCATTGCATTGTTATTGTTAAGATATGATTTGGATTGCATTTCATTGATAAAGTGTTTTAGTTGTGACTACCTCACAAGGCAATGTATGCCTAATGCATTTCATTTCATACATTTTAGGTTAAGGATTCCATTGTTGAAGATTGGAAAATCGATGTTGTTGGCAAGTGACTACAAGCCCCAAGTAATATGTTTTGCCTTAATGAACTCCTAGTATGGTGGCAAATTAGTTGAACTTGCCATTTATAACCCTTTTGATATGTGTGTAATATGCATGACTTGTGGAAGCCATAAAGGCTCTAGGTAACCTTTTGAAATTGTCTAAAAGAGGCTAAATATGCATATTTGGCACTAAAAGGTGAAAACCTAGTAAATGGATTCAAATAATCCTAAAATTTAGCATGCAAGTAGATTATATCATTGAAATATTGTTGGTAAAGTTTCATTGCATTTGGACATTGATTGCTAGGTCAAATGGACTAAAAACCAGATAAAAATTGACATTACAATGCAGGGCATACCGATACAAGTCAAGCTGCATCGATACAACCTTGCATATTTGGCCTGAGAAAGCATGAGTTAACCATAGCATATCGATACAGGTCTAAAGTGTATCGATACAGGTTTTGGCAGTAAGGTTTGGGCAATTAAATGCATTGATACAGTTTTGGGGTGTATTAAAACGGGTCATGGTCAAAGTGAATATTAGTCAACCTGTATTGATACAGGTCGAGCTGTACCGATACGGGTTCTTGGATTGCTGGGATTTGGGTGTTACAACAAGTCTATCCTTATTCCTCATTATGTTACCACTCTCATCTAGTTTGTTTCTAAAACCCATTTAGTTCCTATGGTAGACTTATTACTAGGCCTATCAACTAATGTCTGAACTTGACTTCTCTCAAATTGGTTTAATTCTTCTTGCATGGCCAATGTCCAATAATCATCTTTTAATGCTTCTTTGATATTTCTAGGCTCAATGCATGAGATAAATGCAACATTACAAGTATTTTTAAGAGAAAGTCTAGTGGTTACCTCTTTGGATGGATCACCCAAAATCTCATCATCTTTGACATAGTTGAACTCCCTTGGGTAGCCCACTTCCTTTTCCTCTAGAGTCATGTCCTTCAAGGCTTCTAGAGGTGGATCTTGTGCTTCTTCTTCCTTAGGTGGAACTTCATCTACCTTTGATGATTGACCACCATCATTGGCTTCAAAAATTCCTACATCATCATCATCAAAGGAATCCTTCCTCGGAAGGAGGTTATCAACGAAAACCACATGCATAGACTCTTTAACAACCAAAGTTCTTTTATTAAATACTCATTAGGCTTTAGAGTTTAAAGAATAACCTAAGAAAATAGCCTCATCACTTTTTGCATCAAATTTGCCTAAATTGTCTTTTCTATTATTTAAAACAAAACATTTACATCCAAAATGATGAAAATAGATAATGTTAGGCTTTTTGTATTTTAAAATCTCATAAGGAGTTTTCTTTAAAATTGGCCTAATCATTACTCGGTTAACAATGTAACAAGCGGTATTAGTGGCTTCCACCCAAAAAGATTTTGGCAAATTGTTTTCACAAAGCATGGTTCTAACCATTTCTTCTAAAGTTCTATTTTTCCTCTCAACAACCCCATTTTGTTAGAGAGTACGAGGAACAAAAAAATTATAGCTTCCACAAATCGAGGAAAACTCAAGCTTTTCTACCATAAAAAATGGAGGTGCTTGCTTGATACACAATAGGGTAAGGCCTCAACTTGGCCATTCTCTTGGTTAATGGAATAGCTTTCTGAATATCAGGATTTGCACCTAATCATCCCACGTGCGGATGATTATAATTGAGGAGGGGCTAATCGCAAGGCTAGTCTCTCAACTCTTAATTCTCTATACTTTTACCCCCAAACTTTCAATTTCTATAATTTAACCACTAAATGATTTTCAATACATTCAATAACATCCTTAAACAATAATTTGACTCAATCAGAGTCCAATATCGATACAATTGATCTCGCGGTCAAAGTTAATACAATATTTAGACCTCTCCGATGTAGAGTTTTCGGTCGTTGAAACCCAAATTTGACTAAGCTAGATTTCGGGGTGTTATAACTCTCCCCCCACAAGAAAAAATCGTCCTTCAATTTTACCTAGATCAAAGAGATGAGGATATTGCTTCCACATCGTTTCCTCCAGTTCCCATATTGCTTCCTAGGCGGTGTGGCTCTTCCAGAGCACCTTAACTAAGGGAATAGTCTTGTTACGAAGTCTCTTGATTTCCCTTGCAAGAATTGGTTCTTCCTCATAGGACAAGTTTGGCTGAATTCCACAGATTCAGGCCCGATGGTGTGCGAGGGATCAGAGCAATATTTTCAAAGCATGGATACATGAAACACATCATGAATTTTACTCAATTCTGAGGGCCACAATAAGCGATAAGCCACAGGGCCAACTATTTCAGTAACCTCGAAAGGTCCAATGAATCGGGGACTCAATTTCCCTTTCTTGCCAAACCATAACTTTCTTCCACGGTAAAACTTTAAGAAAAGCTTTCTCTCTAACTTCATACTGTATATCCCTTCGCTTGAGGTCAGCATAGGCCTTCTGTCAGTCAAAGACAGATTTTAATTGATCATAGATGATGGTAACTCGTTCCTTGGTTTCTTGAAGTAAGTCAGGGCCCAACACCTTGCCTTCACTGAGTTCAGACCAACAAAATAGAGTTCTGCATCACTTGCCGTACAATGCTTCATACTGTGCCATCTTAATGGAAGCTTGATAACTGTTGTTATAGGAAAACTCAATAAGAGGTAGGGATTTCTCCCAAGAGCTTCCAAAATCATCGATGCATGCTCGAGGCATATTTTCCAAAACTTGAATTACCCTTTCCGACTGGCTATCAGATTGAGGGTGAAAAGCAATACTAAGATTAACTCTGGTACCCATAGCCCCTTGCAATGACTTCTAGAACCGAGATGCAAATTGTGGTTATCGATCTGAAATGATAGACTGAGGCACTCTGTGGAGTTTAATAACTTCCTTGATGTACAAGTCAGCTAATTTAGGAATACCATAGTCCACTCGAATTGGCAAGAAATGTGCTGACTTAGTGAAATGGTCCATAATGACCCAATGGAATCATGTTTAGTAGGAGTTAACGGTGGTCCACTAACAAATTCCATAGTGATCTTCTCTCACTTCCATTCCGGTAGATCGATGGGTTGTAATAAGCCGATAGGAACATGATGCTCAACTTTAACACGCTAGTAGGTAAGGCGCTTTGATACGAATTCAATTATGGCCTGCATCATGCCAGGCCACCAATAAAGCTCCTGTGGGTCTTTGTGCATCTTCACCGACCTCGGGTGAATAAAGAAAGAACTTGAATGAGCTTTCCTGAGGATATCGATGCGAAGAGATTCATCATTGGGTACACATACCCAATCACAAAAACATAAGAGTCATTCGGAATTCAGTTTGAAGTCAAGGTTATCTTGCAACTTGGAAATGATGGCTTGAAGTTTAAAATCTTATTTTTGCAATGCTTGAATTCTCGATATGATGGTAGACTGAACTTGAAGTTCAGCTACAAGACAGTAATGATTCTGAAGATGGAAGTGAGCATGATAGCTGGAGGAGCTACAATACAAGGACATTGCAATGAGTCGATGCACTAATCAACACACTAAACTTAATGATCAATAGCGATACTTACCGGGAAGAGGTTTGCGACTGAGTGCGTCAGCTACAACATTGTCCTTACCCGGATGGTAGTTGATGACAAGATCATAATCCTTGAGGAGTTATATCCATCTTCGTTGTTGAAAATTCAACTCCCTCTGTGATAAGAGGTACTTGAGTCTTTTATGATCGATAAAGAGGTAACATTTCTCTCTATAGAGATAATGCCTCCAAAATTTCAATGCAAAGACAACTGCATCTTTTGAGTATTGAGTGTCTTTTGGGAAAACAAATACGTTTAGATAATGTGTTTGCACACTTTGGAATGTTCGAATATATATATATATACTTGTGTTTGGTTTGAATGTTTAAATAGTCAAGATTTGTTCAAATGCCCAAGTATGCACATGTTTGGTTACTTACATGTTAAGCAACCCACATCTTCAGAAGCTGAGTCTGATACTCCATAAGTTAGGAGATTCCATTCCTAGGATAAGTCAAGATAAATAACTTAAGTGATAAATATTACATGCCTAAGGAGGCTACATATAGGAAGTTTTTAAAATTATTACAAATTAAAGTAAAGTATTACTTTGATATCTTGTTCGACAAGCAATTTTTACTAGTAAGACACGTGAGTATTTTATAATGGTTTAAGAAGTATCATCAAGTTAAAAACCTTGTAGATATAATGATAAATATATGATCAAGTTTATCACTTGCATAACTTCGAACAAGATTGGATTGATGCCTCATTCGATCACTATGAATAAAATGATCTATACTTGACCAAGCCTGCTACTTCCTAAAAACCATTGGACATAAGGAAAGAATAAAGTTAAAACCCTAGAGTTGCGAGTTGTACTTGGCTATTTTAAAGCTATCTCACTAAGCCCTTGCTTACTCTTTTCTTTTGTTATATTTTAGGGTAAACCCACTTTCGATCATCTTAGGAGCTTGGACGAGATCACAAGGACCTAGATGTATGTTTGAGAACTCCTTAGTGTACTCCTAGTTGGTGGTACATAGTCAATAATTTTTCATTGAGCATTTTTGAAATTATTTGTGGCTTATTATGTATATAAGCCTTATGAGTATTCAAAGCTATGTAAAGGCCTTTATAATAACTTATGTTTGATTGCATGATTGATGAATGCATTTGAATGTTTTGGTAGGAGGCTAGCAAGCTGATGAAATATTGAATTTTATTTGAGCATGCTAATTTAGTGAGCCAAAAATATAACGTTGGATAGGTCTTGAATGTCTTAATTTGTTAAACATGTTATGATGTTTGATTTAAAATTATCCTTGTTTGGTGGAACATGCTTAGGTTGTTAATATAATGGTTGGAAAATTTAAATGAACTATGAGATTGGTTGATTGCATGATTTGCCAACTTTATTCAAGGTGTCTAGGGTTAATTCGAATGGAATTGGTCACTACATGGCTCATATGAGAATTTCTTGATGATTATAGGAACGTTACTAGTATAATAGTGGGTTTGTGTTATTAGAAAGTTTGAAAAACCTTATTATTATTTTTGAGAGGTACCTACTCTGCCATAACTTGTGAGTTAACTTAAAGATTATGTTAGTGAAAATTGAGCTCAATAATATTAAACAATCTTATCTATTTCTTTTGATGATTTACTTTGTCTAGATATATGAAATCATTTTCGAATTCTTATAATGCTAGTTTGATGTGGTGTTTGATTGTCTCTTGTGTGGTATGTCTTTAGTTTGAATGATCTTTTGTACCATTTGAAGGATGCTAGTTACTCTCCTTGATTTAAACCTATTCTTTATGAATGATTGTAACTTGATTAAAATGTTGGCAATAATATATAATTGTATGTCGGTGAGGTTGGTCAGAGGTAATTAACAATGTTTGCAGATTCGTGAAGGGCTCTAAAATGACTCATTGGAATAAGCTGGGAATAATCAATTTGCCTATTTGTTTAAAAACAATAGAAGTTTAGATTTTACCTTAAAGTCAACCTGAGTTCAAAAGAAAATTATAGTCAGTAAAATGTTTTAAATAGATCCAATATTGGTGATTTAAGGAATATGAATTATAAAGGAGTACTAGATTCTAGTGATTGAAGTATTTTTGTTTATTACATGTATGTATGCTTGTTTGGTAACACATCCTAAGCTAGTTTAAATTCCTAGATCGGGAAGGGGGTGTTACACTATTAGTATTCTTGTTCAGATGGACTATAACGATGCGAGTAAGTTGGGTTATACCATGTCCTTGCTACACGGTGATGCGTATCATTGGTGGGTAACCACGATTGCGGGAGTTCCTGAGGCAAATATGAACTGGGAGTTCTTTCAAACAACTTTCAAGAGAAAGTATCTCAGTCTGCAGTATCTGGATGCTAAGAAGCGTGAGTTTATGTCATTGGTGCAAGATGGCATGACGGTGTTTGAGTATGAGGTGAAATTTGTACCGTTGAGCCAGTATGGCACTTAGTTGGTTCCGAATAATAGACAAAGGTGTGATAGGTTCTGTTATGGGCTTGTTAAGGATATCAAGACATACTTGTTAGTCGTAGATTATACAAATTTTGATGTGTTGGTTTATATGGCTAAGGATATTGAGCAATCCTTGGATAGTTCAACATAAGTGGTGAATACGAGTTTGGGGAAAAGAACTGTAGATTCTAGTTTTTTAGGAAGGTAGAACAAGAGGCTGTGTGATAAGTGATACAAGATAGATCATAACTGTGCTGGCAGTGGTTGTAATTAGGGAGTACAAATTGCTATTGATTGTGAGCGTTATGGTAGACACCATGCAGGTGCGTATTAGGGATCTTTTGGATCTTGTTGGGAGTGTGGATCACCTGATCATCTAAAGCGTGACTGACTTCGTATTACGAGAGATGTACCGATTCATGCTACTACACCTACTAGAGGTTGAGGTCGTGGCAGGGGTAATTTTCAGAGACGTGATGATGGTCAGAGGACTGTGGCTCACACAGTTGCTATGAAACTGGAGAGTGGTGGGATGGCACAAGTCTATGCTCATCGTGAGGGTCGTAATGACATCGATGTAATCGTAGGTACCTTTACCTTGCAATCTTTGTCATTGTTTTCTTTAATTGATTCGGGGTCTACTCATTCATATATCTTGAGTGAGCATGCGCATTTGTTGAATGTTCTTGTTGCGATTTTAAATGTGGGTATATTGGTAACTAGTTCTTTTTGTGAGACGAATACGGTTAGAAGGTTGTATAGGAGATGTCCTTTGGTAGTTCAAGGTCACGAGTTTGTCGTAGATTTGATGGACTTTTCATTTCATGTCTTTAATGTTATTTTGGGTATGGATTGGTTAAGTGAGCATAAAGTGGTTGTGGATTGTGAATCCAAAAGGATTTCCTTGACGATTGCTAACGATTATGAAGTTGTAGTGGTTGGCGAGAATGTTAAATTCTTGTCTAATGTTGTTTCAGCAATGCCAGCTGGTAAGTTGATGCAAAGAGGTTGTCAAGCATATCTAGCAACTTTGATGAATCTAGAGGTAAAAGGGGTTCAAGTTCAATATATTTGGATGGTGTGTGATTTTTCGGAGGTGTTTCCTGAAAAGTTGTTGAGTTTGTCGCTGGATAGAGGAGTGGAGTTTGGCGTAGAGACATATGTGGGTACGACTCTGGTTTCCATCACTCTGTATCGAATGGCACCGAATGAATTGAAGGAATTAAATACTCAACTCTAAGAGTTGTTGGGTTAAGGATTTATTGAACCTAGTGTTTCTCCATAGGGTGCACTGTTCCTTTTTGTGGAAAAAAATGATGGGACAATGCGTATGGGTATTGATTATCGGCAATTGAATAAGTTGACGGTTAAGAATAAGTATCCCTTACCATAAATTATTGATTTGTTTGATCAATTTCATGGGGCAGTTGTGTTTTCCAAGATTAATTTGAGGTGGGGGTATTATCAATTAAAGGTTAAGGACGGATGTGTCGAAGACTACTTTTCGCATGAGATACATGTATTATGAGTTTTTGGTGATGCCGTTTTGTTTGAAAAATGCTCCAACTGCTTTCATGGATATGATGAATAGGGTATTCCATGAATATCTTGATTGTTTTGTGGTAATGTTTATTGATGATATCCTTGTGTACTCACGTACTAAGGAAGATCATGATCGGTATTTGCGGATTGTTTTACAAGCTTTGAAGGAAAATCAGTTGTATGCTAAGTTGAGTAAGTGTGAATTTCGGCTAAAGGAAGTGATGTTTCTTGGTAATGTGGTTTCGGCCTAGGGTATTCGTGTTGATCCTCAAAAGATAGAGGCTATACTTAATTGGAAACAACCTATGTCTATGTCTGAGGTTCGTAGTTTTCTTAGGGTGGCTGGTTACTATTGTCATTTTGTGGACGGTTCTCTAGTATTGTCTCTCCGTTGACGAAGTTGTTGCAAAAGAATATTTTGTATGTGTGGATGAATAGTCAACAATGTAGTATTGAGAAGTTGAAGAAGGTTTTGGCACATGCTCCTATCCTAATTCAACCTGAGTCTGGTAAGGAGTTTGTAGTCTATAGTGATGTGTCTTATGTTGGTTCGGGTTGCGTGTTGATGTAGGACGGTAAGGTTGTGGGTTATGCATCAAGGCAGTTGAAAACTCATGACCAAAATTACCTGACTCATGATTTGGAGCTTGTGGCGGTCGTGTTTGCCTTGAAAATTTGGAGACATTATCTTTATGGTGAGAAGTGTATTATTTACACCGATCACAAGAGTTTGAAGTATTTGATGTCTCAAAAAGAGTTGAATCTTAGGCAATAATGATGGATTGAGTTTTTTAAAGATTATGTTTTGACGTTGGAGTATCATCCGGGCAAGGCTAACGTGGTAGCAGACGCGTTGAGTCGTAAGGTTATTGTTGAGCTTAGGGAGATGTTTGCAAAGCTAAGTGTGGCAGGAGAAGGTGGGTTGTTGGCTGAGTTGCAAGTTAGGTCTATGTTGTCTCGAAGGATATTTCGGATGATGATGCGTTGGTACCATATGTTAAGGATATTTTGGATGGTAATCAGATAGATTTTCATTTTAATGATGATGGAGTTTTGTGCTTCAAGGTTCGTATAGTGGTGCCTAATGATCCGGAGTTGAGCCGAACTATTTTGACTGAGGCTCATGTCAGTCCTTGTGCTATGCTACCGGGTAGTACGAAGATGTAACATGATTTGAAGGATTTTTACTATTGGGTCAGTTTGAAGAAAGATGTGGCTGAGTTTGTTGCTCGTTGCATGGTGTGTTAACGGGTTAAGGCTGAACATCAGTTTCCTTTTGGATTGTTGCAGCCAGTTCAGATTCCAGAATGGAAATGGGAAAGAATCACCATGGATTTCATGACGGGTTTGCCTTTTACACCATTGAAAAATGATTCAATATGGGTTATTGTAGATTTCTTTATGAAGTGTGCGCCTTTCCTTGTTGTGCATACGACGTAGGCATTGGATAAGTTGGCTAATATGTATATTGTTGAGATAGTGAGATTGCATGGGGTTCCTAAGTCGATTATATCGTATAGGGATATGTGCTTTTTGTCAAGGTTTTGGGGAAGTTTTCAAATGGTTTTGGCTACGAGGCTTACGTCTTATCATCCTCAGACGGATGGACAATCTAAATGTGTTATTCAGATTTTGGAGGATATGTTGAGGTGTTGTGTAATTGAGTTTCAAGGGACATGGGAGAAGTAACTACAGTTGGTGGAGGTCTCTTACAATAATAGATAGTTGTCAATCAAGTATCCAAATGGCTCTCTATGAAGCTCTTTATGGTCATAGGTGTCGTAGACCACTTTGTTGGGTGGAATCGAGTGAGAAACATGTTATAGGACCCAATTTGCTTAAAGATACAAATGAGAAAGTGAAACTCATTTGCTAAAGGCATTAGGAGGCTTCAATTCGGCAAAAGTCTTATGCGAATTTGAAGCAAAAGAGATTGAATATGAAGTGGGTGATAAGGTGTTCATAAAGGTTTCACCTTGGAAGAAGGTGATGAGATTTTGGAGCAGGGGTAAGTTGAGACCTAGGTTCATTGGACCTTATGAAGAGATTGAGCGAGTTGGTCCAGTTGCGTATAGATTAAGGTTATCGACCGAGCTTGAAAAGATATATGATATTTTCCTGGTGTCGATGCTTCAGAAGTATAGATCAGATTCGTCTCATGTTGTGCCTGTTGGAGATTGAGTTGTGTCCGGATTTGTCTTATGATGAGGAGCCTGTGAAAGTGATGGATTCAAGCACCAAGGTTCTGCGCGGAAAGACCATAGAGATGGTCAAAATATTGTGACGACATCGAAGAGTTGAAGAAGCCACGTGGGAAATAGAAGAGGACATGATGAAACAGTTTCCTCATAACTTTCCTTCATGTAAATTCCACGGAGGAAATTTCTTAAGAGGGGGAGAGTTGTAACACCCCAAAAATAGGGTTGGACGTTTAGGGGTTCGACCGGGTTCTATTCAAATCGGAGTGGCCGATTTGAGTAGTTTTAGGGAATTTCATATTTTAAAAATATGAACAGTGGAAGTTAAAATGAGTTGTGTAACTCCCCAATTTTGGGCTTAGGAGTTAGCCGAGTTTAGGCTAGACGGTTCGGTTGAACCGGTTTCGGCAAATTAGGCTAGTTTTAGGATTTAATTGATTTGAAGGGGGTTTTAGAGGAACTAAAATATAGAAAAATGTTTTAAAATCATTATTTATTATATAAATGATTTTCTTGAAACCTATTTTGGAAAATGGATTTTGGAGGTTTGGCAGTTTGGGACAAGTGACCAAAATGTAAAATTATAAAACTTTTTTGGTGACTATTTTGTAAAAGATCAGAACTTTGAATCTTTAAGGAGCATTTGGCCCAAAGTCTAATTCAGACTTTTTCCTTTTAATTGGTTAATTTTAAAATGGTTTTATTAAATAAAATAAGTTCGGAGAATTAATTAGTCATTAATTTCTTAAAACACATTTCACGTAACTAACTTTTCTCTCAACTATTTTCTCTCAAATTCTCTCCATCCAAACATCAATTTATCTTCAAAGATTTAAGGTAATCACTTGATTCAATTCATCTTGTTAACTCTAAATGATTTCCTATCTAAACCTTAATGTCTTATATTTGCTTTCTCATGTAAATCTATACAATTGGGGGGAAAAGCAATCATTAGAGGTAAGGTTTCATTCTTCTCCTCTAATGAAAGGTTCTTTACTAAAATTCCCAAGTTCTTGATCTTTTATGAATGTTTTCTAATGGGTTTTGATGATATAGTTGTGGAAAATTGGTTTAATTTATGTTTAATGGGTGGAATTAATTAAGGTTCGTTTTGATTTGATAATGTTGGGTTTTAGAATGAGATTAAACATGATTTTGATGCTTGACAATGAGGCTTCATGGATTTTTATATGGTGATCCTGAAACTAGGTGAATTGCTTGATTGTTAGGTCGAGATCTTTGAGTTTGTGAATTGTTTAAGTGGTTAATTGATGGCTGTTGTTGTTTTGGTGTTGAGGATTTGTTTTTAGATGTATCTTGGTGATGTTTTGTTGTTGATCTCGCTGGGTAAGGGCTGATGTTTGGTTATAGTGGTTTCTCTAATGTTTTCGGTAGTTCCGGGGTAGCGATATGTGAATAGTTGAGAAGAGAAAGTGTAGAGTTGAGTTGTTGGGGATTTTGATGCAAGGATGTGCATCAATCGTTTGTTTTGCTTTGGTTAGAAACAGGGGAGAATACTCTGATAGCGTTAGAAGAGGTTTGGAAGTAAGTAAAGGTTTTGAAAGCTTCGGAGGCTTGAGATCGCTTCAGCAAAGCAAGCAAAGCATTATCGGTGAGTGGAAATAATTTTAAAAGCTTTTCAAAGGTTTGAAAGTAAGGTTTGGGGGTTTAGATTAAGCTTGAAACGCCAATCTAATCTTGGAAGTAAGTATGAAATGTTTTGCTCTCGGTTTCGGTTTTCCTATTGTTTTGCTAAATCATGCTCATGTTTTGAAGATAGATTTGTTACCTACTGTTATGCATGTTTTTTTATGAATTGAGTGATGATTCATGTTATCCCATGAGTTTGATTTATGGTTTTAAAGAGATTATATCTTGTTTAGAGAGATGCTATGCATTGGTTTTGCTTTTAAAATGGGAAGAGAAATGGTTTATGTTTATACATTGAAAAATAGTAAGGTAACATGTTTTTAAAGTGTATATTGGCAAGTGATGATTCTTATTATAATCGGATATAATTGGTCAACCAATAGGATGAGAGTGCACTATAATATATACAAAATTTGTACGTAAGCCAAATTCTTCGGTTACATAATAGGGGTAGTTCTATTGTGTTGCGAGTGATAGGGGTAGTGCCAACCCAGCTAAAGTGTTCATTATGGTGGGTAGTATAACCATGAGACTTGATGTGGTCGGAGCCATCAAGGTGTCTGAAATATCAAAAATTTAATGGATAGGGGTAATGCTATCCAAGGATGAGGTTGTAGCCATCCGGGTCACTTGAATGCCAATATATGAGAATACATGTATCACTGTTTTAAATGGTTTTATATAATGAGATTTATACATGAGATTCTATTTTGAGACATGTTTTGTAACGTTCAAGCATGAGAGGATTGTATTGAGATTTGCATTGGGATTAATGCATGGGCCAAATGATACACGTGTGCAAAGGTAAATCATTTTGCTTTAATGGGTTTTAAAGCATGAGATTACATTTGAGCATGATGAGAAACGGTTTGATGAGAAAAGGTTTCGAAAAAGGCATTGTTGTGGTTTTCAAATGAACGTCCCTCACTAAGCTTGTTGCTTACGCTATCTTTTCTTAACAATGCAGATAAATACCTTGTTAGGCAGCAAGGAGGCAAGAGTAGAAGTCCAAGAGGTTCTTTAAGCTCAAGTATGGCTTTAAACTAAATGGTAGTAATAATTTGGCAATAGGAGGGGTATCATATGTTTGGGAGTATGTTTGATGAACTCCCTGGTTTGGCACATGTTTGTGTTACCTTTAAAGACTTGTAAATGGCTTTTATTGTTTGGTTTGAGCTATTGTATAGTTTTTGGTGTTTGACTTGGCTTAGCAATACGGTGCATGCTTATAGATTTCCCTTTGAGTATATGATCATGTTTTTGTGTTGTTTCTGGTGCTTTTGGCTGAAGATCGTTCTTTGAATATGTTTTGTGTGACTTTGAAGCATGTTAGAGTGGTTTGGGTAGCTTAATTGTGTGATTAAACAATAAAATTGAACATTACAGGCCCAGGCGTATCGGTACGCGGGTTATTGTATCGATACGGGTAAGCCATTTTAGCCATACCGTATCGGTACGTTAAGTACTGTATCGGTATAGGTTGAAGGCCAAAAGGGAAGGTGTTTCGATATGTGGGGGCGTATCAGTACGATTAAATGCTACTGGAATTTGGGGTTTTAAAAATTACAAGCATCACACCGATACGGGTCATTAAATGGCATCTTTTGAGTTTATGTTTTCTTACGTTTTGGTCCCTGATTGTCGTGAATGCATTTGAGTGAGCTTGGATGGTCTTGTTAAGCTAAAAATTGACGTGTGAGCATGGAACCTGACTAAGTGTAGATTGGTAACTCTAATTCTTCATTAAGTCCTTGAAATTTATAAGTTTTACAAAATGGTCCTTATTTGACAAGTAGAACAATTAGATGTTGAATCTACGCCCGATTGAGTCGATAATTCACCCACTGCAAGCTCGTACACTTAGGATAATAATGTTGCATCTAAAGAAGATAAAAAAAGGTTGTTTATTAAAGATGAACTTTTGGGTTTTTCTTCAATATTCCCCGTGTGACTCGTTCGGTTCGGTCTTGCGAATAGACTGCGTCAGGGGGTTACATTTGTTGGTATCAAAGCCTAGTTTATGAAAAATTTACAGGTAAGACAGTTTTCTTGATGTTTTCTATGCACAGTGTTTGATAGCATGCCATATGATTGTTATGTGATGGTTTGGGATAGATATTGGGGTACACATTGCCATTATTACTATTGATGTAAAGAGATTTTGTTTTACGACTTGAGCTTCTTGGATTCTTGCTTCTGGCTAGCCTAACTATTTTCATTGTTGCATTTATATGCTAGAGATTCATATTGTTTTCATAATGGGACCAATACGAGAACTTAGAATCAATTCACGTGGCGTTGTGAAAAGTGAGCAAAATGACATTGTGCCGCCCCCTCCTCCTCCTCCTGGTGGTGATGGAGTCAGAGCTGGTGCGAAAGGTGTGGGACCTCATGTAGCGCAGGGTCAGGCTGCCGGTGATATGACCCTGTTGATCCAGGCTATAGCTGGAGCTTTTACGCTGCGGTGTCGGGTATGCACACGGTTGCACCACAACCTGTGATTAACCATGGTTTACCTTCAGAGCGTTTACACATTTTGGGTGGTACCAAGTTTAGAGGTTTGTCTCTATAGTGTTCTGAGCCATAGTTTGAGAGAACGCAGAGGATTCTTGGTCAGATGGAGTGCTCGGATGCGCTTAAGTTAGGTTGTACGGTATCTTTGCTTTAGGGAGATGCTTATTCGTGGTGGACTACCACTATTGCAAGGATAGAACATGCTGAGGTGACCTGGAAGTTCTTCGGAATTACTTTCCAGAAGAAGTATTTGGGTTCTCGTTATCAAGATGAGAAGAAGTGAGAGTTTATTGCTTTAGTGCAAGGAAACATGTCCGTTTTGAAGTATGAGGTTCAGCTTGCCAAGTTGAGCCAGTATGCTCTTGAGCTGGTTCTCGACAAATAGAAGAGATGTGATCGCTTGTGATATAGTTTGATGAGCAACGTGAAGACCTATATGTTGGCTTTGGAATATACAGATTTTGATGTTTTGGTCACTCGCGCCAAGGATATTGAGCAGAGTTTGGGTTTGGCCTCTCGCTTAGGGAATTCTAGTTTCGATAAGAGGGTTGCTGAATCTGATGGTTGAAGGGATCGTTACAAGAGGCGGTATGATAGGAAGTTTCACTCAAATTTGAGGTGTGGTGGTGGAGGTAACATAAGCCATAGGGAGCAGGGCTAGAATACTATTATTTGTATACCTGAGTGTGGCTGTTGTGGGAGGCGACATTCTGGAGAGTGTTGGGGTACTCTCGGTGTTTTATGGGGTTGTGGTTCACAAGGTCATGTGAAGCGTGATTGTCATCAGTTAGCTAGACAAGCATCGGCGCGTGTTGTTGAGCCTCAGAGGGGTCGTGGGTGAGACCGAGGTAATTTTTAGCATAGGGAGGATGGTCAAAGGAATGTTGCTCATGCTGTGGTAGTTCAGCATGAGGGTGGTGGACCAACTAGGGTGTATGCACACCGTGAGGGGAGGAATTGCATGTACCTTTACATTGTAATCCTTGTCATTACTTTATTCAATTGATTATGGTTCCACGCATTCATACATTTTGCAAGAGCATGCACAGTTGCTTGATTTACTGGTTAAGTTTCTAAATGTGGGTATGCAAGTGACGAGTTCTTTCGGTGAGACGGTTGTGGTTAGAAAGTTATGTAGGAGATGTCCGTTGATGGGTCAAGGACATGTGTTTGCAGTTGATATGATGGAGGAGTTACCTTTTTATGGTTTTGATGTTATTCTTGGTATGGATTGGTTGACCGAACATAGGGTTGTGGTAAATTGTGAAACCAAGAGCGTTTCGTTGATGCTTGCCGATGATTATGAAGTTTTAGTGGTGAGTGAGAATGTTAAGTTCTTGTCCAATGTTGTTTTGGCTTTGGAAGTGCAGAAGTTGTTGAAAGTAGGATGTCATGCATACTTGGCGTATGTTATGAATCCGAATATAAAGGAGGCACATCCCCAGGATATCCTGACAGTTTGTGATTTTTTAGGGGTGTTCCTAGAAGAGTTGCCTTGTTTACCACTGGATAGGGAGGTAGAGTTTTGTATCGAGACCTATGCAAATACGACTCTAGTATCCACTACTTCGTATCACAAGGCGCCCAAGGAGTTAAAGGAGTTGAAGATGCAACTTCAGGAGTTGTTAGACCATGGGTTCATATGGCCTCGTATGCCACCTTGGGGAGCACTGGTGTTGTTTGCGAGGAAGAAGGATGGCACTATAAGAATGTGCATCGACTATCGACAATTGAATAAGTTGACGATTAAGAATAAGTATCCTTTACTATGAATTGACAACCTATTGGATCAATTCTGTGGTGCGATAGTGTTTTCTAAGATTGATTTGAGATCAAGATACTATCAGTTGAAGGTGAAGAGTAAGGATGTACTGAAAACGGCATTTTGCACCTTTTACGGGCATTATGGGTTCTTGGTGATGCCGTTTGGGTTGACGAATGCGCCTACAACTTTCATGGAGATGATGAATCCAATGTTCCATGAGTTCTTGGATCATCATAGGCATTTGCGGATTGTGTTGCAAGTTCTGGTGGATAATCAGTTGTATGGGAAATAACAATGCATAAGATCACCTACCATTTTCTGCATATTAGCATATATGATATGATATATGTATAATAACATATTACATGGTAATAACCTTGATTCTTAACAATACCGTTGCCATATTCATCATCAAGCTTTCAAGCCTTTTTGTCCTGTTTTTCAATTCATTTAGCCCAAGTATTGAATTAAAGAAATTTTTGGTACGCGAGTCATCCCCCCTATACTTACTTGAGTATAGTATATTATTTGCACTTTACTGGAAGTTCTTAACACCGAAGTATTTTTGTATACTTACCAGAGTATACAATTATTAATTATTTTGCACTTTACCTTAAATGCTTATAATAAATTGCACTCTACCCGGAGTGCTAAAATGTTCATACATCTGTTTATGACTCTATGGATATCCAACTATGCTTTTAATTTCCTATCTCATACTTTGGGCTTTATATCAATCATAATCTCCTACATGGCAACATATATGCATATTAAGCAATTCATACGTAAAATAGCATTCCATGAATAAGTAGTGATCCATGCATGCATTCTCAATTTTGGACATATTTCTATCATGTCAATTATATAATGAATGAAATAAAAATCATGCTATGCATGCATTGCACTCACCTTGACACTTTCAAAGTTATAATTTATACTACCTCACTAAGCTCGATTGCACTTTCTGTCTTCTTTCTTCACTCGTTTGTACTCGAACTCGATTGTTATCTGTTTGTACATTAAATACATGACACGAGCAACCTTAAGTACATGTCCAACCTTTACTAATACATGTACATACCAATACGGAAAAATTAATATTTTCATCCAAATACTTCTTTGTAACTACAATGCTTCTTTAATCTCATCTCAAATTACACATTACAACCAATAGTTTGATAATCTCCCTTTAAACCCTAAATTCTCTCCCTTACGGTTTATAATCTAAAACTTGGAAACTTTCACATTTCATATAATAATCCAAAATTTTTAATACTAAAATAATCCTTGTATCATAGCAACCAATATAACCATGCTTCTTGAATAATTCCAAATTTCCCGCTTATGTCACCCAAGTTACAAAATTCACAAACTAGTCCTAAAATGATGTTTTCTTCAATCCAACCACATAATTCAACTTAGAAAACATCATTCTAATCGTTTCCAACTTGAAATCTTCACATGTTATTCAACCACCCTAATCATAAAACTCAACTTAGAGACATAGAAACTAAACAAAAACTTATGTCAAAAGATAGAATTCAAAGGAGATCAATTTCTTATTTCATGTCTCTAGCCAAAAATCAACCAAATCAAGCTAAAAATTGAATTGAAAGATTTCTTACCCATACCCCTTTAGGTTCCGCACTTCGAGAGAAAAGATGAGCAAAGTTTCAAAAAAATTCTTCTTTCTTTGATTAATGTCAAATGGCAATTCAATTTTTAATTTAAAATAAAAATATTTCCTCATAGTAAAATGACCATTTCACCCTTAGGTTATGACCAATTATAGAAATCCACACCTATACTCAACCTTATCATCAAACCAATTATAATTAAAAAAGTATGGGTAAAATGACCATTTTTCCAATAATGAATCTCTATATTCTCCAAAATACCATTCCATCACCTATACAAAATATTGAATAGAATCGAATTACACTTAAACTTTAACCGTAATTTCCTAATAATTGAAACATCAGATCAAACCATAGTTTTTATAATCGATCCACACCCTTAGATGATCTATCAATTTATGGGAAAAATAATTATTGGGAAAATTACCATGTTGGTCCTTGATTTTTCTTAACTTTTCACTTTTGTCACCAAATTTTAAAACTTTATGTTTTAGTCACTAAACTAAAACCACTAACTTTTGATTCTTTACGTTTTGGTCACTATTCCAATAATGGGACATTACAGTAGTTCAGCCCGACGCTGAGCTCTATGGACTCTATGGCATGCCAACTATATCTACGACTGACTCGAGACCAAGGCTTACTATAATTATCATTCTTATCAATCATAGAGCATAGCTCCATTCGAAATGCACCTCAATGTGGCTTTACACTTTTTACATTTAGGGTTCAATCACATATATTTAGAGACCATTGTCTCATAATTTATATTCAAAGGCTCATGGCCAATTCTCTTTATCAAACTTTCATTATCAATAAGTGAGCATAGCTCATTCGATATATATAACAGTATATTATTATCTTTCTCTCAATTAGGGCTTAAATATATTCATTATGAGATCTTACATCTCTTTACTTAATCATAGGCTAATAGCCAATTCATTTATCAATCATTCGAAGCTTTGTACATCACAAATCCTTATACATTCATGTGATTATTCATTTCCAGCTTGTACATGTCATTTGATTATCAATCATAATGATAAGCTAATTTACATACACATATATGTGTGTCCATGAACATTTCATGTTACCATAGCCTTTAATCTTAACATGCTTTTTAATCAAATTTTCCAAAATTCAGAGTATTTCTCAAAGAAATACTTACCGTGTGTCCAAGCTTTGCATAAGCACACTCATTATGCATAATTTAGTAACTTTAAGCACAACAAATTATAAAACAATGCTCGGAAAGTTTGCAACACCTTTTCGAGGCTCTAAACTACGCTCACCTCTTATCTCGAAGTTACGGGATACCCGAATCCTTAACCAAAACTTGTTACTTATCCAAATCCTTCCTAGCTCCTTCATTTAAAATGACAAGTGTAACTATGTATTAGCACAATTCCTAACACTCATTCACCCAAAACAGGGTAATTCATGAAAACATACATATATAAGCACCAAAACTGTCCAATTTGACATGTAAATACAACCATTCATTCTAGGCAGTCCATTTTCACACATATATTCATTTTTGGGCAGATTCAACAACATATATATAATTATTCATGCCTTAAAACAATCCCCAAATATGCTTTTACTTATTCTTACAACTTCACTTCCTAAGTACAAACACATATATATACAAATCAAAACAACATTACATGTATATACAAAAATTACATGTCAAAATAGCCCCAATATTTCTAGATTCAAGCAAAACTGCCCAACCAACATATATATACAAAATTACATGTCAAAACAGTCCCAATACTTCCAGATTCAAGCAAAACTGCCCAGCCAACATATATATACAAAATTACATGTCAAAACAGTCCCAATATTTTACATAGGTGTAGGGCAGTCCTTAAACATCATTATTTTCGATTATATCATGGCTCAATACACAACCAATCATCAACATAAATTTCCAAAATTAGTAACAAATCAATTTACACCATTACTCAAAATTGTCCAATACAATTAACAAGCAAACCATCAAGGTTACTATAATCACAAAACTTAGAATCATGGCACAAGAATCTACTCTTAATATTCTAGCAACTTGAGCATACAAAGTCACATTACATGAATTTTACAAGATGAAAATCAAGTTCTAATGAAATGAATGAATGTTCTTACCTTCTCTTAAGCTAGATCGATCAAAGCCCAAGCAAAAAGAAACATAGATTGAATTAGCCTTGAAAACTTTCTCTCAACTCTCTCTCAATGCTTTTTGGTTCCTTACGGAAGGAGGAAGATGACACAATTTTTGTTCATCTTTCACTTCTCCATGCCATGAGTCATCACTCACAAACATTTGTTTTCTCTACAAGTGTATATGTGTCTAAATTCTTATTGTTTAATTTAATTTATATGCAAAACCTAGAACCTTGAATGTTCACATTTTTATCCCTCCAATATAGCCTTCTAAATTAACCTCAAACTCAATTAGGTCCTAATTCTACTTGTCAAGCTGAATGGATGACAAATTGGATTACATGTACTCTAGGTTAAATTGATATATACTTTTAAGCTAGGATTTGGGGTATTACAGGTTTGTCTCCAGAGGGCTTTGAGGCATGGTTTGAGAGTATCTAGAGGATTCTTGGACAGATGGAGTGCACAGATGTGCGTAAGCTGGGTTGTATAGTTTCTTTGCTCTAGGTGATGCTTATTCATGGTGGATTACTGCTATAGCAGGGATGGAACCTGTGGATGTTATGTGGGAGTTTATCGGAGCTATTTTTCGAATAAGGTATTTGGGTACTCGCTATTAAGATGTGAATGTGGTTGCAAGAACGTTTGCTCAGGAGTTTTTTTCCTATAGCATCAGTGCGGTAATTAGCAATAATGGTGTTGCATTGGTTTATTATTCGTTTTGGTGAGCATATGGTGAATATCCCAGTGGCATTCGAGGTTGTGAAGAGACAAGTATTATGAGAATACTTGAGTTTAAGTTTAGCAAGAGTGGTAGCAGTTTCGTGTGCAATGATGTGCCAAAATGAATCTTGATTGACAATCAATATGTGAAGTGGACTTTGTATTGAAGCTTTTGTGTCAGAGTTAGATAGGTGCAAATTTTGCCGAAGATGTATGGAGTACTCTAGGGATGCAAATTTGGTTGCGGGTGATCAGTCTGAGAATATTGTTGGTAAGTGTGAATTGTTAATCATGCACAATACAAAACACTTATATGTATATATTTAAATATGTCATTACATGCTTGCCACAACTCCCTTTTGTGTTACCATGGTGGAGGTGTCTTTCTTTCGTGTTCCCTTGTAGTCCATGCACATCTTCCACCTTGCTACTCTTCCTGAAGGCATGAATATATTATTAGGAAAAATTATATCAACATCTAACCATTTAATTACCTCATTCTCGTCGGGCTCCATCATAGTCATATGTAGCATTCGTTGTCGTGGCAATTGCTGCTCTAGCCAATTGCCCTGGCAATCAGTTGCCAAAATTTGCTGTAAGTCAAGGGAATAACCAATTTTCTGAAAAGCTTTATGAATCCAAACACCTTTTTCTTTTGGCCTCTCAAACATCTCCATCAGTAGAGATTTCAATGGCTTCAAATCTACAAACTTTGGTTCCTCAAGACATACCTGCAATGGACGAGGTGAGTTTTTAAGGTATTCAAAAGGTTCAACCAATACCTTCTCATATTCCATTGGCAAAGTATTATCATCTCATTGATCTTGCATGTGGTCGTGCAATTACCGTGGCAACTATAGATGAGAGCAATCTACAGATTTCTGCTTCAACATCAACGTTGTAACCTTCTAGGCATTAGGCTCCTCAGAATTTGTTGTACTATTGTTGTTCTCATCTTCACTGAGTGTTGTCGCGGCATTGCTCTGTTCAGGCTCCTCAATCATTGCCGAGGCAATTTGTTGCTCAGGCTCATCATGTGTTGGGCGGTCTCTTTCATTGGCAGGCTCCTAACTTGGAGGTTTTAGTTATTCCTCACACATCGGAGAGCTTTCCTTGCATTGTTCCTTGTCCTCTTGCCTTGGGACTTTAGTATCCCTAGGAATGAATTGTTGGTGCATGTTATCCATGACATATGTGGTCCCCTCAATTGATCTTCTGAATCCCCCAAGGTTGCATCCCACTGAGCTATCCTCGTATCCATGGACTTTGATAGCTCTCGAATCTCTTTAATTGATCCGTCAAGTCTAGCCAAGGAAGCTAGCAACATTTCCTCCAAGGAATTTGAATGCTCTTGAAAAGGACTACATTGCCATGGCATATCTGTTGCTGCGGCAAAATTGTTATGGTAAAAATAATTTTGAGCTTTTTGACCATACCATGAAGAATTTTGCTACTGGTTCCCTCAATGGTCCTCCATGTAGTCATATACACCGAAAATGTGAGGGTAATTTTCAAACACATGATGTTCTCCACACATAGCACAAGATTGTTCCACGGTATCGGCACTTTGGGCTTTTCTCGTTGGTATAGGTAATCATCAAAGGGTGGGAGAAACTCTTGATTGGATTGATTCATATATTCCAAAATCAACTCTCAAATAGATCAGCTTTTATTTCCCGACATGTTGATGTCCCTTAACTTGTAGCGCACCTAATTTTTTTTGATAAAACAAATAAAAAGAAAAGTTAGTAAAATAAAAAAATGCAATAACAAAAACAACTAACACCAATTGCCAATCCCCGACAACGGTGCCAAAAACTTGTTGCGCGTAATTAGTGCTACGAAATTGTGCAAGATACACTTTACAAGTAATAAAGTGATACGAGTATCAAGTATCATCTTCATAGGGATTGGTTTAGGCCACTTTGCTTAAGTTACTGCGTTCGAAAAGAAAAACACAAGTAGGTGATTGTAGGAACTATAACTAATGAGTAAACTAAGAGAAATAAACTAAAAGAATAGATGGAATAGGCCAGGTTATCGTGAGTTGTGGAGTGATGATCGAATGGTTCGTCGTGGTGATTGAGTAGCAGCCGAATTGCCAGGGCAATTCTGTTACGATTGCCTAGTCGATTGCCAGGCAAATTTGGTTGCAATTGCTTGGTTGATTGCCAGGGAAATTCTACCGTGTTGCCTGGTTGGTTGCCAGGGCAATTCCCCCTCGTTGTCTGATCAGATTGCCTGGGCAATGCTCCCGTGATTGACTGGGAAATTAAGGATGGGTCGATTGCCTAGGCAATTGAGCATTAACTTCCAAAGTTTGGCGAAGCGTTCTTCAATGGTTTCTTCTTATCCCTAAGTTGAAACTCTAGCTATTTGTGCATTCCTTGATAATACATCCCTGCGTGAATCAAAGGTG
Source organism: Hibiscus mutabilis (assembly GCA_019671005.1). Taxonomy (NCBI): domain Eukaryota; kingdom Viridiplantae; phylum Streptophyta; class Magnoliopsida; order Malvales; family Malvaceae; genus Hibiscus; species Hibiscus mutabilis. Next base: position 25,678,228 of record CM033735.1, on the reverse strand, counting down.
AACAACAAACAATCTTGCGCTCCTCTTAGTCGTTGAAATCCTAAACTTATTCCTAAGCCAGATTAGTCTTCGTCATCAATTGATTGAATAAAGACCATGCTCATTCATTTCTTGAATCTAACTATCTAGATATTAGATAAATAGATGAAGTTACGAGATCCTCTCCCAATTCACTTGCAAACAAGATTGAGAACCAAGAATGAACAAACTTTGAAAATTGAATTGCAACTCAAAAACCTAAAAAAATCCAAAAGATTTCACAGCCACAAAAACACAATAACCCAAACCAATCAAGTTAGTTCATGGTTGGGTTCAAAAGATATACAAAGAATAATCCCCAAACCATGAATCTAATGGAAGCAAAGAAGAAGAAGAAGAAATCGATCAACCCCCTTGAATTCTCTCCCAATCGAACTCTCTCCAAGCTTATCCCTTCTTGTCGAAATCTCTCCCCTCTTTCCCCCTTTGGAGTTGACGGCATGGTCTTGAATTTATAGGGCTAGGTCAAAGTCTTTTTTGAGGAGGAAGTTAAGTTGGAATTAAATTATCTTTAAAGAATATAATTCTTTATTATATTTAAATTCCTTCTATAACTTCTCCTATCTTCTTGGGATTTAATTTCTCTTTGACTTCTTCATGGAAATCAAACTCCTTTGGGTTTTAGCTTTGCTCCACGTCATATTGGGCTTATCTAGTCATCGATTTTGACTACCATATCATCTTATTCCTTGTCAAAAATTGCCCTGGCAACTAGCTCGGCATCTCCTTTATGCATTGCCCTGGAAACTAGCTCGACATCTCCTTCATGCATTGCCCTGACAACTGGTTCTAGCCTTTCTTTGGCAAGTGATTCTGCACACACACACAAAAACACACCAATGCAGCATCTTTTTCCACAAAATTGAGCAAAATATGAAATCAAGCTTGTCCACCAAGGAAACGATGCAAACATGCATGAATGACTAATAATGCAACTAATATGCGCCTAAGTATAACAATAATATGAGTAAAAAGGGTAATAAAAATAGTACTTTTGAACACTTATCATTGGGCATATACGCATATGTTCACGCGTACGGATGATTTCTCGAGGATCGACGAAGATGAGATGTATGTAGGGATTGCAAAAAGATCCTTTAGGATCCCAGAGAGTAAAGGAGGTGTTTAAGGTGGTTTTGTGGAGGTTAGTGTTTGGAGTACGAGGTCTTTTTCTGGTATTAGTTATTGCTAATAAAGTGCGTTTACAAAATTTTCTTAAGGTGTAACGTTGTTTGCGGAGTTGCGACATTAGAGATGCCTAGACAGTGCAAGGTCATATGTTTACGGTTGATTTGATGGAGTGGCCTTTCTATGGGTTTGATGTTATCTTGGGAATAGGTTGGTTTTCTGAGTATAGGGTTATGGTAGATTGTGAAAGCAAGCGTGTTTCGTTGAAGCTTGCCGATGATTATGAAGTTGTGGTGGTGGGTGAGAATGCGAAGTTCTTATCTAATGTTGTTTCAGCGATGGAGGTGCAAAGGTTGATGAAAGAAGGATGTTAGGCATACTTGGCATATGTCATGAATCCAAATATGAAGGAGGCATGTTCTCAGGATATCCGAACAGTTTGTGATTATCCAGGAGTGTTTCCGGAAGAGTTTCAGGGTTTGCCATCGAATAGGGAGGTAAAGTTTTGTATTGAGACGTATACGGATACGGCTCCGGTGTCCATTGCTCTATATTGTATGGCACCCAAGGTGTTAAAGATGCAACTTCAGGAGTTGCTAGACCATGTGTTCATTCGACCTAGTGTGTCGTCTTGGGGAGCTCCGGTGTTGTTTGTGAAGAAAAAAGATGGCACCGTGAGAATGTGCATCAAGTATCCTTTGCCGCGAATTGACAAACTTTTTGATTAATTTCGTGGTGTGACAGTGTTTTCTAAGATCGATTTGAGATAGGGATACTACCAGTTGAAGGTGAAGGACAAGGATGTGCCGAAGACAGCTTCTTACACTCGATATGGGCATTATGAGTTCTTGGTAATTCCTTTCGGGTTGATGAATGCTCTAGCTACTTTCATGGACGTGATGAATTAGGTATTCCATGAGTTTTTGGATCAGTTTGTGGTTGTGTTTATTGATGATATCCTTGTGTATTCACGTAGTGAGGATGATCATGATAGACATTTGTGAATTGTGTTACAGACCTTGTTGGATAAATATTTGTATGCCAAGTTGAGTAAATGTGAGTTTTGGATCAAAGAAGTGGTGTTTCTTGGTCATGTTGTATCAACAGAAGAGATTCTTGTAGATCTGCAAAAAATTGAGGTGGTTGTGAGTTGGAAACAACCTAAATTGGTGTTGGAGGTACGTAGATGTCACTTTGTTAATGGTTTTTCTAAGGTTGCTACTCTGTTAACAAAATTGTTGCAAAAGGATGTTAAGTTTGAGTGGACAAAGGCTAGGCAACAAGCTTTTGAGAGGTTGAAGAAGTCTTTGACACAGGCTCCAATCTTGATTCAACCCGAGTCGAGAAAGGAGTTTGTGATTTATAGCGATGCATCTTATGTGGGATTAGAGTGTGTGTTGATGCAAGAGGGTAGATTGGTTGCTTATGCGTCAAGACAGTTGAAGGTGCATGAGCGAAATTATCCCATACACAACATTGAGTTGGCTACGGTAGTGTTCACGTTGAAGATTTGGCGACACTATCTTTATGGGGAGAAATGTGTGGTGTATACCAACCATAAAATCCTTAAATATTTGATGTCGCAAAAAGAGTTGAACCTTAGGCAACAAAGGTGGCTACAGTTGCTTAAGGATTATGATCTTTCGATCGAGTATCATCCGGGAAAGGCCAATATGGTGGTCGATGCGTTGAGTAGAAAGGTGGTTGTAGAGTTAAGAGCCATGTTTGCGCGGTTAAGTGTATCGCGATATGGTGGGTTGGTGGCTGAGTTGCAAGTAAAACCTTCCTTTATTCAGTTGATAAAGGAGAAGCAGTTGTTGGATGATTCCTTGGTACCGCATGTTACGAACATTGCAGAGGGTAATCTGACAGATTTTTGTTTTAATGATGATGGTGTTTTGTGCTTCAAAGATCGAATAGTTGTGCCGGGAGATGTTGAGTTGAGGCGCACTATCTTGTCAGACGTGTATAGTAGTCCTTTTTCCATGCATCCCGGTAGTACTAAGATGTATCACGGGTTGAAGGATGAGTATTATTGGGTTGGGCTGAAAAAGGATGTGGTGCAGTTTGTAAATAGGTGTATGATTTGCCAAAGAGTGAAGGCTGAACACCAGTTTCCATCCAGGTTGTTACTATCGTTGAGAATACCATAATGGAAATGAGAAAGACTCACCATGGATTTTGTGTCCGGTTTGTCTTTGACCCAGTCAAAGAAGAACTCTATTTGGGTGATTGTGGATCGATTGACGAAGTGTACACATTTTGTGCCCGTGTATACGATATATACCTTGGATAGGTTGGCAGAGTTGTATATCGCTGAGGTTGTGTGGTTGCATGGTGTGTCTAAGTCCATAATTTCGAATAGGGATCCGAGGTTTACCACGAGGTTTTAGGAATGTTTGCATCGTGCCTATGGTACACGGTTATGTTTTAGTACATCTTATCATCCTCAAATGAATGGACAGTCTGAGCGAGTTATCCAGGTGTTGGAGGATATGCTTCGTTGTTGTGTTATTGAGTTCCAAGGTTCATAGGAGAAGTGTTTGCCGTTGGTGGAATTTGCCTATAATAACTGTTATCAGACGAGTATACAAATGGCACCTTGTGAGGCCTTGTATAGGAGGAAGTGTAGAACGCCTTTTGTGTTGGGCGGAAGCGAGGAAATAGTTGGTTTCTTTACCAGATATGCTTAAGGGAACAACGGAGAAAGCAAAGATCATTTGTGATCGTTTGAAGGAAGCTTCAGATTGGAAAAAGTCTTACGCGAATTTGAAGCGTAAAAAGATAGAGTTTGAGGTTGGGGATAAAGTGTTCTTAAAGGTTTTGCCTTGGAAGAAGGTGATAAGATTTGGCCGAAAGAACAAGTTGAGCCCGAGGTTCATTGGACTATATGAGATATTGGAGTGAATTAGGCCGGTAGTTTATAAGGTGAAGTTGCCATCTAAGTTGGAGAAGATACATAACATTTTTCATGTATCAATGCTTCGGAGATATAGATCAAATATGTCGCATGTTATACCTACAGAAGAGGTTGAGTTGAATCTGGATCTGACATATGATGAACAGCCAGTCAGAATCTTAGACGTGGAAAGACCATTGAGTTGGTCAAAGTGTTGTGGATGTGCCGTGGTGTCGAGGAAGCTAATGGGAAAGAAAAGCTGACATGGAGAAACAATTTCCTCATATTTTCTCGCAAGGTAAATTTTGAGGACGAAATTTCTTAAGTGGGGGAGAGTTGTAACGCCCCGAAGTTGGACCTAGATGTTAGCTGAATTGGCTTGAGGGTTCAATAGCAATAAATCCATAATTCAATTTTAACCCTTGGATCGATTTCGGATAGTGGATACACGAATTCCTACGCCTCGCCAAGGCAATAAATGGTCTAGTCCCTCCACCTCGCCAATATGACCAATAACACATACATCCCTCCGCCTCGCCATAATAAAGGTCGTAGCCCAAGGACCATAGTCTACCCGTACACTGAGCTCATGAATTCTATGGCATGCCAATTGTATCCAAAGTCCTTTCGAATCCAAGGTCCGGTGACAATATCAATAATCCATGTTTGTAACAATAACAGTATTCAATGTTCTTAACAATAAGAAATGTTCCAGTGCCAATGTTCAATGGCAATATCAATGATAGTGAAAATTTTCAATAATCTCAATGACAATGACCGATGCTTCATATTCAATATTTCAATGACAACAACTATATCGATATCAATGTTCAATGACAATGACAATGACGATAACAATAACAACAACTATGCTCTATGTCCAATGCTCCACACTTCCATATTTCAATGGCTATAACAATGGCAGAATTGATAACGATGCTCGGTAGAAATGACTATAGCTATAACGCCCCAAAGTTTGGCCTAGATGTTAGCCGGATTGGCTTGAGGGTTCAGTTGAACTGATTTTAGCGGTTTAGACCAGTTTCGGGATTTAATTTGGTAAAAGTGGTTTTTCATCAAAATAAAATATGGAAAAATATTTTATAATCCTTATTAAATATATATGTGATTATAGTGAAATCAATTTTGGGAAAGGTGATTTGGGAGTTTGACATTTTTGGACTAGTGACCAAAATGTAAAATGTGCAAAACTGTTTTTAGTGAGTGAATCGTAAAAGATCAAAACTTTGAATCTTTAAAGAGCTTTGACCAAGAGTCTAATTAAGTCTTTTCCTTTCTAATTGGCTGACTTCCAAATGGTTTTAAATAAATAAAACATGTGGAGAGAATTAATTACTCACTTTATTTTCCAAAACATATTTTACGTAACTACCTTTTCTCTCTTCCATTTTCTCTCAAATTCTCTCCAGCCAAACATTCATTTTCTTTCAAAGATTTGAGGTAAGCATCAGATTAGATTTATATTTGTGACCTTAAATGGTTTCTTAATGTTTTCTTAACAAAACTTTGTTATTTTATCTTTGTTTTCTCATGTAAGTCTTCTCAATTGAAAGGGAGAGTCATCATTAGAGGTAAGGTTTCATTCTTCTCCTCTAATGAAAGGTTCTTTACTGAAATTCCCAAGTTCTTGATCTTTTATGATTGATTTCTAATGGGTTTTGGTAATATGATTATGGAAAATTGGTTTAAATGATGTTAATTGATGGATTTTGTAAAGATTTGCTATGATATGTTAATGTTGGGTTTTATGATTGAGATTTGTGATATTTTTGATGGGTAATAATGTTGAATAAGTGATTTTATCAATGGAGTCCCGAAACTAGGTAGTTTGCTAAGTTTTGATGTTGATATCTTTGATGTTATGGCTAGTTTATGTGGTTAATTGATGGCTATTGATAATAGGGTGTTGAGGATGTGTTTTTGTGTGTTGCTGGATGTTTTGATACAAAGAAGTGCATTGATCCTCTGTTTTACTTTGGTAAGAAGCAGGGAATGTTGATTCATTAGCTTCGGAGGGTTTTGTGGACGTTTTGGAAGCTTGAAATCGCTTCGGTAAGGCAAGCGAGGTGTAGTTGGAGAGTGTCATTGTTTTAAAGATTTTCAAAGGTTTAAAAGTAAGGTTTGAGGACTAGATTAAGCTTGAAACACTAATCTAAGCTCGAAAGTAAGTATGAGATGTTTCGCTCTCGTTTATCGGTTATTCCCATTGTCTTGGTTAATCATGCTCATGTTTTGGGAATGGTTTTGTTACCTACTGTTATACATGTTTTTATGTATTGAGAAATGATTCATGTTATTCCATGAGGTTGATTTATGGTTTTTGAGAGGTTACATCTTGATGAGATAATGTTATGCATTGATCTACGATTTAAAATGGATATGCTATGGTTTATGTTGATGCATTGGAAAACAGTAGGTTAACATGGTTTTAAAGTATATATTGGTAAGTGATGATATTTATTATAATCGGATATAATTGGTCGACCAATAGGATGAGAGTGCACTATAAAAATGTAGCAAAATTTGCATGTGTGTGTAGCCTTCAACTCCGCAATAGCTGATCAACTATTGTGTTGAGGGTAGCGAAGTATATTGTGGTGAGAGCAGCAAGCACCATGGGATCCTTAAATGGTGAGAGCAACAAGCACCATGAGATACGCCTTATGGAGAGAGTGGCAAACTCTATAAGTATTGATGGAGAGAGCTGCAAGTTCCACCAATGAGTATCTGCATATACAATGTGTTTATTTAAGAAGAGTGCTGCAAGCTCCTTGTGTATTGGGATGGCGAAGCAACCATTCGGGTCACCTGAATGCTAATATATGAGTTTACATGTATCATGGTTTTGAAATGAAGTTGTATATGAGATTTTTACATGAGATTATATCTTAAGATGTGTGGAAAGCTTAAGCATGTGAAGCTTGCATTGAGATTTGCTTTGGTTTAAAGCATGAGCCTTCATGATACATGTGTTATGAGATAAATGATTTTGCTTTAATGGGTTTTAAAGTATGAGCCTTGTTATGAGCATGGTGAGAAACGATTTGCTGAGAAATAGTTTTTGGAAATGCATTGTTAGTGGTTTTGTTTTTGAGCAGCCCTCACTAAGCTTATTGCTTACGCTCTCTTTCCTAACAATGCAGATAAGTAGAGAGATTAGGCAGCAAGGTAGCAAGCGAAGGTGTCCAAGCGTTGCTCATACCTCAAGTATGGTTTTACATTTCAATAGTAATAAGTTTGGCAATGGGAGAATACATTTTGGTTTTGGGAGCGTATGTTGTGAACTCCCTGGTTTGGCACAATTGTGTAGTGCCTATATGAGTTGTAAATGGCCTTTATATGGTATTTTTTGGTTGGTTGGAGCTATGGAGGTCTTTGTGGTTGCTTTGCTAGGATGCATGCCTCTAGATTTCATTTGGATTATGACGGCTTATATGGTTGATGTTTTTGTTGAAAGAAATGATATGGATCGATACTTGAATATGTTTGTTATATGTTAGGAGCATGTCTAGGGGTTTAAATGTAGTTTACGGATTGTTTATCGAGCAAAAAATGACACTACAGGCCCAGGCGTATCAATGCTCGGGTCACTCGATACCATATAGCTGAAATAGGCATGGTGTATCGATACCGTGAGCACCGTATTGATATGGTGTAAGAAGTAATTGGCCAAGTGTGCCGATACTCGAGACCGTATCGATACGGTTTTACACTAATGGAATTTTGGGTTTGAGAATACAAAGGACCGTATCAATACCGTGGTTAAGCGTATTGATCCCCTGTTAGTTAAAGTTGGTTAAAAGCATCTTTTGAAGTTTTTGTTCTTCACGTTTTAGTCCCTAAATGTTTGTAAATGCAATTGGCGATGTTTGGTTGATTGAACCAAGTTGAAAATTTGCATGTGAGCATGAAACTTGACTAATTGAATATAGGTAATATCAATTTGGTAAAAACCCTATTTTGTATTGTTTTACAATTTAGTCCCTAGTTCGCATAACGGGACATTCGGATGTTGTTTTGGCGCCCGATCGATAGAAGATTTTGACCGTGGCTTTCTCTCACACTTACGTTAACTAAGTTGTATCTAGAAAAGTTATAAAGAAAAAAAGGAAACAAAAAAGGGTTGTTTATTGAAGTAAAATTTCAGGTTTACTCTAATATTCCCCGTATGACTCGCTCGATTCGGTCTTGCGATTAGACCAGGTCAAGGGGGTTACAATAGCAAAATCAATGATCGATATTCAATGCAATAACTTACCTTAACTTACCAATGGAATCCACTAAGTTGTTAAATGCAATATTCCTTGACAATAATGTTAGCCATGCTATAATCAATGATAATGAAATCGGGAAAGGAACCTAGCCTAATCTCGAGACTTTAACTACACTCACCTAGATAATCCGACATACTTGTGGCTCTTATATGACAATCCCCTTGTTCCTAGCCTTCGACGGTGATGGTGGATGTTCTTTCTGCACTTCTTGAGCTAGGTAAACAATAGGGAAATTTTCTAAATTCACCACACGATATCAAAATCAATATCGAAGCTTAAAATAGCTATTAGCTATCAAATTCGATGGATGACTAAAACCCTAGCTCAAGATTAAGCTTGTTTTATCCATGGATTCAATGATTATTTGGGGATTATAGCTTACCCAATTGATAGCAATAATTTGATATCGATAAACCAAAGAAAACTCAAGCTCCTTTAACCTCAACAATGTAGCTGCTTGCTTGGAGGAAGATGATGAGGACAAGGAGGTGATAGCTCTGCTTAAGCAATTGGGTAAAGCTTCTAACTTTGGCTATTCTCGTGTTTAATAGAATAGCTTTCCTTCATGTAAGGGAATTCAATCCTTATCACCCACGTTTGTGGTGATTATAATTGAGGAGGGGCTAATCACAAGGTTAGTCCCTCAACTTTCAATTCTCTATACTTGTACCCCCAAACTTTCAATTTCTATAAGTTAGTCACTAAATAGATTTTCAATACATTTAATAAGGTCTTTAAACAATAATTTGACTCAATTGTAGTCCATTATCGATGCAATTGACCTTGCGGTCAAAGTCAATATGATAATTGGACATTTTCGATATAGGGTTTTCGATCACCGAAACCTAATTTCGACTAGGCTGGTTTTTGGGATGTTACAGATGCAAAGCAATAGATTCGAGGGGCAGTATTGGTTTGGCATGGGAAGTCCAAGATCAAGACATTTGCTTAAGTATGAAACACAGTTTAAAATTCAGTTATAAGGAAATGTGTTTTCCGTGTTTTGGGGGTTTTGTAATATAGATTTTTGGCTTGTTTGCGATGGTTTATTCACTGTGATTTGTTGATCTTTGAGTTTGGCTTGAGACACGGTTTGTTGATGCCTTGCAAGCATGATTTTATGCCTTGTGTTTTCCTTTAGTTGTATAATTGCCTCTTATGTTTTTGATCATGTTTTTGCGATGCCATCTTATTCTAAATGATGATAGAAAAGTGTTGATGCCATGCCTATTATGAGATATGCCTTGAGTCTCTTTTTGAATGTTGAGTTGGTCGAAATATAGGAAGCATGCCTCTAGAAATGTGATTGAAGTTCCTCTTAATGTATTGATCATGTTGTCTTGTGTTTATAGCATGCTTTGACCCTTAGATTAGTTGTATGTATGTTCATGTTGAGTTAAAGCATGTTTGAAACCTTTTTAGAGAGAAAAATCAGCAAATTTGGAAATTTTAGGTTCAGACGTATCAATAAAGGTAGAGGTGTATCGATACTAGTAAGTGTATTTTTGGCTTGCGTATCAGGATGGGTAGAGGTGTACACTTTGAGATTGTATCTGTACGCCGAGTAGTTATATTAGTTGTTATTGATATTAAAGGTTTTAGATTCTTCTATTTTGGTCTCTGATTGTTATGCATGCATTTAAAGGAGTTCAGATGGTCGTTTTAAGCATAAATTTAACATGTGAGCTTGAAACCTGACTAATTAAGGATTCGTAACTTCAAATTGGATTAAGTCCTTGTAATTCTCTGGAATTGCAATTTGCTAAATTGCAATTGTGTGCAAATGGATGTCGATTCGACGCCTGATTGAGTTCAGTTTTCATCCACTGCTAATATGCACACCATAGATTATAATGTTGCATCTAGATAAGATAAAAGAAATGAAAAAAGCTCATAATTCAAGTTAAATCTTTACAGGTTTGTTTCGGCAAACCTAATGTAGCTCGATCGGTTCAGTCTGGCGTCTAGGCCAGGTCGAGGGGGTTACAACTTTTAATGCATGGTTTAATGCATTGGAAAAGGTTTTGATATTGTATATAGTGAGGTACATGGTTAATAATTAATTATATTGGCAAGTAATGTGGTTTAAAATATTATCGGATATAGTTGGTTGGCCATAGGGTTGATAGTGTACTATAAAAAGTCACCTCGGGTGTTGAGGGGTTTATGTGTACCAAATACACCACCACGAGTACCTTAACAGGGTTATATGTTACCGAAAACTCTCGTTAGTGGATTATACATCTAACCGATGATTGGGTTGTGATGGTACCCGATTGTGATTGTACCGATTGTGATTGTACCTTAATTCCGATTGAGATTGTATGAAAGGTTGAGAGGACACTTGTTGAATCCGTGTATCCGATGTAATATTTTGTAAAGTGGATTCTGGTTCATGATCACTTGAAAGCCAATATAATTGATAATGTATCATGTTGATGGATTATATTGTATAATGTTGGTTTATACATGTGTACTCTTTAAGCCTTGCATATGGGTTGTTATGCATGAGAACGATTAAATTGAGGGTTAACCAATGAGATTTTGCTTCTGATCCATGATACATGTTGCATATGGTTTAATATGCATGTTTTGAAAATGTTAAGTGCTTGGTTGAAACACATGATGATGTTTTGAAAGATGTTTCAAAGGATGAACTCGTTGTAAGTTCGAAATCGGTTTTTAAAATGCATTGATGGTGTATTGTTTTGAGCACTCCTCACTAATCCTAGTGTGCTTATGCTCTCTTTTTCCATCAATGCAGAGAATTACAGGTTGGAGGCAGGGAGCAATGAGGGGAAATTGAAGAACTTTAACTATTCGAAAGTATGGTTTTTGAACTAGACTATTAGTAATAAAGGTAATGAGGTTCATTGTTGTTTGAGAGTGTTATTTGCTAAAATCTCGATTTGTGCAAGTTTATATTGTTGTTTCAGAGTTGTATGAGGTTTTATATGCTTGGTTTGATGCAGATTTAAGTTTCGTGCGTTGGTTCGTTTGGTTCTCAGGAAACATGCCTCTAGACTTTTGATTGAAGCATGTTGCTATGATTTGATCATGTTTCTTTGGTATTATGGCATGGTTTGATCTTTAGTTTAGTGGTGTATATGTTTGAGGCATGTTTAAGCATGTTTGAATCCGTGATTATATGATAAACCAGCAAATTTAGACATTCCAAGCATGACGTATCAGTACACGTGGCCATGTACTAATATGGGTAAGTATAGTCAGAGGTTGGGTTTCGATGCGCGGGTACCTGTATCGGTACGACATGTGTATTTGGGCAAGGTGTACCGATACGTGAGAAGGCATATCGGTACCATTTTGAGCTATTGGAATATGGGATTTAGAGAATGTAAAAGCGTACCGATACACTTGCTCGTGTACTGATACGGGTTGCAGTTATTTCAATTAAGGTGTTATTTAAGAGTTTCCAATTGTTTCTTTTTGGTCTTTGATGTTCTTGAATGCAATTTTATGAGTTTGGATTATCGTTTTGAGATAAAATTTGATAAACAAGCATGTAACCTAATTAATTAAGGTTTGGTAGCCTTAAACCTAAGTACCTAAAAATTTCCAAATTTTCAATTTGGTACCTAAATTGCAAATGCATGCAAAAGGATGTCAATTTGATGCCCGATTCAGTTAAGATTTCACCCTCTTCCATCAAGCACACCTTAGGACTTAATGTCGCATTTAGACAAGATAAAAAGAAAAAAAGGACCTAAGTTTAGTTAATCGATTCGGGTTTGTTTCGGCAAACCCAATGTAACTCACTCGATTTTGTATGGCGTATAGGTCGGGCGAAGGGGGTTATAGATACTCACCCTTGAGATTGGTACAACCTTCAGGGTACTGATACCCATTCAAGTGTACCGATACCAAGCTTCACATACACATAGGCTCAACTAACAACCCCGTATTGATACACGAGGCCGTGTACCGTTACCCTTATTGCTATTAATACGCTCCAAGGCGTACTGATACCGATTTTGGCTACTGGAATTCTTGTGGAATAAAAGGTATCGATCCCTCCTCAGGCTTATCGATACGCCCTTCAGAAATTGGCTGTGTACATCAAGATTAACACCGGGTATCAATACGCATTCAACATATGTCGATACTCAAACCTAGAATTCATATTCTAAAGTTCGTATATCATCTCCCATGTCCCCAAAACCCAAAGCTAAGGTAACAAACTGAACCTACAAGTTATGGGGAGTGTTTTAAGTGGTTTCCTGTCAAATTTTAGCCATTTTAACATCAACCTTAAGATTTACCATTTTAGAGGCTTCAAGTAACCAAACATCAACCCAACCACAAAGCAATCAAATTCATGATTTCCATGAACACATGAGGAGTTAGTAGTGTACTAACTTTGATTAACCACTAAAGACGAGGCTCCCACCAAGTTCCTCAAGCCATCTTCTTCCCAATGTCTTTTGAAGATCCCCCAACCTCTTTCACTACACAAAGAGTTGTTCATTCGGGTACAACTTGTAAGGGAGTGAGAAGATAGCTTAAGCTTAAAAACTAAGCTGGAAAAATAGATTTAAACTCCTTTTAGTCCACTTCTCACTAAACCTATGTTTTTCATCTGCCATCACATTTGTTGAAACTTACCTCGAAATATAGATCCTTGCAAGTTGATAACACTTCCCTCGAGGAATAAATCCAGAAACACACTTTAAAAAATAAAGATCTAACCTTTCCTTGTGGCTGGGGAGTTAGGAGATACCCTTTGAAGAGAAGACAAAGGGAAAAGGAGTGATCTCATTTCTCTTGCTTTTCTGCAGAGGAATTAAAGATACACTCCCTTCCTCATGAAACAATTCTGAAATTACCTCAAAAGCCCAATTTCTTGAATCAAACACAAAGCCCATGCTTTGGGTTAAAACGACCCTTGGATTCCAAAATCTGGGTCATTACATTGTTGGTGCATTTATGCCATTATAGAACGTCATGACTTGTAGCCAATCTATAAATCCAAGGATCGAGCACTTCTGAAGCATATCTTTATATATTGTTGGAATGAGATGATGTCACTTTGTTTTTGGTTGTGCATGTTCGATGGATCATAATGATGTAGAAACTTGTTGCACATGTTGTCCCAGGATGTAATGGATCATGCGAAACAAGTTTCCAACCATGCTCTGGCTCGATCTCACAGCGACAAAGGGAATAGCTTGAGTCGCAAGGCATCGGGAGGTATGTCTGGTTGCCTAAGATAGTCATAAAATTCTAAGAAAGCTTGGATATGCTCATAAGCATCTTCTCTTGCAGATCCTCCAAATTGTCCAATGTTATTGAGCATGTTTAACATAACAGGGTTTAGCTCAAAGTGGGTCGTCCCTAGATTAGGTACCACAATTAGTGGATTAAGGTTGTTGATAACGGGCTCAATGATATCTCTATAAATCTTCAAGGCCTGGCAGGTGGTGGATCCTCCTGTTGGACTTGGCCATTATTTCCTGCTCTAATACCTTGTTGTCCATCGACTAAAAGTACTTCTTGTGGATTACGCACGTTCTCAAGGTTGTTCCTAGGTGGAATCTCTTCATTGTTCACTGTCTTCTTATTCTCCCGTAGAAGTCTCTGAAAAGGTTCTTTCTACTCTGGATTATATGGAAGAATAGGTTCTCTGGTCGACCTTATGGTCATGCACTAGAATAAACAAGGCACTCAAGGAAAAAATTGATAACTCGTCCTTAATAGACGAGTTACTTAACTAACAAGCGACCAAGCACTCATTACTTATCATACAAGCAAACTCATATTTTTATTTCGAGACATCCTAAAGCATTCGATTAGGCTCCTAAATTATTTCCTTTCATGCTTACATTATAAGTTACTACTTTCATGATTCACTTAACTTCATCTTATATAATAACCATTTGAACAACCCTAGTATACAACATGATTCCATTTCAATTCAATGTTCCTTAGTTTGTATTCATTTAAACATCTCATTCCTGTACTTACCAAGCATGATTATCTAAACATTCAATAGCATGTAACTAGTTCCATTCAAGTCATACTCTATACCTAACCATTCGGCAATCATATATACATACACTAGACTATTCGACCTTTACCAATCAAACACACAACCATACTTACATCAAGGTATGTTTATATATAATGGACCTTATAAGTCCAAGTCATTCGAATGGAGAACAAGCAAGCATGGTTCATCTCACACAACTTTCATTTCAAGCAAGACATATACATTAAACAAGGCATTCGATTGTTTCAAAGCAAACAAGATCAACACTTGATCATTTCAATGTATATTCAATATCTGCACAACAAATATCATTCATTACAAGTACTTTAAGTTCATTACATACTTGTCATTAGGTTTATAACATAGTAGGCCCATTCAAGAACAAGAACATATATAGATATACAAATTCAAGTGTTCCAAAATGCATGATCAAGCTAAAGTCTATACAATCTAGTGCCACCAATCTAGGAGATATACAAAACAAGTTGAAACCATACTTTAGCTATGCTTGTGACTTGCTTCAAGCTTAAGTAATCAGGCTTCAAGATCAAGCAACACTCGTATCCTTTATCTTGTAGTTGGGAAGAATGAAAACGAGAATGATAAGTACAAGAATGTACTTAGTGAGGTAGTAACTAGTTCTAACCATTTATTATATCAAGTTTTGTGTCATTTAAACAAGAATGAACCTAGCTAGGTGTTTCAAGCATTAGATTGATCCTAGCTAAGGATATCAAACATTCGGCTATCAAGGAACAAGAACATGGAATCATACTTTATGTATTCATATCAAAAATCAAGCACATCATGCTTACAAAACAAGTAATCAAGAAAGTCATGCTTACATGACAAGTAACATACAATTCATGGCTTTCATGTCAAGTAACATACTATTCATAGCTTACAAGACATGCCACATGTGTTTTAGGATTGTTATTACATGTGTTATCAATTAAACAACCCCCATGGTACTTAGTTTGTATAGGTAATCGAGTCTCCAACCAACTGTTGCCACAAGATGCACCGTAGTACTGGTCAACCCTCTTACTATCGCCAAAGACCACATATGTACCCTTCGTCTATCGCCAAATAGTGGCCTTAGCCCTGGACCGTAGTCCACACTGATACAATGAGCTCTAGACTTTAAGGCATGCCCTTCTACCTAGTCCAACAAGCTACCAATGTTGTTCGATTTACCATTTATGCAAGTTTATCAAGTTCATGATTCAGGTCAAGCAAGTTCATTTCATATTAGGCCCTTAGGCCAACTGAGCCATAGCTCACATATCATGTAATTCTCATGTTTCATTTCATCAAGATGAGATAATATCTCAAGCAAATTCTTTAGCATTTGATCACATGCATCATGACACATACAAGCACCAATGTACAACTTAAGCATGCTTAGCATTCGAATAAAACATGTATTCAAGATGTGACCAAATTTCATGCATTACTAGTCATTCTTCCCTTATTAGGTCAAGACCTTAATAAGGTTCATTTAACATTACAAGAATGTAAACAAGTATGAATTGGTTAGGACCTAGTCCTAACCCTAGAGATAACTACACTCACAATACTCCAAGCTTAGCTAGTCTTGGATCCACATTCCTTTGTTCTTAGCTTTAGGATGATCCACTCTATCCTCTTCCACCAAGTTTACTCTTGGTTCTATCACATTACACAACAATTACATGTCAAAACAAGATCATTCAATCAAATCAATGTTACAAGCACATAACATGTACAAATCTGGCAACTTGTTCACATACATTCTTTACTACACTTATCTATACTCTAATCCATGTAAAACAGGGCATAATTAATGTCCTAAAACTGTTTACAAAATAGTTTGCAAATTGCCACAAAATAGTGTGCAATTACCTATATTGCTGCTGCCAGGCAGCTTGCACTCTAGTCACTTAATCATGCATAACGTTCATTCTGTACGTTGGAATTTCAATTGGTTTACACCGTTAGAAAGCTAACGTAATTGTATTTATAACCATATAAGGCTTTCATTTTATTTCTTTTCCAATTAATATAGTTTTTAACTTAAAGACAGGGTAATTTGCTACACTGGACAGTTTGCACTGTCCCTAGTGTTTCTTCTCTACATTTCATTCTACAACCCAGAATTCAGTTCTGTTTCCTCCTAATGAATTTTGGCATATCAAGGTGTTGTCCATAAAAATTTCAGCCTTAAATTCACTTTATAAAATTTATAGTGATTTTTCAAAGTTACTACCCAGAATAGAGCATTCTGGGCAGATTACACTAGGTTGAGTTTCTAGATTCTTAACTCATTTTAACAAGGTTCTAACATGGCAATTCAATTAATTTTTATGTTCTTGCATGTCTAGGTGAGTTTAGTACACCTAGAAATGTGCTTAAAATAGGGCATTATCATGTTGAACCCAATTTGATCTATTTGATCAACATTGCACATCCAATTTACCAATTGAGCAGTCCATTACCTAATTTAACTAATCCAATTAGGTGCTTTCAAATTTCCAGCAAGTTATCTATTCTATTAAATCTTCAATTCATCTACATACGTGATCAAAACAGGATTCTATATTCAATTGGCATATTTAAACATTTTCACTATCCAAAGCAGTCCCTAATTCAACACTGTTTTCAGCTATATACATTGTCCTTGTCAAATTGGCTACTAGCATTCAAAATTTCAAGTTCAAATTGGAGCTAGCATGACCCTAACATACATAACAATCATCCAATTCAATTTATGCAACAAGAACATCATCAATCACTCACTCAAACATTCTATAACAAGCTGAAATCAAGCATTATACCTTTTCCAAGCTAAATTTTATCAAGGCTAAATCAAGAAGCTTGAATTTGAAGGTGTTGCATGAAGATTTTCTCTCCTCTTTGTCTCTCAACAACTTCAGCCAAGGTGATGACTTTGGGAGGAAGATGACAATATGTTTGTTCATCTTTCTTCTCCAAGCCGTGAGTAACTCTCCAAATTGGCACATGTTATCTTCAAATGAGAACATGTGTCAAGGCCTTGATTTAATTAAAATTTTACACAAAATCTATAGAGTTTTGCATGATCACAATTTCATCCTTCCATTTATGTCTTCTAGTTTTAATTTCAATTCAATTTGGTTCTAATTTCACTTATTTGATCTTAAGGATTGCCAATGTTCTTTCTTCTTAAATTTGATTAGTTCATGCATTCAATTAGCCTATAGTTTAGATTGTGGTAACATTCCTAGGCTAATTTTAGGGTGTTACAATTCTCCTCCCCTTAAAATAAATTCGTCCTCGAATTTACCTGAATCAAAAAGGTGAGTATATTGCTTCTTCATGACTTCTTCAGATTCCCATATTGCTTCTTTTATCTTGTGATTTCTCCACAAGACTTTGACAAGAGGAATAGTTTTGTCCTTGAGCTTTCGAACTTCACAGTCAAAAATCTGAACTGGTTCTTCTCGTATGATAAGTCAGGATTCAATTCCACTTCTTCAGGCTCAAGAACATGAGATGGATCAGACCTATATCTTGTGAGCATGGAAGACATTGTGGATCTTATCGAATTCACTAGGAAGTTCCAATCGATAAGCCACTGGACCAATCCTTTCAATGATTTCAAATGGTCTGATAAACCGAGGGTTGAGCTTTCCTGTTCTTCCAAATATGAAGACCTTTTTCCAAGGGGAAACCTTAAGGAATACCTTGTCTCCAGCATTGTATTGGATGTCTCTCATTTTCAAGTCAGCATAAGCTTTTTGCCTATTGAAAGCTGCCTTCAATTGATCATGAATGATTTTCTCTTGTTCTTCAGTTTCTTTGAGCAATTGAGGTCCCAGTAATTTGTTTTTTCCCAATTTAGACCAGCACAAAGGAGTTTTACATTTTCTTCCGTATAGAGCTTCGAAGAGAGCCACCTGAATAGATGTCTGGTAGCTATTGTTGTAGGCAAACTCTACTAGGGGTAGAGATTTCTCCCAATTCTTTCCGAAGTCTATAACACAAGCATGTAGCATATATTCGAGTACTTGAATGATTCTTTCAGATTGTCCATCTGATTGAGGATGAAAGGTTGTACTAAGATGCACTTTAGCTCATAAAGCCTTCTGCAAGGAATTCCAAAATCGAAAAGCAAATCTGGGTAGTTTGACTCGTGTGGTTTTTGAGACTCTTGTGGTCTGTGAACAAGTTACCTTTCTCCCCGTACAAGTAATGGCTCTATATTCTAAGAGCAAACACGATAGCTGCCAATTCTAGATCGTGTGTAGGGTAGTTTGACTCGTGTGGTTTTAGTTGCCTTGAAGCATAAGCTACCACTTTTCCATCTTGCATTAGGACACATCCTAGTCCTACATGAGATGCATCACTATTGACAGTGAATTGTTTGCTCGATTATGGTTGAATAAGAATCGGTGCACGAATTGTTTAAGTTGATCGAAGCTTCGTTGTTGGTTCTCCGACCATACAAAGGGCATATCTTTACGGGTTAGCTTAGTCAAGCTTGCGGCAATGGATGAAAATCCCTTGACAAAACACTGATAATACCCGGCTAAACCAAGAAAGCTTCTGACCTCATCAACATTCCTCGGAGGTCTCTAATCCATGATGAATCTAATTTTGCTTGGCTCTACTTTAATTCCTTTTTCCGAGATGACATGGCCAAGGAATAAGACTTCCGATAGCTAAAATTCACACTTAGAGAACTTTGCAAACAATTGACATTCTTAGAGAGTATACAATACAATTCGAAGGTGTTTGGAATGTTCTTCCTTATTATGAGAATACACCAGAATGTCATCGATGAAGACGACCACAAACTTGTCAAGATAGGGCTTGAATACACGGTTCATGAGATCCATGAAAGCAGTCGGAGCATTTGTTAACCCAAATGGAATTACAAGCAATTTGAAGTGGCCATATCAAGTAGGAAAGGCTGTCTTAGGTACATCTTCTTCTTTTACCCTCATTTGATAGTATCCCGATCGAAGATCGATCTTTGAGAATACTGAAGCATCCTTGAGTTGATCGAAGAGATCTTCTATCCTTGGGAGAGGATATTGATTCTTGATAGTAAGCTTGTTCAATTGTTTGTAGTCAGTATAGAGTCTCATAGTCCCGTCTTTCTTATTCACGAACAAGGCTGGAGCACCCCAAGGAAACGAGCAGGGCGGAATAAAGCCTTTGTCTTGTAGCTCTTGGAGTTGCTTCTTGAGTTCTCTCAATTCAACATGTGTCATTCGATAGGGTGTGATGGACACCGAAGTTGCTCCAGGTTGAACTTCAATCTCGAACTCTATTTCTCTGGTTGGAGGGAGACCAGGGTGTTCCTCAGGAAAAACATCAGTGAATTCAAATACAATTAGCATACTAGGTAAGTCGAATTCAAGTTCATCTTGCATAGTCATGGTAGAAAAGATTGAGGTCAGGTTTCTATCAATTAGGAGGATTGATTCCTTTCCTAAGCCCCAAAGATAAAGTCTCCTATTTTGACAATCTATCCAGGCTTCATGTTTGCTTAGCCAATCCAGTCCTAACACTAGATCGAATTAACAAGAAGGCATGAGAAAAGGCACATTTCGAATGCTTATAGGGCATTGCTTGCAAAGAAAGTTAATAGGCATATTTCCTCCTATAGGGTTTGAAACTACAAGGCTAGTCTTAACAAGTTCGGGTTTTAAGTTTAACTTAGCAATTACAGAAGAACATATAAAAGAGTGGGTAGATCTTGAATCAATCAAAGCATATGCAGGACTTGAATTTAATTTAATAGTACTTGCGATAAGATCGGTGCTTCTTCTTCTTCTTTCCCATGAATGTGGTAGATTCGAGCAGGGGCTCGGGATTCTTTGTGTGTAGGTGCCAAATGTGTGCCTCTACCTTTGATTTGATTCCTGGAATGAGCTTGTCTCAAGACCTTATTTCTAACAGAAGGAGTTGAACTAGCATTTGTAGGATTTCGAGTTAGAACCTTGTTAGGATTCTGAGGATAATCCTGGATATAATGATCGGAGGCTCCACATAAGAAACACAAATTCTGTTGAGTTCTGCACTGCCCAGTGTGGTGCTTCTGACAGAATTTGCAAGTAGGATATTGAGCAACTTTACCAAAATTCCTTGTACTATCGATAGACATGATTGGGGCTGAAGGCTTAGTTATCGATTGAGGTATCGGTATGTAGTTGCTCTTCTAAACATGAGTATAATTCGAGGAGTGATCTTTGGAGTGTTTAGACTTCTTTTACTGCCAGTGAGGCTTGTCATCATTTCTGGATCGTTTGTCCTTCTAGGAGTTACCACTCTTGCGTTTCTCAAAGGCCTTCATCTTTGCCTCGGTTGCAATTGCCCGATTCACCAAATTTTGGAAGTCAGTGATACCCAGGGTAGTGAACATATGACTTAGTTCATCATTCAGTCCATCAATGAACATCCGACATTTATTAGCATCAGGCTTGATGTATTCCGACATGTACTTGCAATACTTGCAGAAATCACTCATGTATTGTTCAATGGGTCGACCACCTTGCTTAAGATACAAGAAACATTTTTGGCGCTCGGCCAGGTACTCTTCACTGATGTATTTCTTCCTGAATTCCTCGAGGAAGAATTTCCAAGTTGCCGTTTCAGCAGGAGCAGTCAGGGTAGTGGTTTCCCACTAGCTTAAAGCTTCATCTGCCAACAAGGCTACGGTACATTCGATTTTGTGCTCATCAGGACAAGGTATTTGTTTAGTCAAGATTCGAGTAGTGGGCTTTAACCAATACTCAGCTACTTTAGGGTTGGCTTCATCAGTTCCAGTGAAAGTATAAGCCTGGTGTTGAGCCAACTTGTCAATCAGAGCTCTGTTGGGTAAATCAATAGGAGAAGCAATAGGATGGTCTTGTTTCAAAGAAGTTACAAGATGATTGAACATCTCCTTCATGCTTAGGAGACATTCATGTTGTATAAGATTTATAACAGGAGATTCTTGTTGAGCAGCAGCTTGGGCACGGGGTTGAGTTTGTTTATGTGGAGGATTCTGCTCCATCCTCACACTATCTCCTTCATTCCAAGAGCCTTAAGGACTTTCATTATCCCGACCAAGTCTCATTTTAGACACTTCTAGTTTAGGTAGAACAAGAGGAGTTTAGTTTAAGCAAGGACACAAGTACCTTGAAATATGACTCCTAGGTGGCACAATTGATCCTATATGATGCAAGAGAGCCCAATTTAGTCATAGAACCGACTAAAAAGCTCAAATTACCAAATAAATGTAACACCCCCTACCTTGGGTTAGTAACAAACCGGCTCGGGAGCATTACTTAAGCAAGGACAAGGAAAAGGCGAGCAAATAATACAAAAATAAACAAGGCAATAAAGGCAAGAATTTATAACTCATCCTTAATAGATGAGTTACTTAACTAACAAGCAACCAAGCATTCATTACTTATCATACAAGCAAACTCATATTTTCATTTCAAGACATCCTAAAGCATTCGATTCAATAGCATGTAACTAGTTCCATTCAAGTCATACTCTATACCTAACCATTCGACAATCATCATATACACACACTAGACTATTCGGCCTTTACCAATCAAACACACAACCACACTTACATCAAGGTATGTTTATATACAAGTGACCTTATAAGTCCAAGTTATTCGAATGGAGTACAAGCAAGCATGGTTCATCTCACACCTTTCATTTCAAGCAAGACATGTATATTAATCAAGGCATTCGATTGTTTCAAAGCAAACAAGTTCAACACTTGATCATTTCAATGTATATTCAATATGTGCGCAGCAAATACCATTCATTACAAGTACTTTAAGTTCATTACATACTTGTCATTAGGTTTATAACATAGTAGGCCCATTCAAGAACAAGAACATATATAGATATACAAATTCAAGTGTTCCAAAATGCATGATCAAGCTAAAGACTATACAATCTAGTGCCACCAATCTAGGAGGTATACAAAACAAGTATGAAACCATACTTTAACTATGCTTGTGACTAGCTTCGAGCTCAAGTAATCAGGCTTCAATATCAAGCAACACTTGTATCCTTTATCCTGTAGTTGGGAAGAATGAAAATGATAGTGATAAGTACAAGAATGTACATAGTGAGGTAGTAACTAGTTCTAACCATTTATTATATCATGTTTTGTGTCATTTAAACAAGAATGAACCTAGCTAGGGGTTTCAAGCATTAGATTGATCATAGCTAAGGATATCAAACATTCGCCTATCAAGGAACAAGAACATGGAATCATACTTTATGTATTCATATAAAAAATCAAGCACATCATGCTTACAAAACAAGTAATCAAGAAAGTCATGTTTACATGACAAGTAACATATAATTCATGGCTTTCATGTCAAGTAAGATACTATTCATAGCTTTCAAGACAAGTCACATGTGTTTTAGGATTGTTATTACATGTGTATTCAATTAAACAACCCCCTTGGTACTTAGTTTGTATAGGTAATCGAGTCTCCAACCAACTGTTGCCACAAGATGCACTATAGTGCTAGTCAACCCTCTTACTGTCGCTAAAGACCACATATGTACCCTATGTCTGTTGCCAAATAGGGGCCTTAGCCCTGGACCGTAGTCCACCCTGACACAATGAGCTCTGACTCTAAGGCATGCCCTTCTACCTAGTCCAACTAGCTACCAATGTTGTTCCAATTACCATTTATACAAGTTTATCAAGTTCAAGATTCATGTCAAGCAAGTTCATTTCATATTAGGCCCTTAGGCCAATTGAGCCATAGCTCACATATCATGTAATTCTCATGTTTCATTTCATCAAGATAAGATAATATCTCAAGCAAGTTCTTTAGCATTTGAACACATGCATCATGACACATACAAGCACCAATATACAACTTAAGAATGCTTAGCATTCAAATAAAACATGTATTCAAGATGTGATAAAATTTCATTCCCTTATTAGATCAAGTCCTTATTTAGGTTCATTTAACATTACAAGATTGTAAACAAGTATGCATTGGTTAGGACCTAGTCATAACCCTAGATATAAATACACTCACAATACTCCAAGCTTAGCTAGTCTTGGATCCACACTCCTTTGTTCTTGGCTTTAGGATGATCCACTCTATCCTCTTCCACCAAGTTTACTCCTGGTTCTATCACATTACACAACAATTACATGTCAAAACAAGATCATTCAATCAAATCAATGTTACAAGCACATAACATATATAAATCTGGAAGCTTGTTCACATACATTCTTTACTACACTTATCTATACTCAAAGCCATGTAAAATAGGGCATAATTAATGTCCTAAAACTGTTTACAAAACAGTTTACAAATTACCACAAAATAGTGTGCAATTACCTATATTACTGCTGCCAGGCAGCTTGCACTCTAGTCACTTAATCATGCATAACTTTCATTTCGTACGTCGGAATTTCAATTGGTTTACAACGTTGGAAAGATAATGTAATTGTATTTATAACCATATAAAGCTTGCATTTTAGTTCTTTGCCAATTTTTACAATTTTTAACTTAAAGACAGGGTAATTTGCTACACTAGACAATTTGCACTGCCCCTAGTGTTTCTTCACTAGTTCTTTGCCAATTTTAGTTCTCAAGCAAATTCTTTAGCATTTGATCACATGCATCATGACACATAAAAGCACCAATGTACAACTTAAGCATGCTTAGCATTCGAATAAAACATGTATTCAAGATGTGATCAAATTTCATGCATTACTAGTCATTCTTCCCTTATTAGGTCAAGACCTTAATCAGGTTCATTTAACATTACAAGATTGTAAACAAGTATGAATTGCTTAGGACCTAGTCCTAACCCTAGAGATAATTACACTCACAATACTCCAAGCTTAGCTAGTCTTGGATCCACATTCCTTTGTTCTTAGCTTTAGGATGATCCACTCTATCCTCTTCCACCAAGTTTACTCTTGGTTCTATCACATTACACAACAATTACATGTCAAAACAAGATCATTCAATCAAATCAATGTTACAAGCACATAACATGTACAAATCTGGCAGCTTGTTCACATACATTATTTACTACACTTATCTATACTCTAATCCATGTAAAACAGGGTAGAATTAATGTCCTAAAACTATTTACAAAATAGTTTGCAAATTGCCACAAAACAGTGTGCAGTTACCTATATTGCTGCTGCCAGGCAGCTTGCACTCTAGTCACTTAATCATGCATAACGTTCATTCTGTACGTTGGAATTTCAATTGGTTTACACCATTAGAAAGCTAACGTAATTGTATTTATAACCATATAAGGCTTTCATTTTAGTTCTTTTCCAATTATATAGTTTTTAACTTAAAGACAGGATAATTTGCTACACTGGACAGTTTGCACTGTCCCTAGTGTTTCTTCTCTACATTTCATTCTACAACCCAGAATTCAGTTTTGTTTTCTCCTAATGAATTTAGACATATCAAGGTGTTGTCCATAAATATTTTAGCCTTAAGTTCATTTTATACACTTTATAGTGATTTCTCAAAGTTACTGCCCCGAATAGAGCATTCTGGGCAGATTACACTATGTTGAGTTTCTAGCTTCTTAACTCATTTTAACAAGGTTCTGACATGGCAATTCAATTCATTTTCGTGTTATTACATGTCTAGGTCAGTTTAATACACCTTTAAATGTGCTTAAAATAGAGCATTATCATGTTGAACCCAATTTGATCTATTTGATCAACATTACACATCCAATTTACCAATTGAGCAGTCCATTACCTAATTTAACTAATCCAATTAGGTGCTTTCACATTTCCAGCAAGTTATCTATTCTATTCAATCTTAATTCATCTAAATACATGATTAAAACAGGATTCTATATTCAAATTGCATGTTTAAACATTTTCACTATCCAAAACAGTCCCTAATTCAACACTATTTTCAGCTATATACATTGTCCTTATCAAATTGGCTACTAGCATTCAAAATTTCAAGTTCAAATTGAAGCTAGCATGACCCTAACATACATATCAATCATCCAATTCAATTCATACAACAAGAACATCATCAATCATTCATTCAAACATTCTATAACAAGTTGAAATCAAGCATTATACCTTCTCCAAGCTAAATTTGATCAAGGCTAAATCAAGAAGCTTGAATTTGAAGGTGTTGCATGAAGATTTTCTCTCCCCTTTCTCTCTCCACAATTTTGGCCAAGGTGATGACTTTGGGAGGAAGATGACAATTTGTTTGTTCATCTTTCTTCTCCAAGCCGTGAGTCACTCTCCAAATTGGAACATGTTCTCTTCAAATGAGAATATGTGTCAAGGCCTTTATTTAATTAAATTTTTCATGCAATCTATAGAGTTTTGCATGATCACAATTTCATCCTTCTATTTATTCCTTCTAGTTTTAATTTCAACTCAATTTGGTTCTAATTTCACTTATTTGATCTTAAGGATGGCCAATGTTCTTTCTTCTTAAATTTGATTAGTTCATGCAATCAATTAGCCTATAGCTTAGATTTTGCTAACATTCCTAGGCCAATTTTAGGGTGTTACAAAGATAAATTCTACTCCAACTCTTTAAGCTTCTTCAGCTCCAGCCATGTGATCTGCTCCTCTCCTGCTCCAACATCCTTCAGCATCCACCGGCATCCTGCACATTCACCACAAACACACCACCTTCCCGTGAAATGCACCAATATGTATGACAATTTAAGCACAGGCGATGAACTCCCTATTTATATGCAAATATGTACAAGGATTAAGGGCATATAAAATAGAACAATTATGCACTCGTCACATTGATTTCGGACATTTTTCTACAATCGATGGAGCTTCATAGTTGAAGTGGAAGCAGATGTGTAAGTGAAAATTGTGTTTCACTCTCAAGCATGGTTTGAATTGGTTTGTTAGGAGTTTAATTTAAGCTTAGCAAGCTTTGTTAAACTCGAAAATAGGCATTTCTAACTCTTGCTTAATTTCGGTTTGAAATATCCTATGATGAGCTTATGATTATTTGATATGTTTTGGAAAATCCAATATGACAACTTTTTTTATGCATTAAAATTTGAGATGCTATGTTTCTAACAAGTATGAGAGTGTTAAGAGAATCGTTATAAGTTGTCGACATGTTTGAATTTGGTTTTCATTGAGCAACATCATTTGATAATTCCATTTTACAAATGCATAAGAAAAACATTAAGTAATTATGATTTAAGTGGATATATTGTCATGTGACAATGAAAGTTTGTAATTGGATATTGTTGACATGTTATAGGATAAGAGTACTATATATGTTTTCGAATGTTTGTGATGGAATTAATGTCTAATTGATCGATTGTCTATATGTGTATATATTATGCAAGGTTGGGTGACTATAGTCATTGATTCCCAGGTTTAATTTACTACATTCCTTTGCCTAATGTGAATTGTAAGGTCAGGTGACTAATGGATGTGGAATATAAGTTTGCTTTCATGGCGGGGGGACCTAAGCCCACAATTTGATAAAGTTTGATCTGTGTATCCGATGTTTTTGGTAAGATATGTAAGGTCACAAGTAATAAAGCCAATATATCAATATTTTGATAAATTTGATATGATGAAATATGATCTGCTATGAGCTTGAATTAAGCATTAAATTATGATTTTTACTAAATTTCAAAGCATGTATATACTTATTTTGGTTTTAAATGGTTAATGAATGTTTATTTGTGATGCCTCATTAAGCTATCAAGCTTACACTCGTTTTTAATTCATTAATGTAGAGGATTAATGTATATGAGGGAAATTGATCAAGGCTAAGTGATCACACCAAAACAAACTAGAAGTTTTAGTATGTACCTTCGATTTTAGACAAACTTGTAATAAGGCAATATGGGTTGATTACCTTTTGGGGGGGTTTGGGTATGGTATTTTCAGTTTCCATATGACTTTATGTTTTGATTTCCAATTGTATGATGGTTGGAGTTTTTAAAGATTATTTGTTGAAGCCAATCATGATTGTTGAGGCATATTTGTGTAATGTTGGTTTGGTGCTCATACTCTGGTATTATGGTTTTTTCATGATATGGATGAGTTACACTAGTGTTGAAATGCATATGCTACTATTTTAAATTGGTTTCCATTCTTTATTATAAGTTTTGACCTTTTGGTGCAAAGTGTGTGAGTGTTACGCATTATTAGGTAGTATGTCTCTAGATTTCTTATTTCTTCACCATAGATGTTGAAATTTGCCATGTGAATGTTTGATCAAGTCTGTTTTATGTTGATAAACCTTTAGAAGCATGTTTAGGCTTGTAAGTATTATTATGGATGGATCTGGACTGAGATTTCAAACCCAAATATGTATTTTTTATAGAGCGTATCGGTACACCATGCATCCATACTAGTATGTGTGCTTGGTTTTGGGTCTAGAATGGTACTTGTGTTTATGTACACACATCTCAGGTATCGATACGCTTGCTTGGTTTTACCATCGATGTTTTTTGGTACCAATACAGCTCCTCGTGTACTGGTACGCCAAGTAGTTAATTGGTTGATGCCTAAAATCAATTTTGATTCTTTACATTTTGATCACTAATGTAACATCCCAAAAACTAGTCTAGTTAGAATTGGGGTCCAGCGATCGAAAACCCTACACTGAAATAGTTTAAATCTTGCATTGGAATTAGTTGTATGGTCCATTTCATTGGCAATGGACTCTAATTGAGTCCAATTGTTAGATAATGATCTTATTGAAACAATTGAATGTTGAAAGTGAGCTAGGCATATTGATACATAGGTCTTGTATCAATACAGTTCAACGATTTTTAACTAACTTATTGAACTTTGACCAGCCGTTTCGACACGGCCATAAGGTGTATCGATACGGGTACCTGTTAAAGACTGTTTAATGGCCAATTTGTAAAGACTGAAACTTGGGGGACAAAAATATAAAGTTTGGAAAGTTGAAGGGTTAATTTTGTAATTAACCCCTCCTTGAGCCTAGTCATCCCTACGTGGAATGCCCAAATGAAATTCCTTCAATTGAAGGAAAACTTTGTTTGCTAAAGACTAAAGCAATAAAGAAAAGAAGGGAAAAACACTTACCAGTTAGATAAGCAATATAGCTATCTTTATCTTCTTCCTTTGACAAATTAAGCACACACCTCCATTGTTAATGGTGGCAAGCTTAAGCTTTCTTTAAATCATCAATTCTATCGAATAGTTGTTGTTTGGGTAAGTAGAAACCCTTAATTTATCATCGTTTCCAGGGACTATTGAATGTCTAAATTCAAGTAGTAATTCCCCAAGTTAAACTCTTCTTTCCAAAGCTTTAATCTATGAACCTATCTAATAGCTAATAGCTATTCTAAGCTTAGACTACTGATATTGCTATATTGATTGTAACGATCTCCTATTGATTTTCCCTAGCTCAAGAATTGGAGGAAGCTAACCCATCAACTCCAATGAGGGCTAGTAGTAAGGGAATTGCAACCCAAGAGCCGTAGGAGCTTGAGGTGAGTGTAGTCAGAGTCTCGAGAGTTGGATAGGTGTCATCTCGAATCATTGATTATTGATTTGCTAATCATTATATTGAAGGATTTTGCATAAAACATTATCAAAATCCATAATTGGTAAGTAATGGTAAGTATTGCCTTGAAACCATGTCCGTTGCATCATTGTCATTGCCATTGAAATCATTGAATCATTATTACATGGAGTTATTGAGTATTGGGCATTGAATATTGCATATTGCTATTAAAACATTGTTATATGCCTATTGCTATTGAATTACCGTATTGAAACATTGCTATTGAAATACGGTTATTGAACTATTGATTATTGAACCTTGGATTCGAGAGTATTGGATACAATTGGCATGTCATAGAGTTCATGAGCTTATTGGTACGGGTAGGATATGGCCTTTATTGTGGTGCGTCGGAGGGACGTTATTGTGTTTTGGTCATATTGGTGCGAATAAGGGATTGACTAGACCATTATTAACTTTGGTGCAGAGTTGGAATTTGTGTATCCATATACCGTATATCGATCCAAGGAAAACATTGATTATTGTTATTGGTTGTTGTTATGAGTCATTGCTATTGAGTATTGTTGCCATGTTGATTGTTTTTGTTATTGAATATGGATATGAAATACATGTTCATGTCATAATTCCATTAGTGATATTGAAGCATACTACATATTGATTATTGTCATTGACAAGGATATTGCATAGCTCCCTATTGAAATACATGTTCATGTTGTTACTACCATTGAAAGTATTGAAGCATGTTGAAATTTCATACCATGCTCATTTGTTGATTATGGCTACCTCACTTAGACTATATATGTCTAATGCATTCATCTTCCATACATTTTAGGTTAAGAGGTATATCGGTTCGAGATCGGAGATAGTTGGGAGTTTGGCAAGTCACTACAAGCTTAAATTAATGTACTTTGTCCTTATGAACTCCTAGAATGGTGGCAAAGTAGTTAAACTAGTTGTTTATGGTCTTTTGACTATGTGTGTACTGCCTATGTTGTATAAAGGTCTTAGAGGCCCTAAATAGCATTTTGGTCTGTTTAAAAATGGCTTAATGTGCATATTTGGCTTAAAAAGGTGAAAACCTAGTAAATGGATTCATATGGCTCTAAAATTTGGTATGATAGTAGATTATAGTGATTAAATCTTGCTGGTAAAATTTCATTAGATTTAGTCATCGTTTAACATGTTAAATTGGCTTGACACCAAATAAAATATGTCATTACAGTGTAGGGCGTATTGATACAGGTTCACATGTTTCGATACGGCTATGCATATTTGGACAGTCAAGGCTCATGTCAACCTAGGCGCATCGAAACGATTTAATGGTTTTTTGGTACGGAAACTCACATTAGCAATTGGAAAGTTAATTACATCGATATGGCCTTAAGGGCATATCGAAACAGATCAATGAAGGTCAATAGGTACTGGTATGGCTTGAGCTGTATCGAAACGAGTTCTTGGGGTGCTAGAACTGGTTATCAGTCCTCGACGTATCGAAACGAGTTTGGGTAGTGAAGTCTGGATTTCATAATCCATCTGCACTGTACCGATACAACCTATGGCGTTTTGGTATGGGAGCAGTTAATTCCGTTATAAGTTATTGAGCACAATATTGAAACTTTGCATATTGATCAATGACATTTGGTAAGTCTAATTGGATGGGTAAATGACATCGGATTAACATGAGATTTTGTAGGGTGGTTAGTTATGGATTGAGTTTCATTGTTGCATGGCTAAATTCTAATAAGGATCCCTAATTTCCAAAAATTGCAGTTTAGTCCCTAAAGGTAGTTCCAAAAATTGTAGGGTGATTAATATCGTTCCATATCAATTCATCGACCAAGCTTGTACCCATAGCATTTTATTTCATAGTATAACATTGAATTTTGAATGAAATCGTTGTACCATTCACTGTATTGTTTCTGATAATGCTTTTTGACCCAATTTTCTACCAGACCAGGAAGGGGGTGGTACAACTAATTTAACCAACACCAATACTAGATGTATCTAAAATAGGGCATGTTCTGGATCTTTGATTTGAATGAAACTTGGCGTGTTGTTTGTATGTATGATCTTGGATGGTATAATGCATCTAGTTTTGTTGTTGGTTGCTAAAATATTTGAGACTTGAGCGATTTTTCGTATGTTAGTTTCAGATTCACTTTGGCGAATCAATGTGATATTCATCACTTGCGTTTAACCTCTAAGATTGGGTGATGGGTGTTACACTTTCGGATAATTTATAGTTGATATTGCATGATGATTTTATATGCTTTGTTGTTTTCCATGTAAGAATGAATATGCATTTTTGTTAATGGTTCAATATTGCATATATTAGCTAGTTGCTTGCTTGCTTGAGTTTGTAGCATTGTTTTGGTCATATGTGAGTGGTCATTACATTTTTTAGTCTACTTTGAGATATTTTTTTGATATAACTCAATGAAAAATGTTTTTTGGACTTGAACAAATATTGCAAAATTAATTCAAGGTCCATTCAACTTGAAAAATACATTTGAAAGGTTTTTGAAAAGATTTTTTACTTGAACAAAAATTTAAAATATCTTAAAAGTAAAAAAATGACTGCTCTTACCGGTACGAAATTTCCTTGTACCGATACACAAAAGCATTTTGATTTCTAGAGAGCACTTCACGTATTGATACAGAAGCCTACGGACCGATACCTATAGTACCGTATCGATACGAATATATCATGTACCGGTACGCTCTGTATTTATGTGCAACGACTCTTTCTTGTTTTGGCAGTATTGGTACCCACTTTCGAGTACTGATACCCATGGTTGCAGATATGCATTTATGGCTGGAATTAAATACCCCAATGGCTAGTTTTTAATAGCTAGTTTATTAACAGCTAGTTTTTCATTCCACATTATAAATGCAAGCCAATGACACTTGAAGAATAGGAGGATGGACATCCAAGCTTAAAGATCAAGAGAGTGGAGCTTTATTGTTTATTTCTTGTAATCTCTTGTATTTCTATAGTCCAATCCTAGTGAGCCAAAAAGTGTAAAAAACCACCTAGAGAGGTATTTTGTTTACAAATGTCAAGACCTCATTGTTAAGGGATAGGTTCTAGTTGATCCCTATAAAATCTAGGGAGAGGGTTTTATCTTAGCCCGTGAAAATATATGGATGTAAAGGTTAGCCCTTTAGCCTGTAAAAAGGAGGAATTCATTGTTACTGAATTGGGAAATCCTTATAATGAGTGCTAATGTAGTGGATGTAGACCTTGGTTAGAAGGTCGAACCACTCTAAAATTGAACTTGTCAAATTGTCATTTCTTTTTCGGCTTTTGTTTTCCCAATTTCAAAAGAAACCTCTACACCCTTCATCGGTGCTAATTACGGTTGAAGACATCGAGTCTTTCAATTGGTATTAGAGTGGGACTTAAATCGATGGTTTAACAGCCTTTGAGGAGATCCTAGAAGTGCTCGAACCATTTCTACATTCAACTGACCTTGAAGAGCTAATTTGTTCTGCATCAAGCTCAAGGAATCATGATGAACCATCATTCCTTCTCTCAATTGCAATGGTGGCATGCTCACACATTAAAGATATGTATCCTCCAAGCTTAATCTTTTAGATTATTTCTTTGGTTTCTTATTTTTAATGATAAAATGTTCTTGTATATTTAATTGTTAAATCTTTATAAATGCATGACATTAAAAGAGTTTTTATGCATAAGTGTGTTTAACATACTCATTCTTTTTTTTTTTGCATAAACTCTAAAAAGACATGGATAAATTGAATTTCATGGATTTTTTAAACTTGATCATTTTTATTGAAATTCAAGAATTTTCTTAAGTGTCAATGTTTTGAGCTAAATTTTAAAATAGAAGGCATCTATTATGGGGGAGCTTTTGTTTTCAAAAGAATCAAATTACTCTCTATTGTTATTTTTTAACTTTTAAGATTGAATTATTTTTCATATAACAAAAAGGGGTAGATAAGTTTGAAAATTTTAATTTCAAAAAGAAAAAGCAGGTGCTTTATAATTTTTTCTAAAATATTCACTTTTTCTAAAATTATTTTTTTAAGGGAGAGAAATTTCAAAAACAATTTTTCAAGTTGTTTTGTTATATCAAAAAGGGGGAGATTGTTGAGATATTTAGTTTGATATAACTCAATGAAAAATATTTTTGGACTTAAACTAATTTGTAGAAATATTTCAAAAGTCCATTAACTCGAAAAATATGTTTGAAAGGTTTTCAAAGGGTTTTTGACATGTTTAAAATGATTTTATATAGCCAAAGTGTCAAAACATGCCAGGTATACTGATACACTTGTTAGTGTATCGATACCCAATCAGCCATACTGATACTCGTTTTACTTGTATCTATATGCTCCTTTGTTTTCCCAAAACTCCATTTTCCTATATCAAAATAGGGTATCGATATGGCCTCAGCTGTACCGATACACTATGGAGTGTACCGATACACCTGCATAGTGTATCGATACCTAGTGTAAAAATGCCCAATGACTATTTCTACTTTGAGTAGGTGTACCGATATACTTGCATGTGTATCGATACCGATGAGCCTAGAAGTGCATTTAAATGCTGAAAATAAAGTCTCCAACGTCTCCAAATCAACCTCAACGGCTAGTAATGGCCACAACCTCCTTAGAGGGTTTAAAAGACCTCTTCAAGCAATCATGCAACAACAAGAAACCAACTACCAACGTTCAATGATAGAGAAATTATTGCAGTGCTTATTTTTTTGTCAATTTTCTTTGTAGAACACACTTGTGAGCTTAATTGCTATATTTTCTCAAGTGTTAGGTTTTGGGTGAGAGCTTAATTTGCAAAAACATAGCCTTGTGAGGTTTTCCCTTGTTTGCTCATTTTTTTACTCTTTGAGAGAGAGTTCTACAAGACTTTGGGGTGTAAGCTTGTGTTACAAGGTTTATCCTTGAGCCCAAAAAAAAGAAAAAAAGTCAATAGTGAATATGAGAAAACCCTTAGGAAGCTAAGATAGTGGATGAAGACTTTAGTTAGAAAGTCAAACCACTATAAATCCTTGTGTAAATTTTTTAAATTCCAATTACTTCCATCACTATCACTCAAAAACATTGTTCGAGCCTCCCAACAACTGGTATCAAAACTTCGTCTCTACATCGAATTAACATCCTAGATTCAATCCTTGAAGTGTTCAACCTTTCTACATCAATCGAATAACATCGCAATCAATTGACAAGCCTCCTTACTTCAACAGTGTCAACTAATCCTATTGGAAGAATATGATGATGTTTTTCATGAATGCCAAATACTATCGTCTCTGGGATATTGTTCTTGATGGCCCGTTCTTCTCACAAAGAAGCAAGGCAGAATAGAATGCGGAAGATCATAAGAAAATGGGGTTCAATGCAAAGGCTTTGCACATTCTCTTTTGTGCATTTGGTCTGGAAGAATATTCAAAGTTTCTTCTTGTGAAAATGCCAAGAAAGTATGGGACAAACTTAAAGTCACATATGAAGGTACAAAATGAGGTGAAGGAAACCAAGATTGGACTTCTCAACCTCAACTATGAAAACTTCATGATAGCCCAGAAGAAGACATCAAAGCTATGTTCGACCGATTCTTCGTCGTAGTCAACGAGCTTAAAGGATTCAGAAAGATGATTCGGATGACAAGCTTGTGAGGAAGTTGATTTACTCACTTCCTGATTCATGGGACTCCAGGAAGACCGCAATCATTGAAGCAAAAACTTGAAGGAGCTCTAGCTTGACGAGATTAGCTTATGGAATCGTTGCTAACACATAAGATGATAATGTCAAAAGGGAAGAAGAAAGAAGAGCAAGGCATTAAAGATTTGAATGTTGCTCTCAAGTCCTCCACAAGCCAACAAGAAGATTCAAGTGGAGAGGATAGTGAAGAAGAAGAGATGACCAAGCTCTTCAAGAAGTTCACTCGGTTCATGAAGCAACAAAAAGAAGAATCAAGACATGAGTTGTGAATGAAGATGAGGGATCCCATCATATGTTTCGAGTGCAAGAAGCCAGGGCACACAAAGTATGATTGCCCTCAACTCAACAAAAAGGAATCAAGAATAAGGCATTTGTGGCTACATAGAGTGATGAAGAGGACTCCACCGATGATGAGGTAGCCAACCTTCGTCTCATGGCCATTGAAGAAGATTCAAGGGTAACTTCTAATTCATCTACTTCAATTTCATATACTTTTGATGAATTACGAGATGCATATGATAACTTGGTTTTAGAGTTTAAATATCACATTTTGAAAAACAAGAAATTAGTTTCAAATTTAAAAGTTCAATATGATTTGATTTCTAAAAATAAAGATGAACTTGAAGCAAAACTCAATGAGTTTGAGAAAAAGAATTTTGATTTATGAAATTTGCTTTAAATAGTTCAAGAAGATCATTAAAAAGAATCGGATGATCTTAGAAAAGAAAAGGATTTGATTTACAAAAGATTTGAAAAGAAAGATGAAATTTTGTTCAATCAAATTTTTGTGTTAAACAATCTAGTAATCCTAGATTTATAAATGGTAAATGTGTTAAAAACATTTGGGTCCCAAAAGGACTCATTGTTTCAAAGAAAACTGATGAAATTGAAAAATAGATTCCTAAGGGGACTAAAATTTTTGGGACTAACGCCATTGGATCCAAAAAAATTGGATACCAAAAATCATTTGATTGTCTACTTGTAGGTGCGCTTGAGCCATTGATGATCAAAGTTGAAATTTTGGAATCTCATGACACACGAAGGAGGAAGGACACTTGAAGAATGAAGGCTTAACATCCTACCATGGTTCAAGTGGTAAATTTAAGTTTCATGCAATTGCTTGATCATGTTTTTTCCGTTATAATTTTCAATGATCTAAGCATATTTGTATGAATTCATGTTTTGCCTAATTGCATATAGTTATGGGGAGTCTCAATTGCATGAGTTACATGTTTTTAGCCCTTTATGCTCATTTCCATGTCTATAGCCATTAACTTGTCATGTTTGCTTGAATTTGGTGAAATTCATGCTTTCTTTGTTTTAAATGTTATGTATTGAGAAACATGTTGTTAATTTGTAGTAAAAATGATCAAAATGTGTATCTTTGACCTCTGAAAGCCTATGTATGAACTTAAGACTAAGTTGTAAGGCTATTTGAGTTGTTTTTACCGCATTTTCACTTGTTTCGTGCCTTCGGTACCGGTACAACTTATATCATATCGATACAACCTTCAACCAAGTATCGATACGATATCTTTTGTATCGGTACACATAGTCAAAAAGGGATTATTTGTTTCTTTTTGCCATGCCTTGTATCCTTATTGGTTTATTTTCACAAATGGCATGTTTGATTGAATTTATTGTCTTTATTTGATTGTTTTATTTGAAATTCAATTTATTTTCTCTTGAATTTTTGAAATAACAATTTACATGATGTTTGATTAAGGGGAGTCAATTTTTAAACAAAAATTCTTTCATGTAAAAATTTTTTGGTCTTTTTTCTCTATTGTTATTTTACACCAACAATTGATATTTTTCATCAATTGCTACTAAATTTCCAACGGTTGATTTTTAACCTTTCAACATTTGGTGTTTTTGAACATAATGTGATTTCAAACTTAGTTTAGAAATTTTTTTTGATATAACAAAAGGGGAGAGATAAGTTTGAAAATTTTAATTTCAAAAAGAAAAATGGGGAGCTTTAAATATTTTAACTAAAATATACTCTTTTTCTAAAATATTTTTTTAAGGGGGGGAAATTTCAAAAACAATTTTGGACTTAAACTAATTTGCAAAAATATTTCAAAAGTTCATTAACTTGAAAATTAGGTTTGATAGGTTTGCAAAGGGTTTTTGAAAAGTTTAAAATGATTTTATATGGCTAAAGTGTCAAAAACATGTCAGGTGTACCGATACACTTGTTAGTGTATCGATACCCAGTCATCCATGCCGATACCCGTTTTACCCGTATCGATACACCCCTTTGTTTTTCCAAAACTCCATTTTCCAGTAGCAAAATAGGGTATCGGTATGGCTTTAGCTATACCGGTACACTATGGGGTGTACCGATACACCTGCATAGTGTATCGATACCCAGTGTAAAAATGCCCATGACTCTTTCTATTTTGAGCAAGTGTACCGTCACAGCTGCCCGCGTACCAATACCGATGAGCCCAAAAGTGCATTTAATGCTGGAAATAAAGTCCTCACCGGCTCCAAATCAACCCCAACTGCTAGTAACGAAGATTGTTGAGATATTTATTTTGATATAACTCAATGAAAAATATTTTTGGACTTGAAAAAATATTGCAAAAATAATTCAAGGTCCATCGACTTGAAAATTACATTTGAAAGGTTTTTGAAAAGAATTTTGACTCTAAGAAAATTTAAAAATGTCTTAAAAGTCAAAAATTGACTGCTCGTACCTGTACGGTCTTTCCATGTATCGATACACAAAAACATTTTGATTTCCAGAGAGCACTTCACGTACCGATACAGAAGCCTCTATACTGAAACCAGATGTACTGTACCGATACAAATGTATAGTGTACTGGTACGCTCTGCATTTATGTGCAACAGCTCTTTCTTATTTTGGCAGGTAGTGATACCTGCTTTCGAGTACGATACCCAAGGTTGCAGAAATGCAATTGTGGATGGAATTAAAGTCCTCAACGGCTAGTTTATAACGACTAGTTTTTGAACGGCTAGCTTTTCATTCTACACTATAAATACAAGCCAACGACATGAAGAATAAGAGGATTTGCAACACCCCAAATCCTAGCTTACAAGTATTGGAACTAAATTGCATAAGTTGATAGCTTAATTGAATTCATAATTAAGCTAAATTGATTAGTTAAGGGCCTAATTGAAAGAATGTATGAATAAGTGATCAAATTACAAAGGACCAATTTGAATTAAGTAGGAAAAATTAGGCTTGCATGATAAAATCCATGAATCTCTTATTTTCCCTTGACTAATTATATCATTAGTTACTAACTAAGGTTAGTTTAGTAAAATCCTAATTCCACTAATGTTGATAACCACATTGTCATCATCTTCTTCATTTCATTTAGCCGAAATTAAGAGAAGAAATAGTGAGAGGGAAAGCTTGGAAAATTCAGCCATTGAAGAAGGAATTAAGCTTGCATATGTAGGAATTTTTCATTGAAATTAAGCTAGAAGCAAAGCATAATTCTTCTTGTGTTCAATTGAATAGGCAACTATGATGGTTGTATTGGACTGTTTTGATGATGCTAGATGGAATTATCTATGGAATATGTGATTAGATGATTATATGGTTGTAGAGTCATGCAAATTGAAGAATGAAAACTAGGTACAATGCTGGAAATTATGTGTTTATGCTAGTGTTACAAGCTAGGTTGCTGGAAAATTGAATTGTGATATTGTAGTGGAAACTGAATGATTAGAACTTAAAATTGAGCTATAGAATTAATGAATTGATTATGATCATGAACAGGTAATGTAAAGAAGGTGTTAAACAAATTGAATTGTTAACAAACAATGCTGGAAATGAAGGATAAGAGTGTGAACATAGTTACATAACATAGAAACTGTTTTGTGGAATTGAAATTGAGTAAACATGCAAGATTAGGCTTTGTAACCAACTTTCCCTGTTTTGACAGCCTTGTATAATGGATTAATATTGACTTAACATGTCTAGGATATAATATGAAATGAATTATATGGCCAAAACATAGGTTAAAATGAATTTAAGGCATCGAATTGTAATTAGATGCAATCTTCCCAGAATTGCTCTGTTCTGGGCAGTCACTTTGAAAATTCACCAAAATTATAAGGCCAAAACATAGGTTAAAATGAATTTTGACAGCCTTAGAATGTCTATTTTAATTATGTGAAAACAGAATTAAAAACTGAGTCTTATTCTGAAAAGTGTAAATAGGA
Organism: Hibiscus mutabilis; assembly: GCA_019671005.1. Lineage (NCBI taxonomy): Eukaryota > Viridiplantae > Streptophyta > Magnoliopsida > Malvales > Malvaceae > Hibiscus > Hibiscus mutabilis. The sequence goes on along the minus strand of CM033735.1, from coordinate 25,639,453 downwards.
ATTGTTGGGCAGTGAAAACTGTCCAGGCAGTGTAAATGCCCTGTCTTTGAACAATAAACTGTATTAATTGTATAAGAACTAAAATACAAGTATTACATATCCATATAGTAAATTTTGTTATCTTTCCAAAAGTGTATAGAAATCGAAATTCCGACGTACGGATTAAAAGATATGGCCATTTAAAGGGACAGTGTGCAAACTGCCAGGCAGTAGTGTCCTGGGCAGTTTGGAACTGTTTTTGCACCTAGTAACAAACTGTTTCTAAAACAGTTTTGGGACATTGTAACCTGTCCAATTATGTCTTAAAATGAAGTAATAACAATATAGAAATGAACTAGTAAGAAATGCTTAAAAGGAAGCATAAAAACAGTAGCAAAATGTTAGGTATATTGTGGTAACATTGCTACTATGATTGTGTGATATTGTGCTTGTTTTGATTAAATGTGTATATGTTATGCTTGCTAGACCAAGGGCAGCAAATTGGGGAAGAAGAGGATAGGAGTGGACATCCCAAACCTAGAGGCAAAGGGATTTGGATTAAAGACACTTGAATTGCGAGAAGTATTGTGAGTGTAACTATCCTTAGGGTTGGGACTTAGGTCCTAACCAACCTTGTTAATGTCTAAATGCAATCGCAATGCCATGTAACATGACTTAAAGTATACTTGGCTAATTAATGGAAGAATGAAATGTATGACAACTTGATTGATGCCATGATCTTTGTGTTTACTTGGGTGTTAAGCAAATGTTATCAAATGCTTGTCATGTTGCATTGCTTATGCCTAAGGTATGAAATGGCATGCTTGCTTTGAGAATAAGGTACACACATTGCATACATATGCTTGTGTTTGTGAATGTTATACATGGCTGATTGCAATGAATTGAACAAGGATACTACTTGGTATTCATGCTATTCAAATGGCGTGGATAGTTTTGTATTGGGAGTTAAGACTCCATAAGCCTAAGGGCTTGGCCTTTGAATGGCATATTGTTGAATTGAATAAAGAATTGTACAAAGCTTAAATGAAATGGATAATCAACAACCTTGGTAGCTAGTTTGATAGATAGGAGGGCATGCCTTAGAATCTTGAGCTCATATTGGCACTACGGTGCATATTGGCACTACGGTGCATATTGGTACGATGGTAATATTGGCACGACAGTGCATATTGGCACTACGGTGCATATTGTTAAGATTTAATTATCTAGTAAGCTACTTACCAAGGATGTTGTAAGATGACTTAATAAATCAAATGAACATTGCTTATATTGTAAGATACTTGAATGAACTTTCTTACTTTGAAAGATGACACATGAATGGTTGCAAAATTTGTTACTTGTCATGAAAGAAATGTATGGATGATGGCTTTATGCATAAATGCCTACTTGATAATTTGAGTGAATGGCTGCTTGTCCTCAAAGCATGTTGTTCGAATGGGCTATGAATATCATGGTGGATGTTGTCATGTTAATTGTATGATATGTAAAGGTTGCCTAAGTTACCCTATGCAATTCGAATAAGCATGTATCTTGTATTGATGGTCTTGATTCTTGAAATACATGAAAACTTGGATTTATATGCTTTGAAATTGACTAGATTTAGTGTTACCTCACTAAGTACATATCTTGTACTTACCACTCTACTCTTCATTCTTCCCATAACATATTAAAGATACTTCAAGAGGATATCTTGGGTTTGAAGCACCACTTGAGGCAAACTTTAAAGTATGATTTCATACTCTTGTATACTCCTAGTTTGGTGGCACTAGATCTTGTAATATGTAGCCTTAATCATGCATTTCGTGGTGTTGTTGAGACTAGTATATGTAATGTTTTGAATGGGCCTATTATTTAACCTATTTGGATAACTTAAACTATGTTTGAATCATGATATTATGTATATATATAATGTTGTTGTTGTGCATATTGTGATGGAAATTCAATTGATTGATGAATCCTTGTATGAATCGAATGTTAGACCAAAGTTGTATGATCATGCATTTGTTCCTTTGGCCATTGACATGATTCAGCAATGACTAGGTTGAGCTTAAAGTATGTTTAAGCATGCATTATCAATGTACTAGCCAAGTATGCTATGATATGTGATTACTTGATTGTAAAGTTGTAAGTAAGCTAGATGCAATAAGATGTAAGTTAGATGCCTTATATTGAACTAGTTCATTGGTTGATAAGTAGTTTCATAAGTTGCAAGTAAGCTAGTTAAAGTATGATTAGTGATCACTTAGTGTTAATCGAATAATGTACATGGTATTGTAATAAGTATGTAAGTTGCATCATGTTTAATAGTAACCTAATGTGAAGTATGCCACACTTGAGTTGTTGTTTGAATGTTGTATGTGATTTGAATGAAATAGAAATATGATAATGGTAACTTAAGTTATAAGCATGAAATGAAACAAAATGGTACCTAAATTTGTATGCTATGTAAGTTGGTTTGCTTAATAAGTAATGTATGACTAGTATTGTTTGTATTGAAAGGTTTAGAGTTTGTTACTTGCGCATCAAGGCAAGTATTTCGAGGTTACTTGTTCGACAAGTAACCTATCTATAGCTTTGCTTTCGCTCCAGTAATGCTCTCAAACCGGATTACGGCTAACCCGGGGATGGGGTGTTACATTTATTGGTAATCAGAGCTTTTTGGTTGATTCTATAAGCTCATTTGCATCATATATGAATTTGTGCCACGTAGGAGACTTGATATAAGCTTGTGTTGTTGCTTAAATGTGTAAATGTGATAACTAAGACTCTATTTGTTCTGATTGAACTAGAATGTCAGAAACAAGATTGGGTCGGGATAATGAAAGTCCCATAGGCTCCTCGAACGAAGGAGATAGTGTGGGGATGGAGCAGAATCCTCCTCAACAGCAAGCTCAACATCGAACTCAAGCTGCTGCTCAACAGGAAGCTCCTGCTATCAATCATGTGCAGCAAGAATGTCTAACAAGTATGAAAGAGATGAAGAAGAAAGCCTCGGAAAGACGCAAGAGCGGACACTCATGGAAAGTGAGAGAGAAAGCTTGGAAAATTCAGCCATTGAAGAAGGAATTAAGCTTGCATGTGTAGGAATTTTTCATTGAAATTAAGCTAGAAGCAAAGTAAGTATAATTCTTCTTATGTTCAATTGAATAGGCAACTATGATTGTTGTATTGGACTGTTTTGATGATGTTAGATGGAATTATCTATGGAATATGTGATTAGATGATTATATGGTTGTAGAATCATGCAAATTGAAGAATGAAAACTAGGTACAATGCTGGAAATTATGTATTTATGCTAGTGTAACAAGTTAGGTTGCTGGAAAATTGAATTGTGATATTGAAGTGGAAATTGAATAATTAGAACTTAAAATTGAGCTATAGAATTAATGATTGATTATGATCATGAATAGGAGTATGAACATAGTTACATAACATAGAAAACTGTTTTGTGGAATTAAAATTGAGTAAACATGCAAGATTAGGCTTTGTAACCAACTTGCCCTGTTTTGACAGCCTTGTATAATAGATTAAAATTGACTTAACATGTCTAGGATATCATATGAAATGAATTATAAGGCCAAAACATAGGTTAAAATGAATTTAAGGCATTGAAATGTAATTAGTTGCAATCTGCTCATAATTGCTCTGTTCTGGGCAGTCACTTTGAAAATTCACCAAACATTGTATAGATTGAATTCATGGATGAAATTTTAATGACATGATCCTTAGAATGTCTATTTTCATTATGTGTAAACATAATTGAAAATTGGGTCCTATTCTGGAAACTGTAAATAGGAATTGTTGGGCAGTGCAAACTGTCCAGACAGTGTAAATGCCCTGTCTTTGAACAATAAACTGTATTAACTGGATAAGAACTAAAATGCGAGTCTTAAATGATCTTACCGGAAATTTTTTAGCTTTCCAACAGTGTACAGAAATCGAAATTCCGACGTACGGATTAAAAGATATGGCCATTTAAAGGGACAGTGTGCAAACTGCCAGGCAGTAGTGTCCTGGGCAGTTTGGGACTGTTTTTGCACCTAGTAACAAACTATTTCCAAAACAGTTTTGGGACATTGTAACCTGTCCAACTATGTCTTAAAATGAAGTAATAACAATATAGAAATGAACTAGTAAGAAATGCTTAAAAGGAAACATAAAAACAGTAGCAAAATGTTAGGTATATTGTGGTAACATTGCTACTATGATTGTGTGATATTGTGCTTGTTTTGATGAAATGTGTATATGTTATGCTTGCTAGACCAAGGGTAGAAAATTGGGGAAGAAGAGGATAGGAGTGGACATCCCAAAGATAGAGACAAAGGGATTTGGATTCAAGGACACTTGAATTGCGAGTAGTATTGTGAGTGTAACTATCCTTAGGGTTGGGACTTAGGTCCTAACCAACCTTGTTAATGTCTTAATGCAATGTCAATGCCATGAAACATGACTTAAAGTATATTTGGCTAATTAAGGGAAGAATGAAATGTATGACAACTTGATTGATTCCATGATCTTTGTGTTCACTTGGGTGTTAAGCAAATGTTATCAAATGCTTGTCATGTTGCATTGCTTATACCTAAGGTATGAAATGGCATGCTTGCTTGGAGAATAAGGTACGTACATTGCATACATATGCTTGTGTTTGTGAATGTTATACATGGCTGATTGAAATGAATTGAACAAGGATACTACTTGGTATTCATGCTATTCGAATGGTATGGATAGTTTTGTATTGGGAGTTAAGACTCCATAAGCCTAAGGGCTTGGCCTTTGAATGGCATATTGTTGAATTGAATAAAGAATTGTACAAAGCTTAAATGAAATGGATAATCAACAACCTCGGTAGCTAGTTTGACAGATATTAGGGCATGCCTTAGAATCTTGAGCTCGTATTGGCACTATGGTGCATATTGGCACTACGGTGCATATTGGTACGACGATACATATTGGCACGACGGTGCATATTGGCACTTCAGTGCATATTGGCACTTCGGTGCATATTGTTAAGATTTGATTATCTAGTAAGATACTTACCAAGGATGTTGTAAGATGACTTAATAAATCAAATGAACATTGCTTGTATTGTAAGATACTTGAATGAACTTTCTTACTTTGAAAGATGACACATGAATGGTTGCAAAATTTGTTACTTGTCATGAAAGAAATGTATGGATGATGGCTTTATGCTTAAATGCCTACTTGATAATTTGAGTGAATGGTTGCTTGTCCTCTAAGTATATTGCTCGAATGGGCTATGAATATCATGGTGGATGTTGTCATGTTGATTGTATGGTATGTAAAGGTGCCTAAGTTACCCTATGCAATTTGAATAAGCATGTATCTTGTATTGATGGTCTTAATTCTTGAAATACATGAAAACTTGGATTTATATGCTTTGAAATTGACTAGATTTAGTGTTACCTCACTAAGTACATATCTTGTACTTACCACTCTACTCTTCATTCTTCCCATAACAGATTAAAGATACTTCAAGAGGATATCTTGGGTTTGAAGCAACACTTGAGGCAAGCTTGAAAGCATGATTTCATGCTCTTGTATACTCCTAGTTTGGTGGCACTAGATATTGTAATAGGTAGCCTTGATCATGCATTTTGTGGTGTTGTTTAGACTAGTATATGTAATGTTTTGAATGGGCCTATTATGTAACCTATTTGGATAACTTAAACTATGTTTGAATCATGTTATTATGTATATATATAAAGTAGTTGTTGTTCATATTGTGATGGAAATTCAATTGATTGATGAATCATTGCATGAATCGAATGTTAGATCAAAGTTGTATGATCATGCATTTGTTCCTTTGGCCATTGACATGATTCGGCAATGGCTAGGTTGAGCTTAAAGTATGTTTAAGCATGCATTATCAATGTACTAGCCAAGTATGCTATGATATGTGATGACTTGATTATAAAGAAACAATTGAAAAGTGATTAGGGATTTTCCATGATGTTCGAATGAATGTAATAAGATGTAAGTTAGATGCCTTATATTGAACTAGTTCATTGGTTGATAAGTAGTTTCTTAAGTTGCAAGTAAGCTAGTTAAAGTAAGATTAGTGATCACTTAGTGTTAATCGAATAATGTACATGGTATTGTAATAAGTATGTAAGTTGTATCATGTTTAATAGTAACCTAATGTGAAGTATGCCACACTTGAGTTGCTTGAATGTTGTATGTGATTTGAATGAAATAGAAATATGATAATGGTAACTTAAGTTATAAGCATGAAGTGAAACAAAATGGTACCTAAATTTGTATGCTATGTATGTTGGTTTGCTTAATAAGTAATGTATGACTTGTATTGTTTGTATTGAAAGGTTTAGAGTTTGTTACTTGCGCATCAAGGCAAGTATTCCGAGGTTACTTGTCAAACAAGTAACCTATCTATAGCTTTGATTTCGCTCCGGTACTGTCCCGAACCGGGTTACGGCTAACCCAGGGATGGGGTGTTACATTTATTGGTAATTAGAGCTTTTTGGTTGATTCTATAAGCTCATTTGCATTATATAGGATATTGTGCCACCTAGGAGACTTGATATAAGCTTGTGTTGTTGCATAAATGTGTAAATGTGATAACTAAGACTCTATTTGTTCTGATTTAACTAGAATGTCATAAACAAGATTGGGCCGGGATAATGAAAGTCCCGTAGGCTCCTCGAACGAATTAGATAGTGTGGGGATGGAATAGAATCCTCCTCAACAACAAGCTCAACATCGAGCTCAGGCTGCTGCTCAACAAGAAGCTCATGCTATCAATCCTGTGAGCAAGAAATTCTTACAAGTATGAAAGAGATGTTCAATTATCTCGTAACTGCCCTAAAACATGATCACCCTACTGCTCCTATTGTTATTGTGCCAAACTGAGCCCCTATTGACAAGCTGGCTCAGCATAGGGCATACACCTTCACTGGCATGGATGAGGCTAATCTGGAAGTAGCCGAGTATTGGTTAGAGGCCACTACTCGCATTCTGACAAAACAATTGCCTTGTCCTGATGAACATAAACTCGAGTGTGCCATCACTTTGTTGACAGACGAAGCACTAAGGTGGTGGGAAACCACTACTCTGACTGCTCCTACAGAGTCTATTACTTGGAAGTTCTTCATCGATGAGTTCAGAAAGAATTATATTAGTGAACAATATCTTGCCGAGCGCCAAAAATGATTCATGTATCTCAAACAAGCTGGTCGACCTATCGAGCAATATGTGAGCGACTTTTGTAGGTATTGCAAGTATGGGTCAGAATATATCAAAAATATGGACTAAAATTATTATTAAATCAAACGTTAAAGGTATTTTTTGATATTTTACCTTTGTTTATTTTACCCTAATCTTTAAAAAGATACATATCGGTAAATTGCCACATAACACCGCCCCATGGGTAGTTCCGTGGTGAAACAGCTAATTTATGGCTAAAATGAGGCTGACTATTCTACTGCTAGCAAGTTTGTATAGAAATTCTTTCGAGGTCTGTACATAAATGTTTAGAGTAACTATAATAAAAATGGTATATACCTAAAATCTTACGACATAATGATTTATGTACTAACATAAATTCTACAAGAAAATGTATTTTCTTACAAGAACGATTAAAATTACAGTAAGTACCGAAATTATTACATAATATACATAAATTGTTACAGAAATGGTAATAAAAAACATACATACCGAAATCCTTATATGAGATCACCAAAAGCAACTTAACATAAGGTAAGCATTTGTGTACATACAGATTTTCCTATAAGAAAACCTATTTCATTATAAGAATGATGAGAATTTCAATAGGTACTGAAATTACTACAAAATATATGTAAATTGTTACAGAAATAGAGATAAAAAATGTACGTATCGAAATCCTTACACGAGATCACCAAAACCAAAAGCATCTCAACTTAGGGTAAGCATTTGTGTACATAAAGATTTTCCTACAATAAAACGTATTTTCTTACCAGAACGGTGAGAATTTTAGTAGGTGTAGAAATTTATTACAAAATATACATAAATTCATACATAAATGGTAATAAAAAATGTACGTACTAAAATCTTTACACAAGATAACCAAAACAAAAAATAACTCAACTTAGGGTAAGCATATGTGTACATCTAGATTTTCCTACAAAAAAACCAATTATCTTAGAAGAACGATGAGAATTTCAGTAGGTACTGAAATTACTAAAAAATACTCCTAAATTGTTACAGGAATAGTAATAAAAAACGTACATACCGAAATTCTTACACAAGATCACCAAAACCAAAAGGAGCTCAACTTAGGGTAAGCATTTGTGTACATATATATTTTCCTACAAGAAAACCTATTTTCTTATAAGAATGATGAGAATTTCAGTAGGTACTGAAATTACTACAAAACATACATAAATTGTTACAAAAATAGTAATAAAAAGCGTACGTACCGAAATCCTTACACGAGATCATTAAAACCAAAAAGAGCTCAACTTAGGGTAAGCGTTTGCATACAGATTGTTATAGAAATAGAAATAAAAATGTACGTACCGAAATCCTTACACGAAATCACCAAAACAAAAAGTAGCTCAACTTAGGGTAAGCATTTGTGTATATATAGATTTTCCTACCAAAAAAAAAACTTATTTTCTTAGAAGAACGATGAGAATTTCAGTAGATACAAAAATAACTACAAAATATTCCTAAATTGTTATAGGAATGGTAATAAAAATGTACATACCAAAATCCTTACACGAGATCACCAAAACCAAAAGCAGCTCAACATAGGGTAAGCATTTGTGGACATATAGATTTTCCTACAAGAAAACCTATTTCTTAGAAGAGTGATGAGAATTTCAATAGGTACTGAAATTACTACAAAGCATACATAAATTGTTACATAAATAGTAATAAAAAAAAGCGTCGTGTGAAATCCTTACACGAGATCATCAAAACCAAAAGGAGATCAACTTAGGGTAAGCATTTGTATATAGATTTTCCTACAAGAAAACCTATTTTTGTTAGAAGAACGATGAGAAGTTCAAGAGGGTACTGAAATTACTACAAAGCATACATAAATTGTTACATAAATAGTAATAAAAAAAAGCGTCGTGCGAAATCCTTACACGAGATCATCAAAACCAAAAGGAGATCAACTTAGGGTAAGCATTTGTATATAGATTTTCCTACAAGAAAACCTATTTTTGTTAGAAGAACGATGAGAAGTTCAAGTAGCTACCTGAAAATACTACAAACGTACATAAATTGTTACAGAAATAGAAATAAAAACGTACGTACCAAAATCCTTACCCAAGATCACCAAAACGAAAAGTACCTCAACTTAGGGTAAGCATTTGTGTACATAGAGATTTTCCTACAAGAAAACCTATTTTCTTACAAGAACGCTGAGAATTTTAGTAGGTACCGAAATTATTACAAAATATACGTAAATTGTTACAGGTATAGTAATAAAAAACATACGTATCAAAATCATTACCCGAGATCACCAAAACTATAAAGAGCTCAACTTAGTTAACCATTTGTATACATATAGATTTTCCTATAAGAAAACCTATTTTCTTAGAAGAACGCTGAGAATTTTAGTAAGTACCGAAACTATTGCATAGTATACATAAATTGTTACAGAAATGGTAATATAAAACGTACGTGCCGACATCCTTACCCGAGATCCCAAAAACCAAAAGGAGCTCAACTTAGGGTAAGCATTTGAGTACATACATATTGGTCTAAAAAACCTATTTTCTTACATGAACGACGAGAATTTCAGTAGGTATAGAAATTCTTACAAAATATACATAAGTTATTATAGTATTGGTAATAAAAAACATAGGTATCGAAATCCTTGCCCGAGATCACCAAAACCAAATAGAGCTCAACTTAGGGTAAGCATTTGTATACGTAAAGATTGGCCTACAAGGAAACGTATTTTCTTACAAGAAAAATGGGAATTTCAGTAAGTACAGAAATTATTACATAATATACATAAATTGGTACAAAAATGGTAATAAAAATGTACATACCGAAATCCTTACCCGAGATCACCAAAAGCAAAAAGAACTAAACTTAGGGTAAGCATTTGTTTACATACAGATTGGCCAACAAGAAAAGGTACATAAATTCTTACAGATTATATATAAATTTTCCTATAAGAAAACCTATTTTCTTAGAAGAATGATGAGAAGTTTAGTAGGTACCAAAATTACAACAAAACATACATAAATTGTTATAGAAATTGAAATAAAAAAACGTACGTACCCAACACAACATCACAAAAATAAAAAAATAGCTCAACTTAGGGTAAGCATTTGTGTACATATAGATTTTCCTACAAAAAAACCTATTTTCTTATAAGAATGATGAGAATTTCAGTAGGTACTGAAATTACTACAAAACATACATAAATTGTTACAAAAATAGTAATAAAAAGCGTACGTACCGAAATCCTTACACGAGATCATTAAAACCAAAAAGAGCTCAACTTAGGGTAAGCGTTTGCATACAGATTGTTATAGAAATAGAAATAAAAATGTACGTACCGAAATCCTTACACGAAATCACCAAAACAAAAAGTAGCTCAACTTAGGGTAAGCATTTGTGTATATATAGATTTTCCTACCAAAAAAAAAACTTATTTTCTTAGAAGAACGATGAGAATTTCAGTAGATACAAAAATAACTACAAAATATTCCTAAATTGTTATAGGAATGGTAATAAAAATGTACATACCAAAATCCTTACACGAGATCACCAAAACCAAAAGCAGCTCAACATAGGGTAAGCATTTGTGGACATATAGATTTTCCTACAAGAAAACCTATTTCTTAGAAGAGTGATGAGAATTTCAATAGGTACTGAAATTACTACAAAGCATACATAAATTGTTACATAAATAGTAATAAAAAAACGTACGTACCGAAATCCTTACACGAGATCATCAAAACCAAAAGGAGATCAACTTAGGGTAAGCATTTGTATATAGATTTTCCTACAAGAAAACCTATTTTTGTTAGAAGAACGATGAGAAGTTCAGTAGCTACTGAAAATACTACAAACGTACATAAATTGTTACAGAAATAGAAATAAAAACGTACGTACCAAAATCCTTACCCAAGATCACCAAAACGAAAAGTACCTCAACTTAGGGTAAGCATTTGTGTACATAGAGATTTTCCTACAAGAAAACCTATTTTCTTACAAGAACGCTGAGAATTTTAGTAGGTACCGAAATTATTACAAAATATACGTAAATTGTTACAGGTATAGTAATAAAAAACATACGTATCAAAATCATTACCCGAGATCACCAAAACTATAAAGAGCTCAACTTAGTTAACCATTTGTATACATATAGATTTTCCTATAAGAAAACCTATTTTCTTAGAAGAACGCTGAGAATTTTAGTAAGTACCAAACTATTGCATAGTATACATAAATTGTTACAGAAATGGTAATATAAAACGTACGTGCCGACATCCTTACCCGAGATCCCAAAACCAAAAAGGAGCTCAACTTAGGGTAAGCATTTGAGTACATACATATTGGTCTAAAAACCTATTTTCTTACATGAACAGCGAGAATTTCAAGAGGGTATAGAAATTCTTACAAAATATACATAAGTTATTATAGTATTGGTAATAAAAAACATAGGTATCGAAATCCTTGCCCGAGATCACCAAAACCAAATAGAGCTCAACTTAGGGTAAGCATTTGTATACGTAAAGATTGGCCTACAAGGAAACGTATTTTCTTACAAGAAAAATGGGAATTTCAGTAAGTACAGAAATTATTACATAATATACATAAATTGGTACAAAAATGGTAATAAAAATGTACATACCGAAATCCTTACCCGAGATCACCAAAAGCAAAAAGAACTAAACTTAGGGTAAGCATTTGTTTACATACAGATTGGCCAACAAGAAAAGGTACATAAATTCTTACAGATTATATATAAATTTTCCTATAAGAAAACCTATTTTCTTAGAAGAATGATGAGAAGTTTAGTAGGTACCAAAATTACAACAAAACATACATAAATTGTTATAGAAATTGAAATAAAAAAACGTACGTACCCAACACAACATCAAAAAAATAAAAAAATAGCTCAACTTAGGGTAAGCATTTGTGTACATATAGATTTTCCTACAAAAAAACCTATTTTCTTATAAGAATGATGAGAATTTCAGTAGGTACTGAAATTACTACAAAACATACATAAATTGTTACAAAAATAGTAATAAAAAGCGTACGTACAGAAATCCTTACACGAGATCATTAAAACCAAAAAGAGCTCAACTTAGGGTAAGCGTTTGCATACAGATTGTTATAGAAATAGAAATAAAAATGTACGTACCGAAATCCTTACACGAAATCACCAAAACAAAAAGTAGCTCAACTTAGGGTAAGCATTTGTGTATATATAGATTTTCCTACCAAAAAAAAAACTTATTTTCTTAGAAGAACGATGAGAATTTCAGTAGATACAAAAATAACTACAAAATATTCCTAAATTGTTATAGGAATGGTAATAAAAATGTACATACCAAAATCCTTACACGAGATCACCAAAACCAAAAGCAGCTCAACATAGGGTAAGCATTTGTGGACATATAGATTTTCCTACAAGAAAACCTATTTCTTAGAAGAGTGATGAGAATTTCAATAGGTACTGAAATTACTACAAAGCATACATAAATTGTTACATAAATAGTAATAAAAAAACGTACGTACCGAAATCCTTACACGAGATCATCAAAACCAAAAGGAGATCAACTTAGGGTAAGCATTTGTATATAGATTTTCCTACAAGAAAACCTATTTTTGTTAGAAGAACGATGAGAAGTTCAGTAGGTACTGAAATTACTACAAAGCATACATAAATTGTTACATAAATAGTAATAAAAAAACGTACGTACCGAAATCCTTACACGAGATCATCAAAACCAAAAGGAGATCAACTTAGGGTAAGCATTTGTATATAGATTTTCCTACAAGAAAACCTATTTTTGTTAGAAGAACGATGAGAAGTTCAGTAGCTACTGAAAATACTACAAACGTACATAAATTGTTACAGAAATAGAAATAAAAACGTACGTACCAAAATCCTTACTCAAGATCACCAAAACGAAAAGTACCTCAACTTAGGGTAAGCATTTGTGTACATAGAGATTTTCCTACAAGAAAACCTATTTTCTTACAAGAACGCTGAGAATTTTAGTAGGTACCGAAATTATTACAAAATATACGTAAATTGTTACAGGTATAGTAATAAAAAACATACGTATCAAAATCATTACCCGAGATCACCAAAACTATAAAGAGCTCAACTTAGTTAACCATTTGTATACATATAGATTTTCCTATAAGAAAACCTATTTTCTTAGAAGAACGCTGAGAATTTTAGTAAGTACCGAAACTATTGCATAGTATACATAAATTGTTACAGAAATGGTAATATAAAACGTACGTGCCGACATCCTTACCCGAGATCCCAAAAACCAAAAGGAGCTCAACTTAGGGTAAGCATTTGAGTACATACATATTGGTCTAAAAAACCTATTTTCTTACATGAACGACGAGAATTTCAGTAGGTATAGAAATTCTTACAAAATATACATAAGTTATTATAGTATTGGTAATAAAAAACATAGGTATCGAAATCCTTGCCCGAGATCACCAAAACCAAATAGAGCTCAACTTAGGGTAAGCATTTGTATACGTAAAGATTGGCCTACAAGGAAACGTATTTTCTTACAAGAAAAATGGGAATTTCAGTAAGTACAGAAATTATTACATAATATACATAAATTGGTACAAAAATGGTAATAAAAATGTACATACCGAAATCCTTACCCGAGATCACCAAAAGCAAAAAGAACTAAACTTAGGGTAAGCATTTGTTTACATACAGATTGGCCAACAAGAAAAGGTACATAAATTCTTATAGATTATATATAAATTTTCCTATAAGAAAACCTATTTTCTTAGAAGAATGATGAGAAGTTTAGTAGGTACCAAAATTACAACAAAACATACATAAATTGTTATAGAAATTGAAATAAAAAAACGTACGTACCCAACACAACATCACAAAAATAAAAAAATAGCTCAACTTAGGGTAAGCATTTGTGTACATATAGATTTTCCTACAAAAAAACCTATTTTCTTAGAAGAACGATGAGAATTTTTGTAGGTACCGAAATTACTACAAAATATTCCTAAATTGTTACAGGAATAGTAATAAAAAGTGTACATACCAAAATCATTACACGAGATCACGAAAACCAAAAGGAGCTCAACTTAGGGTCAGCATTTGTGTAAATATATATTTCCTACAAGAAAACCTTTTTTCTTAGAAGAACGATGAGAATTTCAGTACGTACCGAAATTACTACAAAACATACATAAATTGTTACAAAAATAGTAATAAAAAACGTACGTACCGAAATCCTTACACGAGATCATCAAAACCAAAAAGAGTTCAACTTAGGGTAAGCATTTGTATACAGATTTTCCTACAAGAAAACCTATTTTCTTAGAAAAACGATGAGAAGTTTAGTAGGTACCGAAATTACTACAAACGTACATAAATTGTTATAGAATTAGAAATAAAAAATGTACGTACCGAAATCCTTAGACGAGATCACCAAAATGAAAAGTAACTCAACTTAGGGTAAGCATTTGTGTACATGAAGATTTTCCTACAAGAAAACCTATTTCTTAAAAGAACGATGAGAATTTTAGTAGGTGCCGAAATTATTACAAAATATACATAAATTGTTATACAAATAGTAATAAAAATGGCATGTACAAAAATCCTTACCCGAGATCATCAAAATCAAAAGCATATCAACTTAGGGTAAGTATTTTTGTACATACAGATTTTCCTACAAGAAAAACTATTTTCATACAAGAACAATGAGAATTTCAGTAGGTACCAAAATTTCTACAAAATATAAGTAAATTGTTACAGGAATAGTAATAAAAATGTACGTATCAAAATCATTACCTGAGATCACCAAAACTAAAAGGAGCTCAACTTAGGGTAACCATTTGTATACATACAGATTTTCTACAAGAAAACCTATTTTCTTAGAATAACGATGAGAATTTTAGTAAGTACAGAAACTATTGCATAGTATGCATAAATTGTTACAAAAATTGTAATATAAAACGTACGTACCAACATCCTTACCCGAGATCACAAAAACCAAAAGGAGCTCAACTTTACGCATTTGTGTACATACATATTGGCCTAAAAACCTATTTTCTTACATGAACAACGAGAATTTCAGTAAGTACATAAATTATTACAAAATATACATAAGTTGTTATAATATTGGTAATAAAAAAACATAGGTACCAAAATCCTTACCCAAGATCACCAAAACCAAATGGAGCTCAACTTAGGGTAAGCATTTGTGTACATACATGTTGGTTTACAAGGAAACGTATTTTCTTACAAGAACGATAAGAATTTCAGTACGTACAGAAATTATTACATAATATACATAAATTGGTACATAAAATGATAATAAAAAACGATGAGAAAACCTATTTTCTTACATGAACGATGAGAATTTCAATAGGAACCGAAATTATTACAAAATATACATAAAGTGTTACAGAAATAGTAATAAAAAATGTACGTACTGAAATCCTTGCCCGAGATCGCCAAATCCTAAAGGAGCTCAACATAGGGTAAGCATTTATGTACAAGAAAACCTATTTTCTTACAAGAACGATGAGACTTTTAGTAGGTGCCAAAATTATTACCAAATATACATAAATTGTTATAGAAATAGTAATAAAAATGGTATGTATCGAAATCCTTACTCGAGATCACCAAAACTAGAAGCAGCTCCACTTAGGATAAGCATTTTTGTACATATAGATTTTCCAACAAAAAAACGTATTTTCTTACAAAAACGATGAGAATTTCAGTAGGTACTGAAAATACTACAAAATATACTTACATTATTATAGAAATAGTAATAAAAAAACAATACGTTTCTAAATCATTACCCAAGATTACCAAAATCAAAAGGAGCTCAACTTAGGGTAAGCATTTGTGTACATACAGATTTTCCTACAAGGAAACCTATTTTCTTAGAAGAACTATGAGAATTTTAGTAAGTTCCAAAATTATTGCATAGTACACATAAATTGTTACAAAAATGGTAACATAAAACATACCTAACGACATCCTTACCCGAGATCATAATAACCAAAAAGAGCTCAACTTAGAGTAAGCCTTTGTGTACATACATATTGGCCTAAAATAAAACCAATTTTCTTACATGAACGATGAGAATTTCAATAGGTACAGAAATTATTACAAAATATACATAAATTATTACAGTATTGGTAAAAAACATAGGTACTGCAATCCTTACCCGAGATCACCAAATCCAAAAGGAGCTCAACTTAGGGTAAGCATTTGTGTACATACAGATTAGCCTACAAGAAAATGAAGTTTCTGACAAAAACGATGGGAATTTCAGTAGGTATAGAAATTTTTACATAATATACATAAATTGTTACAAAAATGGTAATAAAAATGTACATATCAAAATCCTTACCCGAGATCAGCAAAACCAAAAGGAACTAAACTTAGGATAAGCATTTCTGTACATACAGGTTGGCCACAAGAAAACCTATTTTCCTACATGAACGATGAGAATTTCAGTACGTACAAAAAATTATTACAAAATATACATAAATTTTTACATAATAGGTAATAAAAAATGTAGGTATCAAAATCCTTATCTGAGATCACCAAAACCAAAAGGTGCTCAACTTAGGGTAAGCATTTGTGTACATACATATTGGCCTAAAATAAAACCAATTTTCTTACATGAACGATGAGAATTTTAAGAGGTACATAAATTATTACAAAATATACATAAATTGTTACAGTATGGGTAAAAAACATAGGTACTACAATCCTTACCCGAGATCACCAAATCCAAAAGGAGCTCAACTTAGGGTAAGCATTTGTGTACATACATATTAGCCTACAAGAAAATGAAGTTTCTTACAAGAACGATGGGAATTTCAGTAGGTACAGAAATTATTACATAATATACATAAATTGTTACAAATATGGTAATAAAAAATGTACGTACCAAAATCCTTACCCGAGATCAGCAAAACCAAAAGGAACTAAACTTAGGATAAGTATTTCTGTACATATAGGTTGGCCACAAGAAAATCTTTTTTCCTACATGAACGATGAGAATTTCAGTAGGTATAAAATTATTACAAAATATACATAAATATTTACAGAATAGGTAATAAAAAACATAGGTATCAAAATCCTTACCCGAGATCACCAAAACAAAAAGGAGCTCAACTTAGGGTAAGCATTTGTGTATATACAAATTTTCTTACAGGAAAATATTTTTTCTTACTGTAACGCTGTGAATTTCAATAGGAACCAAAATTATTACAAAATATACATAAATAGTAATAAAAAATGTACATACTGAAATCCTTACCCGGGATTACCAAAACCAAAAGGAGCTCCACATAGGGTAAGCATTTTTGTACATACAGATTTTCCTACAAGAAAATGTATTTTCTTACCAAAACAATAAGAATTTATGTAGGTACAGAAATTATTACAGATTATATATAAATTTTTACAGAAATGGTAATAAAAAACATAGGTACCGAAATCCTTACTCGAGATCACCAAAACCAAAAGGAGCTCTACTTAGGGTAAGCATTTGTGTACATACAGATTTTCCTACAAGAAAACCTATTTTCTTACAAGAACGATGAGAATTTTTGTAGGTACCAAAATTATTACAAAATATATATTTATTGTTACAGAAAGAGTAATAAAAATGGTACGTACTGAAATTCTTACCCGAGATAACCAAAACCAAAAGGAGCTCAACCTAGGGAAAAAAATTGTGAACATATAGATTTTCCTACAATAAAACATATATTCTTACTAGAACGATGAGAATTTCAGTAGGTACATAAATTATTACAGAATATACATAAATTCTTACAAAAATGGTAATAAAAAATGTAGGTACTGAAATCCTTACCCGAGATTACCAAAACTAAAAGGAGCTCAACTTATGGTACGCATTTGTATACATATAGATTTTCCTACAAGAAAACCTATTTTCTTACAAGAACGATGAGAATTTTAGTAGTTACCGAAATTATTACAAAATATACATAAATTGTTACAAAAATAGTAATAAAAGTGGTACGTACCGAAATCCTTTCTCGAGATCACCAAAACCAAAAGGAGCTCAACTTAGGGTAAGCATTTGTGTACATACGATTTTTCGACAAGAAAACATTTACTTACCATAACAATGAGAATTTTAGTAATGTTTAGATCATGGAGTCAGCACCACAGCCGCCGCCACCACCATTGGATCCGGAGGAATTTCCCTTAGGCCCCATTACTCGTGCAAGAGCAAGGAAATTTAGAGATGCGGTTAGCAGCAAGTGCAATCATGTATGGAAGATTATTAAAGTTGTCGACATTGAATCAATGTCTTGCAACGCGGGATTTGGTTCAAGCAACGTGGAAGATTCATGCAACTTGAAAGGGAGTCCATGCAATATGTTGCATGTTTATTTCTTATGCATATGTTACATTTGATTGTTATAGTTTTAGTATGCAAATGTTTTCTATTATGTTGTTTATTATTTATTTTACAGCACTAGAGTTTGTTGAATCATATCACATATATTTATTATATTTAGCATGCATCATAGTACCTTTTTTTATTTCTTATCATATTTCTCATAACAGGTGTTATGCAAGGACAATGAATAGACACATCATTAGGGTGATTCAGAGAATTATGACTATTGGAGAGGTGCTTGCTTGGCATTGGAGGTGCTTGCTTATGTTCACATGGAAATTGACATGCTTGCTTACCTTCACAATGGACGGAAATTCTACAGAGAGGTACTTGCTTGAGATGCTTGATTGAGGTGCTTGCTTACTTTCGAAATTGACATGCTAGATTATGATTACATTGGATGGCAGGGGCACACATTTCAAGGTTTCTTTTTTTTCATTATCCCTTCACACCTCCCTAGGAATGTTGGCTGATCACTTCATTTTGTAAAGCCTATAAATAGAGGCTGGTTTTTCAATTGTAAGACACAACTTTGAATTAAGAAATTTGAGAGTTTTTATCTCTTTGTTATTTTGATAACTTTATCGATCCTTCAAGTTCTGCTTGTTGAATCAAACCATTGATATCTTTGGTTCCTAGTTCTACTTAACTAGTGGGTCAAGACCCTTATTTTGTTTAGAGACCGTTTAATGTTGGTCCAATTATCAAGTCCTAAACTATTATCCATCTTCCATCATCCTTTGCTACCTCCACCATCGAACACATTAACATTACACTTTAAACCATCCGAAATCGTTGCAAGTCTTACAACACAAAGTTACTTCATTTACAATCGGGCAAATCAAGCATATCGATAAAATTCCAAGACGAGATTGCATCAGAGGTTATCAAAGCTTAGGCTAAATCAAGTAAGCCTTTGTGTTTTGCTGTTAAAAAACAAAAAAAAAAGAGAAAATCGTGAAAAAAAGCGATTAAAAAAGGGAAAGCAAATCAACAACAAGGTTTGAGATTTGTTTCTTTCATTCATATAGTTATTTGTTAGTTTCACTACTCTAAATTTGAACTGTAATCCTTTTGTTCTAAGCCTACCATATACACCATATCTTTCCAAACCATAACACTTATTTGCAGTCGATCCAATAAGTATTTTGGAGGATTTTGAGTTAGTTCAATTCAAGAACTTTTCATATAAAAAGAGCGGTAAAAGGCAAGAGAGAGTGAATACATCAGAGGGTAAAATCCGAAGAGAGCGGGTGAATTTTTCTTTTTTTTTCTTTCTTTTTCTTTTAGAGTGAACAAGAAGCCATGAACACAGAGAATAATATAGGGGAGTCTAATGAAGGCAAATAAGAGGAATCTCGAGGCTACAGTTCCAAGCACTTGTTCAAGAATTGGGACAACTTATGGATCAGAAACTCGAGTCCATTTATGAGCGAATTGATGGCCTTGAAGAGAGATCCATGGGAGCCCCAACCATTCTAGCATACGGTAACCCAAGACAAGGCATCCAAGAAGGGGAAATTGAGCAGATTGTGGGCGACAATGAACGATCCACCGTTGTAAAAAACCAACACCCACATCGGAGGAATCAAGAAAGGTTTGATGATAACCTTACGAATATAAAGATGAACATTCTGCCATTTTAAGGAAAAATAGATACGGAGTCTTATCTTGAGTGGGAGCAGAAAATTTAAAACATCTTCGATTTTCACAATTACTTTGAGCAAAAGAAGGTAAAAATAGCATCCTTTAAATTCACTAATTATGCAATAGTTTGGTAGAACTAGTTAACCATGAATAGACGAAGAAATAGAGAACGTCTGGTGTCCAGGTGGGAGGAAATTAAAGGAATTATGAGGAAGAGGTTTATACCAACCTACTATCATTGAGAATTAATGAGGAAACTCCAGAACCTCAAACAAGGCAACATGAGTGTGGAAGTTTATTTTAAAGAGATGAAGATGACAATGATACGAACAAATATAGAGGAAGACACTGAATCTACCATGGCAAGGTTCATTTCGGGTCTAAATCAAGACATAGCCACCACTGTGGATTTTCAATACTATATGGACTTAGAAGAACTGGCTCACTTGGCTATGAAGGAGGAACAGTAATTTAAACGTAAAGGTACATCTCGAAACAACCCTTCTACTTCTAAATGGGGTCAAAATTCTAAATTGGGATAGATTGCTCCTAAAGCGCCATACAAACCAAATTAGTTCAAGGAAAACATTGGGACTTCAAAACCCAACAAGATTGTGATGTGAACAAAGGAAAGCAGCAAGCTACACCAAATCAATCCAGGGATATTCAATGCTTCAAATGTCTTGGAAGGGGACATGTATCTAGTCAGTGCCCAAATAGGCATACTATGGTGATTCGAGGAAGTGGCGAGATAGAATCCGAATTAGAAAAAGAAAAAGTTGATTCCATAAGTGAAAATGATGAAGAATTAGATACTCCCGCTAAAGGAGAAGTGGTTGTTGTGAAGAGGAGTCTAAATACACAAATTGTACAAAGCAACCAGCAACGAGAGAATATCTTACATACACGCTGCCATATCAATGGAAAGGTATGTTTTGTGATTATCATTGGAGGAAATTGTACTAATGTTTCTATCACGTTAATGGTGGAAAGACTTGGATTAGTGACAACAAAATACCCACACCCGTATAAGATTCAATGGCTTAATGATGGTGGGGAGTTAAAGGTGACCAATTAGGTACTCGTACCATTTTCCATCAGTAGATAGAAGGATGAGGTCCTATGTGATGTTGTACCCATGTATGCTAGCCACTTACTTTTGGGGAGGCCTTGGTAGTTCGATCAAAGAGTGAATCATAAAGGATATAGAAATCGATACTCATTCACTTTTGAAGGAATGAAGCATATGCTAATCCCATTATCACCACGGCAAGTACACGATGATCAATTACACTTGAAAAAGAGTTTCCAAAGATTAAAAGAAAAAGAAACAGAAAATAAGAGGAAAAATGAGTGAGAGAATGAGAGAAAAACAGTAAATACTAGTAAAAGTGGGAAGAGAAAGAGTGAAATTGAAAACGAGGGAGAGAAGCTTAAAATGAAGGTATATGTGAGGGGTAGTGAAATTAGAAAATGTGTTTTAGTGTGGCAAACACTTCTTGTGATTTTGTACAAGGAGAATTATTTGAACACTAACGAACTCGATGCAACATTGCCTTCTTTTATTGTTTCTCTTTCGTAGGATTTTGAAGATGTTTTACCCAACGAGATTCGGGGAGGTTTACCACCTATTCGTGGCATAGAACATCAAATCGATTTGTTCTTGGTGCTACATTACCCAATCGACCAGCATATAGGAGTAACCCCAAGGAAACAAAAGAGTTACAACGACAAGTACAAGAATTGATGGAAAAACGCTATATTCGAGAAATCTTAAGCCCATGTGTCATTCATGTACTGTTGGTACCCAAGAAAGATGGGTCATGGAGCATGTGTGTAGATTGTCGAGCAATCAATTAGATCACAATCAAATATCAACATCCTATACCATGCATAGATGATATGTTGGATGAATTGAGTGGTTCTAGTGTGTTTTCAAATATCAATCTTAAAAGCGGATATCACCAAATCAGGATGAGAGAAGATGATGAATGGAAGACAGTGTTCAAAACAAAACTAGGTTTGTATGAGTGGATTGTGATGCATTTTGGTTTAACAAATACACCTAGCATATTTATGATATCGATGAATTACGTCTTACGACATTATATTGGTAAGTTTTTTATTGTTTATTTTGACGACATTCTCATATACAACCGTTCTTTGGAGGACCATGAAATACATCTCAGGTTCGTTTTGAATACACTTCGAAAGGAGAAATTGTATGCTAACTTAAAAAATGTGTTTTCTGTACAAACAAACTTGTGTTTCTAGGATTTGTAGTGAGTTTCGAAGGCTTGGAGGTTTATCATGAGAAGGTAAAAGCAATTAAAGAGTGGCCAACTCCTGCAAGCATTAGAGAGGTAAGAAGCTTTCATGAATTGGCAAGTTTCTATCAAAGGTTCATTCCTAATTTTAGTACCATTGTTGCTCCTTCAACTAATATGATTAAAAAGAATGCAAGTTTCTTTTGGAATATTGAGCAAGAACATGCTTTTAATCAGATTAAGGAGTGCTTAACGAAGTCACCATTGCTTTCCTTGCCAAACTTTGATAAGACATTCGAGATCGAGTATGATGATTCAGATCTAGGAATCGATGCTATTTTATCTCAAGAGGGACGTCTAGTTGCATATTTTTGCAAGAAACTAAATAGAGCAATCTTGAACTATCCAATATACGACAAGGAAATGTATGTTTTAATCAGGGCCTTGGAAAAACGACAACATTACCTATGGTCGAAGGAATTTGTTGTGCATACAAACCATGAGTCATTGAAACACATGAAGGGACAACACAAACTCAACGAAAAACACGCCAAATGGGTGGAGTTCCTTGAGTCATTCACATACGACATCAAGTACAAGAAGGGAAAAGAGAATGTTGTTGTTGATGCCTTATCCCGGAGGTATGTTCCTCTTAGTTCGCTTGAATCTAAACTAATTGGATTTGTATTTCTTAAAGAATTCTATGATATTGATCTCGATTTTGGAGAGATCCTTAAAGCATGTAAGGAAGGTACGCTTGACAAGTTTTACAAGCACGATGGGTTCTTATTCAAGGAAAGGAAACCTCACATTCCTCAAGGTAGTGCTCGTGAGGTCTTAGTAAAGGAAGCCTATAGTGGGGGACTTATGGGACATTTCGAAGCTAACAGGATGTTAAACTCCTAAAAGAGCATTTGTTTTGGGCAAAAATGAAAAGGGACATGGAACGAATTTGTGAGCGATGTGTCACTTGCAAGAGGGCAAAATCAAGACTTTAACCTCAAGGGTTGTACACGCCATTGAAAATCTCTAAAAGATCTGTGGGTTGACATTTCCATAGACTTTGTTTTAGGACTTCCTAGAATAAAGTATGGAAGAGATTCCATTTTCGTGGTTGTCGATAGGTTTTCAAAAATGGCACACTTTATTCCGTGTCATAAAACTGATGATGCTTCTAATATTGCTAATCTGTTTTTAGGGAGATTGTGCGTTTACATGGACTTTTGATGACAATCATTTCAGATCGAGATATGAAGTTTTTGTGTCATTTCTGGGAGTCATTATGGAGCAAGATTGGGACAAAGTTATTGTTCTCTACAACGTGTCATCCTCAAACTGACGGCCAAACTAAAGTGGTAAATCAAGTACTTTCTACTTTGTTACGATCTTTGGTTAGCAAGAATCTGAAATCATGGGAAGGGATCTTGCCACATGTGGAATTTGCTTACAACAAATCAGTTCATTCAACCACCAAATTCACACCATTTGAGGTTGTATATGGGTTTAATCCATTGTCTCCTATGGATTTGTTACCTTTTCCCATTGATCAAGCATTAAACACGGATGAGAAAAAAATGTTGAATTCGTGAAATAGCTTCATTAGAAGGTTCGAGAGAACATTGAGAAAAGAACAAAACAATATGGGCAACAAGAAAATAAAGGGCAAAAATAAGTCTACTTTGAACTCAGCGATTGTGTTTGGGTGCACTTCAAGAAGGAACGATTTCCAGTGCAAAGGAAATCTAAACTCTCACCTAGAGCGGATGGGCCATTTCAAGTATTGGAGAAGATCAATGATAATGCCTACAAGATAGATCTTCCAGGAGAGTTTGGTGTTAGTGCTACTTTTAACGTTTAATACTTATCCCTTTTTGAGAAAAGTAACGATTTAAGCAAAAATCACTCTTAAGAAGTGGAGGATGATGAGATCATGGATTCACCACCACCGCCACCAACATTGGATCCGGAGGAATTTCCCTTAGAATTTGTTTCTCATGTAAGGGCAAGGAAGTTTATAGATGCTGTAATACCCCAATTCCTACCTTAAAAGTCTATATCAACTTGATTAGGAGTTCTTAAAATACAATTGGTATTCATTAGATTAAATAAAAGAAACAAGGACCAATTCGAATGTGATTAAAAACTAGAAGCTTCTTTGGAAAGTTAGAAATGAGAACATGCATAACTTCATAGTTTACATGTAAAATTAAACAAAGTTTGGGACCTAAACACATGTTAACTATTAATGAAAACATGTGTTTAGGAGTGGTGATTCATGGCTAAGTGAATGGAAAAGATGAATCAAAGTATCATCTTCTTCCTTTAGACTAACCCGAGAGGTTGAGCGAGAAAGAATGAGTGAAAGCTTCCATTGATGTCTTTAAATTGTGTTCCTTGATAGACTTTGATACAATTAGCTTAGGAGAAGGTAAATTTCTTAATTTCTTTCTTTGGTTGAACTGATTTTGCATGGTAGAATTTTGAGTAATTTAAAATTATGAAGTTGTTGAGCCTAGGAGAAATCAAATGAGGAAGATCTTAGAATCTGTTAATTTTTTATTTGTGCTACATAAATTAGATTGTTTTGATGAGCATGTTAATAGGAAGATTTAGATAAGTATGTCCATAGGAAGTTTTGGTAGCTAAGCATACATTTTGGATTCAATTGGATGAATTAACATAGGCTTTGAAACTGCCCTGTTTCGAACTAGGGACTATTTTGAAATATAGAAACTGATTTGGATTGTTTCATGGTGAAATTGGGATTGTTATATATGTATGAATAATTTATTGTAGTTGAGGCTGTTTTGAGAGGATATATATATATATTGGTTGTTTTGCATTTGAAATGGAGGCATATACATGTAATATGATTGTTTTAAGCATGTTTGTGTACACATATAGAATGGGGATTATTTTTCATTTGTTCACATTGTTGGAGATTGTTTTTGTGGACTAAAATAGGGGAGGTCTGTTTTACATTCATAAATTGTATTAAGGTTTGTTTGTAATAATTATGGGCTATGTTACATGTATATAGAAACATTAGCGATTGTTTTGTGGTAATTAAAGACATCGTGGGCTATTTTGAATAAAATAAATGTAATGAACTGTATTGGTTGAAAACTTGGGACTAGGAGTATTTAGGGACTGTTTTTATAAGAATAAAAGAGTGTGATTGTTTTGATATGAGTTTTAGATGATGGAGTGTTAGGAGAATGTTATATAGTTGAATGTATAAGTATAGGGGGCTGTTTTGTGTGTTTTATAAAATGACCATTGTTATGAATTACATTCATAATAAAGATAGTATTAAATGGCTTAATAAGCATATATATACATTAAGTGATTGACATTAACGCTTGTGTAAGTGTGTTGAAGTAAATTGGATTGCTTGATTGGATGATATGTGTGTGAGCTTAAATGAATGGTTGATTAGTTAAATGAATGATAAATGCAATACTAATGTGTAGATATATTGTTGCTAAATAGATAAAAAAAAGGGATTGACCAAGTTGGTGATAAGCTGAAGGGAATTGTACTACGAGAGCAAGAATAGCTCGGATTCACCTGTGAGTGTAGTTTAAAGTCTCAGATAGGCTAACAACCTTCCCGAGCAATTTCTAGTTAGTTTAATTTAATTACTTTAAATTTATATTATGTGAAAGCAAGCTTGGATGAGAGGTAAGTTCTTCTATGCCTTGATTGATTTTGGAAAGTTCTTGATTCATGAAGGTTATGTATGAATAACTAGCATGCATATAAATATGATCTTGTATGATACATGTTCTTGTAAATCTTGCCAAGACATCTTTCGGACATGTGACTTATTTCTATGTAATATTCACATGAGGTGAATATTTGATTAAAATGAGAAGGATGATAAGTCGTGATAGGTTATTTGGATGTGAAGATATGCTCACTCAACTTTAGAAAAGTATAATGAATTATGAAAGCCTTGGTTCCGAGTTAGTTATAGGTATATTTGTCATACCATAGAGTCCATTGAGCTCGTGTTTGGGGTGGACTATGGTCCTTATTCGGAGACAGTAGAAGGGAAGTTGTGTGGTCAGTTGGCGACAGTAGGACGGATTATCGGTACAATGTGTACCATTTATTTGGAGATAGTTGGTTGGGGATTTGTGTACCTAGACTATAACTTGAGTCTCAAGGCTAAACAAATAAGTAATCATAATCTTGCATACTTTATGAATTAAGAATCATGTTAACTTGCTCAATAAGTAAAGTATTATTCATGGAACTTGAAAGTCTCTACGGTTATGATATGATTATAAGAAGTTTTCCTATGTTTGATATATTGTGAAGATCTTTGGATTAGAATATAGTTAAATTACATGATAGTAGATATGATTGTTCGAATGATATACAAAGTTAATCACTTGTATATGTACTTGTTCTTGATGGAATGTGTTAAATGAATTATCTTGGATGTAAACTTATCTTGTTCAAGCATGGCTTTCATGAACCTTGATTGATAGTAGTGAAAGATAACTTTTATGATTGTTACTTTATATTACTCTAAGCTACTCAATAAGTATATTCTACTTACAAACTCTTTCATTACACTTTAGGATAAGACTTTCAAGCTTTACTTCTCGAGGAGGCTAATCGAATCACAAGTACTACATTAGAGTATGTCTTGATATTTTATATAAACACTTAGGATGGTGGCACTTTAGATATGTTTTGCATATAATCATCTTCATTTTGGCATGTATATATTAAGTACAACCTATGTTTGTAATCTTTTAAGTTGTTATGTTTTTGGTTGGTTGATTTTTTTTATAAGTAACCTTTGGTTGATAGATGCCTAAATAGATAATTAGATCTTGAATCTTTGTTATATCTGAATGAATAGTAGCATGTTCGTAATGTAAGTTATGTTAGAAGTTGAATTGTATAGTTCAAGAATTAGTTAGTAAATTGTGGTGAACAAGTCGGTTATAACAAGAGATAGTCTAATGTTAATTGGTTAAATTAAATCATAAGATTTTAACAGTACTTTAAAATTTAATGAATATGTGATATTAGTTGCTTATAAAGAAAAGTTAATTAGGCCTTCTAGCTTGTTCGAATGGTTACTTAAGTTTGAAGAAATGTTTTTCTATAGTTCAAATGATTGCTTGCTATCTAAGTAAACTTTATACATGTTTAATATAAGATAATAAGTCAAGTTATCATGAATCTTATAGTTTAAAATGGTTGATGGATTAAATTAAATCCCTTTTTGGCTTTCGAATGAAATGTTGGATCTTAAGTATGTGTTTTATAGCTTTGTTCGAATACTAACTTGATTCTTAGGTTAGTCTTTTGTTTGGCTTTGACATCCTAACTTAGTTTACTCCTATGTCGGGTTTAGGGTGTTTCAGATGCAGTCAGCAACAAGTGCAATCATGCATGGAAATTATTAAAGCTATCGATGTAACACCCCTTCCCGGCCTGGTCAAAAACTGGGTCAGAACGTGCTATCAATGAGCGTTACAGTGATTCGGTGCGATAATTTTCAATTAACGATTGTTACTTAGTTTATGTAATGCTTTTTAAACCTTATTAAACAAGAAAATTAGCCCAATTTATCCAATAGGGAACAATAATTAATCAATTAGGGCTGATTCTTTATTAATACGGGATTTAGGGACTAAACTAAAAATCTGATAACTTAGAGGTACTTTAATACAAGTAACTACGCCATAATGAAATTCAATACAATATCAGTGATTCTATGAATTTTCATGTTAATCTGATGTTATTTACCCATTCGATTAGACATGCCAAGATTCAATGACCATTTTGTAGACAATGCAAAACTGTGTTCAACAGCCCCTAACCGATTTAATAGACACTGTACCGAAATGCCTTAAGGTTGTATCAGTACAGGTATACATGGATTGTACTCCAAAACGAAACTGTCCAACTTTGTTTCAATACGGTCGAGGACCGTATCTGTACGGCATGTAAGGGTGATAACCCAATCCCTAGCAACTCAAGAACTCATTTCGATACAGCTTGATCGGTATCGATACGAGTTGACTGACATTGACTTTGACCAAAACTCATTTCGATACACCCTGTACCCGTACCGATGCCATTAATTCTCCAGGCCTCACTGCCCAAAGTCGTATCAAAATGCCTTGAAGCCTTATTGATACACTTGGGTTAGCCTACACTTTGAATGGCCAAATATGCACTACCGTACCGAAACATGTGAACCCGTATCGGTACGACCTGCACTATAATGCCAAATTTTATCTGGTTTTTAATTGAATTAACCTATTGAACGATGTCCAAATGCAATGAAACTTTACCAGCAATATTCAACCATTATTATCTACTAGCATGTCAAATTTTAGGGCCATTTGAATTCGTTTACTAGGTTTTCACCTTTTAGTGCCAAAATTGCATATTTCACCATTTATAAGCTATTCTAATAAGCCATTTAGAACCTCATACACTTTTAAAAGTCATGCATAATGCATACATACAAAAGAGTCATAAATGACTAGTTCAACTACTTTGTCACCATCCTAGGAGTTTATAAAGGCAAAACACGTTACTTGAGGCTTGTAGTGACTTGTCAACAACATTGATTCTTCGATCTCCAACGGTGAAACCCTTAACCTGAAATGTATGGAATGAAATGCATTAGGCATACTTTGCCTAGTGAGGTAGTCACAAATAAACACTTGATTAATGAAATACATTCCAAATCATATCTTAACAATAACAATGCAATTAATAAATAAGTTCAATACCAATAAGTCAATATTTCAATATTAACCCTTGAATCGATTTGCAATAGTGGACACGCAAATTCCTACGCCTCGCCAAATCAATGAATGGTCTAGTTCCTCCGCCTCGCCAATATGACCAATAACACAATACATCACTCTGCCTCGCCAAATCAATATAGGCCGTAGCCCAAGGACCGTAGTCCACCCGTACACTGAGCTCATGAATTCTATGGCATGCCAATATAGGCCGTAGCCCAAGGTCCAGTAACAATATCAATGGAAATGACAATGTCCAATGATTTCAATAACAATAACAATGATCAATGTTTCACTTACAATGATTCGATAACAATAACTATAGCAATGGCAATGACAATGATCAGTCTTCATATTCTATGTCTCGATGTCAACAACTATATCAATATCAATGTTTAGTGACAATGACAATGACGGTAACAATGACAAGAACTATGCTCTATGGCCAATGTTCAATGCTTCCATATTTCAATGACAATAACGATGGCAAAATCGATAACGATGCTCGGTAGCAATGAATATAGAAATAACAATGGTTGGTATTCAATGCAATAACTTACCTTATCTTACCAATGAAATCCACTAAGTTATTCAATGAAATATTCCTTGACAAAAATGTTAACCATGCTATAATCAATGACAATGAGATCGGGAAAGGCACCTAGCCTAATCCCAAAACTCTGAATACACTCACCTCAACAATATGATTCTCCTAGAGCTCTCGAATAGCAATTCCCTTGTCCCTAACTTTCATCGGTGATGGTGGATGATCTTTCTCCACTTCTTGAGCTATGTAAACAATAGGGAAATTGTTAGAATCGATGTAATGATATCGAAATCAATCTAATGATATCGAAATCAATATCAAAGCTTAAAACAGCTAGTGGCTTTCAAATTCCATGGATGATCAAAACCCTAGCTTAAGATTAAGCTTGATTTATCCATGGATTCAATGATTGTTTGGGGATTATAGCTTACCCGTTCAATAGAAATGATTCGATATCGATAAATTGAATAAAACTCATGCTTCTCCAACCTCAACAATGGAGGTGCTTGCTTGGGGGGAAGATGAAGATGAAAGGAGAGGTGCTTGCTAGTTTAATCGGGTGAGTTTCTAATCCTTTTTCATTTCTTTGGTCCTATTCTTAACTAGGAGCTTTCCTTCAAGTGAAGGAATCCTTTAGATAATCCCATGTATGTGGGGATTATAATTGAAGAGGGGCTAATCGCAAGGTCACTCCCTCAACCCTTAATTCTCTATACTTTCCCCCTCCTCAAACTTTCTATTTCTATAATTTAGCCACTAAAAGATTTTCAATACCTTCAATAAGGTCCTTAGACTATAGTTTGACTCAATTGGAGTCCAATGTTGGTACAATTGACCTTGCGGTCAAATTCAATGCAATATTTGGATAGGGTTTTTGATCGTCGGAACCCATTTTTTACTAGGTCAGATTTTAGGATGTCACAACTCTCTCCCCCTTAAGAAAAATTCGTCCTTGAATTTTACCTGAATCAAAGAGATGATGATATTTCTATTTCATCAACTCCTTTGGTTCCTAGGTTGTTTCTTTCATGGAATGGCTCCTCTAGAGCACTTAAACTAAGGGGATAGTCTTGTTACGAAGTCTCTTGACTTCCCTTACAAGAATCTGAATTGGTTCTTCCTCATAGGACAAGTTTGATTGAGTTTCCACAGATTCAGGTTCTATGATATATGAAGTGTCAGAATGACACTTTTAGAGCATTGATACGTGAAACACGTCATGGATCCTAAGTTCTGAGGGCAACAATAAGCGATAAGCCATAAGGCCAAGTTTCTCAATCACCTCGAAAGGTCTGATAAATCGGGGACTCAACTTCCCATTTTTGCCAAATCTCATAACTTTCTTCCATTGTGAGACTTTAAGGAAGGCTTTATCACCAACTTCATACTATATATCCTTTCGCTTAAGATTGGCATAGGTCTTATGTCGGTCAAAGGCAGCTTTTAATTGATCATGGACGATGGTAACTCGTTCCTCAGTTTCCCGAAGTAAGTCAGGGCCCAACATCTTGCCTTCACGGAGTTCAGACCAACACAATGGAGTTCTGTATTGTCTACCATAAAATGCTTCATACGGTGCCATTTTAATGGAAGCTTGATAACTATTGTTGTAGGCAAACTCGATAAGAGGTAGGTATTTCTCCCAAGAGCTTCCAAAATCAATGATGCATGCTCGAAGCATATCTAGAGCTCCTTGCAATGACTTCCAGAATTGAGATGCAAATCATGGATCTCGATCTGAAATGATAGACTGAGGTACTCCATAGAGATAAATAACTTCCTTGATATACAAGTCAGCTAGCTTAGGAAGACCATAGTCCATCCGAACTGGCAAGAAATGAGCTGACTTGGTAAAACGATCTACAATGACCCAAATGGTATCATGTTTAGCAAGAGTCAACGGTAGACCACTAACAAAGTCCAGAGTGATCTTCTCTCATTTCCATTGCGATAGATCGATGGGTTGCAAAAAGTCAGTAGGAACACAATGTTCAACATTGACACGTTGGCACGTGAGACATTTAGACACGAAGTCGGTTATGGCTTTCTTCATGTCTGGCCACCATTATAGTTCTCAAAGATCTTTGTACATCTTTATCGACCCCAGGTGGACAGAGAAAGAGCTCGAATAAGCTTCCTTAAGGATATCGGTACGAAGAGATTTATTATTGGGTACATAGACCCGATCACGAAAACATAAAAGTCCTTCAGAATTGATTTTGAAGTCGGGGTTGTCTTGCAGCTTGGAAAAGATAACTTGAAGTTTAGGATCTTGTTTTTTCAATGCTTGAATTCTCGATATAATGGTAGACTGAACTTGGAGTTCAACTACGAGACAATAATGCTTCCAAAGTCAGAAGTGGGCATTGATTGCTCGAGGGGCTACAATACAATGACTTTACAATAATTCGATATACTAATCAATATATTGGATTCAATGATCAATAATGATACTTACCAAGCATAGGTTTACGACTGAGTGCATTAGTACAACATTGGCCTTGCCTACGTGGTAATAAATAATAAGATCATAGTCCTTGAGGAGTTCCATCCATCTCCATTTCCGAAGATTCAACTCCTTTTGGGTCAAGAGGTACTTGAGACACTTATGATCAGTGAAAAGGTAGCATTTGTCTCCATAGAGATAGTGTCTCCAAATTTTCAATGCAAAGACAACTGCAGCCAATTCTAGGTCATGAGTAGGGTAGTTAATCCTGTGTGGCTTTAGTTGCCTCGAAGCATAGGCATTGGCTTTGCCTTCTTGCATCAATATGCATCATAACCCGAGATGTGAAGCATCACTATAAATAGTGTAGTCCTTTTCAGGCTCAGGCTGGGTTAGGACCGATACATGGATCAACACTTGCTTCAATTGGTCAAAGCTTCTTTGTTGTTCCTCAATCCAAACAAACATAGCTTCTTTCCTTAGCAACTTAGTTAATTGGGATGCTAACATAGAAAATCCTTTGATGAATATCCTATAATGGCCAGCAAGACCAAGGAAACTTCTAACCTCACTAATGTTCTCTGGTGGATGCCAATCAACAATAGCCTAGATTTTCTTCGGGTCCCTGAAGTCGATACAATATGCCCAAGGAAGACAATTTCACAATTTTATTATCAAAGTGTCATAACTTTCATTTTTCTTTTTTATTTTCCACCCGATTTGGAGAGAAAACTATTTGTATAGGAGTAAGGAAAATTATTCCTTCTCACTTTCACTATACCAAGCAACCTTTAAATTTATTTTTTCCCAATTTTCTCTTCTCCCTCCTCACTTTCACTTTTCCTCTCTGCTAGAGAGGAAAGAAAATTGGGAAGATAAAATATTGAAGTCATTGGAAAAGAGAAGGATGAAAATATATATTTTCTTTTTGTCGGTGTGCTTGGTTGAGAGGATGAAAAACTAAAAGGAAAATAAGTTTCTTTCCTCTCTATTGCTTAGTACAATAGAAAAGTGAAAGGAAGAAAATTAAGCTTTGAAAACTATAATTTATTTTTCATTTTTATAATTTAGTTGAATGTTTTTAATATAATTATTTTTAATCAATTTAGTCCCCATAAATTTTATTTCATCTAAAATTGACCACTATATATTTCTAATTTTTATAATTTAATCTAAAAATTTTAATATAATATTATTTTTGTTCAATTTAATTCCTAATTTTTTCTTTATTTCAAAATTGACCTATATGTATTTTTATTTTTTTATAATTGAGTCCAATATTTTTAATATGGTTTTGTTTTTGTCCAGTTTAGTCCATAAAATTTTTATTTAATCCAAAATTGACCTCTATTTATTTCTATTTTTTATAATTTAGTCTAATATTTTTATAATTTAATCTCGAGAGTTTCACTATCAATGTAACACCTAATACCCGATACAAACGAATCCAACCCGAATATCGAATGCTAGAAATGGCCCACTTGTGGCCTAAAAACATATTTTAAAAACAAGTGTATTCGATTACAAGAAAGTAAAAAAACAACATGAACATAAAGAGGAAACAATTAACTAAAGTCGCCCTAGAAAATAAACCTTTAAAACACTAGAAAAATAAACGATTTAAAAAAAATGCATTTTTGTAATTTTACAAGATTTAAACCCAAAAAATTTCAAATCAAATTAAATTTAATTGAATCGAATTAAATGTAAATAAGTTGGATTTTAATTTAAAAAATCCGTTTTAGGTTCGTTTTAGACTCATTAACTCCAATTAGACTTAATGGTAAATTCTTGTCAAAATTGAAGTTGAAATAGTGTTAATTGCAAAAATAAGTAGTTTTCAGGCCAATTTGAGAACATTCATAAAATATAGGGGGTCAGTTTTTCAAAAAGTGAAATTAAAAATTTCTTTATGAAACCAATATCATCATTAACATATAGACCAAGTCCCAAGTTAATCCGAGCTAAAACGAGTCCTTGATTGCAATTATAATATTAGTGATTGAAACGTAAAGTTTACAATTATAAGGTATTGTATTAAATTATAAAATAGAAATAAATAGAGGTCGATTCCAAATTAAATAAAATTTGAGGGATTAAATTGAATAAAAGTAAAATAATAGTAAAAATATTAGATAAAATTATAAATAAATATGGGTTAATTTTGGATTAGATAAATATTTTTGGTACTAAAGTGAACAAGATATTATTATATTAATAATATTGATTTTAATAATAAAATTTCAAAAAATAAGGGCAAATTTTAGATTAAATAAAATTTTAGGAACTATATTGAACAAAAAAAATTATAATAAAAATATTGGGCGAAACTAATTTAAATATAATTTGATAATTTTATTATTAAAGTATGATAATTTTTACTTTTCGTTCTTATTTTTTTACCCAATTTTAGAGAGAGAATTATTTGTATAGGTGGAAGGAAACTACGTCCCCTCCTATTTTCTTTCCTTTCAATTTTCTACTCTACCAAATAATCATTAAATTCATTTTCTTTCCATTTTTCTCTTCCTTCCTACCTTCCTTCCACTTCTTTACCCAATCAAACAAAGCTTAAATGTGTTAAACGAGTTATAGTGAGTAGTACAATAAAATCGACAACTCGTAGATGACCTTCACCCTTCGAATAAATTTGTTGAAAACATCTGGAGTAGGCGATGGCCGTTGGATATTCTAATATTAGAAGAAGAAGTTATCATTACAATGATGATCAAGGTCATCACATTGGACAATTTTAGTGTCAAAAGATTTTAATGCACCAATAAATTTACATGCATGAATATGATGATCTTATGTTTGTCATTGAAAGTTATAGTATATTTTAAAAGTTTGTCAACACATTACTAGGGTAGTTTTACGGTGAGACACCTTTACATTACAGTTAAAAGGAGGCGATTCTATACAAATTATTACAATCTACAAAAATTCTTACCCAAATGGTAAGAATTTAGGTTATAATATAAGAATTTGTGTAGGTACATAAATTCTTACCTGAGGCAAAATCTACACAAATTCTTACCTAGTTGGAAATAATTTATGTAGTTATACAAATACTTACACAATTAGTAAGAATTTATGTAGTTACACAAATACTTACCCAGAACCGAAATTCTTACTAACTCCTACATAATTTCTTACCATTTTTTGTAAGAATTTATGTTGGCCGCATTTTAGCCGTATTTTAAGAGTTTTTTTTAGACTTTCCCCACATGGTGACAACTCTTTAAAATTAAACTCTTATTCTCAAATATGCTCATTTGAGGACAATTCCTTTAAAAGTCATTATCACATTCGCTCGGTTGGCCAAACTTTTCATCTTTGTTCTCTTATATTTTCTTAAGTCATGAGTTTTAGTCCCATTAATAACACCTCATTCCTTCACCTTCCCCTCCCCTCTCCCCCCTTTAAGTAAGATTAAAATTAGAATTATGATTTGCCAAAAAAGTCGTTATCATTCGTAAACTATTTTAATTTATACTATAAAATTGACCATCATTTATTAAAATAATTTGAAACTAGACATATTTTTTATTTTTATTCTATCATTTTCCCAAAAAATGTAAGTCTGAAAGATAACACTCAACACTTTTAATAAACTAATTTTAAAATTCAATCATATTTTTATTTTGAGTTAATAGAAAATAAAGGTTTTGAGATCATGTAATTTGTGTATAGGTTCGAATTCTGATATTTATGATAAAATATTAACGTTCTGTTTGGCAATTAGCTAATAGCTGATAACAGATTACTTTAACTAATAGTAGACAGCAGAATACATTAGCTGATAGCTTATAGCAGAATACATTAGATGATAGCTAATTGCATTAGCTGATTTGACTAGCGGGTTGTATTAACTGATTGTATAAAAATGTTTGGTAAAATTAAGAGATAGCTTGATGTGATCCTAATCTGCATCAACTTTCTCTATAACTTGATCACACCATTGAAACTCCTCAAGCCTGATTCTAAGGGAGTTCTACCTTACTTTATCCTTTATTTGCTTGTTATGCACTATATGTTATTATAAGCACGCCTTTTTCAAATTAGGATATGCTTGAATTATCATATATTATCATTCATTTTCATATTCTATGGTCTTCATACATAACCTATGAACCACATCTTTATATTTAGATAAATCATGCATATGCTATGTTACACATCCTTTACTTATGTTGTCATATCACTAGCATATTCATATTAGGCATGCAGCATGTATTCATCACATTCTTAGCTATTTCATAGCTGATTTGATTGTTTTCATGATTCATATGGGTACAAGGGATGATTAGGCAAGCTATGACAGCTCGAAAGCAAAGAATGCAAGCTATAACAGCTCATACTAGCTCAAGGACAAGGAATGACAGCTCACCGAGCTTAAAGGAGATCAATACACAAAGATAGTAGCTAAAAGGATAGCTAAAGGAGCTGAATAGGAGCTGAACCTAGCTTAAGGGAGCTAAAGGATAAGGAGCTTAGCTGAGGAGTGTAGTTGAGCTAAAGGAGCTGAAACTAGCTGGAGAGGAGCTGAGGACCTGATAGCTGACCACTGAAGTATAGCTAGCTGATACTGAGCTAGAGTGACACTAGCTAGCTACAAGTCACTTAGCTAGCTACCATGAAGGATCACCACGCCACCCATTCGGCCATGGAGGGAAAGATATATGTTTTTCCCTGTTTTGGCACCAAACTAACTAATTCCTTAACTATTTGGATATGCCATTGAAACCATTCATACATATATGCCTTTATGAAGGAATTTACCCTTTCTAAATCATTAAAGACCTATTTGGCTAAACCCCTTCATTTCCTATAAATAGGAAAGCATTTTGTCATTTGTAGATCATCTCATTCATTCTACAAAATTACCTTTATGAGAATCTTCCCTCTTTTAGTTCTTAATTGAACTCTATCGACTTAACAAGTACTTGTACTTGTGGCGTCAACCCCTCTATTTTCCACCTTGATACTTCTGGTTCCTATATCTTTATAGATAATGGGTCAAAGTCCTTTCTACCACCCCTTAAAGCAATCATATAAGGTACAAGGCTTAGCTTTAATATAGCTTTGTTTCATCCTTCGATTCTTTAAGATACTATCACCATATTTCACCCTATCCATCACCAACCTTCACCATCACCATTCGGCTAAGTTCCCTTAACCAAATCTGCCCAATTTCATCATACTTCTGCATCACCTTTTCAATTCACTAATTCCTTTATTTTTGAGCTTATCTTACTTTGCAGATTGCTTGCTTCCTTCCTAAATCTGACAATCAAAGGGGTTGCCTTCAACCTCACTTAAGCAAGGCATGATCTTCATAGAAGCCCTTATATCACATGGTAATTAGAGCTATTGGAGGAAGAAGCAAGTGCATCAATGGAAACCCGATTCAAGCAAAACAAAGAATTTGTAAGTGACATCTTTTGTCATTTCATTTTGTGCAAAAATAAAGAAAGAGAAAGTGAAAACAACTAGAATCAAAAAAAGAGAAAAAAAAACATATTCAAAAAGTACAAACTTCAAGGGTGAAAAAACACAGCAACAACCATCTTCAACATCAAGCCTAGAAG
The DNA here is from genome assembly GCA_019671005.1 of Hibiscus mutabilis. NCBI lineage: Eukaryota > Viridiplantae > Streptophyta > Magnoliopsida > Malvales > Malvaceae > Hibiscus > Hibiscus mutabilis. Next base: position 25,601,544 of record CM033735.1, on the reverse strand, counting down.
TTATATCATTCTCTTCAATACTTTGATTGTTGGTCAAGAAAGGTTGTGAGTTTTCTTGTTCAGTAAGTAACCCTTCCTTCAATTTTCATCTATATTCTTAAGCATACCCTTTTAATATCAATTCATTTGCTTCCTTTTCCCTACACTAACATTTCAGCTGACGCACAAGATCGAAACTTGCCAAGTCTTGAGTAAGTTCCTTAAAGAACTTTACAAGAAAGAAAAGAGTGGAAAAAGGCAATTTGAGAGTGTGAGACTAGAAGTGGATAATAAAAGCCAAATATAACATCCTAGAGTGCAAACATGAGCGTTGAGTGGAGTGAAATTTTCCTTGGAGTGACTGTGAGGCTTTATTGAGTGATTTTTTGGTGAGGTTTTCATTTTGTTTTTTTATTTTTTATCACTAACAATGGCACCAGATTCTTTTCCATCTATTTCCAACAGTATTCTTTTAGTTAAAAGAACATTGAACATATATTTTGTTAAAGATGATAAGCAAAGGGAAAACATATTCTACACCTTATGCCTTGTGAATGATAAAGTGTGCTCTGTGATCGTTGATGGAGGCAGTTGCACCAAACATCCAAGCCTTTACAAGTTTTGGTGGCTGAACGAGGGAGGCAAATTAAAAGACACCAAGCAAGTACTCATTCTATTTTCCATCAAAAATTACAAAGATAAGGTCTTGTGTAATGTGCTCCCTATGAACACGAGTCATATGCTGTTGGGATGACCGTGACAGGTTGACAAATGAGCCACCCATGACGTATACACCAATCAATACACATTCTTTCCCAAAGGAAAGAAATTCATCTTGGCCCCTCTAACTTCGAGCCAAGTATATGTTGACCAGATCCAATTGAGCAAAAGGATCGAAGATTGAGCTAGGAGCAAAAAGGTTGAAGAAATCAAAGAGGATGCAATGGAAGAAGAACATTGTGAAGAAGGAAAAATAGATGGGGTTGAAAATGAAAGTGAGATTGTGGATGTAAAAAAAGCCAGAGTTGAAAATGAGAGAGTTGAAGAGAAAGAATTTGGATATAAAGGAGAGAAAGAAAAATAAATTTAATCTAACCCTACTTTTTCTCCTATTTTTTCTTTTGTCTTGTAGTATATTCCAAATGACGTATCTTTTCAAGTTAATGATTCAAGAAACACGTCCTTTGAAGAACCAATAGGCCTGACTTTTGAGGATCCACAAGATATGTCCATTAACATTCCAAGTGCTTTGCCAATCGTGAAGAGAATTCAGCAACCAATGCCCATTAAACATCCACCATGGTTTTCTATTTCCTTTTTTTTTTGTTATAAGTTCCTCATTTCCTAACTATGGTTTAGACAGCAAGGTGATTCATTTACATGGAGTTATCTTATTAACTTATGAAGACAAGTTCCTTTACCATTTTGAGATTATTTGGTGCATCAAGATTAAGGCCAAACTACAAGCATTCATCATGCCCATGATTGATCAAATGAAGGATGTGGAGCAGGCATTATCCACCTACTCAAGGGCCATCATTCGAAAAGGTAAAAAGATTAAGGGGATTAATGTTTCCAATCAACATGAAGAGGAATATGAAGAAACGTGTACCTTCACAAGCAATCATGACATTTCCAAAAGTTGTGATGTTTCCAAAAGAGAGGCTAAAAGGACAAGTGTCGTTACCAACAGTGGCGTTGATTCAAGCAATTAGAGCATTCAAAAGACAACTCCTTACATCAAAGGACGTGCAAATCAACACCAAGGAAGTGTTCAAAAGATAAGTCTTATTCCTAAGGGATTTGGTGATTCCAAATCCCCCAAAAGAGAGATCCAAAGAGCATGTGCCTATTCGGGTCAATATTATGGAAGTAAGGTTTACAAGCAAGAAGAACTTGAACCTGGAGAATGGGTTTGGTGCAAGAAGAGCATGAAAAAGTTCCTGTCCAAAGAAAATCAAGATTGTTCCCATTCGTAACTAGCATCAATTTGGGGACAAATCACTTTAAATAAGGGGGTGATGTGATCTTAATCTGCACCAACTTTCTCAATAACTTGATCACACCATTGGAACTCTTCAAGGATGATTTTAAGAGAGTTCTACCTTACTTTATCCTTTATTTGCTTGTTATGCATTATATGTTATTATAAACATGACTTTTCATATTAGGATATGCTTGAATTAACATATGTTATCATTCATTTGCATATTCTATGGTCTTCATACATAACCTATGAACCACATCTTTATATTTAGATAAATCATGCATATATTGTGTTACACATCCTTTACTTATGATGCCATATCATTTGCATATTCATTTTAGTTGTACAACATGTATTCATCACATTCTTAGCTCTTTCATAGCTAATTTGATTGTTTTCATGATTCATATAGGTACAAGGGATGATTAGGCAAGCTATGAGAGCTCAAAAACAAAGAATGCAAGCTATGACAGCTCATACTAGCTCAAGGACAAGTAATAATAGATCACATAGCTTAAAGGAGCTTAATGCACAAAGATAATAGCTGAAACGATAGTTAAAGGAGCTAAATGGGAGCTGAACCTATCTTAAGGGAGCTAAACCTAGCTTAGGGGAGCTGAAGGACAAGGAGCTTAGTTGAGGAGTGTAGTTGAGCTAAAGGACCTGAAACAAGCTGGAGAGGAGCCGAGGACCGATAGCTGACCCATGAAGTATAGCTAGCGATATCTGAGCTAGAGTGACACTAGCTACCTGCAATTCACTTTTCTAGCTACCATGAAGGATCACCATGCCAACCATTCGGCCATGGAAGGAAAGACACATGCCTTTCCCTGTTTTGGCATAAAGAACTAATTCCTTAACTATTTGGATATGCCATTGAAACATTCTTACATATATGCCTTTATGAAGGGTTTTTATCCTTTCTGAATCATTAAAGGCCTATTTGGCTAAACCCCTTCATTTCCTATAAATAGGAAAGCATTTTGTCATTTGTAGATCATCTCATTCATTCTATAAAATTAAATTTGTAAGAATCTTCTCTCTTTTAGTTCTTAATTGAACTTTATTGGCTTATCAAGTACTTGTACTCATGGCGTCAACCCCCTCTATTTTCCACCTTGATACTTCTGGTTCCTATCTCTTTATAGATAATGGGCCCAAGTCCTTTCTACCACCCCTTAAAGCAATCATATAAGGTACGAGGCTTAGCTTTAATAGAGCTTTGTTTCATCCTCCGATTCTTTAAGATACTATCACCATATTTCACCCTATCCATCACCATCCTTCACCATCACCATTCGGCTAAGCTCCCTTAACCAAATCTGCCCAATTTCATCACACTTCTGCATCACCTTTTCAATTCACTAATTCCCTTATTTTTTGAGCTTATCTTACTTTGCAGGTTGCTTGCTTCCTTCCTTCCTAAATCGACAATCAAAGAGGTTGCCTTCAACCTCACTTAAGCAAGACATGATCTTCATAGAAGCCCTTATATCACATGGTAATTAGAGCTATTGGAGGAAAAAGCAAGTGCATCAATGGAAACCCGATTCAAGCAAAACAAAGAATTTGTAAGTGACATCTTTTGTCATTTCATTTTGTGCAAAAATAAAGAAAGAGAAAGAGAAAACAACTAGAATCAAAAAAGAAAAAACATATTCAAAAAGTACAAACTTCAAGGGTGAAAAACACAACAACAACCATCTTCAACATCAAGCCTAGAAGCTTATATCATCATCTTCAAGACTTTGATTGTTGGTCAAGAAAGGTTGTGAGTTTTCTTGTTCAGTAAGTAACCCTTCCTTCAATTTTCATCTATATTCTTAAGTGTACCCTTTCAATATCAATCCATTTGCTTCATTTTCCCTACACTAACATTTCATCTTACGCACAAGATCGAAACTTGCCAAGTCTTGAGTAAGTTCCTTAAAGAACTTTACAAGAAAGAAATGAGTGGAAAAAGGCAATTTGAGAGTGTGAGATCAGAGTGGATAATAAAAGCCAAATAACATCCTAGAGTGCAAACATGCGTTGAGTGGAGTGAAATTTTCCTTGGAGTAACTGTGAGGCTTTGTTAAGTGATTTTTTGGTGAGGTTTTCATTTTGTTTTTTTATTTTTTATCATTAACAATGTCACCAGATTCTTTTCCATCTATTTCCAACAGTATTCTTTTAGTTAAAAGAGCAATGAACATATATTTTGTTAAAGATGATAAGCAAAGGGAAAACATATTCTACACCTAATGCCTTGTGAATGATAAAGTGTGCTCTGTGATCGTTGATGGAGGTAGTTGCACCAAACATCCAAGCCTTTACAAGTTTTGGTGGCTGAACGAGGGAGGCAAATTAAAAGACACCAAGCAAGTACTCATTTTATTTTCCATCAAAAATTACAAAGATAAGGTCTTGTGTAATGTGCTCCCTATGAACACGAGTTATATATTGTTGGGATGACCATGACAGATTAACAAATGAGGCCACCCATGATGTATACACCAATCAATACACATTCTTTCCCAAAGGAAAGAAATTCATCTTGGCCCTCTAACTTCGAGCCAAGTATATCTTAACTAGATCCAATTGAGCAAAAGGATCAAGATTGGGCTAGGAGCAAAAAGGTTGAAGAAATCAAAGAGGATGCAATGGAAGAAGAACATTTTGAAGAAGGAAAAAATAGATGGGGTTGAAAATGAAAGTGAGATTGTGGATGTAAAAAAAAAGCGAGTTGAAAATGAGAGAGTTGAAAGAGTTTGGAATGAAGAAGGATTTGGAATGAAGAAGAAAAGAAAAATAAATTTAATCTAACCCTACTTTTTCTCCTATTTTTTCTTTTGTCTTGTAGTATATTCCAAATGACGTATCTTTTCAAGTTAATGATTCAAGAAACATGTCATTTGAAGAACCAATGAAGGAACCAATAAGACATATCCTGACTTTTCAAAGGTTTGACCACTGAACAAGATATGATCATTAACATTCCAAGTGCTTTTAGTAATCGTGAAGAGAATTCAGCAACCAATGCCCATTAAACATCCACCATGGTTTTCTATTTCCTTTTTTTTTGTTATAAGTTCTTCATTTCCTAACTATGGTTTAGACAAAGCAAGGTGATTCATTTACATGGAGTTATCTTATTAACTTATGAAGACAAGTTCCTTTACCATTTTGAGATTATTTGGTGCATCAAGATTAAGGCCAAACTACAAGCATTCATCATGCCCATGATTGATCAAATGAAGGATGTGGAGCAGGCATTATCCACCTACTCAAGGGCCATCATTCGAAAAGGTAAAAAGATTAAGGGGATTAATGTTTCCAATCAACATGAAGAGGAATATGAAGAAACGTGTACCTTCACAAGCAATCATGACATTTCCAAAAGTTGTGATGTTTCCAAAAGAGAGGCTAAAAGGACAAGTGTCGTTACCAACAGTGGCGTTGATTCAAGCAATTAGAGCATTCAAAAGACAACTCCTTACATCAAAGGACGTGCAAATCAACACCAAGGAAGTGTTCAAAAGATAAGTCTTATTCCTAAGGGATTTGGTGATTCCAAATCCCCCAAAAGAGAGATCCAAAGAGCATGTGCCTATTCGGGTCAATATTATGGAAGTAAGGTTTACAAGCAAGAAGAACTTGAACCTGGAGAATGGGTTTGGTGCAAGAAGAGCATGAAAAAGTTCCCTGTCCAAAGAAAATCAAGATTGTTCCCATTCGTAACTAGCATCAATTTGGGGACAAATCACTTTAAATAAGGGGGTGATGTGATCTTAATCTGCACCAACTTTCTCAATAACTTGATCACACCATTGGAACTCTTCAAGGATGATTTTAAGAGAGTTCTACCTTACTTTATCCTTTATTTGCTTGTTATGCATTATATGTTATTATAAACATGACTTTTCATATTAGGATATGCTTGAATTAACATATGTTATCATTCATTTGCATATTCTATGGTCTTCATACATAACCTATGAACCACATCTTTATATTTAGATAAATCATGCATATATTGTGTTACACATCCTTTACTTATGATGCCCTATCATTTGCATATTCATTTTAGTTGTACAACATGTATTCATCACATTCTTAGCTCTTCCATAGCTAATTTGATTGTTTTCATGATTCGTATAGGTACAAGGGATGATTAGGCAAGCTATGAGAGCTCAAAAACAAGGAATGCAAGCTATGACAGCTCATACAGCTCAAGGACAAGTAATAATAGATCACATAGCTTAAAGGAGCTTAATGCACAAAGATAATAGCTGAAACGATAGTTAAAGGAGCTAAATGGGAGCTGAACCTATCTTAAGGGAGCTAAACCTAGCTTAGGGGAGCTGAAGGACAAGGAGCTTAGTTGAGGAGTGTAGTTGAGCTAAAGGACCTGAAACAAGCTGGAGAGGAGCTGAGGACCTGATAGCTGACCCATGAAGTATAGCTAGCGGATACTGAGCTAGAGTGACACTAGCTACCTGCAATTCACTTTTCTAGCTACCATGAAGGATCACCATGCCAACCATTCGGCCATGGAAGGAAAGACACATGCCTTTCCCTGTTTTGGCATAAAGAACTAATTCCTTAACTATTTGGATATGCCATTGAAACATTCTTACATATATGCCTTTATGAAGGGTTTTTATCCTTTCTGAATCATTAAAGGCCTATTTGGCTAAACCCCTTCATTTCCTATAAATAGGAAAGCATTTTGTCATTTGTAGATCATCTCATTCATTCTATAAAATTAAATTTGTAAGAATCTTCTCTCTTTTAGTTCTTAATTGAACTTTATTGGCTTATCAAGTACTTGTACTCATGGCGTCAACCCCCTCTATTTTCCACCTTGATACTTCTGGTTCCTATCTCTTTATAGATAATGGGCCCAAGTCCTTTCTACCACCCCTTAAAGCAATCATATAAGGTACGAGGCTTAGCTTTAATAGAGCTTTGTTTCATCCTCCGATTCTTTAAGATACTATCACCATATTTCACCCTATCCATCACCATCCTTCACCATCACCATTCGGCTAAGCTCCCTTAACCAAATCTGCCCAATTTCATCACACTTCTGCATCACCTTTTCAATTCACTAATTCCCTTATTTTTGAGCTTATCTTACTTTGCAGGTTGCTTCCTTCCTTCCTAAATCTGACAATCAAAGAGGTTGCCTTCAACCTCACTTAAGCAAGACGTGATCTTCATAGAAGCCCTTATATCACATGGTAATTAGAGCTATTGGAGGAAAAAGCCAGTGCATCAATGGAAGCCCGATTCAAGCAAAACAAAGAATTTGTAAGTGACATCTTTTGTCATTTCATTTTGTGCAAAAATAAAGAAAGAGAAAGAGAAAAAGGCTCGAATCAGAAAAAGAGAAAAAAACATATTCAAAAAGTACAAAGTTCAAGGGTGAAAAAACACAACAACAACCATCTTCAACATCAAGCCTAGAAGCTATATCATCATCTTCAAGACTTTGATTGTTGGTCAAGAAAGGTTGTGAGTTTTCTTGTTCAGTAAGTAACCCTTCCTTCAATTTTCATCTATATTCTTAAGTGTACCCTTTCAATATCAATCCATTTGCTTCATTTTCCCTACACTAACATTTCATCTTACGCACAAGATCGAAACTTGCCAAGTCTTGAGTAAGTTCCTTAAAGAACTTTACAAGAAAGAAATGAGTGGAAAAAGGCAATTTGAGAGTGTGAGATCAGAGTGGATAATAAAAGCCAAATAACATCCTAGAGTGCAAACATGCGTTGAGTGGAGTGAAATTTTCCTTGGAGTAACTGTGAGGCTTTGTTAAGTGATTTTTTGGTGAGGTTTTCATTTTGTTTTTTTATTTTTTATCATTAACAATGTCACCAGATTCTTTTCCATCTATTTCCAACAGTATTCTTTTAGTTAAAAGAGCAATGAACATATATTTTGTTAAAGATGATAAGCAAAGGGAAAACATATTCTACACCTAATGCCTTGTGAATGATAAAGTGTGCTCTGTGATCGTTGATGGAGGTAGTTGCACCAAACATCCAAGCCTTTACAAGTTCTGGTGGCTGAACGAGAGAGGCGAATTAAAAGCCACCAAGCAAGTACTCATTTTGTTTTCCATCGAAAATTACAAAGATAAGGTCTTGTGTAATGTGCTCCCTATGAACACGAGTTATATATTGTTCAGGCGACCATGACAGATTAACAAATGAGGCACCCATGATGTATACACCAATCAATACACATTCTCTCACAAAGGAAAGAAATTCATCTTGGCCTCTCTAACTTCGAGCCAAGTATATCTTAACTAGATCCAATTGAGAAAAAGGATCGAAGATTGGGCTAGGAGCAAGAAGGCTGAAGAAATCAAAGAGGATGTAATAGAAGAAGAACATTTTGAAGAAGAAAAAATAGATGGTGATGAAAATGAAAGTGAGATTGTGGATGTAAAAAAGTCAGAGTTGAAAATGAGAGAGTTGAAGAGAAAGAGTTTGGATATGAAGAAGAGAAAGAGTTTGGATATGAAGAAGAGAAAGAAAAATAGATTTAATCTAACCCTACTTTTCTCCTATTCTTTCTTTTGTCTCGTAGGATACTCCAAATGACGTATCTTTTCAAGTTAATGATTCAAGAAACATGTCATTTGAAGAACCAATAGGCCTGACTTTTGAGGATCCACAAGACATATCCCTTGACGTTTCAAAGGTTTTGACACTTGAAGTTCCAAGAGATATGATCATTGAAATTCCAAGTGCTTTTAGTAATCGTGAAGAGAATTCAGCAACCAACGCCCATTAAACATCCACCATAGTTTTCTATTTCCTTTTATTTTGTTATAAGTTCTTCATTTCCTAACTATGGTTTAGGCAGCAAGGTGATTCACTTACATAGAGTTATCTTATTAACTTATGAAGATAAGTTCCTTTACCATTTTGAGATTATTTGGTGCATCGAGATTAAGGCCAAACTACAAGCATTCATCTTGCCCATGATTGATCAAATGAAGGATATGAAGCAGGCATTATCCTTCTACTCAAGGGCCATCATTCAAAAAGGTAAAAAGATTAAGGGGATTAATGTTTCCAATCAACATGAAGAGGAATATGAAGAAACGTGTACCTTCACAAGCAATCATGACATTTCCAAAAGTTGTGATGTTTCCAAAAGAGAGGCTAAAAGGATAAGTGTCGTTACCAACAGTGGCGTTTCAAGCAATGAGAGCATTCAAAAGACAACTCCTTACATCAAAGGACGTGCCAATCAACACCAAGGAAGTGTTCAAAAGATAAGTCTCATTCCTAAGGGATATGGGGATTCCAAATCCCCCAAAAGAGAGATCCAAAGGGCATGTGCCTATTCGGGTCAATATTATGGAAGTAAGGTTTACATGCAAGAAGAACGTGAACCTGGAGAATGGGTTTGGTGCAAGACGAGCATGAAAAAGTTCCCTGCCCAAAGAAAATCAAGATTGTTCCCATTCGTAACTAGCATCGATTTGGGGACAAATCACTTTAAAGAAGGGGGATGATGTGATCTTAATCTGCACCAACTTTCTTAATAACTTGATCACACCATTGAAACTCCTCAAGGATGATTCTAAGAGAGTTCTACCTTACTTTATCCTTTATTTTCTTGTTATGCATTATATGTTATTATAAACATGCCTTTTTCATGTTAGGATATGCTTGAATTATCATATCTTATCATTCATTTGCATATTCTATGGTCTTCATACATAACCTGTGAACCACATCATTATATTTAGATAAATCAAGCATATGCTATGTTACACATCCTTTACTTATGGTGTCATATCACTTGCGTATTCATCTTAGATGTACAACATGTATTCATCACATTTTTAGCTCTTACATAGCTAATTTGAATGTTTTCATGATTCATATAGGTACAAGGGATGATTAGGCAATCTATGACAACTCGGAAACAAAGAATGCAAGCTATGGCAGCTCATACTAGCTTAAGGACAAGGAATAATAGATCACATAGCTTAAAAGAGCTTAATGCACAAAGATAGTAGCTGAAAGGATAGTTAAAGGAGCTGAATGAGAGATGAACCTAGCTTAAGAGAGCTAAACCTAGCTTAAGGGAGCTGAAGGACAAGGAGCTTAGCTGAGGAGTGTAGCTGAGCTAAAGGAGCTAAAACTAGCTAGAGAGGAGTTGAGGACCTGATAGCTTACCACTGGAGTATAGCTAGCTAAAACTGAGCTGGAGTGACACTAGCTAGCTACAAGTGACCTAGCTAGCTACCATGAAGGGTCACCAAGCCACCAACTCAACCATGGAGGGAAAGACACGTGATTTTCCATGTTTTTGCGCCAATTGAACCAATTCCTTAACTACTCAGATATGCCATTTTAACCATTCCTACATATATGCCTTTATGAAGGGATTTTACCCTTTCCGAATCATTAAAGGCCTATTTAGCCAAACCCCTTCATTTCCTATAAATAGGAATGCATTTTGTCATTTGTAGATCATCTCATTCATTCTATAAAATTACCTTTGTGAGAATTTTCTCTCTTTTAGTTCTTAATTGAACTTTATCGACTTATCAAGTACTTGTACTTGTGGCGTCAACCTCTCTATTTTCCACCTTGATACTTCTGGTTCCTATCTCTTTATAGATAGTGGGTCAAAGTCCTTTCTACCACCCCTTAAAGCAATCATATAAGTTTTGGGGCTTAGCTTTAATATAGCTTTGTTTCATCCTTCGATTCTTTAAGATACTATCACCATATTTCACCCTATCCACCACCAACCTTCACCATCACCATTCGACTAAATTCCCTTTACCAAATCTGCCCAATTTCATCATACTTCCACATCACCTTTTCAATTCACCAATTCCCCTATTTTCGAGCCTATCTTACTTTGTAGGTTGCTTCCTTCCTTCCTAGATCCGACAATCAAAGGGGTTATCTTCAACATCACTTAAGCAAGGCGTGATCTTCATAAAAGACCTTACATCATAGCTGATAGTTGTTTTTTTTTGTTTGATTATTTAAACAAACAAAATGACATAGAGGGACATGATTATATTTAATACTTGTTTGAATAGTTAATTAGTTATCAATATTTTGTTTCTATTAATATTAATTATATTATGAAAATTAATTTTTTAATATAAAATTACTAAGCATACTTGAAGGATCTATACATTAATTTATTATCTATATAATTATTTCTAATAAAATTTAATTAATTATTAAATTTAAATGATATTTGAAGCACATGTATTAATATTATATATTTGAAGGAAAAATAATTATTTAAATTATATATGAGAGTATGTTTTACTTCAAAAGTATATGTGAGTTATTTAAATACAAATATAAATGTGTGGGAATAAAAAAAATAAAAATAAAAAATATTAGCTTACAAATGCACCATGTAAATTAAAATAGAAAAAGTTAAATTTAAGTTATTTAGAGATTTTTGGTAATCGTTAAGGGTAAAAAAATCTTTACAACTCTTATGTCAAAACCTTTAATTCAAAAGCTCCTATTAGCATTTTTTTTAAATTAGAGGTTTTACTCCAATATGTTATTTACCAAACATTCAAATTAACATATTTGGTTGATCAAACCTCTAATTTTAGCTCAAAATGTTATTTACCAAACATGGCCTATATTTCGCACTGTTGTACCAAAAAATAAAGGCAAAATGAGAAAAGATGCCCCCAACGTTTGCTTATTTTGTCATTTGACCCCCTATTCTTTTTTTAGAACAAACAACCCCCAACGTTTCAATTTGGTTCAAATATGCCTCTGTTGGATGGAAACTGCCAGTCAACTGACGGTCAACGGCTGATTCTGACTGGACTTGCCACGCGTTAAGATCTGTTGCTTTTTAAAAATATTTTGTTATACCCTTCTTTATGGTGATATGTGGCTAACTATCATGCTGACACGTGGTCGAAACGGATGATGGCACGTGGCGAATATGATGTTAACACATGGAAAATATGATGCTGACACATGACAAATATGATACTGACACGTCAGCAGATCTTAACACGTGACAAGTCCAGTCAACATCAACTGTTTACCGTCAGTTGGCTATTAGTTTTCATCCAACAAGGGCATATTTGGACCAAATTAAAACATTGAGGTTGTTTGCTAAAAAATAAGAGGCCAAATGACAAAACATGCAAACATTGCGGCATTTTTTATCATTTTGCCAAACATAAAAAGGAAAGGTTTTTACAATTAGTTTTGTTTTGTTTTTTCTTTCCCTCATTTTTTTTTCTTTCCCTCATTTTTTTTTTTTTGCTTTTGTTTGATTGTTTGGTTCCAATTAGTTTAGAAATGACGGGTTTTTGTCAATCTTCTTAGACAGCTTTACAACTGAAAAGATCATACAAAATTCTTCGTTGTTTCTTAAGGTAAGAAGGAAATATCTGTTTGATCTTTGGTTTTTTCCCCTTCAAATAATCACGTGTTGATGTTTTCATGACGATGGATGCTTGTCTTTCTCTTTCTTTTTCTTTTTGCATTCTGGAATTTTGATGCTTTAAGGTGTATAATTTAATAGGTGTCTGGTTTTTATTTTAAATTTGTTTCAGGCTTCGTATTTTTTGTAATTCTAGACCTTTTTTAAATTTTTTAATCAAGACCTTAAGATCAGCAATTTATCCATTTCGTTTGATGTCTTTAAGGTATCAATTGATAAATGTCTGAATTTGTTTTTTTATATTTATTTATTTTGTCCCAGGGTTATATTTTTGTTGTTCATAATCTGAAATTCCAATCATGTCTTTGGTAATTTATCAGAAACCCAAGTAAATACTAGGGGTTAATAGTGTTCCTGGTATTGATATTTAGGATTAAAATGAAGGTTTTATAAGTTTTCTTTTTCCTTATTGCAACCGTGCAGATTATTGTGTTTTTATATCCGAGTCATCTGTTGCAAGTTTGGAAAACCGGAGCAGATACTTAGGGTCAATAGAGTTCCCGTGTTTTTTTTTTTTTTTTGACCAATTTGATTGCTGGGTCATTTGGGTGAGAATATGTAAGTTATGGTACGAAGATCGTTGAAGCAAATTGTGTCTCGTTGCTGGAGGCAGCCTTTTGATGGTGAAAGTTCTTGTAAAGCCGGCGATGCTAATGGTAGGGTTGATGGATTGTTGTGGTACAAGGACTCCAGAGAACATTTTACCGGCAAGTTTTCGATCGCAGTAATTCAAGCAAACAATCTGTTGGAGGACCATAGTCAACTTGAATCAGGTCCATTGAGCTCATTTCAGTCAGGGCCTTACGGAACATTTGTTGGAATTTACGATGGTCATGGAGGTCCTGAAGCTTCTAGGTTTATAAACGAACACCTTTTCGGCTATATCAAGAGTATGTTATTCTTTCTTCGCTTTATTGCATTGAATTACAATATCAAAGAACATAGAAGAAATCCCACATTTCTAGATCAGACACTTCTGTATTCGATATTCGTACCCGAGTCCTAGCAATGTAGATGACAAATGGCGAATTTGGACTCAACTCAAATCCTCGTCCCTTACATATACTTTCTTTTTCCCTTCTCTAGCTCTAGTTTCCGAGTTTTGATTGCTAATGAGAATGTGAGCTAACTCAAAAGCTATAAATGTTACAGAGTTTACAACCGAGAATCATGGAATGTCAGCTGATGTAATCAACAAAGCATTTTTGGCTACTGAAGAAGCGTTTTTTACTCTCGTCAGGAAGCAGTGGCCGAGTAAGCCTCAAATTGCTGCAGTTGGTTCATGTTGTTTGGTTGGAATAATTTGTGGTGGACTGCTATACATTGCCAATGTCGGAGATTCTCGAGTGGTCTTAGGTAGACTTGAGAAAGCCTTTAAAGAGGTGAAAGCAGTTCAATTATCATCCGAGCATAATGTACGTAGTGAATCTGTTCGGGACGAGTTGAGATCATTACATCCTGATGATCCGAAGATCGTGGTCCTTCGGCACGAAGTATGGCGCGTAAAGGGTATAATACAGGTAAATTTATTGTCTTCTTGTTGTTTCCACTGTTTCTTCTATTTACTTTACTTGGACTCGGGTACGAGTATCCAACACAGATATATTCAATTTTCTCTATGTTTATCACAGCTTCATACTCATGTCCGATAATGTGTCTGACACAGCAATAGAATACAGATGCTTTAAGAAAAATAAAGAATTGAGTAACATAGTCTTTCTTCTTAACAGTTTGTTTTATGAGATTGAGGCAACCACTTTGAATAGATTAAAACTTGTCACATATTCGGACACAAGTATTGGGGGTTCAAGTACTATATACAGCAAGCTTGTGCAAAATGTAGTTTTTAGACGTGTAGAGTTAGTAAGTTAATCTACTTTGTACAGATAAGTAGTTAGCAGTTGAGATGTATACAAAGTCTTATCTAAAGATATAGATAGAGTACTAAGAAGATTAGTCCTAGTCCTAGCTATCATAAACTTGTTGTATTGGTTATGTATCAGCCTATTAATAGGGCTTACTTTGTATGCATTTAACAATAAGAAATATACGTAGTACAGCTTTTCTCTCCGTCTCAAACACCTGTTTTCTACACAAATAGATAGTAAATTAACCGAAGTTTATCATGTGATAGATCTCAAGATCCATTGGTGATGCATATTTAAAGAACCTCTATTTCCTAAGTTTCGAGTTCCGGAATCATTTGAGAAGCCGATCCTACAAGCCAAGCCATCAATATTAGTACAGAAACTCCAATCGAAAGACCAGTTTCTTATATTTGCATCCGACGGTCTTTGGGAACTCGTTAGCAATCAAGACGCAGTTAACATTGTCAACGCATGTCCACGAAATGTAAGATCTCTTTTTCTTTGATCTTATTTTATGTACTTAATTTCTAGCATATTAAAAATATGGCACGACATGAAAGAGAAACAAATACGACACGAATAGATGAACCTAAATTTAGGGTTTAAGGGTTTAAGTATAATAGTTTTAAATTTAGGGGTTGTTAATAAATTTTGAGTTTATAGTTAAAATTTAAGTTTTATAGGTTGAAACTTGAATCTCTAACATATTACTCTAAAATCTAAACCCTTAACTCCTAAAATCTAACTATGAACTTTAAATTTTGAATCGTTGCACTGAAACCCTAAATCCTAAAATTAAGGCGCTTGTAAAAACAAAAAGTTTGTGTCGCGTAAAATTATTCTCCTTTAACTGTAGTCATCAGAAGATTTGACAACTTAAGAAATAGTTATGAGTGGAACTGAGGTTGGAATACATACAGGGTATTGCTCGGAGACTCATCAAAGCAGCACTTCGTGAAGCAGCAAAGAAGAGAGAACTGATATATTCAGATTTGAAAAAGATGGAGCGGGGAGTGAGGAGACATTTCCATGATGATATAACAGTTATTGTTTTGTTTCTAGATTCCCATGTCATAAGCCGCAGCTTCTGTTGCTAACGCTCCATTTCCTTCCAAGGTGGCACTGCTGGACTATCCGGAAATGGCAACTTCTAGTGCCAACACCTCCCAACATGCACTGCGGGTACCACGGAAATATGGTGACAAAGATGCTTTTTAAAAAATAAAGATATCAATATCCATAGCAATAAAAGAATATAAAAATATTTCATGTAAATAAAAAGAAGTATACTTTTATTAAAATATAATCAAAATTATAATGGTTTTTAACTTAAAAATTTCCTTCAAAAGCTATATATATATATATATATATATAAGAATTTTAATTAAATTGTTTATTATTCTATTTAGTCAAATCAATTTTGTATTAATTTACAATATTTATACATTTGATTATAAAGTTTTAATGATATTAAAATAAAGTGAATTGAATTTAATTCTGTTGATTTTGTTGTTAGTGTAATATATAGGAGGATGTGGAAACTATATTTGAATATAACCTTCAATTTAAAGGTGAAAAGTGGTTTGAACAGTTTAAACATTGTATAAAAAAATTGATGTAAAAAAATATGATCCCATTCTTACGTCACATATATCTTTTACCTGATGGTTGTAATGGGTTGGGGTGATTACGGATGTTGAAAAATAAATGTTCAATTGTCTAAAAATATAAGTTACATTTATAATCTCTTTAGATTATTTAGCATTGCTCCATTACAATATTTTTTTAATTTAATATTTACAATGTTCTTATAAACAAAATTTTGATGTTTATAATTTTTTATTAGTTATCTTATTTTTGAATGTTTGATTGAGTTTGATGTCATGAGTTAAATGAATACCAATTCAATTGAAAAATAATGATATATCTTTATTTTTTTGTATAATCATTGGTACTTGATCCATTAGCGGACTAATTTAGACCAGATATTGCAAAGGCTTATTTTGGGTATGACCTTCTCAATCTATTTTTTTCATTCACAATGTCTTAAGTTAAACTTCTTGCTTGATGGACTAAGTGTCTTATCCCGCCAGACCAACTAGTAGTTAGTAGTTTAATATTTTTATTTTGATAATTAATATTATTATAATAGTATTTTTGTTTATCGTACTTTTATGTAAGTTTTAAATAAATAATTAAAAAGTATTGATTAAAGATCGAACACAAGATTGAAGATTTTGTGTATAAATCTTTTATATTTCTGTTTGTTATATAAAATATTTTTGTTCATTTGGTTGTAATAAAATATGGACTTAATGCTTAAATCATACTCATTTTTCTATTTTGGTCTTTTTTACATTTTTCGTCCAAATCAGGACAATATATTTCCAAGATTAGTCCCTACTGTTCTCAATGTCGTTTAAAAAACACATGTGACAAAGACGCCTATGGGAATGTGCCACGTGATATCTCCAAGGAAAAAAAGTAAAATGAATCGAAGTTAATTGGTTGAAATTAATTGTGTTTTGACCGGTATTGATCGAAAAAATTAAATTTGAAAAATATATTTTTACTTCGATCAAAATTGTGTTTGATCAGTATAGGCTGAAAAAAACTTAATTTGACATTTTTAATTTTTTTATTGAAATTGTACATGTTTTTAAAATTATCTTCTTAAAAAATATATGATATGAAATAATATGAAATTACTACGCATCCGATGCCGAGGAAGAAGCACAATGGTCTTGCATCGATCAAACCCGATTAACGATGCCATCTTGACCTCAACGTAAAGCGGTTACATCGCTAGCTATGTCTGCCACTTCCCTAGTGATGGATAAGAGACGAGTGTCAAAGTGTTGTTGCATGGAGTCAAGATTATTGTTAACACTGGTGAAATTTTTGTAGAAATGACTTTGCATGGATGCAAATTGATTTTCCAGAATCAGACCTAAAGGAGAATTAAATTTTATCAAAATTCATTATTATTGGAGTGGAGTGATTATTATCAGGACCGGCCTTGATGAGATATCTATTTGCTTTGGAGTTTGGTGGTTTTGGTTGCGATAGTCTTGAAATTAGGGCTCGATAAATCTGGTTTTTTATATATTATATGGGACTGTGAGATTTTTTGCTTTTGTGAGCAGGTTCCTTAGGCTCGTGATAAATTCATTGTAACGCAGGTATGGTGATATAGTGGTAAGTGCAAGTTACTGCATGCTTTGGAGACTATCTCAGTTTTGTTGGATTGGGTGCGTATTATTTTATCCGATGATTATTTTCTTGGGGACCTTATAGGTGTTTTAAATTTAAAGGGTGCATAAGGTTTGTGACTATTGAATGTTTTAGAATCAGGTGTTTTGTTTGGTATGTTTTTTTTGGGTTGTCTCTGTAATGTCGTTTTAAGGTGTTTACATTGTATCATCGAGGGTTTTCCTAGTTGTGCTGTACTCTTTTTCTCATATAGGATTAGTGAGGTTTTTAACAAAGCACACATCTTAAGTGATGGTTCTTTTTGAACATTTTATTAATAAAATTATGATTGCTGAGCAAAAAAATAAATAATCTAAAGTGCAGAAGTAACTTGACATGAGCACCAACCAGACTCGCATCTCCTTCTTTATCATCACTGCCATTATGGTTAGAGATATTCAAACGGTTAATTTTGTTAACCGACCGCACTGAATTAGCTAAAATTCATTAACCAAAATTTTCCTTTAATCATTAATTGAATCGATTTTTTTTAAATTAACCGAATTGAACTTTGTTCGATTAATTTTCGAATTAACCAAAATAACAATAAAAAATACCTAAGCATCAAAATAACAATAAAATATTGCATATAAAATAGTTTGTATCTATTATAAATATCAAAATAACAATAAACAATATATAAAATAACAGTCAACATCTAATTTAGTTGGGTTAGGCTTAATATATATATATATATATATATATTATACTCAATATTTAATATTTTTTGTTAATTTAGTTAATTAATTGGTTTCGAACGGAATTAACCGATAACCGAATTTTTAAAAATAATTAACCGTTAACCGATCTAACATCTAATTAACCGACCGATTAACCGAACTAAATTTCGGTTTGGTCGGCTAATTCTATTTTAACCTAACAGTAAACATCCCTAATCATGGTCCACTTTGCAGATCCAAACACCATTTTATAGTTTCCACCCACCTTTCTTCAAAGATCGGACATCAATAGGTTATCTAAGAAGAGTAGCCACATCAAGGGAACAGTCGATGCCCTCATTACCGGAAGATGTGACTCAGCACACATCGGTAAACCAAAGACTCAACCATGGAAGTGTTGGCATTTTGAACGGTGTAAACAAGCTTAAAGAAGATGATTTGAGCGAGATTTATCCTACCACGAGCTTGGAAGCAATGAAGCCACCAAATGTCCATATGACGCAAAGACGAATACTTACCTTCGAATGTTCAAAACAATCAAGAGATAAGGAGACGAAGAACACGATATTGGACACTAAGAACAGTGACACTAGTATTTCGGAATAGGGTAAAGGGACAAGCTCACTCTCAATATCAAATCCAGCATTCTCAAGGTCAAGGTGTTTAACTATTTTACTAGTCGAGAAGAAATGTTTTACTCAAAAGATAGGATTGGATGATAACAATGAGCTTTTCCGTAGGGTTGGTTATACAAACGACATTTGAGTAAAATATTCAAACGAGAATATGATAAATCGAGGGTTGAATCTTTATCATTGGAATGAATTTCCAATCATGAAGAAGCAACAATTATTCAAATTTAAAGGTCGAGGAATCAAGGAAGGAAGGCTAACATGGCGTTATCGCCAAATCGAAACTTTTTGATAAATACTAGTAATTGGTCAAACGCTAGAGGGCGAAGGGGTTCATTAAAACATTAGACAGAATGGACGGATTATTAGGTTGAGGTTGATTCGATTTACCGGTTTTAAGACGTTTGGGAGCATTTTTTTTTGGTAAAACTGATTTTGGTGTCATTTCAAAAACAAGGAAATGGGAAAAACAATGCATTAAGGGATTTGATAAACACCTCTTGCAAGAGAAACAAACACAACATGTGCGCAAATATATTAATCTCAATCTCAATGAAAATCAACATAATCAAGGTAATAAAAAACTAGATATACATAGATATGTGTGTGTAAACGAAGTATTGTACATCCGGGTTAGGATATATTAAAGTTGATGACTAAATTGAAAGAATTGGAAACTTGAAGGCTCAATTTAAAGAAATTGGTGGCTAAAATGTAAAAGGAGTCAAGTTTGGATTCTTAAAGTGTGAGCTTTCAAATAGTTTAATGACTTTGGGTGTAGTTTACCCACTTTATTTTTATGATATATTTGGTAGATTTTTGGGTGGTTTGAGAGAGGAGAGAGGGAGAGAATATATTTAGGAGAGAGAGAAAGGGAGAAAATATGGTATTTTAGAGGGGGAAACTTTTAAACTTAAATTTAAGGTTGTCTAGGTTGTCGTGTGTCTCACCGCCACCGCTATTGGGTTTGTTTTATCGTTGCAAATCAGTAAGTGGTCCTCTTGTCACTGTCATCATTCGTCGGGGTAGATCTTGCGAAGATTCAGAGTAGTTGAATTGACATGAACCACTATACACTATCGCAAGGCGAGGCCCCCATGAAGTTCCTAAACTTGAGAAATGTCGATATACAATTGGCCACCACAGTTTGGCCACCGTATGCCACCGCACGCACGTAGGCTACGTCTTGCAGTAGTTGGAAGCCATCTAAGCTTTCAAGCCGAGCTGAGCCACGAGACCAACTGACTGTTGATTTGATCGGGTGTTCACCATTGACTTGTTGATCGGAGTTGGATTTGTTTGGGGACTCTACTTGAGGATTTTTCGACATCATCAGTCCGATTCTGCAGCCTGTTTTGTCAAATTTGAACTCGGTAAGCTATTTTTTCACGCTTAAAGTTAAGAATTAGTCTAGTGATTAATTTGATTGTGATAATTAATATAGTTTCACATTGTTATGTGTATGTGAAATATTGGGGTTTTGAATATTGGATTGAGAGGGGATCGAGGATCTATCGAAGGCCGACCATTGTATCATGAAGCCGAGATAATGCTTTACTACATTTCGTATTCTATATGATTAAATGTTGGTTTATGGTTAATGTATGGGTGTATATGATTTGTCGTGTGACTAGGCTTGATTATTTAAAAGTTCATAGCGAATATGCTCTAGGAATATTTTAGACTGATTGAGACCCATTTGACCCGATAACTAAATTGGACATCTAGATTATTTCCCGAGATTGATTATAAAATTGATAAGTCATTGTTAGTGTCACGCCTGAGAAAAGGCATGGTCATTAATCCCACATCGGAAAAGAAAAGGGAGGTCTTGGGATATAAATACGGTGGCACTGCACATCCTATCAGACATGTCTTTTGGGAAGAGGGTAATGGCCCCGTGACAAATGGTATCAGAGTGACCCTTTGACTGTCCGATTTCACGCCGAGTGCCCATGAGTGGGGTAGGCAGGGCGGACAACTGTGACAAGGTGGCCCATCACGAGAGCGGAAGCTCGTGACGAGGGCGTCACGAGGTTGAGTGGGGGAGAATGTCACGCCTGAAAAGAAGCATAGTCATTAATCCCACATCGAAAAAGAGAAGGGAGGTCTTGGGATATAAATACGGTGGCGCTGCACATCCTATCAAACATGTCTTTTGGGAAGAGGGTAATGGCCCCGTGACATTAGCGTCAAAACCATCAAAATTTGATTTATCTCGTTAAGTGTAAAATGTCTAAAATACCCGAAGGTGTCAAATGACAAAAATATCCCTATTAAATAAAATTACTAAAATGCCCCTAGAAGTTGATATGACCTAGAAAACTCTATTCAACTGGATAGAATTATTTAGTCACTTCATTAACTTTTGGATTTATTTAGAAAAGCTTGATAAACCATCTTAGTTCTTGATCTTGTAAAACACCCAAATAAACCACGATTTTCTGATCAATTATTTGAAGACCAATTTACAAAATATCCTTGATGGTTAAATGATCAAAACACCCTCAAGAACTGAAAAGATTAAAATGCCCTTAATTGATCAAGCAAGAAATACATGTTAAACCTAAATGACTATAATTCCCCTAAGACTTGTAAATTCTGGCTTCTATACCTCGATCACTCTTGATACTACTGAAAGACTAGAAGAATGCCATACGAAGACATGTTTAACTATTCCATGGAAAATTTCGTGATGACTTATGAAGATGACCCGTTCAACTATACGTTGGAGCTTGCAACAGTACGAGAATATGAGCGATGTGTACTTGTTCGGGTACTTGGTAAGTATATGTGCTAATATGACCATAATGTCTAATAAGTTGTACGAATTCTGATTGAATGTTCATGTACGTTGTTATGTTTGGAGGCTATGACGGTCAACCTGATGTTAGAATTCTCTATGTGCAAAGAAGGTTTCGAAACCAGGGTTTCTAATTTCGATACGAATACTATAACATCTCGAGTTTTGGGTTAGAATAATTTGAGTATTTAAATTGGTTCGGGTTAGCGTTAAATGAAGGATTGGTTAATTAATTAATTTAGGGTATTTTAAAAGAGTTAAGATAAGAATTTGGTAAAATTTGGCATTTTAGAATAAGTGAGATTTATTTCATTAATGTATTAAATAAATAGATTTAATATTTGAATGACTTAATTAAGTAAAAAATAGTTGAATATGTGTTTAATGATTAAATTAAAAGGAACACAAGCTATGGATCTTTAAGGAGATATTATATCTTTTGGGCTTGTGATTAAAGTCTTATTTGAGATTTTTAATTAAAAATAGATTTATTTGGTTTAATTAATAATTATATATTTAATAAAAATCATTTTATCAAAACCAATTGACAGTTAATTTCTTTTGGAAGAGTGTTATTCATTTTTCTCTCAAAAACAATTTTATTGATTTCTAAATTCTCTCATCTTTTCCAAGGATTTCCAAAGTAAGATTTTATCATTTTTCTCTTTGATTTTTTTATCTTCCATTGATTTTCCTTTCCTAAATTCCATTCCATCTTATATTCATATTTCAACATTTGGAGAGGTTACATGATTTTCTTAGAGATCTCTCTCAACTCATTTTTCAATCATAAGCAAGATATGATTTGATTTCTTATTAGTATTCCACATGCCACGTATTCCTAAATGCTTAATCAAATGATTTTTCATGAAAAATGTGATTTAAGTTGGAAATTGGATTTTTTAGGTTTGTGAAGAGATCTTGATTTGTTGTTGAAATCTATTTGAATTGGTTTGAGTTATGATAATTTCTAATAGGTTAGATATAATCTAAACTCAATTTTATGAAATTAATCCAGAATAAAATTAATTGATTAATTTTAGTTAGGTGTTCTTAAAGATTTTGGGTTGTTTAGGCATTCTTGAAGATTTTATGAATTTCTAAGTATTAGCTTCTGTTAATAGGAGATTTTTTATGATAATTGAGAAGATTTTAAGTTAGGAAATACGGTGTTATGATTGAATGAAAGTTAAGTAAGAATGGAGAGTGATTCTTGGTGAATTTCGGTTTTTAGAATGTGATTGGTTAGGAATCAACAATATTATGTTTCCTGGGAGTTAATGGATGCATATTGATGTTAGAATGCATTGTTGTTGAGTTGTGGAGCAAGAGGAATCGAATCCGGAGGTATCAAGTTGAAATCAAAAAATTTTGGCTATCGAACGAGCTTCGACAAGTTGGCAAAATCTTGTTGGTAAGTGCAATTTATGTTTTACTTCCAAGCAAGGTTTGGAATCATATTTTGGGGGTTTGGTTTAAGCTTAATAAGCTTTACCAAGCTCGAAAGGAAGTTCCTCTAATTTTTTTTAGGTGCCATGGGTAACACATTTCGTATAAAATTTTGATTCGACAAATGCACATGAAAATAGTGAGTAAATGTGATTTAAATGGTTATATAGCTTGTGACAAATAAAGTTTGATGTCGGATATAGTTGGCATGCCATAGGATAAGAGTAACCTATATGTTTTCAAAGTTTGTTGATGGATCGTCTATATGTGTCTATGCCTCGCAAGGTTGGGTGACTACATTTATTTGTTGAATGTGAATCGTAAGGTCGGTGACTAATGGCTATGAGTTATATATAGTTTGTTTTGATGTGGGTGGGGGACCTAAGCCCACATTTTGATAAAGTTTGATTCGTGTATCCGATGATTTTTGATAAAATGTGAAGTCACAACTATATATCATACACAACACACTTATTCGATAAGTTTAATATCACTGAACGATATGAAATGATTTTGAATACATTAATAAAATCTGAAAATTTGGATTAATTGGAAGAATGCATATTGATAATGTCTTAGTTTTTAATTAGCATTGATGAATTCTTTTGAGCGCACTCACTAGGCATGTTATGTTTACGTCTCTTTTCATCTTTGTAGAAAATCAATTGATTTTGGGGCTGCGCAACATTGCAAGGAATCGTAACCAAGAAAATTGCTATATTTTGAGTATGTTTAGTATTTCCGACAAAGTTTTGTAATAAGGCAATGTGGGACATTTATGTTGGAATTTTGTTTAGAGTCCATAGTTCCTTTTTGGTCATTGGTTTATATGCTATTGATTTGATGATGGCATGAAGAGTTAGTTTTTGATTTCATATGGTTGATGCATGTTATGTTTGTTGAAGCATGAATGGATTGTTTTGGTGCCATGACTATATTTTGGTAGAATGATCTTTTCATGTTTTGGATAAATTTCTAAGACCCTAAATGCCATTTACCTCTGTTTTACTTGAGTTTTTAACATTTGCTGCAAGTTTTGACCGATTGGTTCAAAATATGAATATGGTGTTTGACATTTTAGGGAGCATGCCTCTAGATTCCTTGTTTATTTATTTACTATTGGTGTTGAAATTTTCCATGTGGATGCTTATTCAAGTGTATTTTATGTTGGTTAATTAGTGAAAGCATATTAATGATGTTTGGGGTGATTCGAGTGATATTGCATATTTAAATCTGCAATACTAGATTGTGCGTACCGTTACAAGTTCATTACGTATCGGTACACCCTGTTGGGGATTGGCACAAGCCCTTCGTACCAGTATTGAATGCCATGTACTAGTATCGAAAGTGTCTATCGGATTTTTAAGTGAGCTTGCATACCGGTGCGAGGTCTCGTGTATCGGTACGACTGATAGTTAATTCGGTTAAGGCCTAAAGTCAGGTTTTGATTCCTTGCATTTTAGTCCCAGATTGTTCATGCATGAACTGGTGAGTTGTTGATGTCAAAATAACATGAAATTTGACATGTGTGTTTAATTAAGCCTAATTTCAAATTGGTAAATTTAGTTTCATGAAAGTTCCTATATTTTGAGAATTTACATTTTGGTCCCTAATCTCAATATAAACTTAATTAAATATGTTCTGAAAGTCAGTTTGGATGAAACTTGAACCTTAGCTTAACTAAACCATGTAGGGCTTGATTATGCATATAGATCATGAAAAGATAAAAAAATACTTGTAATTTGATTGTTCGAGTTGAGATTCACTTTGGTGAATCAATGTGATATCTGTCACTCGGGTCTAATCCTTCTAGATCGAGTTATAGGTGTTACATTTGGTGGTGCCAATGCCATGTTTCGTAACCTCAGACTGATTGAATTAAGTTTGGTGTCTCTGAGTACTTGATAGACATACTTGTATGTGATTTGATCATGAATTGTTTTGTTAGGGGTTATTCGGGAACCCATTACCTATTACAAATGATTTGAAAATGTTTTGCAGGTTTTTCTTGAATTACTTGCCAACTGTAAGTCCAAACCTAAATTGTTTTTATGTAATTATATTTTATTCGATATGCCTCCTATTTGCGAGACTAGAGCGAATATGATGGGAAATGATACGGATGGAACCAGAAACAATCTAGTGGATGAGAATAATCTACCACCTTTGGTATCGCAAAGTCCCTATCTAAGAGATTTAACCCTGCTGATCCAGGTTATCACTAGAGCTTTCCACCATGACACCGGTACGAACAATCCGGCTCCTACCCTGCTATTCCTGCACCTCGAGGGTTGCCACTCGAGCGTTTGAGGAGTTTAAGAGGTATAAAGGCTCATGGTTTTAATGGCAATGATCTGATAGATGCTGAGCGTTGGTTGGAAATTGAGGAGCGCATTATGGAGCGAATGTCCTGCAATGATGCTGAATGGTTGGGTTGCACTGTTTCGTTGCTTAGTGGTGATGCTTATCATTGGTGCACCACTGCTTGAGCAGGTGTGGTCACGAACCATGTCAATTGGGTATTCTTTCATACGACTTTTAGGAGGAAGTATTTGGGTGATCAATATCAAGATGCATGAAAACACGAGTTTATAGGTCTGGTGCAAGGCAAGATGTCGATGGCTGATTATGTGGTCAAGTTTGTTAGATTGAGCCAATAAGACTTTGAGTTGGTTCCAAATGAAAGGGAATGTTGTAAACGCTTTCAGCATGGACTGGTCAAGGACATAAAGACCTATCTGCTTGCGTCGGACATTAAAGAATTTGATGTTATGGTAAACAAAGCCAAGGACATTGAAGAATCGTGGGGATTGGCCAACTAGCTCGTGAATGCTAATTCCAAGAAAATAGCTGTTGAGTCCTCCAAATATTCAAGGAAGGCAAACAAGTGGGGACATGACAATCGTTATCACCGGGATTCTAGGCGTGATGATATATGTGATGACATACGTAACCGTAACTACCAGCATTTTAGTGCTTATAAGTGTAATACCCCGAAAACTAGTCTAGTCGAAATTGAGTTCTGGCGATCGAAAACCCTACACTGGTCAATTACATTGATATTAGACTCTAATTGAGTCAATTTATTGACCATGTTGAGTTTATAGAAAGCTGTTTAGTGATTAAATTGTTAAAATTGACAGTTTGGGGACAAAAGTATAAATAATGAATAATTGAGGGATTAACCTTGTGATTAGCCCTCCTCAAGCTTTGTCACCACCCACGTGGGGCAAAGGGATTCTATTCCTTCGTATGAAGGAAATATTGAGAATTTAAAATTGTAAAGAAAAGGATTGAATAGGAAAAGCTTACCCAGTTGCTCTAGTAAGAGTAAAACTCTCATCGTTTTCAACCCCTCGTATAGGTAAGCACACACCTCCATTTCTATGAAAATTCCAAGCTTCATTTTTCTTGATTCCTTGATCTTACGGTATTGTTAAGGGACATTCATCAAGGCTAATGCTAAGGGAGTTCTTCCTTACCTTATCCTAAATTATCTTATTTATACATCCTATTCTATCATAAGCGTGCATTCACAAATTAACATATGTTATCATATCATTCATATCATCTTAGTTTATCATATCATCCATATAATTCATATCTATGCTTTGCTTGTATATCATATGAATTATTTTATTCATGCATTAGCATTGAGTTAACCACATCTTTACTTAGTTTATTTTCTGTTTAGTTTATTTTCTGCTTTTCTATCATATGTAATCACTTATATTAAATTGTATTTACTTATGTTGTTTCATGCTTTCTTTGTAGGATACATAAACTACATGAACAATGGGATTGGAGGGCAGCTCATCTTTAGCTCGTGAAGCTCAAAACAAGCTCAAAATAGCTCATACAAATTGGTCAAGGACTACAAGCTCTTAAACAACTCCAACAAGCTCCAAATAGCTTGAGTTAGCTCAAAAACACTTCAATATAAGCTCACCTAGCTATGGGCAGCTCGTACAAGCTCACTTCAGCTCATAAACTAAGTGAAGCTCATTTAGCTAGCTACCTCATCTTAGGCCAGCTCACTCCTAGCTCAAGCAGCTCAACTCAGCTCACTCTACTACCTTTAACTCAACCCGGGAAGGACATGCTCTCTCCCCAAGGGACACAACTGGCCAGTATTGAAGGGAAACAAGTTTGGGTGCCTAAATTTTAGAGGTAAAAGCATGGAGAGAGGCACCATTTGGTCGAATGGTTGCACAAGGCCTTGGAGGAGACTTGAATGTTTTGGAGGGAGGCATGAACATGGCCGAACAACCACAACATCCCTTGTACATGCCTTTTCGGCAGCCCCTTAGAAAACTATAAATAGGGGTTCATTTTGCATTTGTAAACAAACAACTTTCATTTATATAAAATTCCTTTCTTTGTGAGTTTATCTCTCAAACTTGTTCTTCTTAGAACTATCCGACTTATCAAGCTTTATTGCTTGTGGCGTCACTACCTTTCCATTTATACTTCAGGTTCTTGGTTTTTCATAACCAAAGGGTCTAAGTTTCCTACCACCCTCAAAGTATTTCTTTTAAGAAACGAGGTTATACTCTTTAGTATAATTTCTTTCTTTGAAACTTTGAATATTATCTTCACCATTTTCATCCATATCCATATCCTTTCTTCCATTCCTTCACCATAACTGAAACCATCTTTAAACACTTAACCATTTCCTTTCTTTTCACCCATTTCCTTAAATACCATGCATCCTTACTTCTACAACCATCATTTCATCATCTTTCCATCATTCTACCATCTTCAAGCATTCAAATTACAAGGCTTACTTGTATTCACGGTCGGGACAATCAAAGCTTCTCTCAACAAAAACAATTGGAGAGTTAGAGCGTATGATATCGAATGGCAGCTATTGAGCTAAAAGAGTTGAAAGTTCAGATTCAAGAATTGCTTGATAAAGGCTTTATTTGACCGAGTTCTTTACCTTGGGGAGCTCCAGTCCTTTTTGTAAAGAAGAAATATGGTTCCATGAGGATGTGCATCAATTACTGACAGTTGAATAAGGTGACCATAAAGAACAAGTATCAATTGGCAAGGATAGATGACCTATTTGATCAACTTAAGAATGCCTTTGTGTTTTCCAAGATCAATTTAGGGTCGGGGTATTATTAGATGAGAGTCAAGGAATGTGATGTACTCAAAACTGCTTTCCATACAATATACGGGCACTACAAATTTTTGGTAATGCCCTTTGGGCTAACCAATGCACCAACACCCTTTATGGATTTGATGAATCAGGTTTTTATACCCTATCTAGACAAATTCATAGTGGTATTCATTGAGGACATCTTGATCTATTCTAAGAATGTTGTTGAGCATCGAGATCATCTTCGCATTGTGCTTCAAACCCTTCGAGAGAAGTATTTGTTTGCCAAGTTCCCTAAGTGTGAGTTTTGGCTCACCAAAGTTGCCTTTCTTGGGCATATTATATCGGCTTCGGGCATTCAGGTAGACCCGAAAAAAATCCAATCCGTCATGGATTGGCACCCACCAAAGAACATTGGTGAAGTGAGAAGTTTTCTTGGTCTTGCTGGTTATTATAGAAGATTTGTCAAAGGATTTTCTATGATAGCAGCCCCATTGAATACGTTATTGAGGAAAGAAGCCTAGTTTGTTTGGAGCAAGGAACAACAAAAAAGCTTCGATCAATCGAAACAAGTCTTGACTCACACACCGTCCTAACCCAACCCGAGTCTGGAAAGGACTACGCAGTCTATAGTGATGCATCACATCTCAGGTTAGGATGCGCATTGATGCAAGAAGGTAAGGTCATTGCTGATGCTTCGAGACAACTAAAGCCGCATGAGATGAATTATCCCACTCATGACTTGGAGTTGGCTACAGTTGTCTTTGCATTGAAAATCTGGAGACATTATCTCTATATAGAGAAATGTTACATTTTCACCGATCACAAAAGTCTCAATATTTGTTAACTTAAAAGGAGTTGAATCTTCGGCAACAAAGATGGATGGAACTCCTTAAATATTATGACCTTGTCATTGAATATTATCTTGGCTCAACCAACATTGTTGCTGATGCACTCAGCTGCAAACCCTGCCTGATAAGTATCGTTAATGACCATTGAATCCTATGCATTGCTTGGTACACTAACTCATTGCCAAGTCATTGTATTGTAGCTACTCGAGCTATTAACACTCATTTCTGACTTCAGAAGCATCATTGCCTCGTAGCTAAGCTTCAAGTTCAATATAATATTGTTTCGAGAATCAAAGCATTGCAAAGTTAAGACTCTAAATTACAATGTATTATTTCTAAATTGTAAGATAACCAGGACTTCAGAATTAGTTTTGAAGGACTCCTATTTTTTGCAATCGAGTTTGTGTGCCCAATGATGAATCTCTTCGCACTAATATTCTTGAAGAAGCTCATTCAAGGTTTTTTTTGTCCACGCGAGTTCTGTAAAGATGTACAAGGACCTTCTGGAACTCTATTGGTGGTCGGGCATGAAACAAACCATAACTGACTTTGTGTCCAAGTTTCTTACGTGCCAACATGTTAAAGCCAAGCACTGTCTCCTTACAGGGTTATTGAAACCTATAGATCTACCGCAATGGAAGTGAGAGAAGATCACTATGGTCTTTGTTAGTGGTCTGCCCCTAACTACTACTAAACACGATGCTATTTGGGTCATTGTGGATCATTTCACAAAGTTAGCATATTTCTTACCGATTAGGATGGACTACAGTCTTCCTATGTTGGTTGACTTGTATATCAAGGAAGTTATTTGACTCTACGGAGTACCAAAATCTATCATCTCCGATCGAGACCCATGATTTGCTTCTTGATTTTAGAGAACATTACAAGGAGCTCTGGGCACCAGAGTTAACCTTAGTACTGCTTTTCACCCTCAGTCTGACGGTAATTCAAAAAGGGTAATTTAGGTAATCATCGAAAAGTCTCTCCCATTGAATCATTGAAAATGTATATCGTTATTGAACCCTTCTGTACCTCCTATTGAATTTGCCTACAATAATAGCTATCAAGCCTCCATTAAGATGGCACCGTATGAAGGGTTGTATGGTAGACGCTGCAGAACTCCATTGTGTTAGTCTAAACTCGGTGAAGGAAAGATACTGGGCCCTGACCTACTTCGAGAAACCGAAGAATGGGTTACCATTATCCATGATCGCTTGAAAGCTGCCTTTGACCGACAAAAGGCCTATGCCGATCTAAAGTGAAGGGATATACAATACGAGGTTGGTGAGAAAGCCTTCCTTAAGGTTTCATAGTGGAAGAAGGTTCTGAGATTTGGCAGAAAGGGGAAGCTAAGTCCCCGATTCATTGGACCCTTTGAGGTTATCGAGAAAGTTGGCCATGTAGCATATCGATTATCGTTACCCTCAGAGCTGAGCAAGATCCACTATGTATTCCATGTACCGATGCTCCAGAAGTATCGCTCTGACCTTTCACATATCATCAAGCCAAAATCTGTAGAGATTCAATCTAATTTGACCTACAAGGAGGAATCGGTTCAGATTCTTACAAACGAAGTTAAAAGGTTTCACAAAAAATCTATACCTTTGGTCAAAGTGCTTTGGAGAAGTCACACTGCTGAGGAAGCAACCTGGGAACCAGAGGAGACAATGAGAGCGCAATACCCTCACCTCTTTGGTTTAGGTAAAATTCGAGGACAAATTTTCTTAAGGGGGAGTTGTAACACCTCAAAAATTGGCCTAGTTGAAATTGGGTTTCAGCGATAAGAAACCCTACACCAAAAAGGTCTAAATATTTTATTGGTTTTGACTGAGTGGTCAATTACATTGACATTGAACTCTAATTGAGTAAATTTATTGACTAAGGACCATATTGAGTTTATTGAAAGCTATTTAGTGATTAAATTATTAAACTTGACAGGTTGGGGACAAAAGTATAAATAATGAATAATTGAGAGAGTAACCTTGTGATTAGACCTCCTCAAGCTTTGTCACCACCCATATGGGACCAAGGGATTCAATTCCTTTGTATGGAGGAAAGCTTGAGAATTTAAAATTAAAAAGAAAAGGATTGAATAGGAAAAGCTTACCTGATTGCTCTAGTAAGAGTAAAACTCTCATCATTTTCAACCCCTCATATGTAACCCCCTGACCCGGTCTAGACACAAGACCGAACCGAACGAGCTACATTAGATTTTCTGAAACAAACCCGTAAAGATTTAACTCAAATTACGTCCATTTTTTTCTTTTTATCTTGTCTAGATGCAACATTATAACCTATGGTGTGCATACTGGCAGTGGGTGAAAACTCTACTCAATCGGGAGTCGAAACGACATCCAATTGCATGCAATTGCAATTAAGGACCAAATTACAATTCTAGAAAATTACAGGGACTTATCCCACTTTAAAGTTACCAACCTTTAATTAGTCAGGTTCCATTCCCACATTTCAAATTACAGCTTCAAACAATCATCAAACCCATTCAGTTGTATACTTAACATTTAGGGACCAAAATAGAAGAATCAGAAACTTCCAAACATCACACTAACTGAAATTACAGTTGCTCGTATCTGTACATGAGCAAGTGTATCGGTACGTTTTTACATTTCTCAAATCCCAGATTCCAGTAGGTTAAAATCGTATCGATACACACTCCCTGTACCAATACGCCATGCTTAAAATCAAAGGTTCGTATTAAGCCTAGGCTCATATTAAGCCTACGTATACAGGTACACTATTACGCGTATAGAAATGCCTGGACCTAAAATGTCCATTTTTGCTGGTTTTCATACTTGCATGGATTCAAACACACTCTAACAA
This sequence comes from Hibiscus mutabilis, assembly GCA_019671005.1. Taxonomy (NCBI): domain Eukaryota; kingdom Viridiplantae; phylum Streptophyta; class Magnoliopsida; order Malvales; family Malvaceae; genus Hibiscus; species Hibiscus mutabilis. The sequence goes on along the minus strand of CM033735.1, from coordinate 25,569,637 downwards.
ACCTCAAACATATACACAAATACTCTCAAGATCAAACCACATTAAAACATCACATAGACATGATTATAACATGGCATCACACTTTAATTGAAAGTCTAAAGGCATGCTTCCTAGAAACAAGCCATTCAAAGCATGAAACATAAATCCAAAGCATTAACCAAACATATAAGGCCATTTACAACTCCAAAACAACATAGCAAACTTGCTATGGAGTTTAGTAAAAACTCGTCCAAAACAACAATGAACCCCATTGACGTTCATGACTTGATCAAGTTTGCTATTAATGATAGAATATGATGTATAAATAAGATAATATAGGATAATATAGGGTATTGGCGTATCGATACGCTTATGCATATTTGGACTAAGTCAACGTTGGTCAACAAGGTGTATCGATACTATTTTGGGCGTATCGGTACGAGTTCTCAAAATTGGAATTTGGTTTGCAAATGGCGGCTTCAAAGCGTACCGATACTTGTCCAGCTGTACTAATACAACTAAGGCTGTACCGATACATGCTTTAATCACTAGAATCCAATAATACATGAATTGTGCATGTCGTACCAATATGACCTCTCGAGTATCGGTATTGATACAAGTAATTATGTTATAAGCTATTGGATTAATTCTTAAAAGTTACAAATTGGCCACCAATTAATGATTGGCTTAATTGACGAAACAAATGACTTCTGATTCACATGAAAATTTGCATGTACACTGATTATAGGTTAAATTTCATTGTGGTTAAGTTAATGTCAGTAAAGGACCCCAATTTTTTAGATTTATAGATTATTCCCTAAAACTTGTAAGATTTTAAAATTGGTCATAAATGCAAGACTATTGAGTCAGATCGAATCACTGCTCCACTATATGGACTTAGTATTGTTTTGAGACACCGAAATAAACATTGCATGGATTTTATTTCACTAAAATCATTGAACAAGAATTAAATACTATACTGATCATTGTATTAAACTCTACTAACCTACTCCGACCTGATTCTCGACCAAGCCGAGAAGGGGTGTTACAATAAGCTTGCGTCTTACGAGCATTATGGGAAACGTCATATGTGAGAGTGTTTGTAACTCCCTAAAATCTGGTTTAGTCAGAAATGGGCTCCAGCGATCGAAAACCCTACATCGAAAAGGTCAAAATATTGTTTTGACTTTGTCTGCAAGGTCAATTGCATCGATATTAGAATCCAATCAAATCAAATTATTGGTTATAGACCTTATTGAAATTATCGAAAATCTTTTAGTGACTAAATTATAGAAATTAAAAGTTTGTGGGTACAAGTATAGAGAATTGAGAGTTGAGGGACTAACCTTGCGATTAACCCTTCCTCAATTATAATCCCACATATGTAGGTGATCATGAAGAAATTCCTTCAAAGGAAAGAAAGCTTTGTTATTACAAAGCAAATAAAAGAAAAAGGGTGATAGCTAATCTAGGCTTACCCGAGAAAGACCTAATCTAACACCTCTCTTTCATCATCTTCTTCCCCAAGCAAGCACCTCCATTGTTGAGGTTGGAGAAACTTGAGTTTTCTTCGATTTATCGATATTGAATCATTGCTATTGATTGGTTAAGCTATTATCCCCAAACAATCATTGAATCCATGGATAAATCAAGCTTAATCTTAAGCTATGGTTTTGGTCATCCATGGAATTTGAAAGCCACTAGCTATTTTAAGCTTTGATATTGATTTCGATATCGTTACATTGATTTCGATATCATATTATCGATTCTAACAATTTCCCTATTATTTACCTAGCTCAAGAAGTGGAGAAAGATCATCCACCATCATCGACGAAAGCTAGGAACAAGGGAATTGCTATCTGAGAGCCATATGAGCATCATATTATTAAGGTGAGTGTAGTCAGAGTCTCGGGATTAGGCTAGGTGCCTTTCCTGATTTCATTGTCATTGATTATAGCATGGCTAACATTATTGTCAAGGAATATTACATTGAACCACTTAGTGGATTCAATTGGTAAGCTAAGGTAAGTTGTTACATTGAATACCAATCATTGATATTGCCATTGAAACATGGAAGCATAGAACATTGATCATAAAACATCGGCATTGCTATTGTTATAGCTATTGTCACTGAGTATTGATATCGACATAGTTGTTGTTATCAAAACATAGTAAGTGAAACATGGATCAATGCTATTGTCATTGAAATCATTGGACATTGTCATTGCCATTGGTATTGTTATTGAATATTGATATTGACTTATTGCTCATGGATAAGAATATTGAATATTGCTATTATTACCGAACATCGATCATTGATATTGTTACCAGACCTTGGATTCGAAAGGACTTTGGATACAATTGGCATGCCATAGAATTCCCGAGCTCAGTGTACGGGTGGACTATGCTCTTTACGCTATGGCCTATATTGATTTGGCGAGGCGAAGGGATGTAACTAGACCATTCATTGATTTGGCGAGGCGAAGGGATGTACGTATCCACTATTTTGAATTGATCCAAGGGACAAGGGAATTGCTAGGGACAAGGGAATTGCTATCCGAGAGCTGTAGGAGCATCAAATTGTTGACGTGAGTGTATTCGGAGTCCCAGGATTAGGCTAGGTGCCTTTCGTGATCTCATTGTCATTGATTATAGCATGGCTAACATTTTTGTCAAGGAATATTGCATTGAATAACTTAATGGATTTCATTGGTAAGATAAGGTAAGTTATTGCATTGAATATCAACCATTGATATTGCTATAGTCATTGCCATCGAGCAGCGTTATCGATTTCACCATCGTTATTGTCATTGAAATATGGAAGAATTGAACATTGGACATAGAGCATAGTTCTTGCCATTTTTACCGTCATTGTCATTGTCACTAAACATTGATATTGATATAGCCGTTGACATTGACACATTGAATATGAAGCATTGATCATTATCATTGTCATTGCTATCGAAACATTGTAAGTGAAACATTGATCATTGGTATTGCTATTGAACATTGATATTGACTCATTGCTTATTGATAAGAACATTGAATATTGCTATTGTTACCGAACAACGATCATTGATATTGTTACCGGACCTTGGATTCAAAAGGACTTTGGATACAATTGGCATGACATAAAATTCATGAGCTTAGTGTATGGGTGGACTACGGTCCTTGGGCTACGACCTTTATTGTGGAGAGGCAGAGGGATGTATGTGTTATTGATCATATTGGCGAGGCAGAGGGATTAGACCATTCATTGATTTGGCGAGGCATAGTAATTTGTGTATCCACTATTTCAAATTGATCCAAGGATTATTGTTGAAATATAGAATTGTTTCCATTGATCCATTGCATTGTTATTGTTAAGTTATGATTTGAAATGCATACTATTTCCATTGCTAATGTTATTGGACTACCTCACTAGGTAAAGTATGACTAATGCATTTCATTCCATACATTTCATGTTAAGGAATTCACCATTGAAGATCAGTGAATCGACGTTGTTGACAAGTCACTACAAGCCTCATGTAATGTGTTTTGCCTTTATGAACTCCTAGGATGGTGTCAAAGTAGTTGAACTAGTCATTCATGACCCTTTTGATGCGTGCGTGTTATGCATGGCTTGTAAAAGTGTCTAAGGTTCTAAATGGCTTATTAGTATAGCTTATAAATGGTGAAATATGCATATATGGAACTAAAAGATGAAAACCTAGTAAACAGATTCAAATGGCTCTAAAATTTGGTATGCTAGTAGATTACAGTGATTGAGTATTGTTGGTAAAATTTCATTGCATTTGGATATCGTTCAACATGTTAAAATGGCTAAAAACCAAATAATATTTGTCATTACAGTGCATGCCGTACCGATATGGGTTCACCTATTTCGATACGGCTGTGCATATTTGGTCAGTCAAAGCACAAGTCAACCCAGGCGTATTGATACGACTTTAAGGCGTTTCGGTACGGAGTTGGGCAGTAAGGTTTGGGAAATAAATTGTATCGGTGCATCCTTAGGGTGCACCAGTATGGGTTAACATCAGTCAACTAGTATTGATACAAGCTTAGTTGTATCGAAACGAGATCTTTGAACAAAGTCAAGGTTAGACAACCTGTATCGATATGGGCTTAGCTGTATCGATACAGGGTTTGACAGTTTCAATTGGAATTCTTATTCGTATGCAACCATATCGATACAACATCGAGATGTTTCAATATGGTGGTAGTTAATTATGTTAAAAGACATATTATAGTTCTACACTGTTTATAGAATGGCCACTGAATAATGTCAGGCTTAATTGGAAGGGAAAATGATATCGGATTGACATGAAAATTGACAAGTTCACTGTTGCTGTATTGAATTGCATTGTTGCATAGTCAATTGCATGAATGGACCCCTAAATTTTTGAAATTACAATTTAGTCCTTGAAACTTGTATTGGTTAAAAATTTGTCCTAAGTAATGGATCTTGTTTTATGTTGAATAATTGGACTAATGATTATGTTGGGTAATGATTAAGAAGCATAAAATCGATTAAGAGTTGATCATTAATTGAAATTTTATCGCACTGATCATCATATTGTTCACCGGTAGCACTCTTCGACCCAATTCCCTGACTAGGATAGGAAGGGGGTGTTACAGTGTTGGCATATGATGTGTGATTATTTTTGAGTTTAGGGTCATGCTATTCGTGATTGTCCCAAGTTTGAGAAGGATACGCAGGTGCGCATTTCTATGGGTGTTGCTATTGGTATAGCTCCTACCAGTGGTTGACGCTATGGGCGAGGTAATTATTAGAGACCATTTGGTGGACAGAGGGCCATTACTCAACTACCGCCATCCAACCTAATGTTGAAGGTGCCCCTCGTGTTTTGCTTAACGTGCGGCTCGCAATGCGACTGATGTGATCGTAGGTACATTTACTTTATGGTATATTCCATTATTTTCATTAGTTGATTCTGGTTCTCCCTATTCCTACCTTCTGAAAGAACATGTGCATGCATTGAAAATTCTGGTAGATTTCATTGATGACATCCTGGTGTTATTGTTACGAGGTCTTTGGGTGAATAGGTTGACAATGAATCGATTATATAGAATATGTCCTTTAGAAATACAAGGGGTTGTGTTTTTGGTAGATTTGATAGAATTACCATTGCATGGTTTCAACGTCATTCTCAGAGTGGATTGGCTATCTGAGCATTGAGCTGTGGTAGATTTTGAGAAGAAGCGAGTTTCTTTGAAGTTAACCGGTGATTATGTTGTAGAAGTAGTGAGTGAGAGAACGTGGTCTTTGTCCAATGTAATTTTTACAATGAAAACGGAGAAGATGTTAAGCAAGGGCTATGAAGCTTACTTACCTTACGTGATGAATTTGGGAAACAATGGTGTTCATGCTTAGGACATCCAAAATGTTAGAGAATTTCTTGAAGTATTTCTAGAAGAGTTACCAAGATTGCTACTGGATCGTGTTGTAGAGTTCAGTATTGAGACATACCCTGGTACAACTCCGGTGTCTATTGCACCCTATCGCAAGGCACCACATGAACTAAAGGAGTTGAAGACCCAAGTAAGAGCTGTTAGATCGTGTTTCATTCGTCCAAGCATTTCACCTTGGGGAATGATAGTGTTGTTCGTGAAAAAGAAAGATAACACGATGAGAATGTGCATTGATTATCCGCAACTGAAAAAGTTGACAATAAAGAATAAATATCCACTGCTGCAAATAGATGATTTGTTTGACCAGCTTCATGGTGCGACTATATTTTCCAAGATTAATTTACGGTAATGGTATTATCAACTTATGTGAAAGAGTTGTGTTGGAAATGACTTTTTGATCGCAATATGGACATTATGAGTTCTTGGTCAAGCCTTTTGGTTTGATTGATGAATCGAGTATTCCATGAGTACTTGGATCAATTAGTGGTAGTTTTCATTATTAACATCCCGGTGTACTTCTATACAAGGAAGACCATGATCGACATTTGAGAATTATGCTTCAGGCTTTAAAAGAAAAGTAATAAGTTGCCAAGTTGAGCAAATGTGATTTTTGGCATAAGGAAGTAATGTTCTTGGGTCATTATTTTTTATGGAAGGTATTCATGTTGACCTGCAAAAGATTGAGGCAATTTTTAATTAGAAGCAGCATAAGTTGGTGACAGAAGTCAATAGTTTTCTCGATTTGGTAGGTTACTACCGATGCTTTGTCAAGGGATTTTCTGAGATTGGTGCCCTTTGATGAAGTTATTACAAATGAATGTTCCATTTAAGTGGAATGACGCGCGTTAAGGAAGTTTTGGGATGTTGAAGGAGGTTTTGACTCATGTGATATGATCAAGTCCCAAGGTGTTCTAGAAAGGATTACTTCAAGACCTATGATTCGTGCTTGAGAAAGAAAAATGTGAAACTTTGGAAAACTTGATTTTTCAAATTTGGGACTCAAATGCAACCACCTTTAGCTCACTCGAGTCTAGCATGAAAACCCCCAACTCACCATAGCCATGTCACCTTCTTACGTGCATTGTTTGCATGTGTTGCATGTTGAATTATTGTTTTATGATATAATAAAATCATTTTCATTAGTTGAATTTAAGACACTTATATTTCTAGCATTTTAATAAATATATTGCGCATGTTTCTTGCACATTTATTTTATCTTTTTTGCATACTTATGTTACCAAGTTACATGCACTTGTAAGTTGTCATTTCTCTACACATTTAAGATGTCTTATCACATATGATGACTATTTTTAGGAAATAAGGAAGCAAGAGCACACCAAGGGTTGCATGGAAGGCTAATGGACCAATTCATATAGCATATGAAAATGGCTAGGTGCAAGTTGGAAAGCATTCATGAGTGACAAAATTAGAGAGTATTCTAAAGAGCCCAAAAATGTATTTTAAGCTTCAATACCATTTGGCTACCAAGGAGTCTCAACTTTTCAATCATAAAATTGCTTGCAACGTTAGTACAACTACTACCATCTATTATGACAAAGCATACATTGACATGGCATCTAGTGTGGAAGATGTTTTCACATTGTTGTTCGCTTTCCATAACTTGTGTACTAAGACTCCTTTAACAACAAGGGCCTCTTCCACATCCACAAATTCCATATCCTCTTCATCAGTTGGAACCTTGATTTCCTCTTTTTCCTCATGATCTAATTCAATCTCACCATTGTCTCGGATGATCATGGTATTGCGGTTTGGGCATTGACTAGAAATGTGGCCACATCTTAAAAAATTGAAACATTGCACATCACGTGATCTAACTGGGACATAAACATTCTTACCCTTACCGGTTTTAACAATAGGTTTGTTGGGCTTTGAGGGACCACTACCATCATTGGGCGGAATGGCAACATTCTTTTTGTAAGTTTCTTACCCTATTTGGATGTAGTGCTCTCATTAGGATGAGTTGTCCCTTTCCATTTCAATTGCTTTTCTATTTTCATAGCAGTGCGGACCATATCATCAATGTCGATATAGTGTTGCAACTCAACTACATTGGTAATATCTGGATCAAGTCCTGCTAGAAATCTGGCCATAGTGGCTTCTTGGTCTTTGTCTATGTTAGCACAAATCATGGCCACTTCCATCTCTTTAAATTAATCCTTAATGCTCCGATTACCTTGTTTGAGATTTTGGAGTTTGTTGAATAATTCTCGGTTATATTAAGTTAGAATGAATGTCCTACGCATAACAACCTTCATCTCATTCCAGTTAGAAATAGGCATTTCGTTGTTTCGTCTCCTGCTAAAAGTCACTGATCCTACCATATTAGTGCATAATCCATGAATTCAATGGTGGCTAGTTTTACCTTCTTATATTCGGACTAATTGTGGCACTCGAAGATGTGCTTGATTTTCTTTTCCCAAGCTAGATAAGCCTCGAGATCAGTTTTTCCTTGGAATGACAGAATGTTAATCTTGATGCTGTTAAGATCATCATCCACTCGTAGGCGAGCTCTTTGGTATGTAGGCTCTTGGCGCCTCAAACTTTTCTGGGATGCTCGCTCGTATACTTTTTTATTGTCCATCTCATCATCATATTCTTCCTCGTGCTTTGAATTATGTATTCTTTGTGATATTTCCTCCAATTGTTCTAGCCGCTCTTGCATTGGCCCTAACCTTTTTTGTAGGAACCTGTCCATTTTTAGGATAATATCTTAAAGGTTGGAATTAGGTGCGTCCATATTAACATTATTACTATCACCAACAGTATTTCTCACGGAATTTTGAGATATGATTAACAAATAGACCTCACTATCAAAACCTCACAAAATCACTCTAAAGAAAAGTAATCACACCACTCATGTTTCACTCAGGATCTAGCTTTTGCCCCTTAATGTACTCTTTTGCCTTTTACCTCGTTGTTCTCCTCTTATGTTCTTGAAGAAATTACTCAAGATTAAACAAATAGTCTTTTCTGAAACCAGCTGCAAAAGTGATTGTTAGGTGGGAAGATGTAGGAAAAATAGGGTAGGCTAAACAAGAAAAGTAAGGTTAAAGAAGGGTCACGATGACATTAAATGTAAGAAATGCAAAATGAAGCAAACCTTCTCAAAAATAATAATTTTTTTTCAACTTCTTCAATTTTTCCTTTCAATTTCTTCTAACCTCCCTCTTTTGAATTTTTCCTTTGTACAAATACTATCCTTTTGTTTTTTAAAAAACTAATCCGGGAGAGAGAAAAACTTACCAAATCAAATAGCTCTTTATACGAAATCATGCGAGCTTGGTTACATGAGTTTCCAAGTCATATTTGTTGCCCAATCATGATTCGACTAAGTTTCTTCTCAAACTAAAAAATGGTTAAATTGGTTAATTTGGGTGTTCAAGGACGGTTGTAGAAAAGAAAAATGATGGTTCAAGGGGGTGTTCTCATTTGGTGTAGAAGGTGGTTGATGAGTTTGTAATGGAGGTTTGGCTGAATGGTGGAGGTGATGTTGATGTGTAAGGATGATAGTTTGGTTTTGGAATGAAGGAAGAACCAACACTATATAACAATGTCAACCTGAACTTTTAATGTTCATTAATCGTTGATGGATCATGACCCACTAGTTATATGAAACTAGGAACCAACGATAGAAAAGAATGGAAAGGAATGATTTCACAAGATGAACTTGCAAAGCGATAAAGTTCTTAAAAAAAACAAGTGAGTTAAACTCCCACAAGAAAATATATATTCCAAGTTGTTTCCTGATAGCTACAAAATAGTCATATTTATATGATTTACATGATGGAAGAGGAATGGACTTAAAATGGATATATTAAATTTCTTTTAATGGCTACACATGCATGTCTTTAGAGCTTGTGACTATCTTCTTCTCTTGTTAGCCAAATGGTCTCTTGAAGCTTTTAAAATGCTTTTAAAGTTTGATCCTTCCAACTCTTCCTAGAAGTTTGTGATTGTTTTAAACAACCAGGAGTTCCTGATGATGTGTTGAGACTTAAACTATTCCCTTAATCTTTGTAAGATCTAGCCAGAGCATGGTTGAAAACTATAACCTCAAGATCTTTTACATCCTGGGATGACTTGTGCAAGAACCTTTTGCACAAATGTGATCCACCGAACATGCACAATCAGAAGCAAATCTAGACCATTGCATTCATGCAGCGTGATGAAGTATCAATGTATGAATGCTGGTATAGATACAAAGACATGCTACACAAGTGCTCAATTCTTGGATTCCATGATTGACTACAAGAATTGACGTTCTATAATGGCGTCAATGCACCAACAAGGATGATGATTGACTCTTCAGCTAATATAAGTTTTCTTGACAGAGATCCTGAAGAGGCTTTTGAACGACTTGATCAGATAACCAATAATGACTACTAGTTTCCTAGGGGGAAGATTGAAGCCCGAACCTAAATCTTCTGGATCAATCTAGTTGGATGATTCCTAGAGTGTGGCGGCTCAACTCTCCACCATTACAAATCTGCTCAAGAACATGCAGCCGATATCCAATACACGAGAGGCTATGGTAATTCAGTATACATGTGAGCATTGGATGGGTAACACTAGTCGAATGAATGCCCATAGCAACAAGAATCTAGATGCTATGTAGGGAATGCTAGTCACAACAACAATCCATACTCCAACACCTACAACCCAAGGTAGAAGCAACATCTAAATTTTGGTTAGGGAGGTAACACGGGTAATTCAGGAGTGTGACCGAATACAACAGCTGAACCTCCTAGATTCTAATAAAAAACTCAGAGGCAAAACCTGGGAGTTTTTAACTCCAATTCTAATTCTTTTTATTCTACGCATCAAAATTTTATGGAAACTACCTGAGTTATTAAGCAAAATCAATCAGCCCATTTAAAGAATCACAATGACATGCTTACAACACAAGGTGCTATGTTACAAAATTAGCAATCAATCATGTAGAACCACACCACTTCCTTACGGTCCTTAGAAACACAAGTGGGGCGGATTTCCCAAGTTTTGAAGATGTGGCCACAAGGCAGTTTACCTAGTGATATTGAAGTCACTAAAACTATCAGTGCAGAGCAATGCAATGCCATCACACTATGTAGTGGCACCTAGTTAAAGAATAATGATAAGTTTGGAGGAGGTTCCCTTGTTGATTCCACTCCGAGCAAGCCATCCACAGGTGCTCCTGCACCTAAAGATACAACTCTTGTGTCTGATACAATGAGAAACCTTGCTACTGATGGCATGGATAACAAGAACAAGGATGCCACTACATCTAGTAAACCACACGAGGAGACCAGACCACCACCTCCGTTTCCATAGTGATTGAAGGCTCAAAAACAAGATGTCCAGTTCTAGAAGTTTTTGGATTTGCTCAAAAAATTGCACATCAATGTCCCATTCTTCGAGGCATTGATCATACGCCGATATATGCAAAGTTTTTGAAGGAGATCGTGACCAAGAAAAGGATGGTAGCTGAGGTTGAAACTGTTGCTACGACAAGTGAATGTGTGGTTGTGCTAAGTGATTTACCACCCAAGATGAAGGACCCTAAAAGTTTTACCATTCCATGCTCCATTGGCCACAACTACTCAGGCCGTGCCCAATGCGATCTCGGTGCAAGTGTCAATTTGATGCCAAAATCTGTATTTACTAGATTAGGCATGGGGCAGAGCTAAGCCTACATCAGTGATCCTTCAATTGACCGATCATTCTCAAATCCTACCTGAAGAAAAAATTGAAGATGTCTTAGTCAAGGTTGATAGATTTGTCTTCCCAACATATTTTAGCATCCTTGATTTCAAAGCTGACGATAATGCTCCTATCATCCTTGGGAGACCATTCCTTTCTACTGGGCAAATTGTGATTGATTGTGAAAAGGGCGAATTTACTATGAAGATGAACGACCAAAAGATCACACTCAATGTATTCAGCACTCTCAAGTACACGAATGACTATGAAGAATGCCAGCTTGTGCAAAGTGAAGAAGCCCTAGTTGAAGAAAGTTTGCAAGCGATATGTTGTAGCAATGTGCTTAGCGCTACAGAGCAATCTGACTTCAACGAGTCAATGCAAGAAGCCAAAGAAAAAAGTAAGGTCAAGATTGAACAATCCAATGTTGTGCTTACCAAGGTGGGTATGTCTTTTAAACCTTTGGATTATGCTATGTTTAAATACCCTAAGCCATCACTAGAGCATCCGCCAGTACTTGATCTTAAACATCTTCCTCCATAGTTAATATATGCATATATAGGGGAGAATAACACACTACTTGTTATCATATCTACTAGCTAAATATCTAACCAAGAAATTAAACTGTTGCATGTCTTATCTCAACATAAGAAAACTATTGGTTGGACTATTGTTGACTTGAAGGGTATAAACCCTACTTTGTACATGCATAAGGTTTTTCTTGTACATGATCAAAATAGCTCAATGAACCACAACGAATAATCAATCTGGTCGTGAACACTATGGTTATAAATGAGATCATCTAATGGCTCGACCCTGGAATCATCTACCCTATCTTAGATAGTTCATGGGTGAGTCATGTCTAGTGTGTGCTGAAGAAAAGAGGCATGACTGTGACCAAGAATGGTTCTAATGGACTCCTCCTGACCCGAACTATTATTGAATGGTAGATCTGTATAGATTATCGGAAGTTGAACAAAGCCACGTAAAAAGTCCATTTCCCTTTGCCTTTCATTGACCAGATGCTCGACAAGCTTGTAGGGAAACCCTACTATTGCTTCCTAGATGATTACTCTAGATACAACGAGATCACTATCGCACTAGAGGACCAAAAGAAAACAACATTCACATGCCCATATGGCATTTATTCCTTTCGTAGAATACCCTTTGAACTTTGCAATGCTCCAGCAACATTTTAGCGTTGTATGTTGTCCATATTTTTAGACATGGTGGATGATTTTTCATAGATCTTCATGGTTGACTTTTATGTCCATGGAGACTCATTTGATCAATGCTTAAGCAAACTGGCCAAAGTATTAACACGATTTGAGGAAATCGACCTTGTACTTAACTGGGAAAAGTGTCACTTTATTGTGTTGATAGCTCTTTAAAGAGCATGTATTTTCCATTGATTTATAGGTCTAATTGTCCCCACATTAGTATCCATTGCATCCATTTATGCATTTTCATGTCCTTTTCTGCATTTTTTCTAACATAGTTCTAGTAGCTCGTATTTTGTATATTTCTGCCTACTTTTGCCTCATTGTCGCTGCATTACTAATGTCCATGTAGAGGAACTTTTCACCACTGCAGCCAGTCTGACTCTGCATATGCTAGTTGTCCAGTCTGCTTAAGGGTAAGGACGACCTTGCCATCTATCCAGTTTGTTATAACAAATTTTATACGGCTCTAGGCATGCAAATAATCTGTAGGACAATGTCCTTCATTGGGTGGCCTATAAAAGGACTATTTTGGAGTAGAGGGAAAGAGTCACGTTATTCCCATTTTTCATATCATCTTCAACCTTTGAGCTTTCCCTCGCCATCCATGGTGACTTAAGCTTGTTTCTAGAGATTCGAGGTGAAGTGAGGCAGATCTATTCGAGGAAATAAGGAGTCAAGTGCTGAATTGAGGAAATATATTGTTATCTTCTTAAACTCTTCTCTATTTTTATGTTTTGGAGATTTACTTTGAATTTTGTGCTCATCTTGGCGATGGTTTAATTTTCTGGAGCTTTATGAACTTATTTAAACTATTTCTTTAGTTTAATATATATTTGTGTTAGTTTTTTCTTAAGCTTTAATTGTTGTATCTGGTTTACGTTTTGGATGAGAGTGTTAAACTAGCCACTGACATCGACGGATGTAGTGACAAGTCAGATTAAATAGTTTTATGATGAAAGTTTGTTGGATGCAACAAAAGTTGGTCCACTTGTTCGAAGGGCTATAACCTCGAATTATGAAGAAAGTCGAAGCCGATCTACATCCCTGAGTCAATAGCTAAAGGTTAAATGAAAGCTAATACTCAAGTTTACCACATCATCGCTGATTGAACCATTATTTTCCCTCAAAGTGTAGTTTTTCTTTCTGCCTAGTTGAACCAAGGAGATGCAAGCTTTATTCTCATATTTCTTTATCTTTAATTACATTATGTTATTGCTACCAAAATTAATCATTTATTCACCTTTTTACTATGTTATTGCAACCACCATTGCACCCAGAACTACCACTTTTACAACACTTTATTGTTGTTAAATAAGTACAAGCGTAATACACCATCCTCGTGGGATCGATATTCAAACATGATTTCCTTGTTTCTATTCTTGCATCGACATTGTAGCTTGCACTAATAGTGTGACGTTAATATGTCCTTATGTTTCTACTTGCAATCTTGTTTTCTTTATTTAAGTTTTTAGTTGTTTCTAATAGTTTTATTATTGTTTTTCCTTTTATTTTCATTACCTTGTGTAGGTGTTGTATGACCAGAAGTGTTACTACACTACTCTTCATACCAGATCCAGAAGTTGAAAGAAATTTTTGAAGAAGAATTCATGAAAATAGTGGAATGGCCAGACAACCTAACACCAATGAGGGGATTCGTTAAAACCCACCACTAAACCCACTAGCGCAGAACAAAACTATTCACGAGGTTATTGTTCCCCAGTTGGATGATTTGTAACTGGGAATTGTTAGATCTCCTCTTCAGGCTGGGAACTTTGAGTTGAAGCTGGTTATGTTCCAAATGCTCAACTCCAATAGGTAGTATGTAGGGTTACCACATGAAGACGCTCTAGAGCATCTTCAATCTATTCAAGGGCTGCATCATGCAAAGCTACAGCGAGAGTGTTTGAGCTTGATGATTTATCTTCTTTTAAGGCTCATATTTCTACATTGGAGAACAAAATCAAAAATATGGAGGGGACAAGTGAAGTTGCTCATATCCAACTAGCTCAATAGACAACCACCTATGTATTTTCCTGTGAGATTTGTGGCGAGAACAATAGCTTCGAGGATTGCCCACAATATGCAGATAATGCAAGTTTTGTCAGCAATATACGAGGCAACAACATGGGCACATCTTCCAACACAGCTAATAGACAGTTTTGGGGTAACTATAATTTTGCACAATATCAAGGAGTATTTTGCTCTAGAAACAATTGCTTTAAAGGGAATTCTAGTGTGCGCCAAGGAAACTTCAGTTACCCGCAACAACAGTTCACTCCGTAGACTCCATTACAGCCACAATAGAATCAAATGAAACCACAACATATTGTTGTATAGTCCCAACAATCACAGTTTGGCATGCAATCACAATATGGAGCTCCATCTTAATCTTAGTCTTAGATGAATCATTATGCTCCATTAAGTATCTCTGACCCATTTGCTCTTCTTGAAGAGATTATGCGTGATCATTTGTCTCGTACTAAAGCTATAGTTTAAGGTCACTCTTCTTCAATACACACTTTGGAAGCTCAGTTAGGCCAGTTAGCGACTCACATGAATTCTAGAAAACCAGACACACTACCTAGCAACACTGTGAGCCCAGTGATCAAGGCTAAGGAGCATTGCAAAGATGTTACTCTTTGCAGTGGCAAACAGACTACTAACTCGACGTAACCAGTTCCCATATCTACTAACAAAAAGGGAGAGTCCTCTATACCTGATCATATAGCATAAGATGGAGATAACGATGGCAAGATGAGTAATGTCCCTCTTGTTATTACTCCGTTCCACCTGTTTTACAACCAAAGTTGTCACTACAATCGACATTATGTAAGAATTTATTAAACAAGCACCATTTACCTTGGTGCACTTACCTCTGGTAGTTCAATCAACAAAAGCACACATAGGCATGCTCAACCTTAGACCACAATTCATAATTCTTAAAGAAAATCAACTTACAATTCTGATTTAACCAATACGTTTACACCCACAGTTATGAGTATTTACTCCTAATCATGAATCAGCAAGCCCTTCTGTTTAACAGCCTCTGGGTCTACTTCATTCTTGTCACCTTGATTCATAAATTAACGATGTATAACATTAGAAACTAACTCATTTATCAAACATCAGTTTCAACAGTTTCTAAAGTCCAAGAATCTCATAAATTCCTCTCAAGAATGTATCTACATATAATTATCAAATTATAGTCACTCAAGTCCTTGACAAGCCTAACATTGGTCAATTACCTGTATGCTACAAACCGTCTATCTTAAATCAAGATGGTTTGAACCTTCCCTATATTATGTTTAACACCTTTTTATCAGAGCTTATAAATCCATTAAACATTTAAGTAACTTACCATATTCTAATTTCCTCACTTACACCTTAAATTTATCTTATTAATAGTTACTTTTTCCCTCAAAACAATCCCCTAAATAAACTGCTTGAATAGAGTAGTTTTCAGCCCCCATAAGTCTCATACATTAACCATTAGAACTCCCATGTAATCTCTTTCCCTAGTTCTTTTACAATTTTTATAGAATTAAACATCTTAACATCAATTATAGTCACCAAAGCATAGTTAAAACATCCATTTCACCTCAACTTCTTCGAATCTGATTCATCTAGATAAGAAACCGAACAGGGTAGATTCTATACTCAATTTTATCCAACCGATACACAACAATCCAATCTGAAATTGATGCATCTTAGCACCCAAACATTGCCTATATACATTGCCTAATTTCGAGTTTATAACTCAACCTTGCAAGTTCTTAATCATGAATAGATCTAATAAAATTCTAAATTCTCAATCTGACCATCATTTCATCGAGACAACAATCAATCAACAATTATGTTGGCCATGCAACATTGGTTCGACTAGTTTGCTATGAAATTAAGCTTCAAATAGAAAGGATTTTGTTTAGGACTTACAATTTCTAGACGACAATCACCAAATAAACTTTGATACATCCAAACCCCAAGCAAGATTTTGATCCTAAAAGCAAGTCCTCCTTCTATTCTCTCAAGCTTCTCGTTTCGGTTTTAAAAGAATAAAGATGAAAGATAATATTTGTTTGTTTGTCATGGCTTAGTTATTATGCATTTACATGTGTACTCTTGACACATTGCCATCTCATCTAGCCACAAACGATAATTATTTTATCATGGAAGATCTTGTTTTCAAATAGTGTACAAAATGGTCACCTAGCATATGTTTCCTTATAATTCAAATCGGTCCAAATCAAATAACTCTAGATTTAATTATCTATATTTAATTCCATACTTAGCACATAATATCATTCATTACTAAACAATTGAGGGTGTTACAACACATAGCTCAAAGCACATAGCAATGGCTAGTGTCAGAACATAACAAACCTAACTTCTCATCTATCCATCCAACTGTCGCCAATCTCCTTACTATCTCCCCTGTTACCTCCTACTGTCACCAATATATCACATATATTGGGGTCGTCACCCCTGAGCCGTAGCTCGTGGACCGTAGTCCTTGAATTATACCTCTGCATAATGTCAAAGTGTCTAAGGACTTATATTGTTCATGCAACTTAATGTTTTTAGCTTTGAGAATTAGGAGGGTATCTTATGTTATAAGTTAACTTATTATTTCTTTTCTTAGTATTTTATAACATGATATGAGCTTTTAGCTCCTAGGGATTAGAATTCATAAACTTATAACATTGAGATGAATTCCTTTACTAGAATCTTATGGCATTATAAGTCAGAAGTTAGCCCCAAAGCTTTATAACAAACTATACATGATCTTCCATTACAAAACATAGCATAGCAAGGCACAAGATGCATATGTAATGCGAACATAACCAAAAGACTTATCAAAGATGCCATGCTATGAATGTATTCACACACTGTGCTCTATGTGAGCCATATGCATATGCTCATGAATTAATCATAACATATCATAGAAACAAAGATTGGGATAACACTGTGTCACTCGAGACAAGTGCAACTACACTCACCTCCTATCCCTAAGTTACGAGATACCTAAACCCCTAATTACATTTAGCTTCCAATTAATTCTTCCTCATCATGATATGTACCTCAAACATAAATAACAAGTCATTATAACCAATTCAATTTATTTACCAATAGTCCGATTGCACACATATACATATATACGTACAAATCAGTCCACATGTTTCCTTATATACTAAAAACAGTCCACATTTTCAACAGACACACATATATATTCCAAAAAGTCCATGGCATCTATAAACATTCAAAAACAGTCAACATATAGACATATAATCATGTATTCACAAAACAATCCATTTTAAACTCGAAACTAACTCTTAATTGTTTTCAAACAAATCCCCTGTTTTAAATTACTTAAAACAATCCCGTATTCAAGCTATAAAATAGCCCCCTAAACTGTTTTACAAGTAGTCCAAATCAGTTTCCAAATCCTACATAATAGTCCCATTATCTATATTTTCACACATATACTTACAAAACAGCTCACTAACTTATATATTTAAGCAAAACAGTCCTTAACATTGGTACACACACTTAAACACATCAAAGCAGCCTTATATATATTTGTATACATTCAAAACAGTCCATTACACTTGTAGAACAGCCTATCACCTGTTTTTATTAATCCAAAACATTCCATATTTGTTCTCACATATGAGAAACGGTCCTTAATTCTTATATGCTCATTTACATACTCCAAACAGTCCACAAATGTTCATATCCATGCCTAATCAATCCATTATGCTTGCATACATATTTACATGCATCAAAATAGTCCCCAAATTCATTTATTTACATATAGAACAGTCCTTAATCATATAAATTTACACATACATCTTTAAAATAGTCCATTAATTTCCTATATGCTCAAAACAGTCCCAATTCACGTATATTCTTATTTGTACATGTTCAACCAGTCCATCTCGTGTCATACATACACAAAAATAGGGCATTTGCACTTATATGCATTTTTATACATTAAAAACAGTCCCTCCCAAGTTCATATACATTCAGAACAACCCTCTAGTGTTTATTTTCATGCCAAATTAATCCATTATCTTGCTTACATATTTCTGTTCACCAAAACAATCCCCAATTTTTTTATGTTCACGTATACCTATTCAAAATGCACTTCTATATGTATTCATACAGTCCCTAATTCATAGGCATACAATTATATATGCTTAAAACAGTCCACTATGTTCTTGTATTCACAAATCAAGCCAATTTTACTTATATAATCATGTGTATACCAAAACAGTCCACTTTTTGTGCTTAACAGTCCCCTTAATTGAAAAACAGTTTCAATTCCATAAGTACAAAATTATATTTACAAAACAGTCCACTAAAGCTTATATTTATGCAAAAATAGTCTCAATTATACACACACATATATATATATATACATATAGACACATCGAAATAGGACAATTTATGAAGCATAATTCGATTCAGCTATCAACTATCAAAACCATGTTTCAACAACACCAAATCAAGATGGTTTATTCAGCACATCAGTCGAGCAAAGCCTAAATTTTATTAACATCAATTGATCTTCGAGAAAAACCATTAATATATAATTCGAGGTACTGTAATACCCTGAATTCTCTATTTGGGAGAAATGCTTTGTTACAATCTATTAAGATCAATTAATCTCGGTGACTACTTTTATAAAACTTTGTAAGGACCCAAATTGAAAGATTTTGAAAGAAAGGAGCTAGTTTAAAGGGGACTAATTAGTTAACAATTTAAACGTTTAGCTTTGCATGATAAAACAATTCTTGTGTGTGGTTTGTTGAGGTGGCCTAAGGATTTGGCGTCCATGTGGACAAGGCTAAATCCTTAATGGATTTCCTAGACAAACAAATAATGGGTATCTTCTTCATTGTTTACTAAACCAAAACGAAAAATTTTGAGAGAAAGGATAGTCTAATTTTGGTGCTTGAAGGATCGAATTTCTGATTGTTAGGAGCTTGAATGTTAATTTCTGTGGAATCATGTAAGTTTCTGTTTATGTTCCTTGAACGATAAATGTAGTATTGAGAAAATTAGGAGTTGTTTGTTTGTCACTTTCATTGAGAGATGATTAAATATATGAAGTTATTCTTTGTATGCTAAAGAATGTAAGATCCTTAGGAAATTGAGTTTAATTATGGCCTTGGACCCATGTTAGTGAATCGATTCTTAGTAGAATTGTTGGTATTCGAATTAATGTTTTGATTAACTTGGTTGTTGCTTCATGAGTGAAAATTGCATGTGTTAGAGCTTAATTCGAAATTAGAAGGAAATGATAGTGTTTTTGGTCTAAAATAATTAGAGTTATAAAGCTGGAATTTGTTGAAATTATGCATTTAGATTAGATATTGAAAAAGGACAAATGTATGATTGATCTGCTCGGTTGAAGAATAGGACAAGACAATTTGAATTTAATCTAGTAGTTAGCATAAATCTGAAAATCTGAATGGGAGTGTCTCGTTTAAAAATAGTGAATTTTATATAGAAGTTAGGAAATATTGGAAGGAGTTTAATAGTAGCCTAGGCAGATTGATCAAATAAGAAACTGCCATGTTTCGAAATAGAGCAGTTTTGAGACTGTTTTACTCGAAACTGCTCAACTGTAACAAGAGGATAATGATAATAAACTCTAAATATAATGACTTTAGTATTGAATGATTATATTATAACATTCAAGGGTATGTCTGGTGAGAAAATGGTTAAAATTAAATGAGAAAGAAGAGTTTAATAAGAAAAGAAAGAGTGGCTTCGAAACTAAAAGGTTTATATGTTAGGAAAAAGGATTAGCTGTTGAAATGTTGTGTGAATGGTATTGAATTAGATTAATTCTAATACACAATTGTTGTTGCAATTAGATCACAAGGGAAGTGATCAAGAAGATGAGAGGAAGAAAGGTGTAGTGCTTCATGATCAAGCCTAGATCGGATTGCTTGTGAGTATGACTATGTTGTTA
This sequence comes from Hibiscus mutabilis, assembly GCA_019671005.1. Taxonomy (NCBI): domain Eukaryota; kingdom Viridiplantae; phylum Streptophyta; class Magnoliopsida; order Malvales; family Malvaceae; genus Hibiscus; species Hibiscus mutabilis. The sequence goes on along the minus strand of CM033735.1, from coordinate 25,549,321 downwards.
GCATAGATTGTTAAAGTTGTAAATTGATTGTTTTGCATGATAAAACATGAATTGCTTATGCACGAGGGAGATTTCAAATAGTTGCTATAGTAAGAATCCAAGGTAAGTATGGACTTTTGTTATACAAAATTTATCCTAGATAGAATATGGTTATTACTATGCTTTAAGTAGCATTCTGTATTGGTAAAATTGAGATTAAAGAAGATGTCAGAGTAATACTTGATGATCTATTATAGATATTGCAAGAGGCATGATTAGTTTAAACCTAGTCTGATTGGCATGCCAATGTAAACTTCTGAGCTTAGTCTCAATTGGACTAAGGTCCTCTGAATGGTACTAATGTACCTCTGATTTAAAAAGAAAAGAATAATGGTTTCAATGGTATTAGCCACCATTGTCTGATATTGATTGCGTGGTTCTGTATTCCTAGGTTGATAACTAGTCAAGGCCGTATAACAATTAAGGTTATTTATATTGGAATAATGTTTAAAAATGCTAAATTTCACATATACAACACTAAGTATGTTAATGATTGTATAAAACTTTGTATTGGAAGTCGGGTACTAATTGGGAGTATCAATTGTGGGATAAGTTTCTTTGTTTAATTTGAGTAAAACCTTCCATTGTTAAAATGCTAAGTTAAAAAGGGGACGATGATCCCTAAATTATTTGTTCATGGGCGACTTGTTAAGTTTAGTCTATTATTGCATTAATTGCTTGTTTATGTGAATGATTTAAGACTAGCAACCTAACTACTCACTCTGCAAACTTTCAGGTTGTTCAGATTGCTAGATTAAAGAAAGGGGGTCAAAGCAAGATCACTAGAACAAGAAATGTATGTTTTGCTTATGTTAAATTACAACTCTTAGAAGGTGGCACTAGTAGAATGGATTATTTTATGGTGTTATGTCTTTTATTTGGGGTTGTAAATAGTATCTTATGATATTTTGTAAGTATTATGTGTATGCCCTATTTTGTTTGCTCACAGTCATTAATGTTAGCTGCGTGGTTAATAGATTCGAATGGTTTAGGTGATCTTAAGGATTTATAGATCGATTGCTTGGTAATAGCTATGTGGTCATATTGGGAATATGTATGATTAAGTATTTGGAATCTATAGTATAGGTTTCGAAACGAGCAAGACTTGCAAAATTTGTTTAAAGTTATAAAACTTGTAGTATACATATGGAACATAAGTATTGATAAGGTACACTCTAAGAAGACTCGAATCATTGATATTATAATATGATTAAGTTATACATAAATGTGATGTTTTATGTTTAACTACTCTCTAAATAGAATGTTTTGAATCTAAAGGCTTGGTTATAATAAGACTTTGTTTTAGATTCTGTAAATTGTGTCTGATAACTTAACTTGTTATTTAAGTTAGCCTGTCTACTCCTAGGTTAGTGCTATCTTATAGGCCCGGGGGTTAGGGTGTTACAAGTACAACTCTTAAATTTCAAAGGAATTAAAACGAAGGAGAGAGCATTTCACCTTCTTCCTTAAGCTATTCAATAAAATTCCTCCAAGATTAAGCTAATCTAAGCTCTAACTTCAATTTTTATGGCTATCTTCCAAGCTTTCTCTCATCTCTTTCTAGTAGTCTCGGTTCACAAGGGTGATGAAGATGATAATTCCATTTGTTATCTTTCTCCCCACCACCAAAACTCCTCAACACTTGCACACTCATCCAAGTGACACAAACACAAGTCCTTAAGCTTTTTCCTTTTTAACATGCAACCTAGAAATATACAAAGCATTTGATTTAATCACATTACTAATTTGCTACTCAAGTTTCCTTTATTTCAATTAAGCTAACATACTTTCCAAGTTTCATAAATCTTAAATTATTTAATTACCTATTCCAAAGATATCTTTAATCAATTTGAACCATGATCAACTTAATAATATACTTCTAAGCCATGTTTTTGAAATATTACAAATCACACATTTTTTTATCTCAAAAGACCATTTCAAATACAAAAAAAAATATTAAATACAATTGACCTGGTTTTAGGGGTATTACAAAGGGTATGAAATCATGGTTTGTATATATATATTGATTAGTATTTCTAAATTAAAGTAGAAAAGTTAGTTTTGAAAATAGATTTTTGAATTTACTTATAAGCATGTTTATTGTTCATTAAAGATATGGTTAAGATTGAATTATAGGTTGTTTAGTGTCAAATGAAAACAGTTTGGTAGTGTAATGAGAAATAGTTTGGAACTTGACATTTAAGATGCAGAAAAACAAGGCAGTTTTAAGTGTGTGAGTGCATGCAGTCTTGAATTTTAAATGCAGGACAATGTATAAATGCATGCAGCTTGACGTTTAAATGCAGTGTAGATGTTGTGTGTATGTAATATGTAGTAAAATAGTTTTTATATAGATGCAGTAATGCAATTTTATTATGTATATAATGTGAAGTTTTGAAAATATGAGTTACAGTGCAGTGGCAATGAATATATTTACAGAAACCGATTTAAAATGCAGTTTTGATTAAACTATACAATGAAATTTTTTTGAATGATACATTGTATGCAGTATTTGCATATTGTAAAAATGCAGTTTTGTATGAATATTAATGGAAAATTATATGCTAAATAAATGCAAAATGAAATTGTATGCAGCGTAGTTTTGAACTTGAATGAAAATGCAGTATGCAGTTTTTAGATGGATAACGCAGTAAGTTTATAGATGCAAGTAGGTAATGTGCAGTGCTGTTGATAAGAAATAAATAATAAAGCAGTTTAATAAAGACTGCATATTAAAGTGGGTTGTTAATTAAGCTGAATATGCAAAATATGTTTAGGTGTTTATGCAAAGTATGCAGAATGCATGTGTGCTGTGTGCAATCATTTATATGCAGCTTTTAAGTAAATCATAGTGCAGATTATTAAGATTATAGTTTAAAGGAAATAATTTAGTTGAATACAGTATGCTAATAGTTTTAAGGATTATAAAAACAGTTTAAATGATGCAGTGAAGGCAGTTTAAAATTGATATTTGATCATTGAACTACACATGGAAATAAGCTACATGGATGAATGAAATTTATGTGACTTTTATGATATTGCATGATTGTAAAGAAATTGAAAAGAAATGTGTCTTAGTTGAGGGTTGAAATTATGGGAGTGGGTTTATGAAATCTGTTTTATACGAAAGTATTGCTATGTTTGATTTATATATTGTATTAAGATAGTAAATACTAGTTGTGTGATTATATTAAGTTGGTTCTAATAGCCTACTATTATTTTTAGGTACATACATTAATAGAAGACATTGTGAAATGAAGGCTAGGATGGGGATCAAATAAAACAAGATAAGAATTGTGGTTTAGGTATCCCGTAACATCGAGATATCAGGTGGGTGTAGTTTTTACATTCTAGATGACACGGTGTCGTCTTAATCTATGTTATTTATGCATTCATTTTCGCATAAGGCTGAAATAGAGCACATGGGATTGGGCTACATTCATGTCATTGAAACTAGTAAGTTCAAGGATAAGAAATGAATTGCGAGCCATATTTTGATGTTTTGTGCTAATTGAATTAAAGTATATAAACCTTATGTTGAATTTATAATGATTCTCAAACTTCTGGAAACATAAAACACAATGAAATACGAATCCTAGATGTTATAAGCCTTTGAACTCTTAAGCCCTAAAGAGTTAAAAGCTCACTTGTGACATAAGATATTGCCTTTAATTACAAAGCATAAAATATATAAGTGTTGCCTTTGTAATGGAAGTCCTTGCATCCTTTGACATGGTACTGATATTTCGAGACTATAGTCTACGAGCTACGGCTCAGGGGTGATGACCCATATATGTGATATATTGGCGACAGTAGGAGGTAACGAGGGAGATAGTAAGGAGATTAGCGATAGATGGTTGGATAGAGAAGAGAAGCTAGGTTTGATATCCTATAACACTAGCCATTGCTTTTTGCTTTGTGCAAAGTGAAACTCAAACCAATATTACCCATGTCCAACTGTGATCCAAGGCAAATGTTCTAAAATGTATAAACTTAGATAAGAACTCCGATAAGCTTTAACATGAACTTAGATAAGCAATGATATGAACTCAAATACGAACTTTGATAGAACTTCGTAAGAATTCTGATAAAGCTTTGATAAGACTTTGTAAGATTAAGATTGAGACTTAAATATTCTATCACTATCATATGCTTTGCTTAGCTTGAAGTATGATATTCATTATTATTGACATCATGCTTTGATATCATATGATCAGTACCTCACTTTGGCTATATAAGCCTAATGCATTCATATCATGCATTTGTAGGTGAATTGGTCTTATGATTACCGATCGTGTGGAGATGTTGCAAGTCACTCTTCAGAACTTCTATGAAATATTTATGTTTTTGTTAAGAACTCATAGAATGGTGCCATACTACATTTTTATAAGCATATTTGTAACTTAAGTTGTCAATGTTTGTTTTATGACTTTTGGTTTTGTAAAGGACATTTAAGTATTTTCTTTCGATTATGATTCTTTGATAACGATCTATTTTGATGTAAAGTCTGGCAGATTCAATGTGATTATATTAAGTGAAGATTATATGTAATGTATGAGTTGTATGAATAAGAGTTAAAGAAGGCATGTTGGTATTTCTAATAGAGTAGTAGGTATTTAGAAGATGATATGGTAATTAAAGAACTAAAATCTATGTTGATATGTGCATATCATGCTCGATTGGTTTTCTAGAAGAAAAGTACAGTAAATTACACATGTAATGATTTGGATTGTTAATGGATGACCTAGACTTGGGTTAGTTAACATTTTATTATAGATTTAATGATGGCTTTCGGTATGAAAATTTTTGGGTACAAGGAATGGCCTAGTATTGTTTCCATAGTCTAAATCTTCGACTAGTTTGTAACATAAATGTTATGAAACCTTGTAGGTCAAATTATATGCTAATAGAATACTATTTGGAGCAATATGATGTTTGTTGTTAGTTATCGCAAGGGATAAGCATGATTAGAGTTGGAGACTTCCATGATAATGTATACTTTATCACATGATCTCGTAGGTTGTAAATTAAGTTATGCAAACTTGTTATGATTCAAATCTTAATTTGAAAGTTAAGTCTATAATGAATTAAAAGAAAGCTATGATATTTTCTTTTATTAAATCTTAAACAAGTATTGGTCAGTATAATATGATATGATTTTGTGAGTGTCAATTGTGTAGTATATTTATGTATGATGAATGAAGAAAAATTTTGTAAGCCTGCTTGAAATTATGTGAATTTTAAAATTGGGACTTATGTTTTCGGTTTTTGATTTGATATTTTGTTCTAGTGACATCTCTGATCTCGTTTTTCTTGCAGACCAGGTAAAGGGTGTTACAAGAATAATATCTCTTTGTTTTGTCTCTTCTCTAACAACTTGTACGGTGGAAAGACTTTCAAGATATGCATGAAATTTTGGGTTAAATTAGGTAATTCAATTGCACTGATTTATACATAATAATCACAGCCTTTCATCAAATGCTCGAGAAACACAATGAACGGGCATGATTTTTGGGCTAAGTTTCAGTTGTGTCCAAGCGTGTGGATGCAACCCCAGAAAGACCTGAGATAAAGCCAACTACGGCGAGACCAATGGAAGTTACACCCACAATTGATGAACAAGAGGTAAACCCTCTTGCAATGGTGCTCTACAAGGCACCACCACAATTCATCCTATTTGAGGATACAATCGATGATGCCGATGAGGTAGAGGAACCAAAGAAGGAAGACGAAGCTGACCAAGATGCTGATCAGACTCCTCCACCCAAAAAGGAAAAGAAAAGAAAGAGCTCCAAGTGTAAGAAGAAGGACAAGTAGAAGAGAAACAAAGAGAAGATGAGCAAGAGAAAGAAGTGACGCTCCACCTCCTCCTCCCATGAGCCCAAGAATTGAGTTAGTCCATTTTTAGTTTTTGCAGGTATGCATTTCATTTAGTGTAACTTCATTTTGTATTCTTGTATTTTCATTGCATTTGCATTATCATTGTAACATCATGTAGTTGTAATTGCATTACATTCATCATTGTAACTACATTCTGTTATTGCATTTTGTCATTCCATTATGTCATTGCATTCATTCATTCCATTATGTTTTCTTTTGCATTGGATACAATGCAACCTTTAAGTTTGGGGGTATAGGCCTAGGAGTTTAAATGCACCCCCATTTCAAAAAAATCAGGAAATTTTTTCTATGCAAATGCAAGGTTCATTTTGTTTAGAAAATGCTTTGCTTGCATTTGATTTGTAAATCTTGGATTGTTCTAGTCATTGATAAGTTTGTTGGATAAACATGATGGATAAGTGCATTTCTTAACTATGCATTGATATATCTATTGGTTTAACTTGAGAATATCTTGTATCATTCTTTTGATTTTTGATTACTTTCTCTTGTTGCAGCATGTGTCATATATATATATTTGTATATCTTATTAAGTATAAATAAAAGGCATTCCAATGTGAGTGAAAGAAAATAAATAAAGTAGCTTTAAGGGGAACACTCATTTGCATGTGTTAGAAAAATGAATCTAGCCAAAGGTTGTCGCTGCATTAGTGTGTCTCATTACAATGAAGTACTTCCTAGGGGTTCATTGTACAACATCTTACTTCTCAGGGTCTAGGGTGCATTCATTGCTAATATCCCTTGTGTAGCGATGTCCGTTTTCGCTAAAAAACGATGTTTTCGAAATGTTTGTGATTTTTCAGGTATTAAAATATTTATTTTGTGGGGTTAAAAAAACCGCATCCTATTTAAAAATTGGAGTCGCCACCGGCCACTTAGGTAGGCCGGACACCATAAAACCAGAGATTCAAAAAAACTTTGAGTTCGGGAGTCGGTTACGGATGGGGAAGGATTAGCACCCCCACACCGCCCAAAATTGGTACTTTAATAATTACCACTTTATTAATATTAGACTTTTCGAATTAAAGTGATGATTAGTTTAAAATTCGGTTATAATTGCGAATAAATTTTAAAGGCCCCGTTATCCGAGAGTAAACGCCCAACCACTATCACTACGCCTGATATTGGCCCCGTTTACACTCGGATAAAAGGGCACCGCATTGACAATTTATATCTCGATATGCAATCTTAGTGGGCAAAATATTAAGCATGGCCAATAATTAAAATACAGTAAATATTCACTTAATAAACTATTAACAGAACATAAATAAAATACTAATCTAAAACATACATGCATATAAATTATCCCTACTCGTGACTAAAAATAAAACAAACATGTCACAGTTACAAGGCATGGAACACAAACACATATTAAAAAAATGTACATATTACAATAAGACACATTGTAACATACGTAAAATATGGCATTATACATGACCAAGAAAATATACCAACACATAGCCTAAAAGCAAAGAAAACATGCAATACATACTGAAATATAAAGCAAGTTGTGTTCGAGCTAACTCAAATATCAATATAATATGTATGACACGAATAACCGAACAAATGCATAAAGATACATAATCACCATAAACTTAACACACATATACATGTAAACATGAAAATACAAAGCATATACGAGGGATATATGATAAGGCAAAAGGCTACATCAACATACACGAATATAATAAACGAACATGAATATTTACATGGAATCAGGACTGAAATGAAAAGAAATAAACATAAGGAACAGAAATTAAAGGACAATAATATGCGATTTAGGGACGAAAATGCAAGCAGGACCGAACTTGAAAGGACTGAAACTGTAATTGGACTAAGGGGCAGACTCGAAGTGAAAATTTCAAAAACGCGGTGGGACTAGTGAGGCAATTTTGCCATTTAAAAACTGATTCGATTTAATTTAGGGACTGGATTGCAAGATTTTGTAATAAGACGGGGACCAGAGTTGTAAATATCCCCTGCGGTGAGACAAAAATGAAAATATCGAAAACGCGGGGGGATTTATTACAGAATTTCACCATTTCACAAAATAACAACACCTATAAAAACCCCTTTTTTCTGCCCAGACTCAAACTTTTCTTCATTTTTCTTTCAAAGCCGATTTTATAATAACCCAGCCCTCTCATTTTCTCTCAACCATCCCCCCTGAACCTGTGATCAACCCAAAAACTGGCGACTTTCCGCCGTCCCTTCCGCCGCCGGCCGCCGCTAACCAGCGCCGGCGAACTAAAAGAAACACCCAAAACCAACCTTTTTCTAAACCGAACCCGTATATGCACTTAGATCTACGCTAAGACTCACCCTTTGGCCTAGATCTGAGTAAATACAAAATGAAAAAAAATATTTTGTTTACGTTTGACCAAAGTGAAACCAAAAGGGACCTCCCGCTCCTTTCAGTTCACCATGTTCGGCTTCGGAAAGCCGAAGAGGCTTGTCACTGGTGAGGGGAGATCCACAGACGACGAGGGTAATAACTCTAAATCCCTTTTTTTTGTTATCACTACGTATATTTTCCTTTATGCATGCAAAGAAGTAAGAAAAAGAGAAGAGCGTTACCACTAAAAACTTGTTGCGTTTTTTTTGTTATTTTTTTCTTTCCGATTACCACTGGACTCATTTACAATTACTTGTCTCATACATATATCCCTGTCTCTTTGGTTTGGTAGCAAGTAATGTAATCTATTTTTTTAGATCTGGACTGACACTGACATAGCCTCTTTTTTGTGTTGTTCTGATATGTCCAAACGCGGTGGTTGGAGACCGGCATGGTGGAAGCATGGTGGCGGTGTGGGGGAGTTGTCTTCGGCCAGAGGCGTTCTCGGTCGTTGGATCAGATCCGATCCAACGGTCGGGATGGCTTGAAGGATGAACGGCCCAGATGAAACCTCGATCGGTGAAACGACTCTAGATCGTGGCACATGGGGCTCAGCAGTCGAGGGGTTATAGCGCGTGGGACTCACGCACGCGTAGGATATCAAAGAGCCCGCGCGAGGACCGAACACGCGCGTGGCATTCGAACCGTCCAGACGTGTAGTTCACGCGGCTAGCTAGATATTTATCCTTCCTTGATCGTGGCCGTTGGATCAGATCTTGATCCAATGGCTCCTAGTCATCTGCGAAAAGATAGAATAATTAGGGTTAAATAGGGTTTTGGGCTTGGGCCAACCGGGCCTTGTATTATTATTTTTTTGTAATAATATGGACATTTTAATTTAAATGGGCTTGTCTATTATTTTTCAAGTTTTGTCCATACATATTAATAATAATATATTAATATAATAGTAAATACAGATACATACATACTTACGTATACATACATACAATTGTGATGAAATACGTTCACATGTACATATACTTAATAATAATACATGCAACACTTATTCGTATATATTCAATAATAACAAAGACATTAATAATGCAAACATATATAGACCTACTCGTATACTAACATACATTTGTACGATACTTCTACCATAAATATAACCATATCACACATATATTAATAGGTACGTAATACACCATACCAATACATGCATACCCTCACACTTATATCATTATGTAATATACTAACATATACACGCGCACACATATATGTAATCATGCACTAATATGTTAATATGATACTTAGAGGTTAGATAAAAATGAGTGATTACAGTTGCCCCTCTTTGCTTGTTCTCATGGAATGGGAACAAAGCAAAGATTCATAAGCACTCATTTTTATCCAACTTCCCTATTTGTAGCTTTGGAAACACATGCTCTTCTGGAACTCTCCGCTTTTCCTTAGCTGAATCTTTAGGCTCGTAAGTTCCTCCTATATAGAGCTTCGTCACCTTCCGATCTTGGAGTTATAGGCTCTTTCATCATAGAACCCTCCACTCTGAAGCCTCGAGTTATGAGTCCCTCCTATATAGAAACTTTCATTATGAGACGGTGAAGCTTGGAGTCCTTCCTATATACAACTCTTCGCCTTCAAAGCTAGTTTCTCCTATATCAAACCTTCTGCGTCGCTGATGGATTCTTCCGGCTGGGAGTTCCTCCTGTATAGAACTGCTAGTCTTCAAATTCTAGAGCCGTCAGTCCTTCCTATATAGAACTTTTAGCTTCTGAAATCTCAGAGCTACGGGTTCTTCCTATATAGAACCTCTCACTCTAAGACAGTAAAGCTCGGAGCCCTTCCTCTATAGGACTCTTCGCCTTCAACACAACGGGTTTTCCTATATAACCTTGTGTGTCATGGGTGAATTCCTTCGACTGGGAGTTCTTCCTATATAGAACTGTTAGTCTTCACCCTGGAGCTGTAAGTCCTTCCTATATAAAACTTTCAGCTTCTAAAATCTTAGAGCTACGGATTCTTCCTATATAGAATCTTTTACTCTAAGACAGTGAAGCTCGGAGCCCTTCTTATATAAGACTCTTCGCTTTCGGACACAACAGGTTTTCCTATATAACCTTGTGTGCCATGGGTGAATTCCTTCGACTGGGAGTTCTTCCTATATAGAACTGCTAGTCTTCACCCTGGAGCTAGAAGCCTTTCCTATATAGAACTTTTAGCTTCTGAAGCCTCGGAGCGGCGAATTCTTCCTATATAGAACCTCTCTCTGCAGGCGCTTGGAAACATAGGCCTTTTGTATGTAGAACCTTCGTCTTCACATTTGGGATTCACACCACGATGGCTACCGATGTCTCTTTGAATTCATAGATACCTATCTAAGATAAAACAAAATGCTATGACAAATGAATTGACATGCTCCTAATCCTAGTGATGTCTGGCTATTCATGATGCATGAGTGTCAATATCTTGGTGGGCTTGCTTTAGTCCTTATTCGATCTCGTTGTTCGCTTTCAACTTTTTCACGGGCGGCGATACCCCACTTCATTGTCGGGTTCAACCATTCCAACATTTCTTTTTCTCAATTTCCGACTTGGGATTCTAAAGTTCCCTTTCGGGTTTTCGCTTTAGAGTTTTTTTTTTGTGCTCTTCTGGGTTTTCACCCGGGAGATCTCTCTTGTTATCTTGCATGCTTTCTTTGAATAAGCAGGGCGTACACCATTGGTCATCCTATCCGGTTGTTTGAAGCTTTCCGCCCTCCCTATCAACGGCCATTATGCAGGGAGCTAGAGGGCGAAGTTAACATCGTTTTCTAATCACCTGCATTTTTAAGGTTAGATCACAGTAATGCTCAGAAATCTCTTGTTTTACCATAAGCCTATGTTAGCTTATTTGCCTGAAATTAACAAGAAGGCACGAAATGGATGCTCAAAACAAGATTTTATTACGATTAAGGGTTTGGGATATTTTAAGAGAGTTATGAAAGAAGAAAAGCTAAATATGAAATGCAAGATCCCTCATTATCTTCGATATGAATGATACATGATCCTGTCAACCGGCGTAGAATCTTTTGCCTGAAGCTCCCTCTTCACAGTGTTCATGGGAAATAACCCTTTTCTTCGGATATCCAAACTTTCAATTTATCCAAGCCGCCCTTTACGAGTTTTCAACTTGGGTCCTCCTTTTGCTTCAAGATGCCCTATTTCGGGTTTTCGCCCTGAGCTCTCCATTTTTGTTCTTTTCTTCCTTTTCTTTTCTCTCTTTTTTTTTAACATAATATTTCTTAACAGCATCAGAATTTATAGGGTTTTTTCAGCTCGTCTCCATCCATTTCCGTTAAGATTAGGGCTCCTCCTGAGAAGGCCCTTTTTACCACGTACGGCCCTTCCCAGTTGGGCATCCACTTTCCTCGAGAATCTTTCTGAGTCGGGAGGATCTTCTTGAGCACCAGATCCCCCTCTCTGAATTCTCTTGGGTGCACCTTTTTGTTGTACCCCTGCATCATCCGCTTTTGGTACATCTGACCATGACAAATGGCCTTTAGTCTCTTTTCATCAATGAGATTTAGCTGGTCGAGTCTGGCCTGCACCCATTCAGCTTCTTCCAATTTTACTTCATTTAAGACCCGGAGAGACGGTATCTCTACCTCGATGGGGAGTACTGCTTCGGTACCATACACCAAGGAGTAGGGTGTTGCCCCTATTGATGTGCGAACGGACGTCCTATAGGCGAAAAGGGCGAATGGCAACTTCTTATGCCAATCTCTGTAGGTATCCGTCGTCTTTGCTATGATCTTCTTTATGTTCTTATTTGCTGCTTCCACTGCCCCATTCATTTTAGGACGATAGATTGTGGGATTATGATGTGTTATCTTAAACTGTGTGCACACGTCTGTCATCATTTTGTTATTCAGATTGGAAGCGTTGTCGGTGATGACCTTTTCTGGTAATCCGTATCGACAAATAATCTCCTTTTTTAAGAACTTACATACTGTAGTCCTTGTGATGTTGGCGTAAGACGCTGCCTCTACCCATTCAGTGAAATAGTCTATGGCAACCAAAATGAAACGGTGTCCATTGGAAGCTTTCGGATGAATCTGCCCGATGACGTCCATGCCCCACGCCGCAAAAGGCCATGGAGAATTCATGGTGTGTAAAGGCGATGGGGGTGCGTGAATCTTGTCAGCGTAAATTTGGCATTTGTGGCATTTCCTTGCGTAATCAATACAATCTCCCTCCATGGTCAACCAGAAATAGCCATATCTCATAATTTTTCGGGCTATAGACAGCCCGTTGGCGTGCGTTCCACAGAGCCCATCATGTACCTCGGCTAAAATCTCCTTCGCCTCCCGGGCATCCACACATCTCAGCAATGTCTGATCATGACTTCTCTTATATAGGATCTCCCCATCCAGGACATATCCTATTGCCATTTTTCTGAGTGCTTTTTTGGCATTGTCATTTGCCCCTTCCAAATACTTTCGAAGCTTGACATATTGCAAGATGTCATAGTACCATGGGTTCCCATCAATCTCTTCCTGTACATTGGAATAATAAGCAGGCCTTTCAAACGTCTGCATCTTAATGGGCTTCATTTCTGCCCCAGTGTTTGTTTTAAACATGGATGCCAGGGTCGCCAAGGCGTCTGCCATCTGATTTTCTTCTCGGGGAAGGTAATTGAAGCTGACCCTTTCGAACTCCTTGGTGAGCTCTTGAATCAATTTATAATATTTGACCAACTTCGGGTCCCTGGTTTCCCATTCCCCACGCAATTGGTAAATTACTAAGGATGAATCTTCGAATACTCGAAGTTCTTTAACCTTTCTCTCAATAGCTGAGTTTGGTCCCATAACGCAAGCTTCGTATTCAGCTATATTGTTTGTGCAGAAGAATTCCAATCTGCTGGTGAAGGGATAATAGACATCCTCAGGTGAAATTAGCACGGCTCCTATCCCATGTCCGAGGGCGTTAGAGGCTCCATCGAAGTAAAGCTTCCACGATTTATCATCTGAAACCTCTTCCTCGGTTGTAATGCACATCAAGTCTTCGTCTGGGAAATTAAAGTTCAATGCCTCATAGTAGTCCGAAGCGCGACTAGCTAGGAAATCTGCTACGACACTCCCTTTTACGGCTTTCTGGCTCACGTATACAATATCGAATTCGGATAAGAGCATCTGCCATCGGGCCATCCTCCCTGTTAGTGTTGGCACTTCCATTAAGAACTTCAATGGGTCTAGCTTGGATATCAACCAAGTAGTATGGTACAACATATACTGCCTAAGCCGCTTGGTAGCCTAAACTAGAGCACAACACAACTTCTGCACTGGCGGGTACCGCGTTTTGCAGTCATTGAATTTCATGCTTAGGTAATAGATGGCTTGCTCTCTTTTTCTTAACTCATCGTGTTGCCCCAATACGCATTCCATTGAATTCTCAAAGACTGTCAGGTAGAGAATTAATGGTCGATCTGGTACTGGTGAGCATTTGTCAAGTACTTTTTGATCTTTTCTAGAGCTCTTTGACATTCCTCATCCCACACACCAGGATTATTCTTTCTAAGAAGTCTGAAGACCAGGTCACATCGGTCGGTTAATTGGGAAATAAAACGAGAGATATAATTCAACCTCTCCAGGAAACCGCGAACTTTCTTCTGAGTGTGGGGTGGTGAGAGATCCTGGATGGCTTTCACTTTATCTGGATCAATCTCAATCCCTCTTCTGCTTACCACGAACCCTACGAGTTTTCTAGAGGTAACGGCGAAGGTACATTTGGCAGGATTGAGCCTCAGCTGGTACTTCCGTAGTCTTTGGAATAGTTTTCTCAAGTTCCGTAGGTGCTCCTCCTCTGTTCGGGACTTGGCAATCATGTCGTCCACGTATACTTCTATTTCTTTGTGCATCATGTCATGGAAAAGAGTCACCATTGCTCTTTGGTATGTTGCCCCTGCTTTCTTTAACCCAAAAGGCATCACCCGATAACAAAAAGTGCCCCACATGGTTATGAACGTAGTTTTCTCCATGTCGTTAGAGTCCATCTTTATCTGGTTGTACCCTGAGAAGCCGTCCATGAATGAAAACCATGAATGTCCTGCAGTGTTGTCAACCAGCGTGTCAATATGTGGTAAGGGGAAGTTGTCTTTAGGGCTAGCTCGGTTTAGATCCCTATAATCTACACATATACGAACTTTCCCGTCCTTCTTTGGTACTGGTACAATGTTTGCAACCCATTTGGGGTATTTGGCTACCTCTAAGAAACCAGCATCAAACTATTTTTTTACTTCTTCTCTGATTTTTAATAACATATCCGGTCTCATTCTCTGAAGTTTTTGCTGTATTGGTTTGCACTCCGGCTTTGTTGGCAACTTGTGCACCACTATGTCGGTATTCAATCCTGGCATATCTTGATAAGTCCAGGCGAAAACATCCTTAAATTCCTGAAGTAGGGTTATCAATTCGTGCTTGGTTTTTGAAGAAAACGTCGTCCCTATTTTTACTTTTTTTCTCTCTTCTTCAGTCCCCAAGTTTACAACTTCTGTTTCTTCTTGGTGGGGCATGATCTGCCTTTCTTCGTTGGCCACCATTCTCTTCAACTCTTCTGGGACCTCACCTTCTATCTCATCATCTTCTTCCTCAATTCCCTCTGAGACCTCAGGGCATTCAAAATTCACTCCAGGATTGGATCCGGTATCATTCATATAGTCAATCGTGAGCGACCTGTATTAAATGAGAATGAATTGTATTGGGAAGAAGACGGCTTTATATGAAGGGAATAAACATGAAGAATGCATGAATGAAATAAATGAAATTTTGGTTATTCAGGAAAGCGGGGATATTTCATTTCAACAAAAGAGTTAACATAGGTGCCCTATACAAGAGATCCCCATTGTTTATGGGCAAAAACAAAAGGTTGATTCGGAGCATTACTCTGATCTATTCCTAAAAACCATAGGTAGATCAATGCAGCTCCAATTATCGAGTGTTTCCCCGGGGCAGCAGGGGCGGATGTTTGTCAACATTTTGCTGCCTTGGTCATTTCCAGCTATCATGTTGATGTACATCCCTTCAAATGATTCATTGAATATCTCCTCCTGGTTGAGTACGTCATTTTCCTTGATTGCCTTTTCAACTTCCTGACTTGGCTAGTAGAATCCTCCGAAGACAAAAGTGGTTTTCAAACTAGGAAAAGACATCGGTCTCCACAGAATGTCTTCTCCTTTAAATCTGGCTTTTCTTTCTCTTCTTTTCTCTTGTATTCTTCTTTTCTCTGTTGGGCACTTGGTTTGTAACCCATCCCAAAATGATCCTTCTTGGTTATCATACTTTTGGCTCTTAGGTTCCCTTGTAATTTATTCCCCAACCCCCTTCCTACTTTGGCTCCTCAGCCCAAAGTTTCTGCGACGGTCATCTTGGTACAATTGGATAACCTGGGATAGGGGATCCGACCTCCCTCCGAAACGAACGTGGCATTTACTAGTTCTAATGCTCGGAACGAGCATTCTGCAACATCCTCGTCATTTTGAATATAGAGGGCATCCAATGTCACTGAAGCAACAATTTCCTGCTCAGCTTCTACTTTGACCAATTTGCCTTCGACTACAAATTTTAATTTCTGATGCAATGATGAGGGGACAAGTCATGCGGAGTGTATCCATGGCCTTCCCAATAAGCAGTTGTAAGATGGTTTTATGTCCATTACCACAAAATCAATCACATACTCAGTCGGTCCGATCAATAGAGGCACCTCGATTTTTCCCATTGTTCCCCTATGTGTACCTTCAAAGGCTCTTACTAAATTGTGGCAGGGCTTTAGGTGAGAACCATCTATTGGTAGTTTTTGCAGGGTCACCATAGGCAGGACGTTCAATGCTGACCCGTTGTCAATCAGTACGCCAGGTACTACATACCCTTTGCATTGTGTTGTGATGTTAAGGGCTTTGGTGGACCTTATTCCTCCCTCGGGGATCTCATCATCACTGAATGCTATATGATTATAGGCAGTGATATGCCCCACTATCCTATCCAGATTTGTCACAGAAATATCCTGGGGCACAAAAGTTTGATTTAGTACTTTTAATAATGCCTCACGGTGCCTTTCTGAGCTCAAGAGTAATTCCAGCACTGTGATCCTAGCCGGTTTCTTTCGTAGTTGTTCCACTACGTTGTACTCACTATGTCTCAAGAACTTTAGAAATTCTTTGGACTGGGCCTCAGTTACCGGCTCATTTATCTTTGGGGGAGGTTCTTCACCAAATATCTACGTGGGGGCTAACTGTTGTATTCTTTCCCTTATCTGCTTCAACTGCTCTCAAAGCCTCAGAGGAATAACATCTGCCGCTCCTTGTGAAATGGCCGACCTCACCAACATTTACATCACTCTGGCTTTGTTGGTCTTTTAGCGTAGGCTCTTTCACCTGACCATGTTCTGGCTTTTCTGGCGTGGTCACATTTATAGCATAATTCCACGGGGTTTGCCGCATATCCTTGAATGGGAACGGGGATGGTGCTGAAATGGTGATCTTGGGACTTATCTTGTTGGTTTCTCCTTGGGAGGCACCTGCATTCCCTGGCCTGGAAGAGATGATAAAAGGTCTATCCTTCTCGTATTTAGATTTGAGACTATCCCTCATATGTACGTCCGACCCCTTCTTTCCAGGGGCTCTTCGAAGAATTCTATTTGCTTTTCATTCATCAATTGTTGTACCAATCTCTTGAACTCATCGCACACTTGGATGTCATGCCCTTTATTCTGATGGAATTCATAATACACTCCACATCCCTTCTGCCTTATTACCATGCCTTTGTCGATCACACGAGCCATGCATAACTGTTGAAATACCCACCGCAAAGGAGATTTGATTTCTGACACATCATCCTTAATCTTCCTGGTAGAGTATTCTTCAATAACATTTACTCCTTTGTTCCCATGATTGGGTAGCGGGTTAGTAGCTACACTTGGTTCTTCGAACTTCAATATCCCAGAATCAATTGAATTCTGCACAAGTTTCTTGAAGGCAAGGCAGTTCTCGGTGGGATGTCCAGGGGCACCGCCGTGATAGTCGCAATGCGCGTTCGGGTTATACCAAGAAGGGAATAGTGGTTTGAAAGGAGTAACGATGTAGGGACGGACTAGGTCTGCTTCATACAACTGGGAGTAAAGCTCCGAGTACGAAACGGGTAGGGGAGTGAAAGTTTTCCTCTCTTTCTCTTTTCTGGAGGTTCTCTCCTCTCTTTGATTCGAGTTTTGTGTTTTTCCCATAGGTGCTTGTGGTTGTGAGACTGTAAAATTCTTCGGGGTGGTATAAGTGCTGGTGGTGTTTACTTCATTCTTCTTGCTATATTTCTGAGACCCTTCCCCGCTATCAATTCTACCACTCTTAATTGCCAATTCAAGGGACTCCCCAGTCTTAATTAAGTCAGCAAAACACTGTGTTGTGTTATTAATGAGGCGATCGAAGAGTGCCCCCTTCAAAGTATTAACAAATAACGGCGTAATTTCATGTTCCGGGAGGGGTGGCTGAATTTGGGCGGCCACTTCCCGCCACCTTTGCGCGTATTGCCGTAGACTTTCGTTGGACTTCTGCCCCATATTTTCCAACATAATTCTACTGGGGGTCATATATGTTACATGCTTATATTGCTCAGTGAATGCTCTTGACATATCTTTCCATGTCTTAACACTTGCCTTGCTCAACTGGGTGTACCACCGTAACGCCGCTCCAGTTAGGCTATCCTGGAAACAGTGGATCAGTAGCTTTTCGTCCTTAAGGTAGGCCGCCATCTTTCGACAGTACATTGTTATGTGTGCGGAAGGACACGTGGTTTCATCGTATTTGTCGAACTCTGGTGTTTTAAATTTTGGCGGTAGAAAAAGATCGGACACCAGACTTAAGTCGCTAGCGTCATTTCCTGATTCTTCCACAGATTGTAAAGTTTTAAATTTTTCCTCCATGAGGCGAAACCTCTCCTCCCACTTTTTCTCTACCTCTGTCCTGATCCTTTCGACCATATTCAGGTCTGGCACCTCCTCTTCATAGAGTGCTTCAGTGTCGAGGGGTTGAGTTTCAGGTACCCCTATCTGAAGACTAGCTGACATTCCTGCAGGGTCGATATACACCTTTCTAGCCGGGTTTGGCGCAGTTGGTTGAACCTTGTAGTGAACTGGGGTACCCTCTGGTTCTTGAACGGTTTCTCCTTCCACTCTTTTTCCAAGACTCTTAGCCAACAATACAGTTATGTCGGATACTATCGATGCTTGCGACTGAGCAATCTAGTCACTAAGGCTTCTTTGAGCCTCTTCAAGCCTAGCCTCGAGTTCCCTTTGTCCCTTTTCTAGACTGATTATCCTGTCTTCCATGAGCTTGCTTTGTAATCGGGTAAGGTATGGATGATGAATGATTGCGGGTTAGCTTCTATTTTCATACACACACTCTTAAACAATATTCACAACATTAATATGGTTGCAGGAAAGATAAATGCATGTATAATGATGCGAATGTCATGATGCAATGCAAGAATGTATGCAGATAAGGTACTGATTCTGCTGGTAATCACCCTTTTGAACTACTTCCACGAGAATTAAAGGGTCTAAATTACACCAGAGTTCGTATTACAAAAAGAAGATTCCTAATACAAAAGAGCTAAATACAACACAAAGCCCTATAGATAAGCCCTAGCTCTATCTCCTAATTTTCCAATTGCCCTGAGCAACTTGATGAACCTGGGAGCTTCTTCCATTTATGGGACTATGAAAGGTCGGAGTGTTTCGGCCTCGATGGTCAAATCATTCATATGCCTGGCGACTCGCTGTATGTCCACCATCAAGTTTGCGTAATATTGGTCTCTATCCT
The DNA here is from genome assembly GCA_019671005.1 of Hibiscus mutabilis. Taxonomy (NCBI): domain Eukaryota; kingdom Viridiplantae; phylum Streptophyta; class Magnoliopsida; order Malvales; family Malvaceae; genus Hibiscus; species Hibiscus mutabilis. The sequence continues at coordinate 25,530,189 of CM033735.1, read as the reverse complement.
GTACCATCCGGGCAGCGTCACGCAGTCTCCTTTGCCAATAAGTGTCCCTTTCGGTTGTAGCCTCCTCAATTACAATAATTCTTTCCTTATAATCTTCAACAGTTGCTTCAAGGGACTTAATTCGGGCTCTTAACATGCCTACTTCGTGCTCTCTTTCTTGTAGCTCAATGAAGCCATTTCTCTGGCAGTACGTTCGAAGGGAGTGTTCTACCTCTACCACCTTTTCTGTCAATTCGTTATTTTGACTTCGGCTTTGATCCAGACTTTGAATAGTATCATCGTACAACTTTTACATTTCTAATAGTCTATTCCGGCTATTCATGGACTTTCTCTTCCATACGGCGACGTTTTCCCTCTCATGATTGACTGCTTATTTTCCCTTGCTGATTTCTTGCCTGAGTCTTTCCTTTTCTTGGTCAATGGTCTTCTGGGAGGACTATTTTTCGTCCTTGATAGCCGACCGGCATCTTTCTATCTCCTCTCGATTGCTCTTTTTCTGATTTCTCGTTCTTCTTCTAGCAAACGGATACCATTCATCCTTTCTTTTTCCACGGCTATGAACTGACTTCGGCCGGCCTTCTGTATTTTCGCTTCAAGTAGAAGGGTATCCTTTTGGTAAAGAGTGTTCTTGTCGCTCAAATCTGCGTTTAATTTCTTCAACTGTCTAATGATCCCATCCCGTTTGTCGACCTCTAAGCTTGCTTTATAGAGCTCACTCGCATGTTGAGTCTGTTGGGTGTCCATTTTCTTCTTAATTTCTTCGAGTTCATTCCGTAAGATATAGGCTTCAGATGGCACCACCCTTGTAAGCTCTTCAAGTGACAACACATGTCCTTGATCAGATTCGGGAATCATATCGTTCACCCTCATACGTCTCCAAAGATCGTAGTTTGGGGTGGTCATGTACTCGGTGTCTCCTTCCACCCTAATCCAGTAACAATGGTCCCAAGCCCTCATGATAGTCTGAACTTTCTCTTTGAACTCCCCTTTGAAAAGAAATTCAGTTTGGCTTAACCCGGCGGTGTTGGGAATGAACTGTCATGATCCGAATTGTCGGGACACCAGAAGCGGAACACAAGCAATCCCTCCATGCAGTCCCAACATCATCAGCCAATTGAAATCACCACAACTATATAAAAAGTAATTAACTCTACCGAGCCACGGGACACTCCATACTATGTCTTTGCCTTGGATGTTTCTGAAGAAACTAGCCCATTTTCTTGTTTTCAAGTCCTCTAGCCACTCTTTTGTTAAGTATTCCCGTAAAGGCGAAAAACCTCGGAAGGATATCCCCGGTAGAACCCTCGTCGGCATCTTCCACATGTGGCTCTGAATCCATACCTGTAACAGTTGTGCGCATCCTCGAAAACACCCTTCTTCGTGCTTCCGACTGCCATTTAAAGAAATAAAGGTCTCGGCCAAAATAGCTGGTACTGGGTTTGCTCACCGTTTTATCCGCTCAAACAAATCTAGAATGGCCACATCAATGTTTCCTAGAATTCTTGGAAAGATCACCAATCCATATATTCCCAAGTCAAGCATGTCTAACTTTTTCTCATCATCCGGATGTGCAGGTAGGATGTCTCGAATGTTTTCCCATGCGAATACTGTACTATCTCCTTGAAGCCGGATCAAGCCATTGACCCAATCGTCGCTCATTCCGGTAAAGGTTTTGAGCTTGGATGTGTAATTCTGATTCCTCGGAGGTTTTGCGTAGATCCAATCTTCCTGAACATTTTTATGATTAAGAAGAGCGATGTATTCTTCTACTGTGGGCATCATGTCCTGTCCATTGAAGGTGAAGCAGCAAAAGGCAGGATTCTAGAACTAAAAAATGGCTCGGAGTAGGGGCTGGTTGACCCGAATGTACATCAACTGTGCAATGTCACCATAACTATCACAGAACCTATCTTGTAATCTTTGGTCCCATTCTTCCCAGATACTTTGAAGATCCCCTAAGTTGTTCTGTTGAAGACTCACATAGGTGTACCCGGCTATCACCCGCTCACTTGGTAAACTGTCCATTTGGGCCTTCTGGTTGACTTCTGACCAATGTCTAACAGACAAGTTGAGTTCCTCTTTTCTAAGACACCTTTTTTCCATGGTGAAAGACTTTCTGATCAGGTAAACCACTTGATCCAGTACCTTTATGTAATGCAAATGTAATAATGCATGAAAAAAATAGCAAAAAAGGAAACAAGTCAGTACCGGATAGAATTAATAAATACACAAATAAAAGGACAAATTAAATAAGGGGTGGGTTTCTATATGTTCTCTACATGCAGTGTTGGTGCTAAGAGGTACTCGAATTGTCCTTGCTGTCCTCTACTAAGAGTAGCAAGGCCCCCGATCATCACCCATTATAGGCTCCTTTCAACCGGGTTCAATTCAGGGGGACCCATTCGCATATGCCTGCACGAAGGAACGATATCCTTACGAAAGCATAAGGTACTCGAGCCCCGAAGGTACTTGCTAGGCCTACACGGGAGAACGATATCTCCACGAAAGCATTAGCGTTTTCCCCCCACTTAAAAAGCGGGTTTATATGCCAAATTTTAAATGCGTTAAAATAAATGCGCAATTACAATCGAATATTAATTTAATAGTCACTTTAATCCGGAACTTCTAATATTATTAAAGAGGTAATTATTTGAAAAAAGCTTGACTCTCTTTATTTTGTTAAAAACAAAAAATAATCCCCAGCGGAGTCGCCATCTGTAGCGATGTCCGTTTTCGCTAAAAAATGATGTTTTCGAAATGTTTGTGATTTTTCAGGTATTAAAATATTTATTCCGTGGGGTTAAAAAAACCGCATTCTATTTAAAAATTGGTACTTTAATAATTACCGCTTTATTAATATTAGACTTTCTGGATTAAAGTGACGATTAGTTTCAAATTCGGTTATAATTGCGAATAAATTTTAAAGGCCCCGTTATCCGAGAGTAAATGCCCAACCACTATCACTACGCCTGATACTGGCCCCGTTTACACTCGGATAAAAGGGCACCGCATTGACAATTTATATCTCGATATTCAATCTTAGTGGGCAAAATATTAAGCATGGCGAATAATTAAAATACAGTAAATATTCACATAATAAACTATTAACAGAACATAAATAAAATACTAATCTAAAACATACATGCATATAAATTATCCCTACTCGTGACTAAAAATAAAACTAACATGTCACAATTACAAGGCATGGAACACAAACACATATTACAAAAATGTACATATTACAATAAGACACATTGTAACATACGTAAAATATGGCATTATACATGACCAAGGAAATATACCAACACATAGCCTAAAAGCAAAGAAAACATGCAATACATACTGAAATATAAAGCAAGTTGTGTTCGAGCTAACTCAAATATCAATATAATATGTATGATACGAATAACCGAACAAATTCATAAAGATACATAATCACCATAAACTTAACACATATATACATGTAAACATGAAAATACAAAGCATATACGAGGGATATATGATAAGGCAAAAGGCTACATCAACATACACGATTATAATAAACGAACATGAATATTTACATGGAATCAGGACTGAAATAAAAAGAAATAAACATAAGGAACAGAAATTAAAGGACAATAATATGCAATTTAGGGACGAAAATGCAAGCAAGACCGAACTTGAAAGGACTGAAACTGTAATTAGACCAAGGGGCAGACTCGAAGTGAAAATTTCAAAAATGCCGTGGGACTAGTGAGGTAATTTTGCCATTTAAAAACTGATTCGATTTAATTTAGGGACTGGATTGCAAGATTTTGTAATAAGAGGGGGACCAGAGTTGTAAATATCCCCTGCGGCGAGACAAAAACGAAAATATCGAAAACGCGGGGGGATTTATTACAGAATTTCACCATTTCACGAAATAACAGAACCTGTAAAACCCTTTTTTCTACCCAGACTCAAACTTTTCTTCATTTTTCTTTCAAAGCCAATTTTATAATAACCCAACCCTCTCATTTTCTCTCAACCATCCCCCCTGAACCTGTGATGAACCCAGAAACCGGCGACTTTCCGCCGTCCCTTCCGCCACCGGCCGCCACTAACCGACGCCGGCGAACTAAAAGAAACACTCAAAACCAACCTTTTTTCTAAACCGAACCCGTATATGCACTTAGATCTACGCTAAGACTCACCCTTTGGCCTAGATCTGAGTAAATACAAAACGAAAAAAAATATTTTGTTTACGTTTGACCAAAGTGAAACCAAAAGGGACCTCCCGCTCCCTTCAGTTCACCATGTTCGGCTTTGAAAAGCCTAAGAGGCTTGTCACTGGTGAGGGGAGATCCACAGACGACGAGGGTAATAACTCTAAATCCCTTTTTTTTTTATCACTACGTATATTTTCCTTTATGCATGCAAAGAAGTAAGAAAAAGAGAAGAGTGTTACCACTGAAAACTTGTTGCCCTTTTTTTGTTATTTTTTTCTTTCCGATTACCACTGGACTCGTTTACAATTACTTGTTTCATACATATATCCCAATCTCTTTGGTTTGGTAGCAAGTAATGTAATCTATTTTTTTAGATATGGACTGACACTGACATAGCCTCTTTTTTTGTGTTGTTCTGATATATCTGAACGCGGTGGTTGGAGACCGGCATGGTGGAAGCATGGTGGCGGTGTGGGGGAGTTGTCTTCGGCCAGAGGCGTTCTCGGTCGTTGGATCAGATCCGATCTAACAGTCGGGATGGCTTGAAGGATGAACGGCCTAGATAAAACCTCGATCGGTGAAACGACTCCAGATCGTGACACGTGGGGCTCAACAGTCGAGGGGTTATAGCGCGTGGGACTCACGCACACGTGGGATATCAAAGAGCCCGCGCGTAGACCGAACGCGCGCGTGGCATTCGAACCGTCCAGACGTGTAGTTCACGCAGCTAGCTAGATATTTATCCTTCCGTGATCGTGGCCGTTGGATCATATCTTGATCCAATGGCTCCTAGTCATCTGCGCAAAGATAGAATAATTAGGGTTAAATAGGGTTTTGGCCTTGGGCCAACCGGGCAATGTTTTATTATTTTTTTTGTAATAATATGGACATTTTAATTTAAGTGGGCTTGTCTATTATTTTTCAAGTTTTGTCCATACATATTAATAATAATATATTAATATAATAGTAAATACAGATACATACATACTTACGTATACATACATACAATTGTGATGAAATACGTTTACATGTACATATACTTAAAAATAATACATGCAACACTTATTCGTATATATTCAATAATAACAAAGACATTAATAATGCAAACATATATAAACCTACTCATATACTAACATACATTTGTACGATACTCCTACCACAAATATAACCATATCACACATATATTAATAGCTACGTAATACACCATACCAATACATGCATACCCTCACACTTATATCATTATGTAATATACTAACATATACACGCGCACACATATATGTAATCATGCACTAATATGTTAATATGATACTTAGAGGTTAGATAAAAATGAGTGATTACACCTTGCTACATAAAAAAAGAGAAAAAGAAGAAAAATATGAAAAATGTATATATGTTATTATGTGTGGTGCTAAATAAATGCTAATAGGAGGAATGAATTTAAACTGTTTCGGATGATGTTAGGTACTCTTGAATTTCTAGCTCATCTATTGATGTAGAATTGGTCATGCAATTATCTCTCTTGTCGATGCATATGATTTATTGATTGTTTAGCATGATTCAAGTATCTAGAATGCCTATGATCTATTGCTTGACCTTGCTGTTTTGATCTTTACTTAAGGACAAGTAAAATCTCAAGTTTAGGGTGTGATAGCTCTTTAAAGAGCATGTATTTTCCCTTGATTTATAGGTCTAATTGTCCCCACATTAGTATCCATTGCATCCATATATACATTTCATGTTTATTTCTGCATTTTTTCTAACTTAGTTCTAGTGGCTTGTATTTGGTATATTTCTGCCTACTTTTGCCTCGTTGTCGTTGTATTACTAATGTCCCTGTAGAGGAACTTTTCACCACTACGGACAGTTCGATACTGCATTTGCCAGTTGTCTAGTATGATTAAGGATAAGGGCAACCCTACAAGCTGTCCAATTTGTTATCACAAAATTCTGTACGGCTCTAGGCACCCAAATAATCCGCAGGACAAGTTTTCTTCCTTGGGTGGCCTATAAATGGAATATTTTGGAGGAGAGAGAGAGTCGCATTATTCCCATTTTTTCATATCATCTTTAACCTCTGAGCTTTCTCCCTACATCCATGGCGGCTTAAGCTTATTTCTGGAGATTCGAGGTAAAGTGATGTGAATCTATCTGAGGAAATGAGGAGTCAAGTGCTGAATAGAGGAAATATTTTGTTATCTTCTTAAACTCTTCTCTATTTTGATGTTTTTGGAGATTTACTTTGTATTTTGTGCTCATCTTGACGATGGTTTATTTTTTTGGAGCTTTATGAACTTGTTTAAACTATTTCTTTAGTTTAGCATGTATTTGTGTTAGCTTTTTCGTAAGCTTTAATTGTTGGATCTGATTTAAGTTTTGCATGAGAGTGTTAAACTGGACACTGACATCGACAGATGCAGTCACAAGTCAGATTAACAAGTTTTACAACTAAAGTTGGTTGGATGCAACAAAATTTGGTCCACTTGTTCGAAGGGTTATAACCTCGACTTAGGATGAAAGTTGAAGCTGATCTACATCCTTGAGTCAATATTGAAGGTTAAATGGAAGTTAATACTCAAGCTGACCACATCATCGCTGATTGAACCATTATTTTCCCTCGAAGCGTGCTTGACTCTTTGCCGAGCTTAACCAAGGAGATCTATGCTTTATTATCATATTTCTCTATCTTTTATTACACTCTATTATTGCTACCACAATTAATCATTTATTCACCTTTTTACTCTATTATTGCAACCACTATTACACCCATAGCTACCAATATTACAACACTGTATTGTAGTTACCTAAGTATAAGCGTAATACACCATCCTCGTGGGATCGATATTCAAACAAAATTTCTATGTTTCTATTCTTGCATCGACAGTGTAGCTTTTATTAATGGTATGGTGTTTTCACACCGATCATGTGTTCGAGGGCATTGTCCTTGGTCACCATATTTCTTATAAAGGCATTGAAGTGGACAAAGCCAAGATTGAAGTCATAGAGAAGCTTCCACCCCTGCTAATGTCAAAGCCATTCAAAGCTTCCTTGGCCACACTAGTTTCTATAGGGGATTCATCAAAGAATTCTCCAAAATCTCCATATTCTTGTTGCTAGAGAAGAATAAGGCATTCGAGTTCGATAACTAATTTCGTGCAACGTTTGGATCCATGAGGAAGGAACTTATTTCTGCACCGGTTGTATTGCCCCTCGATTGGTCACAACAATCTGAGCTTATGTCTATTGCTAACGACTATGTTGTTGGTTCCGATCTTTGTCAGTGCCAAAATAAGGTTTTTCATGTTATACATTATGCTAGTTGTACCCTTAATGAGGCCCAAGTTAATTCACTACCACTGAAAAAGAACTAGTTGTTGTAATTTTTGCATTTGATAAATTTAGGTCATACCTTATTGTAACAACTTTTTTGAAAAAAAAATTACTTTTAAATGTATCCCACTTTTTGGGGTAAGGTTCGCTTGAAAAAGGGATTTTCTTTTGAAAAATCGTAATCCTTTGAAAATTGATTGAAAACTGGGAGTCGCCACCGGCAACTTAGATTAGGTAGGCCGGACACCACAAAACTAGAGATCCATTTTAAATGGTTCGGGAGTTGGTTACGTGTGGGGAAGGATTAGCACCCCTATCACGCCCGAAAATCAGTACCAAAATATTTGTTGCTTTTAATCGAAGAAAATTGTCAGAATTTGAACAGAATTTAATTCGGTGACCTTAATTGAAAATTAACCTTAATTAAACGGGCTTTATCAAATTGGTGGGTTCAAATTAATTGGACATTTAATTAATAAGGTTGACGATACATCGGGCCATAGACTAAACCGACATCGAATAAGCTCGACTGTCGTGTTAATTTAGGATTCAAATCTCGTACGTCACCTTTATGCATAGTGCAAGCAGTTAAGGAATGATGTAATGGTTTTTTCAAGTTTTAATTCTATCTTGAGTCGGTAAGGATTAATTCAAATATTTGGTCAACATCCTTTAAGCTCAGACTGTTGCGACCCAAATATCGGAACTAGTGAATACCTCCCATTTTTGTGATCGAAATTAATTAATGTGCAATCAAACATTTCAATCACATAAATGACAAAATAGGAGATGACAAACAAAAGGCATAAAAGATAAGTACACAAGGCCCACCCCAAGACCTAACCTAAGAAGTCCAAATTATTGAAGTTCAATTAGTGACCTAACTGTTAATTAAGTGATTCTAGTATTTAATCCTAAAATAATTAGCCCTAAATGACTAAGACCCTAACACATTATGATAATTAATATGAAATTTAACGTTGATCTAAGTCTGAAATTAATTTTATCCTAAGCCATTAAGAAACGTTCAATTAATTTAACGAATTTGACATTTACTCTAATAAGCCAAGAGCAAATTAAAATTCATTGGATTAATCCAAACCCTAATCTAACTAAGGCTCTAAGAACCCAAATTTAGAATTAACTTAATTAATTTAGGAATCACGCCCTATAAGACGAGCATCTGATTTAAATTAATTGAATTAATCCATTTAATCTAATCTACAGCCCCCAAAAAAACTAGGCCTAAGACTTAAGGCCCAAAACTTAACTAATTAAACACTAGGCCTAAAACACCCAAAGGCCCAAACTAAATGCATATACATTAAAAACACATTAGATTAAAATTACATTATTTATTAAAAATGTATTTAAGAAAACTATGTGCGTTATACACTTTTGGAGGTTACATATATTATACATTCAAAAGGACTACGTTATATATTCAAAATAAAAGGGCTATATATATATATTACTATAAGCTTTATGAAACTACATTTAAAGAAAAATTATAATATATTATAAATATTATATAAAAGCTTATATTATATTAAAAATTGTATCTTATATATTTTATAAAGAAAACTATATATCATATCATGTAAGAACTACAAGCTATATAGAACTATATTACAATTTATATACATATAACAAACTATGTGCTACATACTTTATAAAAACATATTATATATTACCCTATATAGGTAAATATCACACATATACGTATGTTGGAATTGTATATAAACTACAAAGGTATATAAAAAACTAAGTATAAATTACATCACATAATATATACATATATTATAACAAATGAACATTTTATTAATCAGATTTGGGCTAATTTAAAAGAGTTGGAAGAGGGTACCATCAGCCCACTGATTTTGGGCTTTCAAAACGGCTTGGGCTGAAAAGGAAGGCCGCGTCGGTTCCCGAGTCTGGAGCGGGCCACCAAGTGAATCGGTTCGCCCGGTTTATCCCAAAAGGGATAAACCCCTTGTTATTCCCCATTTGCCATCGACCTCTACAAACCATAGGGGAATCACTCAATAGACTCTTATTTTACTGAATCTTCCTTATTCGTTCTTCTTGAAAGGAAATACTGATTCACCCTAGTCAGAACAACATTGCCCTCACTTAACTCGGGCATAATTGTTGCTTCTCCATAGACTCTTTATGATGAACCTTATGCAATCACCTCGCTTGGGCAAACTTATGTCCCTCAAATCTTCTAAACTTCTTCCATTTCCCTGGGGTCTCATCTTCATTTTCTTTACTGAATCTTCCTCTTCCGTTCTCCTTGAAAGGAGATGCTGACTTTCACCGGTCAGAACAGAGCGTAATGCTTCTCGTTGTAACACCATCTTCTCGTATTTGTTACCAAACACGAGTCGATGATGTCACAAAACAAATTTAAACAATTTGCACTATTTGAAACAAAGGTGGCAGCTCGCACTGTCATTACTTAAAAATTTTTATAAATTTTTGTAAGCTTCAAAATTTCATTTGGAAAAATTTCTAGTAAACTAGATTCATCAGGCTATCAATCCATATAAATTAGAGATCCTAAATCATGGCACACAAGTTCAGAAAATTCATTAAAGATGCACTACAATGTAGTTCTGCTGCCTGAAATTTTTTGACCTTGCATCGAATAAAAATTCATATCTTTTTAAACAGAACTCGAAATCATTCACCGTTTGTTTTAAAATAAACTAGACTCAATTTATAGTTTATACATATAAAATTCATCTTCTAATTCAACCTATGCAATTTATGGCAATTTTTCAAATTCACTGTTGAAAACAAAATTTCTGGACAGATTCACTATAATTTCATTATAGGTCCATTTACTATCTATAGATCATTCCAAACCTCATGTTACTAATATTAAACCATTTTAATTATAAACATAAAAAAACTAAAGAGTAATTTAAAATCTCTTTTACACAACATATTCATACTCAAATATTATACATGCCACTACTATAATACATTGTATAGGATGTTAAGGAATTACTATGATGACCTATATTGCTTCCTCGTTCGTGAGGTGATGTCCAAAACGTTCCTGCTTACGAACCGAATAATCCACCTACGTATGCACAAGCAAAAAACACGCTAAGTATAAACTTAGTGAGGCAATGAAATATATATAATCATCTAAATGATAAATAAAAATAAGTATATAACAATATATATATATACCACTATTATGCAAAACTCTTTCAAATTCAAATTTCTTTATCAAAATGATTACCATTTAACATGACTATATAGAAATCCTTGTCAATAGCCCAAGACGTACATGCGAGAGAAACTAAGTATGCGAGTCGTGATAACCATAGACCACAAAGGTCGAGAAACATGAGACACATAAAGTGTCTGGCGCCGTTGCAATACTCTATGGCATGCCATTTATACTTTAACTCTCAATGGAAATCTTGGGAAATAAATCATTAACCTTTGCATTATATCATTCATAGATGAAAATAATCCATCATCAAGAAATCAAAATAATGAAGTAGTTCGTACTCCATTATACCATAAATCATTCTCTAACATATAATAATTATACGATAATAAAATTATCATAAACAAAACATAATAAGGTAGTTCATACCCTATCATGTACCGAACCTTTACTTTATGCCTGTGAAAATATCACGTTTTATACGAAAACATAAATGCACTCACCTGATTATTTTATAGCAGTCCAAAAACAAAAACCTCAGTAAGCTTGATTTACTCTGAAACTTTCTCTTTATCCCTTGACTTGTTCCAAACTCGAACTTGCTTGTTATCTGTATGTATATTAAATACATAACACAAGCAATTTTGAGTACATACTCATACGATAAAAAATAATGAAAAGTAGCTAAAATCACTATCCATTACACATAACATGATTCCGAAATAATTTCTTATATTCGAATCACATTTCTTCATACTTTCCCATAATTCCTCAACATTTTCCAAAATACTCATTTTAGTCCCTAAGGAATCTTTTAAGCTTCTAACCATCCTTTTTAAACCAAATCCTTACATTTCTCTCCATGTACACTTTAGGACCCAAACTTTATAAATTTACATATTGGTCCCTAATATTTTCGAAAATTATAATATGGTCCTAAAGTCAATATAAACTTCAAATTCAACCTTTTAACCACTTAAATAAATTTTCCCAACCCAAAATACCTCAAAAACAAGCTTAACAACTAAGTCCCTAAACTTTCCAAAATTTACATTTTGGTCCCTAATGCCAAATAATTAGGGATTTTCATTCCAAACAACTTATATTATCATTCTAAACCATTCTTCCTTCTTTCACAACTTAAAATTCCTAACTTAACATAAACCCTAATTTTTTCATCTTTCAAGAATATAAGAATTTCTTCATTCTAACAACTAATTCAAGCTTGTATAACATATCTCCCACCATTTCCATCATCAATAAAAATTTTGACATAGTTTCCCCTAATTATCCATCATAACCAAATGGTCACTAGTTCAATTCCCATGGAATTTTCAATGTTTGAACCATGAAAGCAACATCACAAGCATATTTTCAACAAGAAAAAACCATCAAAACTCAAGTTTACTACATGTCCTTCATCCAACCAAATCACAAACTCAACCTTAGAGACATGGAAACTAAGCAAACATTATACCAAAAGATAGAGAATTTGATGGAGATAAATTCTTGTTTCATGTCTCAAGTCTAAATCTAACTAAATAAGCTTGAAAATTTGATTCAAAGTTTCTTACCTCTAGACTCCAAACCTTACGGCAAGAACAAGAAGGAGATGAAAATATTGTCCAATTTTCTTTCTTTATTATTAATCCACATGTCCTTTATTATAATCTAATTATGCCACTTGTTTCATAAAAATGAATTTTAAATTCATTTTTATCCATTTTACTACTTTATCCTCCAACTATATTCATACTTACTAATCCTCTTCCAACATGCCATTCCATTACTTTGGAACTAATTTAGTTCCTTTCTAACTTGCCATCATTAAAAAATCATAAAATTTCATTTTACGACTTTTGTTCGATCCAATTATCTGAAAATCACCTAATACGTTTTTTTCCATCAATCGTATTATCACTTCCCAATCCAAAATCACATATTTTTAAACTCCATAAGATTTTCATAATTTTCTGAATCCAAATAATCATGCGAAATAATTACTGAAACTTATCACTTTTACAGCTTTTTACACAAATCCTGTACCAAAAATTTGATTCCCACCAAAATTCTTATACCGGGAAAAACTATTCATTTTTGCCATAAAAATAATTATTAGGAAAATTACCATATTGGTCCTTGAACTTTTCCTAACTTTTCACTTTAGCTACCAAACTTTAAAAGTTTACATTTTAGTCACTGAACTAAAACCACAAACTTTTAATTGTTTGCAATTTAGTCACTAACAAAAATATTGGGGTATTACAATTCTTCCCTTAAGAAAATTCGTCCTCGAATTTTCAATACGTACCTGTAATAATATCATGCATATTTTTATTCTCCTCAGCATGAATATTATAAACCCTAGCCGGAGTCTTATATTCCTTATTAGAAGCAACTTCAGATATTCTCGGTTGATTGATCTTAACAGATCCTGAATTACCCTAATATCTCCCATTTTTATTCTGAGCAGCAAACTTCTCTGACTTTTCTAATCTACCATCATTCTTTGGGCAATCTCGCACAAAATGATCAGTGGCACCGCATCCATAACAAGCTCCAGTGAGAGCTCGACATTTTCCAGAATGATAATTTCCACAATGCTCACAAGAAGCTTGATTTTGAAATTTCCTTGAACTTCTGGACTCCTTGAACTCAATTCTTTGTCCGGATGTATTAGCTCCCGCACGATTATCCTGATATACGCTCTTATTTCTTTTGGAAGATAAGGAACCAAAAGATTCTCCATAATTCCTTTTTTGTGACTGAATACTCTAATTCGCCATCTTTTCTGTTTTAACCTTTACCATCCCCTTAGCTCTATTGACTGCTTCTTGAAATTTAGTAATATTCGTAGCAATCAATATCTTCTTATAATCAGTATCCAGTCCTTCAATGAAGTTAATGGTACGATCTTTCTCAGCAAGGATCAATTCTGAGGCAAACAGGCTCAATTTATTAAATTCACATTCATATTCATATACCGTTTAGTCACCTTGCTTGAGATTCAAGAATTCATTTCTCATTTCCCGAATAAACATGTCACAAATATACTTGTTGCGGAACTCTCTGAGGAAAAAGTTCCACGTAATCTCTTCTCGTAGACAAGTAGTGACATTGGTCCACCAGATACGAGCTTGTCCTTTCAATAAAGACACAGCTCCTTCCAGCTTTCATTGATCATCACAATGTAACCCTTCCAGCATAATCTTTAAATCATTGAGCCAATGATCTGCAGTGATAGGATCTCCATCGGTAAAATCTAGTGCTTGCAGCTCCCTTAGCTCTTTAGCAATAGAAACTCGAGGATGACGATTTATTATCATCTCTAAAGCCTGTAGGAAATTTCCTTGATCCTGTACATGTGCTCTAGGGTGAACCGGTACATTATCTGCAGATTGTACTAGAGGTTGAACATAACTAGCTCCTTGACCAATCTCAGTAACATTTTGACCCTCTATATGGGTCGCCTGACGTGAACCTTCACCCTCAGAAATTTGTACTACCCATAACATTTAACATTAGTGGAGCATCAAATATACAAATGTCATCATTAGTAACTTATGACATCCTAGTGGCATGTACACAACTATATACTCATAACAAACTTAGTTTAGCTCAAGAATCAGCTGAACCTATAACTCTGATACCAATAAATGTAGCACCCTCTTCCCGTATTTGTTACCAAATACGAGTCGATGATGTCACAAAACAAATTTAAACAATTTGCACTATTTGAAACAAAGCTGGCAGCTCGCACTGTCATTACTTAAAAAAATGTTATAAATTTTTGTAAGCTTCAAAACTTCATTTGGAAAAATTCCTAGTAAACTAGATTCATCAGGCTATCAATCCATATAAATTGGAGATCTTAAATCATGGCACACAAGTGCAGAAAATTCATTAAAGATGCACTACAATGTAGTTTTGCTGTCTGAAATTTTTTGACCTTGCATCGAATAAAAATTCATATATTTTTACACAGAACTCGAAATCATTCACCGTTTGTTTTAAAATAAACTTGACTCAATTTATAGTTCATACATATAAAATTCATCTTCTAATTCAACCTATGCAATTTATGGCAATTTTTCAAATTCACTGTTGAAAACAAAATTTCTGGATTCACTATAATTTCATTATAGGTCCATTTACTATCTATAGATCATTCCAAACCTCATGTTACTAATATTAAACCATTTTAATTATAAACATAAAAAAACAAAAGAGTAATTTAAAATCTCTTTTACACAACATATTCATTCTCAAATATTATACATGCCACTACTATAATACATTGTATAGGATGTTAAGGAATTACTATGATAACCTGTATTGCTTCCTCGTTCGTGAGGTGATGTCCAAAACGTTCTTGCTTACGAACCGAATAATCCACCTACGTATGCACAAGCAAAAAACACGCTAAGTACAAACTTAGTGAGGCATTGAAATATATATAATCATCTAAATGATATATAAAAATAAGTATATAACAATATATATATACCACTATTATGCAAAACTCTTTCAAATTCAAATTTCTTTATCAAAATGATTACCATTTAACATGACTATATATAAATCCTTGTCAATAGCCCAAGACATACATGCGAGAGAAACTAAGTATGCGAGTCATGATAACCATAGACAACAAAGGTCGGGAAACATGAGACACCCGAGGTGCCTATAAACATGAGGCACACAAAGTACCTAGAAACATGAGACACACGAAGTGCCTATAAACATGAGAGACAAAGTGTCTAATAAACATGAGACACGTAAAGTGTCTGGCGCCGTTGCAATACTTATGGCATGCCAATTATACTTTAACTCTCAATGGAAATCTTGGGAAATAAATCATTAACCTTTTCATTATATCATTCAGAGATGAAAATAATCCATTATCAAGAAATCAAAATAATGAAGCAGTTCGTACTCCATTTACCATAAATCATTCTCTAACATATAATCATTATACGATAATAAAATTATCATAAACAAAACATAATAAGGTAGTCCATACCCTATCATGTACCGAACCTTTAATTTATGCCTGTGAAAATATCACGTTCTATACGAAAACATAAATTCACTCACCTGATTATTTTATAGCAGTCCAAAAACAAAAACCGCACTAAGCTTGATTTACTCTGAAACTTTCTCTTTATCCCTTGACTTGTTCCAAACTCGAACTTGCTTGTTATCTGTATGTATATTAAATACATAACACAAGCAATTTTGAGTACATACTCATACGGTACAAAATAATAAAGAGTAGCTAAAATCACTATCCATTATACATAACATAATTCAAAAATAATTTCTTATATTCGAATCACATTTCTTCATACTTTTCCATAATTCCTCAACATTTTCCAAAATACTCATTTTAGTCCCTAAGGAATCTTTTAAGCTTCTAACCATCCTTTTTAAACCAAATCCTTACATTTTTCTCCATGTACACTTTAGGACCCAAATTTTAAAAATTTACATATTGGTCCCTAATGTTTCCAAAAATTATAATATGGTCCTAAAGTCAATATAAACTTCAAATTCAACCTTTTAACCACTTAAATAAATTTTCCCAACCCAAAATACCTCAAAAACAAGCTTAACAACTAAGTCCCTAAACTTTCCAAAATTTACATTTTGGTCCCTAATGCCAACTAATTAGGGATTTTCATTCCAAACAACTTATATTATCATTTTAAACCATTCTTCCTTCTTTCACAACTTAAAATTCCTAACTTAACACAAACCCTAATTTTTTTTCATCTTTCAAGAATATAAGAATTTCTTCATTCTAACAACTAATTCAAGCTTGTATAACATATCTCCCACCATTTCCATCATCAATAAAAATTTTGACATAGTTTCCCCTAATTATCCTTCATAACCGAATGGACACTAGTTCAATTCCCATGGAATTTTCAATGTTTGAACCATGAAAACAACATCATGAGCATATTTTCAACAAGAAAAACCATTAAAACTCAAGTTTTCTACATGTCTTTCATCCAACCAAATCACCAACTCAACCTTAGAGACATGGAAACTAAGCAAAAATTATACCAAAAGATAGAGAATTTGATGGAGATAAATTCTTGTTTCATGTCTCAAGTCTAAATCTAACTAAATAAGCTTGAAAAATTGATTCAAAGTTTCTTAACTCTAGACTCCAAACCTCACGACAAGAACAAGAAGGAGATGAAAATATTGTCCAATTTTCTTTCTTTCTTATTAATCCACATGTCCTTTATTATAATCTAATTATGCCACTTGTTTCATAAAAATGAATTTTAAATTCAATTTTATCCATTTTACTACTTTATCCTCCAACTATATTCATATTTACTAATCCTCTTCCAACATGCCATTCCATTACTTTGGAACTAATTTAGTTCCTTTCTAACTTGCCATCATTAAAAAATCATAAAATTTCATTTTACGACTTTTGTTCGATCCAATTATCTAAAAATCACCTAATACGATTTTTCCATCAATCGTATTATCACTTCACAATCCAAAACCACATATTTTTAAACTCCATAAGATTTTCATAGTTTTATGAATCCAAATAATCATGCGAAATAATTACCGAAACTTATCACTTTTATAGTTTTTTAAACAAATCCTGTACCAAAAAGTTGATTCCCACCAAAATTCTTATATCAGGATAAACTATTCATTTTTGCCATAAAAAGAATTATTGGGAAAATTATCATATTGGTCTTAAACTTTTCCCAACTTTTCACTTTAGCCACCAAATTTTAAAAGTTTACATTTTAGTCATTAAACTAAAACCACCAACTTTAATTCTTTGCAATTTAGTCAATAACCAAATATTGGGGTATTACACTCATGTTGTCCATTCTTACCGCATTACCCCAACTCAACCTCAGGGTCCAAAGTTTCTTTGCCCTGACTTATCATAACAAGTTCTCTTCTATCTCAACATTAGGGGAAGGACACGCCCTCAAGACCCCCTAAGCTCGCTTTAAGTTTAATCTTCACATTATCAAGCTTCTTTGCCAATGATTGACTCCCAACCTTGCACTTCACTGTCATGCAGTCTTGTCATCCTAAAGGTGGTATCTTAATGTAGAGCTTCCAAAAAGCTCCTTATGGGTATTACTTGTCTCCCCTCAAGTCACAGGTACCCGCAGTACACAAAAGGTCAGTCCAATTGTTCATTCCTATGCAAGAGACTTATAAGGATGATATAGATAAAATAATTCTATTATTATTATTATTTCTTTAAAACATGACAAACAATGTTACGAAATCAAGCTTAGGTTTTTAAAAAAGTCAACCTAAGTGAAACTTCTGTTTGAAATACCACGAATGTTATGGTAATGCATACGCATGCGAAACCTTTACTGGGCTATTAAGCTTCCGAGAGGAACAACTCCCATACCTAATTTCTACCCAATTTTAAGGTGGCTGTCTTCAACTCGCTATTTCACCGTCGCCCATCTTTCCCTCTTTTCTAATCTCAATCAGGCATTAGAATTGTGGCAATCCTTGAAGAAAGGTTAACCCCGATAGACATGATGTGATATGAAGACAAATCAGACGTCCATGTATGGTCGAAATGGTCTTTCAAGGCTTGTAATGAGGCTATGGCTCATGGTTATGAAAGAAAGGATATGTAGACCAAAACAAGTGTTTAAGGGTGATAAAACCAAGGATCATTTCTTCTGACTGAAAATCTCAGTTATGTACTGTTTGATCTGGATATGCTCAGATGAAACACTATTTCCTCTTTCTTTCTTTCTTTTTGGTTCGCTTTAGACTACCCATTTTCAGGTCTTCACCCTAGAGTTTAATTCCTTTTCTTTTAGTGTAGCTTTGGACCAACTTGCATCTTCACACTGTATCGATGCATGCTTCCATTCAAAGGTGATCAATCACTCGAGGCTGATTCAATTGGCTGGGGAATTCTCATAGCCCTTTCTGTATTTATCTCTTTTTCTTTTATTATTTTCTTTTTTCGCTTTTTTCTTTTACAACTGCATTCTTCAACTTAGTATTTTCACTTTTAGCTTCTTCAACTTTTGTGTTGGTAACTTTCAACTTGATTCGGGTTGGCTCTTTGAGCACAAACTTCTCTTTTCCCATTCCCTTTTTAGGTTTCTATTGCTCGAACTGATTTATTTTCCTTTATTGGCTCCTAATTCATGAGGTGTCATCTTCATAGCACGATCAAAACTCGATGTCATTCTTTTATCTCCTTTTTTCCCCGGTGTAGGGGTGATCCTTGGTTTGGGTTGAATCAGAAAAAAACATCACCAGGCTCAAAAGGGGACAACAATGGATATTTTCCTTATTTTCTTACTATGTGAATGGAAATGAAGGAATTCCAAATGTCCTCCCATACATGGATATCAAACTGTCTTCAGGTGGTAGATGTTTTAAGGTTATTACTTCATTCAAGGACCTTGAAAAACAATGCCTGAGAGGAAAATTCACTTCATGGGGTCAGCCCATTACTCCTAAACACTAATTGTTGTTCCTTCCATGGCTTAAGTGGAACAGAGGGTTTTCACACTTGTAGCATCCTCACAATATTCGATTCTTAAATTTTGAATTAAATTCAATAATGCGGAAGATATATACATATATGTTTGGGAAAATAGAAGTAAGCTCATAGTAAAGAATAAATGAATTTTTTAAAAGACATCAAAGAATATGAAATTCTTGCGAAATGAAATGCACATGAATGCATCTTCCATTGAAATCGAGCAAGTAAACATAACACAAGTCGCTTAAAAAAATCACTGCTACTGCCTTCGGGTAAATAAAGGCAAAGTGCAACAAGAGAATGCCACCCGCTAGGAACAAGGACCCTCTAAAGCTAACTATGGGGATCTACACTTCTAAGGGATCATCTCCATCACCTTCCTCCTCAAAGCTTCAAAATCCTGCTCTCAATCAGACTTTTGGACTCTGTCTCCAAAGTTTCACAATTCTCCGTGGCGTAGACCATACCTCCCACATGGTAGTCACACGGCGTTGGCATCATAACCAATGGGATAAGGAGGATTCCTCTATATGGACTGAACTGGAGCTAGAAGTTTTGCTCCAACAAGTACTGGGAGCAAGTCTGTGTACGTTATCGGGATCGGGTGAGGAACCTTCGATAACCTTGCTAATGAGTGTGGTTGACGGTAAGTACTATCATAAAATTAACTGTTTGGTCGGGAACTCTTCGTACGACGCAGGGAGTCATATTACTTTTGCACGGTTATGATTGGTTCTCCCAATTGCAATATTCTGGACTCCAACTTCTTAAATGCCATACAGCTTTCAATAGAATGACCTTGAACATTGGCATTATACCAAGAATGGTAGGGCGGGTTAAAGGGCACCACATGGTAAGCCCGAACCAAGTCTTCTTTGTACAATTGTGAGTATAGCTCCCTGTGTGAGATTGGCAGCGGGGTAAAGTTCTCGTTTTCCTTCTCAAGTCCCCCTTGTTTCGTCTTGGAACCTCTTCACATATGATATTATCTCTCTTTAGTTCCAAACCAATTGTTCGTGAAGTTGTTCAATTCTAGTTACCCTAGTTGCTAGCTCATTCGTACTTCTGGAGTCGAACTGGTCAGAAGTCAATCCCTCCTTACTCATATTTTCGGAGGCGAATGTTTTTTTGGCTAGTGATGTATATGATGTATGCACAAAAGTGTGTCATTTGAACAAAAATACGTCACAAACTGGTACTACTATGAAAACATGAATGCAAAGAGCGACACTGAGTTCGGCAAATATCTTCGTTAAACGACTTGCATTAAAGGGAATATTGTCTTGTTACAATAGCCAAAGAAAACCCGCTTTGCAAACGGTCCTAAGTTAGAATCTAGGTCGATGATTTTCTCCAAGATCCAATCAATCTCTTCTTCCTTCTTAAAAGCTTGGCAGCGTCTTTCGCTTGGGTGATCTCTTGTATTGGAGTTATCAAATGTGCCAATTCTTGGTCCTGCCCCCAAGTGGTGTAGGCGGCAAATTATAGTCGCTCCAATGTCTGTATTTGGTACACTTGACTTGCTCTTCAGAGAGGGTCCCGCCGAATTCAACCTTCAACGTGCACTAAAGTCAGAGGTTCTCTCCAATTTGAAATATTTATTCTTGTTCTAAGTTGAGACTCGATTGTCGACCCAAGATGGCAAAATGTCCGAGAAACTTCCAATCCTGCCCCGAAAGGTCTCGTTCTCATTTGGCATGCTCTTCATTGATCTCTTCGTAAGACTTGGTATTTCTTAATTGTCGGGGTCAAACCAAAGTTGCCAATCATAGAACAACCGTTGACTTTGAAAGCATTTCTCTCATTGTAATCTCGACCATCATCATATGAAGGTTTCGGCTAGCATTGCTGACTTGAACCTGACAGGAATACTGTCCCCGTTGTGGTTGCTCTCCTTCTAACCATATTTGTAGATTGAGATTCTTCTTATCATTATTACGAACCAAATCTCCCGTTAATCTAGTCTTTAATTTTAGACTATTTCCAACTCAATATGCTCTTCATGATATGATAATGTATGCAAAACAAAAAGGTAAAAGGAAACGAAAAGAAAACGAACAGAAGTCTGTTAGTCATAAGATCAACAATCATTTTTAAAATGATAAAAGGTAAACACAAACCAATTAAGCAAAAGTTAAACAATTAAAGCAAGAACCCTGACCGCATGAATTCTAGTTCGCTAAGGTTATCCACATGGCTCTAACGGGGTGGGCTTCTTAAATTCACACACATGGGTTCGGTTCTAATTGGGGTACACGAACCTATCTTATCACCTACTAAGGTAACAAGAGCACCAATTCTAGCCCATTACAAGCTTGGGAATTGGTTTCAGTTTGAGGGAAAGCATGACCTAATGACGTGGAGGGCTGCTCACGTGTCAAGAGGCGTAGATTCTGGAAGTGAATTACCGACCTGTGGAGGGCTACTCACGTGGGTATGTGGTGTTTCACTCCCACTTAAAGGTCAGGGCTCGGGTGTAGAGCTTGATGAGATGGTGTAACATATGTCAGTGATTCCTTAGAAATTAAATGAAAAATTAATTCAAAGGCCACCAATTATCAAAGCTCGTTCAATTGTAGTTACATTTTCAAGAAAGGGTCAACCTCACTAGAATCAATTAAAATTCCTACAATTTTCCATCATTAAAAACAACAAATATTTTTTTGGCCGAACTCTCTTTTTGTTTTAAAAACAAAACTGATCCCCAACAGAGTTGCCATCCTGTAACGACATTTTTGAAAAAAAAACTTTTAAATGTATCCCACTTTTTGGTATAAGGTTCGCTTGAAAGGGGGATTTTCTTTTGAAAAATCGTAATCCTTTGAAAATTGATTGAAAACTGGGAGTCTCCACCAGCCACTTGGATTAGGTAGGTCGGACACCACGAAACCAAATATTCATTTTAAAGGGTTCGAGAGTTGGTTACGTGTGGGGAAGGATTAGCTCCCCCATCACGCCCAGAAATCGGTACCAAAATATTTGTTGCTTTTAATCGAAGGAAACTGTCAGAATTTGAACAGAATTTAATTCGGTGACCTTAATTGAAAATTATCCTTAATTAAACGGGCTTTATCAAACTGGTGGGTTCAAATTAATTGGACATTTAATTAATAAGGTTGACGATACATCAGACCATAGATTAAACCGACATCGAATAAGCTCGACTGTCGTGTTAATTTAGGATTCTAATCTCGTACGTCACCTTTATGCATGGTGCAAGCAGTCAAGGAATGATGTAATGGTTTTGTCAAGTGTTAATTCTATCTTGAGTTGGTAAGGATTAATTCAAATAGTTGGTCAACTTCCTTTAAGCTCGGACTATTGCGACCAGAATATTGGAACTAATGGATACCTCCACTTTTTGCGATCCAAATTAATTAATGTGCAATCAAACATTTCAGTCACATGAATGACAAAATAGGAGATGGCAAACAAAACGCATAAAAGATAAGCACACAAGGCCCACCCCAAGACCTAACCTAAGAAGCCCAAATTATTGAAGTTCAATTAGTGACCTAACTGTTAATTAAGTTATTCTAGTATTTAATCCTAAATTAATTAGCCCTAAATGACTAAGACCATAACACATTATGATAATTAATATGAAATTTAACGTTGATCTAAGTCTGAAATTAATTTTATCCTAAGACATTAAGAAAACATTCAATTAATTTAACGAATTTGACATTTACTCTAATGAGCCAAGAGTAAATTAAAATTCATTGGATTAATCCAAACCCTAATCTAACTAAGGCTCTAAGAACCCAAATTTGGAATTAACTTAATTAATTTAGGAATCACGCCCCTATAAGACGAGCACGCTATTTAAATTAATTGAATTGATCCATTTAATCTAATCTACAGCCCAAGAAAATCTAGGCCTAAGACTTAAGGCCCAAAACTTAACTAATTAAACACTAGGCCTAAAACACCCAAAGGCCCAAACTAAATGCATATGCATTAAAAACACATTAGATTAAAATTACATTATATATTAAAAACGTATTTAAGAAAACTATGTGCGTTATACACTTTTGGAGGTTACATATATTATACGTTCAAAAGGACTACGTTATATATTCAAAATAAAAGGGCTATATATATTATTATATGCTTTATGAAACTACGTTTAAAGAAAAATTATAATATATTATATATATTATAGAAAAGCTTATATTATATTAAAAATTGTATCTTATAAATTTTATAAAGAAAACTATATATCATATCATGTAAGAACTACATGATATATAGAACTATATTACACTTTATATACATATAAGAAACTATGTGCTACATACTTTATAAAAACATATTATATATTACCCTATATAGGTGAATATCACACATGTACTCTTGTTGGAATTGTATATAAACTAAAAAGCTATATAAAAAAACTAAGTATAAATTACGTCACATAATATATACATATATTATAACAAATGAACATTTTATTAATCAGATTTGGGCTAATTTAAAAGAGTTGGAAGAGGGTACCATCAGCCCACTGGTTTTGGGCTTTCAAACCGGCCTGGGCTAAAAAGGAAGGCCGGGTCGGTTCTTGGATCTGGAGCGGGCCACCAAGGGAACCGGTTCGCCCAGTTTTATCCCAAAAAGGGATAAACCCCTTGTTATTCTCCATTTGCCGTCGTCCTCTACAAACCAAAGGGGAATCACTCAATAAACCCTAAGTGCACTGCGTCCTTCGCCGCCATCGAATCATCATCCGTCACTCCTTCCGGACACGCGAGAACATCGGCGGGGTCAACTCAGCTTCCTCTTCCTTTCAACCTATTCAGTTTTGCAAAAGTAGACCCTAAAGCCAATGCTCTCTCAGACCGTCACTGCCACATAGGTGATCACTCCGACCAGCCAACACCGTCACGTTGAACCCGATGTTCCCCTCTTCCTCTTCATGGGTCGAAATCTCTGAGAATGACCTCGAGAGTCGCAAAATCACTTTGAGCCACCGACTGTTTTCCTGGCCGATCGAAGCAACCAACCGGCAGATCGGTCTAATTCTGAGATATGTTACCCTACTCCTCGGGCGGAACGTCCTCACCGTTGGGATTCACTATTAAATACATAGTGATTACACTTATAGCAACTAAGGTCACTGTGCATACTGATTCTACCATTAAATACATAGTGACTAAAAATGATGCTAAACCTAGACTTATTAGGTGGATATTATTACTATAGGAATTTGATATTGAGGTAGTAGATAGAAAAAGTACAGAAAATCAAGTAGCTGACCATCTTTCTAGGCTTGAAAACGTATGTATTACTGATGTTGAACGTGACATTAAGTTGCAATTCCCTTATAAGAAACTTTTGAAAGCCATGACGTTACCGTGGTATGCTGACATTGTTAAATTTCTTGTTAGTGGTATTTTTCCTTATGATCTTAGCAGCTAGTGAAGAAAGAAATTCTGACACGATGCACACTACTATTACTAGGATGAGCCCTACCTTTTCAAGCAATATGTCGATCAGATGATCTAGTGATGCGTACTCGAGGAAGAATAAGAAGACATCATTTACCATTGCCACTCTACTTCGTGCGGAGGACACTTTGGGGGACAAAAGACTGCTGCAAAGGTCCTATAGTCTAGATTCTATTGTCCAACCTTGTTTTGAGATGCCAATGCATACTACAAGGCGTGCGATAGATGTCAAAGAACGAGGAACATCTCTCTACGTAATGAGATACCAATGCCAGTCATCCTTGAAGTTGAATTCTTTGATGTTTAGGGAATTGACTATATGGGACAATTCCCATCCTCCAATGGACAATTGTACATTATGCTCATGGTTGATTATGTGTCCACGTGTGTGGAGGCCATTGCTTTGACCAAGAATGATGCAACGATCATCTTGAGGTTTTTGCACAAGAATATCTTCACTTAGTTTATAGTACCTCGTGTTATTTATTAGTGATGAGGGAAAGCACTTTGTCCATCATGGAGAAGGATGGGTGTTTGTTAGAGGAACTAAGGTGGAGTTTACGACAACTCTAATTTCTCACCATTACCACCTTCTTGTCTCAGCGGGGACACACTCTAGGTTTATGGCCAAAGCCACTGCAGAAATAGATGCCAAGGTTTTGAAAGACCTTTGCCTTCTAGGGACCACATTGGAAAGAACACTACCAACGCCCATATAGTGCAAAGGCGAATCCTCACCCGAGATTCCAAATTTTGGGTGAGATTCATCAATACGAGGCTCCTACCAACCAGAAACCAAACTACATTCTCTCGCTAGTGATTGATACTCCTTCAGTCTATTCTCTATGGGCGAGAGATTGTACCTTACAGCTCATTTATGGGGCTATTTTGGAAAGAGCTACGTCAAGAAGGAAAACTAGGGAATTACCTTTCCGCAAACAAATCACAACATTCTGACAGGAAGCTGGAGTGCCAAAATGGGAAGTGGGTAACGTTCTCAAGGCACCTTTTGGATGGCTGCCCTCTGAAGTACGTGCAATCAAGGCACTTATACCCACACCTACACCACCCACCACGCAACCCCAACGAAGACAACAACCAGATACTGATGATGGTGCATCCTCTCGCCCTGCCAAAAAGTCAAAGCATTCTTGGGACAAAGGCAATGAAATCTTTATTCGGGAACCTTCACACCAGTAACTCCCTAGGGTAGACTTTCTTTTCTTTTATTATTTTTTATTTTTAGTTTAGTTTTTCATAATGCATATGCATGTTTTTCTTTTTATTTGTTTTTCTTGTTTCCATTTCGCATTAGAGGACAATGGTCTTCTCAAGTTTGGGGGAGTACTATCCCATGTATATACTAGGTTAAATTCAGGTAAAAATTATATAAAAAATTATCCATGTAAATAGCCTAATTTATTTTTTTGGTTCCCTTTGTTATGATTCCATTGATTATGAAATTGTTGTTGCATTGATAATGATTTTGTATGATTAATCTATGCTTATTTTTTTGCAATGTGTTAAGAGCTTTTGTGTTTTGAACTTAGTATTAAAATTGTTGTACCTTTTAAATCACTTGTTGCAGGCCTTTTAAAAGCTTAAGAAAGCTTAGGGAAATTCTAGGTCGAGTCTCTAATGCAAAAGCATAATAATAGTGAATGAACTGAATGCTCAATGTAGCATGTTAAAGGCTTAATTAAACTCCCATAAAAATTGAGAGAAAGAATGAAAATAATTAAAACTTGATGCCATAGCCAAAACTATTGAGGGACACTCTTCTATGCATCTTGCTACCTTAGTACACAAGGCAAGTTGTGTTTTCTCCATTTAACTTTCCCTGGTATGAATGGTAGTAGTGGCATAAGAGTGAATGAAAGTCTTCACAGAATGACTCTGCTCGTAAGGCTTGAGGATGGGCTGTTTGCTCCACTCCATCTTCTGGTCTAAAGAGTAGTCATGTTAAGATGAAGCCCTAGTGATACAATTTATAAAACTTAAAAAGAATGAAGGGAGTACAATATTGTGCTTAAAAGAAAAACAAAGTGCTGAGGAAATAATAGAGAGTAATTTGTTAAATTTTTCTAAGGTCATTAAGTGATGAATGCATGTGACATAGCACCCACTACACCTATAGTAGAATTGGTCCTTGCAACAAAACTGCAACCACTAATGAATGACATCTCATTAAAATAGCCGAGGAAGGAATTACTACCGCATCATGTCTTAGAATCCTTGTAATCGTAGCTTAGTTGGAACCTTGGGAATGATGGGTTGTTTACTATTTTTATTTTTCATGTTTAGATAACATTGCTTGAGGACAAGCAATAGTTCAAGTTTGGGGGTATTTGATGACTGCGTAGGTATCCTATTTTGCATACCCTTTTTACTTGGCTTTTGTGTGTCTTTAAGCTCATTTAGTTGCATTTAGGAGTAGTCTGCATATAGTTTACATGAGGTAAGGGAGTTACTCTGCTTGTGCTTAATTGTTATATATTTTGGTGCTTTTAATGGGAAAGGTAGTGTTTTTTTGGTGCATGCACAAAAATCCATTGGAGCTGGAGGAATGCTGGAGCAAAAGGATGGAAAATCTCTCGGTTGGAGCTGATGAGGCATAAAGAGTTAGAGATAAATCTACCTTTAACCCACGTGGACTCTCCCTGATATGGAACTCATTAAAGATAGTAGGAAAGTAAAGATCCTCTTAAAGGAGGCTGCACACTTTAGGGTTACAAAACTGTAGCTTCCCTGCCTATATAAGGAAGACTTGGATAACAATTCAAAAGAGTGCAATTACATACGACAGTCCTTAGTCTTTAGCTATCGGAGAACCACTAGAGTCAAAGTGCTAGAGGAGTCTCCACAAGACAAACACCATTGAGAGAGGCAGAAGGAGTGTGAAACCTGCAACAATAGTTGGAAAGCACGAAGGAAGATCATTAAGGATGCTTGACCCTTTTTTATCCCTTTCTTGAGAAACTACTTACGTGTTTATCTTTTATTATAGATGTTTTAGGCTCAGACATGAGCTAAATACTTAAGTTGGGTTTCTTGTTTTTGAGTACTTTATTTTAATCCTATAGTTCTTTTCCATTTATCTATTTTGTTCATCGTTCTTCATGCGTAGTTATTGTAAGAGCTATCGAGAGAGGGTTTTTAACTATTTATTTGTGGCTTAATATCAAGAGAGTTAGGTTAAACAAATGTGAATAGTGGGGATAAACTGTAACTTAGTCTTAATCTGACTTAGACATAAGTTTTAGGGTTTCAACAACTAATAGGGAGAACTTAAAAAAATAATAGAGTTGTTAGGGTTCACGCAAACATGTATTACCATAGCTGATTTGTTATTAACTTCTAGGCATCAAGTATTGCTAGTCGATATAGCATTGAAATAAGCAATCAAGCATATATTCTAGGCAATAAACCAAGCTTTCATAATTATACCGCAACTCCTGTTTGTCTTGATCTTAGCTACCTTTACTTTATTTGCTTTTAGTTTTAAGAAATCGACACCAATCAATACTTGCTCAAACATTCATAAGTACCATAAATTTGTATGGGTTCGACACTCTACTATATCAGTTTATTACTTGTTCGACGAGTATACTTGCTCTAAAGTGCATCACTATTCGTCAAGCATCATCTACGTAAAACAATTAAGACTTTACCTATTTCATAGGGTTTTCTAACAAACTTTTGACTATCTCAATGCCTAGCAGTTGATAACAATAAAGCTAAGGTGATACATGTCTGCCTGAACCCTAACTACTCTATTATCTATTCAAGTTCCCCTTATTAGTCGTTGAAACCCTAAACTTATGTTTAAGCCAGATTAGGACAAAGTTAATAGCTTAGCCCCACCGTTCATGTTTATTTAACCTAACTCTCTAAATATGAAGCTACAAATCAATGTTTAAAAGGCCTCTCTCGATAGCTCTTACAATAACTACGCATGAAGAACGTTGAACATAATAGATAAAGGGAAAAGACTATAGCATTTACCTCATGTATGTGCATAAAACATTCATAATAAAAAGTATTTAAAAACATGGCAGTTTATCAAGGAAGGAAAAAGAAAGAATCAAGCATCCTCAATGTTCTTCTCTAAGCTCTCTAACTGTGCTGCTAGTCCGGCACTCCTCCAGCCTCTCTCGATGGCTTTCGTTCTATGGAGACTCCTCTAGAACTTTGACTTCAGTGGTTCTCCGATAGCTGGAGACTAAGGGTTGTCGTCTAAGATAGAGCTCCCTTTGTTTGTGGCCTAAGTCTTCTTTATATAGGCAAAAAAGCTAGGGTTTGGAAACCATAAAGAGTGTGAAGCCTCTTTAAGAGGATCTTGCTCTCCCGCTTCATTTAATGAGTTATGTATTAGTTGGGAATCCACGTAAGCCAAGTTTGATTGATCTCTAACATTTTTGCCTCGTCAGCTCCATATGTGAGGGATGCTATCCTTCATGCCCCAATATTCCTCTAGCTTCAACAGCTTCCCGTGCAAGCACCACAAAACACTATCTTCCCATATAACGCACCAAAATATATAACAATTAAGAACAAACAGTGTAACTCCCTAACTACATGAAAACTATGTGCAAACTACTCCTAATTGCAACTCTATGAGCCTAAAGACATGCAAAAGCTAAGTAATCAAGGTATGCAAAATAGGTTCTCTACATAATCATCAATTTTACATATCATTGCTTGAGGACAAGCAATAGCTTAAGTTTGGGGTGTGATAACTCTGTAGAAAACCAATATTTTAGGCCTTTTTACTTGAAATATTGCATGTGTTCTAGCCATATAGTTGCATTTAGGATTATTTTGCATGCATTTAGGGAGTTTTATGCTTGAGCTTAATATTTCTAAATATTGATTCTATTAATGGGAAAGGTGGCGTGTTTTAGTGGTTTTTGTGCAGGAAAACATGGAGTGGAAAGAAGTAATTGAGCGCTAAGCAGTGAAGCAACATTCTCTCGTGATGAAATTGATGCCACAACATCGCTGTGAATCTAGCGATAAATCTTTGAACCTTTTGACATCTAATTAACATGTGGACCCATGTCCTTTATAGGCTTTATTGACATGAAAAAAGCAAAGATCCTCATTAAAAGATTACTTGCCATGCAAGGGAAATACCATTGGAGAGCCACCTCTATATAAAGACATCAAGGGCATCAATTAACACAAGCTTCACCTAATGCAAATAACACACAGAAGATAAGCTTTATTTGAAGGAAACAAACCTTTTTCTTTAGAATCGAAGAACTACCATCATCAAAGTTCAAGAGAAGTCTCCAAGAAACAAGAGCTATCGAGAGAGGCTAGAGGAGTTTAGAGCATTGCAACATCGATTTAAGGGTACGAAGAAGAATTCCTAGGACGCTTGGATTTTTCTCTCTCTTGCTTTATAAACTGCCATAATTTATACTTTTATTTTGATAGATGTTATTTTCTCGGACATGAGCTCAATACTTTTTGTTGGGTTTATTGTTTTATGATACTTTGTTTAATAATTGTTCAATGCTATAACATCTATTTCTTATCTATTATATTCATTGAACTTAATGCTTAATCTTGTAAGAGCTATCGAGAGATACCTTTGATTAAAGATTTGTGGCCTAATATCGAGAGATTTAAGTTAGAACGTGCGAATAGTGGAGCTTATGTTGTTAACTTGAGTTCTAATTCGGCTTAGACATAAGTTTAAGGTTTCTACAACTAATAAGGGGAAAATAAATAGATAATAATTTGCTAAGGTTAACGGACACATGTATCATCATGGCATCCTGTTATCAACTTCTATCTAGACATAGTTTAGGTGTAATATCCTCAAATTTAATATATAAGAAGTTACTACAATGCCTTCATTTAATCCCTAATTGATTGAAAGAAAGGTATTAAATCTAGTTATAAGGACTAGAATGCTATAATTGAAAAAATGGTAACGTAATGTACAAGTGACCAAACTGAAACAATTGATAAATTGAAGGAATGCATGCAAAATTTTCACATTCCTATAATGTCCCTACACATGTCATTAATTAAAGGATAATTAAGGGTAAATTAGTCATGTGGAGGAGATAATGGATGATCCATTATCATCTTCTTCTCCCCTTTTGCCTTGTAATAGAACTATGAAAAGAGAAAGGAATTTTTGTGAGAAAAACTCCATAGCCATACATTCAAGCTTGGAATTGGAGTTGCCAACATTCATATAATCTTGATAGGAAGGCAAAATCTCTTCCTTGATGTGTTATAGATACAAATGATGCATTTAGATTTAGGGTTCTTGCTTGAATTACATGAAATTGATGAGTAGATAGTGAATTGATGTTATGAACTAGTTAAGAAGTTCAATTGATTGATTAAACCATGAAATTGACATGCCATCAAATGAATAGGAGAAATTGATGTTGCCAATAGCTAAATTGGTGGTGAAATGATATGCTTGATGCTCGAAATTTGGATGATGATTGGAATGGATGATTGAAATGTAAATTGAAATTGTGGGTGCTGGAAATTCAGGTGGATTGATGTTCTAATGAATTAAATTGAAATTGTTGCTTAAAAGTCCTAACTCAAGCTCCTATTCTAATCCAACCTGAATCGGGAAAAGAATTTTCGGTCTTCAGTGATGCTTCCCATCTCGGTTTAGGGTGTGTATTGATGCAAGATGACAAGGTCATTGCCTATGCTTCTTGACAACTCAAGCCACATGAATTGAAATATCCAACACATGACTTGGAGCTAGCTGCGGTCGTGTTTGCTTTAAAGATCTAGAGACATTATCTATACAGAGAGAAATGTCGATTATTTACGGATCATAAGAGCTTAAAATACATTCTAACTCAAAAGGAGTAAATCTTCGACAACGAAGATGGGTGGAACTACTAAAAGACTATGATTTAATCATTAATTACCACCCGAGCAAGGGAAATGTTGTGGCTGATGCACTCAGTCGCAAACATTCAATTGGTAAGACCAAATACAATTTTTCCAACATTGTTTATCCCTTATTCGATTAGATGATGTGAATCCACTAATCGAAATTCTTAAATTGTAGCTTCAACTACCTTAAATACCTATTTTAAGCTCCTAAAGAATCGAAGATATGTGGCAGAACTTCAAGTTCAATCCGATTTGAATTCGAGGATCAAAGAGCTTCAACAAAATAATCCCTAACATCTGAAGATATTGAAAGGAATTGAATCCAAACCGAGCACTGCATTCTCAATTCACTCGAATGGTGTGCTCTACTTCAAGAATTGGGTTTGTGTACCCAATAATCCAACTCTTAAGAGAGAAATGCTTCAAGAAGCACATAGCAGTCCTTTTTCAATACATCCGGGAGTGATCAAGATGTATAAGGACTTAAAGGAAGTCTATTGGTGGCCGGGATTGAAGGCCGATATTGTTGACTTTGTATCGAAGTGCCTCACTTGCCAGAAGGTAAAGGCTGAACACCAACTACATACTGGACTCCTTCAACCCATCGAATTACCTTAATGGAAGTTGGAGTGTATAACAATAGACTTCGTATAGAGATTGCCTCTATCACCGAGGAAAAATGATGCTATTTTGGTTATCATTTATATATTCACCAAATCGGCTCATTTTCTACCTGTTCGAATGAACATGAGCCTCCAACAACTAGCTGAATTATACTTGAAAGAAGTAATCAGACTTCACAGTGTTCCTATATCTATCATATCTTATCAGGACTCTCGTTTTACCTCTCGATTCTAGAGGGTACTTCAAGAGGCTATGGGAACTAAGCTGAACCTTAGCACTACCTTCCATCCACAAACTGATGGACAATCAGAAAGGGTAATCCAAGTGCTTGAAGACATGCTTCGAGCTTGCATTATTGACTTCGGTAAAGACTGGGAGAAATCTCTATCATTAGCTGAGTTTGCCTACAATAATATCCATCAAGCATCTATCAAAATGGCTCCATTTGAAGCATTTTATGGTAGAAGATGTAGAACTCCCCTATGCTGGTCTGAATTGGGTGAGAACAAGGTCTTAGGACCTGAGTTGCTTCGTGAAACCAAAAATCAAGTTCAGGTGATCTATAATAGATTGAAAGAGGCCTTTGATAGGCAAAAGGCTTATGCCAATCTCAAGAGAAAAGACATCGAATATCGTGTGGGAGATTATGTATTCTTGAAGGTATCTTCTTGGAGGAAAATCCTCAGATTTAGGAAGAAGGGTAAACTAAGCCCTCGATTCATCGAACCTTTTGAAGTCTTAGAGAAGATTGCTACAGTTGCTTACAAGCTAGAACTTCCTACTGAATTCAATAGAATCCACAACATCTTCCATGTATCGATGTTGGGGAAATATCGATCAGATCCATCACATATTCTAGAGCCTGATAAAGTGGAACTTAATCCTGATTTATCGTATGATGAAGAGCCAATTCAAATACTTGATAAAGAAGTCAAGAGGCTTCGCAATAAGGTTGTACCATTGGTGAAGGTTCTATGGAAGAATCACAATGTAAAAGAAGCCACTTGGGAACCCGAAGCAATGATGAGAAAGCAGTACCCTCATCTATTCCCCCCAGGTAAATTCAAGGACGAATTTCTTTAAGGGGGAGGGAATTGTAATATCCTCAAATTTAGTATATAAGAAGTTACTACAATGCCTAATTTATTGAAATCCCTAACTGATTGAAAGAAAGGTGTTAAATCTAGTTATAAGGACTAGAATGCTATAATTGAAAAAGGGGTAACCGAATGTAAAAGTGACCAAACTGAAACAATTGATAAATTGAAGGAATGCATGCAAAATTTTCACATTCCTATAATGCCCCTACACATGTCATTAATTATAGAATAATTAAGGGTAAATTACTCATATGGAGGAGATAATGGATGAACCATTATAATCTTCTTCTCCCCTTTTGCTGTGTAATAGAACTAGGAAGAGTGAAAGAAATTTTTGTAAGAAAAACACCTTAGCCATACATTCAATATTGGAATTGGAGTTGCTAACATTCATATAATCTTGATAGGAAGGTAAAATCTCTTCCTTTATGTGTTATAGATACAAATAATGCATTTGATTTAGGGTTCTTGCTTTAATTACATGAAATTGATGAATAGATAGTGAATTGATGTTATAAACTAGTTAAGAAGTTCAATTGATTGATTAAACTATGAAATTAACATGTCAATCAAATGAATAGTAGAAATTGATGTTGTCAATAGCTAAATTGATGGTGAAATGATATGCTTGATGCTGGAAAATTTGGATGATGATTGGATTGGATGATTGAAATGTAAATTAATATTGTGGGTGCTGGAAATTCTAGTGGATTGATGTTCTAATGAATTAAATTGAAATTGTTGATTAAAAGCCCTGTTTTGATCATGTTGGTAGATGGATTGAGCATTGAATTGAAAAGATAACTTTCTGGAAATGTGAAAGCGCTTAATTAGACTAGTTAAACTAGGTAATTGACTGCCTAATTGATGAATTGCATGTATAATGTTGATCAAATAGATCAAATTGAGTTCAACAAGATAATGCTCTGTTTTAAGCTTATTTCTAGGTGTATTATAATTTCCTGGACATGAAAGAACATGAAAATGAATTGAATTGTCATGGTAGAAACTTGTCTAGGTGATTAAGAAGCTAGAAATTCAACCTAGTGTGATCTGCCCAGAATGCTCTATTTTGGGCAATAACTTTGAAAAATCACTATAAATTGTATACAATGAATTTAAGGCTTAAATTGTTATGGACAACACTTTGATATGTCAAAATTCATTAGGAAAAAAACAGTACTGGATTCTGGGTTGTATACTGAAATGTAGAGAAGAAACACTAGGGACAGTGCAAACTGTCAAGTATAACAAAATGACCTATCTTTAAGTTAAAAACTATATTAATTGGCTAATAACTAAAATGCAAGACTTATATGGTTATAAAGAAAATTTTGTTAGCTTTCCAACAGTGTAAACCAATTGAAATTCTGACATACGAAATAAAAGATATGAATATTTAAGTAGGCAGTGCACATGCTGCTAGGCAGTAACAATTTAGATGTTTATATTGAATTGTATGCTTATGTACGGAGTCACATAATGACTCAATTGATTGCTGGATTGTATCTAATACCTTATGTATTGTATGGATGTTAGATCAAGTGGAAATTGATGATAAAGGGGCTCACTTAGATCAACAAGCTAGTAGAGGAAAAGGGATTGCCATAGGGATTGCCATCCGGGATCGACAATAGCTCAGAAAATTCCTGTGAGTGTTGTTTAAAGTTTGGAGAGGGT
This sequence comes from Hibiscus mutabilis, assembly GCA_019671005.1. Lineage (NCBI taxonomy): Eukaryota > Viridiplantae > Streptophyta > Magnoliopsida > Malvales > Malvaceae > Hibiscus > Hibiscus mutabilis. The sequence continues at coordinate 25,495,222 of CM033735.1, read as the reverse complement.
GGTAACCTCTCCAAGTCTGTTTTGATTTGTAAATTTTATGGAACCTTAAGTGTAAATTGCTTAATGAGCTTTCTATGAAGCAATAGCAAGGTAAGTACTCCTTTGAGTGGTTACTTGATTGTGAAGTATGCTTGAATTGTTATGTTTATTGCTTAATTGAACTCGATGGAATTGAAGCATGATGTTATAGATAGAAGTACATAATTCATTGTTGAATGATATATTGATTGATACTCGTACATTAACCATGGAAACATTGATATTGGATTGGATTGAGCCCTATTTGATTAAAAGGGAATATTGGCACAAATTGTGCATATTGAATTGAACACATGCTTCTAATTGATTGAAAGGGATAACTATTGAAAGCCTTGGTCTCGAGTCAGTCTTAGATATAGTTGGAATGCCATAGAGTCTATAGAGCTCATTGTTGGGGTGGACTACGATCCAGGACATTGGTCCCTAATTGGTGACAGTAGGAGGGAAGTATTGTTATTGGTCATTGGCGACAATAGGAGGGATTGAACATGTACTTGGTACCATATTGATTATTGTATTGGCGACAGTTTCGTTGGAGACTCGAGTATCTAGACTGAGTAATCGATTCTCAAGGCTATACTTAAAATGAATTAATAAATCATGCACATTGAACCTATTGCCACATTGAATTGTATTGATTGAATGTAAAGATAAAATTGAATACCATGAACTATGGATATTGAAACCTTAATTGATCATTGCCAATATGAGTTACTTGATTGTAAAGGAAATTCAAATGCTATGATCTATTGTTATTGAAACACTGATTGAGCCTTGTGATATGAGATTGCTTTAGTTGAATTGTAAACAAATTGGTTGTTTGAGTATGCCTAAACATCAAGCCTTGTATTGTTATTGGATTGAAAATTAGACATTACATCTAGTAGTGTAATCTTGTTCGAATGGTTACCTATTGATGGGGGAACCATACCATCCATTTGATGGTTGTAGTTGAGACTTATTGTATTGTTGCCTTATAACTTTAACTCACTCACTAAGCTTTGCTTATTCTAGTCTCATTTCTACTATACAGGTTGATTTTGGATACTCTTGAAGTCTAAGCTCATACAAGTCACTTGTTGCTCAAAAGAGTATGTTTCCATTTTGTTTAGTTCTTCTAGGATGGTGGCACCTTAGGCATGTATATACATATGGTCACTTAACTATGGTTTGTATAAGTTAATTCTATCAATGATCTATAAGAAGAGGGTCTGTATATATAAGCATGTATGCACTATACTGAACTTGTATGCTAGATAGTCTAATGTTTGATTTACATGGATGAATTATGCATGAAATGGTTGAATGGATTACTTGAAATTGGTTAGTTGATATTAGCTAAATATAGTAAACCACATGTTTAGACTTGAACCACATAGATCACCTAAGGAACTAGTCATATTGTAGAGATAATACTATAAGCTTGATTGATTGATTATGGTAACTTAAACCAATGATGTGATCACCTATTGGCATGCTTAATAGCTGAATAGGAAGCTTGAAATTTCTTTGTCTTGTTACTCTGATAGCCGAATGCTTGCTTGATGGTCAAGTAAGTCCTAATTGGTGTTGAACATGATATCTAATTGTTTAATGGGTCCTAATATATATCTAGTAAATATTTCATACAACATTTTAAGTAACATCACCTATACGAATGGTAATGAAGTGAAAGAAAGACCTTAAATGAAATGTATTCACTAACTACAATTGATTGAATTGTTCATTGTAATTGAAGTAACTCACCAAATCATACTAGGGTGGTTAGAGTATGTTACATTAAGAGTTTATACGAAAACCCTATCGAGTAGATAAGAGTTGACTCATTGCTATAGCATTCAAATCGTAATTAGCATAGTTATTAGGCAATAAACCCAACATCCATCCTAATTAGAATCTTTGTTACTCTATTTTTTGTCTCCTTCATCCCCCAAATGATCGAAACCTATGCTTGAGAGAGAGAGAGAGGGAGAAAATTGCCATGGAGACAAGAAGATTGGAGCTTTGGGAAAGTAATTCTTGAGACTTTGTTTGATTTTTCTAAAGAAGAGAATAGGTGTAATGCCCAAAACCTGAGCCTAGTAGCATATTTCTAAAAGTGGTAATTTAATTTAAATTAGGGAATTGTGATATCCCTAAACCGAGCCTGTAAGTTGTTACCACAATTTAAACTCATTAGCTAGTTAAGTTATATCCTAAGCAAATGGAATAAGGGAGTTAATTATGAGAATTAAAAAGAAGAACACTAAATTATAGTGACTAAAGTGAATGACTTACTAAACCTAGAGTTTGCATGATAAAAAGAAAATGAGGTGGAGTTTTAACACATGTTTAATTGATAATAAAACAGAAAAGGGAGATCGATAGTCATCCTCCTCATTTCTCCTTCTCCTACCGAAACTAAAAACCATAGAGAGAGGGAGAAGAGTCGGGCAGCCATGGAAACTTAGCTTAGAGCTTTGGAATTGTGTTCAACCTTAAGGTAATGCTTAGTGTTCATGAATTTCCTCTTCGATTATGAGATTCTAACAACTTGTTTTGCTTGAAAAACGCTAAATTGATTGCTGGAAAATTTGGAATTGATTTATGTGACTTTGTTTGCTGTTAACTTCTTTAGAAACTAAGTTGTTATGGTGCATATGAATGGATTAAGGAGTGTTCAAGTGATATTGACTTGGAGTGAGATTATTGCTTGATATGCATGAATTAAGAATTAAACTGGTCACTTGAGTATTGTTTAAAAACTGTTTCGGTTTGATAAAAACATTAAAGGACTGATTTACAAGCAATTAGAAACTGATTTTTTTATTAATTATACTAATAGACTGTTTGAATGTGAATTTGTATATACAAGCAATGGAGATCGCTTTAGCTGGAATGTGAGTCTAAATGGATTGTTTGTATATGTGTTTATATATATATATAGCTGAACCTGTTTTAGCAAAAATATAAGTCTTAAGAGCTGTTTTGCTTGTATGAAATCGAATGTAAATGCATTAGAACTGTTTTGCATAAATGAGAATATTCATGGACTGTTTTGAGTACTTTGAAACTAAGTAGACTGTTTTATAAGTTTTGGGACTAAAGAGGGACTATTTTGATGAAATGAAGGGCTGGTTTGATTAAATTAAGATCAGGGCACTGTTCTATATATGTGTGTGTATACATAGGGACTGTTATGAACAAGATTGTTTGTATGTTAATGAACGTTAAACTATTTTGAGTAATGTAAAGTTAAATTGAATTGCTTGGACGTGTGTAACTATGTTAGAGAGCCATATTGATGCACAAAAGAGTGTAATTTAAATGTATAAAGAGCTGCCCTGTTTTGCTTGAAACTATTGAAAATATAGTTGCTGCCCTGTGACGTAATTTGGTATGTCTTTAAATAAAAAACTGTATTAATTCGTAAAGAATAAAAATGCAAGGCCTATATGGTTAGAAAGACAATTAAGTTAGCTTTTCAACGGTGTAAACGGATTGAAATTCTGATATACAGAATGAAAGATATGAACATTTAAGCAAGTAATGCACATGCTGCCTGGCAACAACAGTCTTGATGTTTTGAAATGAATGCTTAAATGTATGAGTCATCTAATGAATTAAATAGTTGCTGATTTTGATTCTATGGCCTAGAGTGCATTTTCGAATAGCTTTAAATGTATTTTTGTGTACTATTTTGTACACAGTTTTGAGCAATGCTACCTCATATATATACATATGTGTGTGCTAGTATGGCAGCCCAGGACAGTTTGGATGCATGAATTATGTGTATTTCTGCCTTGTTTTGAAGTTAAATGAATGTACCTTGTTTTGACCTTGATTTAAATTGTATGAAATGTTAGAACAAGAAGAGGACATTGGAGAAGGGTCTTGGGAGGAGCATTCGAAAGCTAAACAAAAAGGGATAGTCTTTCGAGACTAAGCTAGCTTGGAGTACTGTGAGTGTAGCTTTTACATAGGGTTAGGACTTAGGTCCTAACCAAATATGCATGAATACTATTCCATTGATATGTTCATGCCATGAAATGAATCTAAACTATGCTTGGAAATGAATTAAGGGAAGAATGGCTTAAATGGAAACTTGGTATTAAGATATGCTTGATATATGATTTGGTAATGCAAATAGATCATGTAAACAAATGGATTGATCTTCTATGGTTTCTTGTATTGACCTGTTCGAATGAATCAAGAATGCTTAGACATGATCTTGCTTGATGCTAATGATGACATGAAATGCAAACTTGCTCGAATTACAATGAATGCATGATAAATTGAGCTAAGGCTCGAATGGCCTAAGGGCTATCTTGACTTTGATAGATAAACACTTGAAAGGGGTGCTTTGAATAAGCTACTAACTTGCCTTGATCTTGTTATGTGTACTTGCCTTGACTTGAAATCTTGAAGGTAAATTAATTGACAAGTAAATCAAACAAAGCCTTGGTTGCTAGTTGGTCCTAGGTAGGATGGCATGCCATAGAGTCTAGAGCTCATTGTGATTGGGTGGACTACGGTCCTGGGCCAAGGCCCTTATTTGGCGACAATAGGAGGGATGTCTGTGTTATGGTCACTAGCGACAGTATGAGGGATATGGCCAGTTTCTTGTTTTGGCGACAGTTTTGTTGGTGACTCGATTGCCTAGACATAACTATGTAGCAAGGCCTAATCTAAAATGAATAAGAAAGAAAGAAAAACATGGCTTAAAGCTTGAATGATACTTGACTTGATACCTTAAATTTGGTTGCTTACATGATACTTGAAAAGTGATCATACTAGAATCGATATGCTTGAACACGCTTCTTGTCTTGATTTAATACTCGATAAATCTTGAAATAGAAACAACCTTCCGGTAAATTGCTATTCGAATGGGTTGAAGCATGAAATAATGTATATTACTTGAGATTGAGACCTTGTTACATGTTCTTGTGCTTGTGATGATGTATATAAATGGTAATAGCTATACAGGACTACTTGACTCCCTACTTGTCTTGAAATACCTGAAACCTTATGCTAGACTTGACTTCACATGCTTAAACTTTAGCTAGGTTGTACTTGATTAAAGACTACCTAAACTTGATAATTGGCCAATAAATAGTTGCTACCTCACTAAGTACATTATGTACATAATTAAGCTAGATCATGTACATTATGTACATAATTGACTACCTAACCTTAGCTAGGTTTAAAGAGATCTTAAAGCTATCTTCCTTGAGCTTAAAGCAAAACACAAGCAGGGCTAGAAGTATAACTTCGAATCTATTTTTTAACTCTCCTAATTGGTGGCACCTAGATATGTACATAATTAAGCTAGATCATGCACTTTGTTCATTTTGATGTTTGTATATATATGGCCTTGACCTTTAGAAGCTTGTAAAGACTTAGTTGGCAATGCTTGATGCCCATGATATCCAGTGTTATGTGAATGAATTAGGCATGACTTGTTGAATGTGGAAAATGGTACTTAGTTACATGATCTAGTTATATTCGAATGTGCTTAACAATGGGGCACTATGTGCTTAACTCCTGAATGCTCTATTCAAATTGATCACTTGGTTGATTAGGTTGCTTCTAGTTTAAGTAGTTAAGGTCAAGATAAGTTAGTCATGATTTCTAGATGATGTTAAGCTTGGTTGAAGGCATGTGGATGGTGGTATGATTCGAATGAATACAATTGTGACCATGCTTAGTAACCAACATTATATGTATCCTTGTCTTGAATGTAAAATGCTAGAAGATCATGCTCACTTAACTTGACATGAAGATGACATTGAAATCATGTTTGACATTGTCTTAAAACAGATCAAAGCTGCGCATACATCAATAAACTTGAAATGAATTTGAATCTTGCCTTGAGTGTATTCGACTGCCTACATGTATAATTGGCTATGTTTATATCTCCTTGATTGATACTTGGAGGCCTATGCTTATATTTGGTAAACTATAATGTTTAAAAAGCATGTTCTTATTGCTTGTTTGGGTTTCTTGTTAGGTAAGTAACTCATCTAATAGGGATGAGTTTGAAAGTTTTAAATGGCTTGAATTCTTGTGTGCTTGCTAATTTTGATTGTTTTAACACTCCTTGGCCGGGTTACTCCTAACCCGGGTGAGGGGTGTTACAATAGGTAAACTCATCCTTTTACCTTGATTTAGAGTTTAATTTGAAAATTCAGGTATTATGTTCAGATGATCTTTGAATGAGTAGGTTGCTAGAAAATAATCTTGATGCCATGAATTATCCTAGGTCATTCGAATAGTAAGCATGTTAAATCCTCATGTTTTGGTGAAATTGTGTTTGAATTGAATGTAGCCACATTCGATTTCTAAGATCTAGTTAGGGTTGTTGTGATGGAATAAATAAATTAAGGTGAATTGCTTTGTTGAAAATTATGCATACTTGTATTTGGGACTGAATCGAGTATATGTGCATGAATGTGGACTGTTTTGAATGCTTAGAAACATGGGACTATTTTCTGGAAGCTTTTAGGGACTATTTTGAATGAAAATAAAGATCCTAAGGGCTGTCCTGCACAAATGAAGACATTATGGACTGTTGTATGTACACATAATTGTATATCTAGGAATTAGGGACTGTTTCAGAGTGTTTGTGAATGTTGTGGACTATTTTAAGCATGAATATTTGTGCGCTTATGAATTAAGGACTGTTCTGGACAATTTTAAGAATAATTGGACTGTTTTGCATTGATATAAATGTTTGGTGTACTGTTTTGGTGAGTTGATATGTATACAAAAATATAATTGCCCTATTTTGTGTATACAAGAGCATTAATGGACTGAATTGAGCATGTAAATGTATGTATGTAAAATTGGAATCGTTTTTGCACTTAGGAGAACATTTGGGGTCTGTTTTGGAAGTAAACGAATAAGCTAAAAGCTGTTTTGATGTGTTTAAATATGTATGCATACGCTAGAGGGCTATTTTCATATGAAAATATAGATGCATGTGTGAATTTGAGTAGTTCACAAGGTAATGGGTGTTGGGATCTATTCTAATGCATCGTTTCACTTTTGTTGCAATTAGGCCAAGAGGAAATTGGAGGACTAAGGATTAAAGAGGGGCAAATAGTAGATAAACAAAAAGAGACCGTGATTCGGGAACAAAACTTGCTCGGAATGTCTGTGGGTGTGGTTTAAAGTCTCGGGATAGATTGAAACTATCTCGAGCATGTTACTCATTTTAATTGTACATTGCTTGTATTTAAACTATGTAACACCCCCTTCCCGATTTGGTTGGGAACTAGGTCAAAGCGTGCTACCGTTGAACGGTACGATGGTCAGTGCTAAAAAATTTCATATATTGGTTAACACTTAATCAGAATTATGCTTCCCAACATTACCGAATGAACATATTAGCTAAATTTATCCTTTAAGGAACAATGATTAATCAACTAAGGTCTATTTATAACTTCTGCATGTTTTAGGGACTAAACTATAAATCTGGTAATTTAGAGTTCCTTTTCTGTAATTAACAACACCACAATGAATTTCAATTTAGTAACAGTAAGCTTGTAAATTTTCATGTTATTCCGATAACATTTACCTATCCAATTAGACCATACAACGTTCAGTGACCAATCTGTAAATAATGCAAAAACTATAGTCTAAGTCTTTTAACAGAATTAACTACCACCGTATCGATACACCTTGGGGTGGTACCGATACGTGTGTACATGATTTACAACCCATTGAATCTTTCAAGTTCCGTTTCGATACAGCTGGGACTGTATCGATACGGGGCTGACCAACTTTGACTTACTAATTGTGGTCTTATAACTGTAATAACGGTCATACCCTACCGATACACCATCATGCCGTATCGATACGGAAATACTCAAATTTACTTCTAACATTCATTGACCAATGCTCGTTTCGATACAACTAGAACTGTATCGATACTGGTTGACTAGAGTTGACCTGTTTCGAAACATCCTAAGACTATCGATGCAAATAAATGCCCAAACCTTACTGCCAAAACCTGTATCGATACACTTTACACCTGTATCTATATGCTATGGTTAACTCATGCTTTCTTAGGCCAAATATGCAAGACCGTATTGATACAGCTTAACCTGTATCGGTACGCTCTACATTGTAATGTCAATTTTCTTATGGTTTTTAGTTTATTTAACCTAGAAAACAATGTCCAAATGCAATTAAATTTTACCAACAATATTTCAATACTATAGTTTACTTGCAAGCCAAATTTTAGGGTTATTTGAATCCTTTTACTAGGTTTTCACCTTTAAGTGCTAAATATGCATATTTAGCCATTTTAAGCTATACCAAAAAGCCTTTTAGAGCCTTAAACACTTTTACTTGCCATGCATAATACACACATATCAAAAGGTCCACAAATGACTAGTTTAACTACTTAGCCACCATTCTAGGAGTTCGTAGAAGCAAAAAACATTACTTGGGCTTGTAGTGACTTGACAACAATGTTGAATCTCCGATCTCCAATGGTGAAATCCTTAACCTGAAATGCATTAGGCATATTGCCTAGTGAGGTAGTAACAACTAAACACTTTGCCAATGAAATGCATTCCAAATCATATCTTGACAATGACAATGCAATGAGTCTATAATAGCAATGCAATGATCATATTCAATAGCAATAGGTCCATATTTCAACAATAACCCTTGGATCAATTTAGGATAGTGGATATGTGAATTCCTACGCTTTTCCAAATCAATGAATGGTCTAGTCCCTCTGCCTCGCCAATATGACCAATATCACAACTCATCCCTCCACCTTAACAAATCAATATAGGTCGTAGCCCTAGGACCGTAGTCCACATGTACATTGAGCTCATGAATTATATGGCATGCCAATTGTATCTAAAGTCCTTTCGAATCCAAGGTCCGGTGATAATACCTATGATCAGTGTTCAATAGCAATGACAATACTCAATATATTCAATGATTTTATTAATGAGCAATGTTTCAATATCAATGTCCTATAACAATATCAATGACATTAACAATATTTCAATGACGATATCAATAGCCGGTGATTCATTTGTAATGTTTGATGACAACAACAATGCTAACATCAATAATCCATGACAATGGCAATAACAACGACAATGTCAATGCTTTATAATCAATATCCTATATTTCCATGATTCAATGATGATGACAATGTTAATGACATTAACAATACTCAATAACAATGACGATATCTATGTTTGATGTTTATTAACAATGACGATTGCAATGACTACGTTGAATACTCAATGCGATAACTTATTGATGCCTACCACAATATCCGTTAAGCGGTTTGATTCAATAATCCTTAGAGATGAGGTTAGCAAATGACAATTTCATTAACAAAAAAATCAGGAAAGGCATCTAGCCTAATCCTGAGACTCCGACTACACTCACCTTGATAATTTGAAGCTTTTACGGCTCTCGGATAGCAATCCCCTTGTTCCTAGCTTTCGGTGGAGACGATGGATGCTCTTTATCAATTTCATGAGCTAGGTAAACAATAAGATTGTGTTAGAATCAGTATTACGATATCGAAATCAATATAACGATATCAAAATCAATATCTAAACTCAAAATATACAATATCTATGAATAATCCATGGATGGCAAAAACCTAGCTTGAGATTACTTTCAATTCCTCCATGGATTTCAGCGATTGTTCGGGGGATTAAGCTTACCCAATTGGTAGGAACGTTTTGATAACAATAAACTAAAGAAAAACTAAGTTTGAGCTTAGGCTCTAATGGAGGTGTGAGCTTGGATGAAGATGATGACCATGGAGGTGCTTGCTTATTTAGGAAGTCGGGTAAGATTTTCCACTCTTTCTTTCATTTTTTAATTCTAATGAACCGATGGTTTTCCTTCATATGAAGGAAGCTCGTCAACATAGTGTGGGTGATTATAATTTGAGGAGGGGCTAATTGCAAGGATAGTCCCTCAACTCTCAATTCACTATAATTTTGCCCCCAAACATCAAATTTCTATAATTTAGCCACTAAACAGGTTTTCAATACTTTCAATAAGATCCTTAAACAATAATTTGACTCAATTGGAGTCCAATGTCGATACAATTGACCTCGCAATCAAAGTCAATACAATACTTTGACAATTTCGATGTAAGGTTTCCGGTTGCCATAACCCAATTCTGACTAGGCGAGATTTCGGGGTGTTACAAACTAAGCTATACTTGTGCTCTAAGCTTGGACTCGAGGTTAGTACTTAAATAAAAGTACCTTATGATATGCTTTGTTTGCAGGATGCACGATAAATGTTAGAGATCAATCGAATTCTTTTCTGTTAATATTGGAAAGAATGTTTGTTACATATATGTGCATGCTTGATACGTGAACAACCATGATATGAACTTTGATTAAGAAAATATGGAGCTATACTCATCTCTGATCCAAATAAGTCATGATAATGATTTAAGCCTTGGTTTCGAGTCAGTCGTAAGTATAGTTGGCATGCCATAGTACCTTTAGAGCTCAAGTTTGGGCAAGACTACAGTCCGAGACTATGGTCCTTATGAGACGATAGTATGAGGGTTTGACTAATACCCTGAGTATCATTTTATTTGGCGACAGTTGGTTGGGGATTAGGCTACTTGATTCTCAAGGCTATAATAAAAAGAAATCTTGAAAGAATATATGACAGCTAATGTGAACTTGTAATAACTTGTATCATAAGAATGAAATCTACCTAATTGATTATTGGTCATTCTTGTGGATTAAGTTATAGGCTGTGAATGCATGATATATGAATAAGTGTCTAATTGGAATCTTTTGATTATTTGATTGATTGAATGCCTATATATGTGAATATTGGCATTAACTTGCATGACAAGTAAGAAATATCAAATGGACTTTTTGAATATTCTATGGAAGAAGTTAAATGCTTGTTAATGCCTTATTATATGTGTGTTCGATTGTTTGTTACTGTACATATGCTTGGTTGAATATATATATATATATATATATTCATGTATATAGATATATGTTTGGTTCGATTAGTTTGTTCCAAAATGGCTAGTCCTTGTTCAAGCTTAGAACTATACTTGTTTGAGATTATTAGTGAAAGGATAGTTGGATTATCCATGATATTGATCACTTTAAACTGCCTCACTAAGTGTACTATTATGAAATCTTTCACTAGTTTTTTAGGGTGAAGTCTTGCTTGTGGGTTAGAACAAAAGAACATCATGTATGTTTTGTAAGCTCTTTGGTAAGAACCCCTAGATAGGTGGCAACATGTTTTGTAATGCATATAGTTTGTCGGTTAAGTCTATGGCATGTAATGTTTGTGCATTTGGTATTCTTGTAAATATTTGTAATGGCCTATCTAATGTTTAATATTGTTAAGTAACTTAAACTTGGTATGTAAAGTCCTTGAGTAACTATTACCTATGTTTATGGTCCATCATGCCTTCTAGATGCTTGTTACTAGTATATGCTTGTTTAATGTTGATTATTTGAATGGTTGCTTGGAGTTTAAGTTATGTTAGTATAAAGTTAACGGGGGGTTTAATGAGTAGATGTTTGTTATGTAATTCGAATGATAACTTGATGAAGATTCAAATGCTTGCTATGTTCTAATTGTGGTCACTTGTAAGCCATGATTGCATAACTGAATCTTTGGTAAATTCTTAAGGTCTATAAATTAGTAGATTGGCAAAGTCATGTGGTTGTCTTGCTCATTATGCCTTAAAAGAGTTTTCAAATTGAAACACTAATCTAATTGGGTTTTATTTGGGGTGTTCGAATAGGGTTAGCTTGTTAACATGCTTAAATAAATTATTTGAAGTGAAGTTGTTTTTGTCTCTCCTTCGAATGAATGGTATCTAGTCTAGCTTAATTTCCTTTTCTAGCAAATGAAGAAACAAGATGTTTATGGACTAAGTTATTTAATTGGGTCAATATGCCGATCTTTGTGCCTTTTAATTTCTTGTATGGCTATTTTCCTTCATGTAAGTTAATGTGAATTCATTCTTGTTTGTTTGGTTGAAAGTACTTGTTCGTTGGTAGTACTCCTTAACTTGGTTTGTCTCCTAAATCGGTTTAGGGGTATTATATTTTGGTAATCAGAGCTAAGGTTTAGTCGATACTAGGTCTAAACTAAATTTTGGTGTGTCATCATTCATTACATGTGCCACCTAGTAATTATATGTATATGTACTTGTGATCTGATAAAGCTTTCTTTTATGTGTTTGATCAATAGTAATGTCCTAGACATGCTTAGGCCGGGATAACGAGAGCCCGACTGGTTCCTCCACTAAAGGAGGAAGCGTGAGAATAAATCAAGGGCCACAATAGCCTCAGAAGGTTGTCGAGCCCTAGTAGGAAGCTCATGCAATTTATCCCGTTCAACGAGAGTGTCTCGTTGGTATGAAGGAGATGTTTGATCAACTTGTTACCTGTAACACCCCTTCCTGGCCTGGTCGAGAGCTGGGTTGGAGTGTACTACCAGTGAACGGTGCGGTGATCAGTGTGATAAAATTCAATTCAATGATCAGTAATATGCTTTCCCAATTATTACTAAACTAGGACAATAGCATAATTATCCAATGTGAAACAATGGTTCATCAATTAAGACCAATTTCTAACTTTTATAAGTTTTAGGGACTAAACTGTAAGCCTAGTAATTTATAGGTCATTTAATGCAATTAACTGTACAACAATGAAATTCAGTACAATTATAGTAAGCTTGTAAATTTTCATTCTAACCAGACTTTATTTGCTTATCCAATTAGATTATATAATATCTAGTGACCATTCCATAAACATTGCAAAACTTTAGTCTATGTCTTTTAATGGAATTAACTACATTGTATCGATACACCTTGAGGCTTTACCGATATGGGTGTGCACAATTTCGAATACATTTGAATTTGTCAAGTCTCGTTTCGATACAGCTAGGACTGTATCGATACGGGTTGACCAACTTTGACTTGCTATTTATGTTCTTATAACTGTAATAATGATCACTGTATCGATACACCATCATGCCGTATCGATATGAAAATACTCAGATTCACTTCTAACTTTCATTGACCAATGCTCGTTTCTATACAGCTGGGGTTGTATCGATACGGGTTGACTAGAGTTGACATGTTTCGAAACACCCTAAGGTCGTATCGATACATTTGAATGCCCAAACCTTACTGCCAAAACATGTATCGATACACTTTAGGCCTGTATCAATACGCTATTGTTAACTTATGCTTTCCCAGACCAAATATGCAAGGCCATATCGATACAGCTTGACATGTAGCGATACGCCATGCACTGTAATGTCAATTTTTATCTGGTTTTTAGTCCATTTAACCTAGAAATCATTATCCAAATGCAATGAAACTTTACCAACAATATTTCAATACTGAAATGTACTTGCATGCCAAATTTTAGAGTTATTAGAATCCATTTACCAAGTTTTCCACCTTATGAGCCAAATAAGCAATTTTAATCAATTTTTGGCCATGTCAAAAGGCCATTAAGTGCTTAGGGCATCTTTACACCACAACCATAAAATGTACATGCCAAAAGGGCCATACACGACTAATCTAAGTACTTTGCCACCCTACTAGGAGTTCATAAGTTCGATATACATTACTTTAAGCTTACTTGTGACTTGTCCAACACTTCAACCTCTCCGGTCTCCAGCGATGAATTCCTTAACTTAAAATGTATAAAATGAAATGCATTAGGCATACTTTGCCTAGCGAGGTAGTCACAACTAAACACATTATCATTGAAATGCATTCCAAAACATATCTTGACAACAACAATGCAACGAGTCAATAATAGCAATGCAATGATCATATTCAATATCAATAAGTCTATATTTCAACTATAACCCTTGAATTGATTGAGGATAATGGATACACGAATTCCTCCGCCTTGCCAAAAAAATGAATGGTCTAGTCGTTCCACCTAGCTATATGACCAATATCACAACCCATCCCTCTGCCTCGCCAAATCAATATAGGCCGTAGCCCTAGTACCGTAGTCCACCCGTACACTGAGCTCATGAATTTTATGGCATGCCAATTGTATCAAATGTCCTTTCAAATCCAAGGTCTATTGGCAATATCAATAATCGATGTTCAATAACAATAGCTATGTTCTATGTTCTTATCAATAATCAATGTTCTAATGTCCATGTTCAATAGCAATATCAATAACAATGGCAATGGTCGATGCTTCATTTACAATGTTTCGATGATAATAACTTTGTTGATATCAATATACAGTGACAATAACAATGACTATGCACTATGTCCAATGTTCAATGCTTCAATAATTCAATGACTATATCGATGGCGAATTCAATGACAATGAGCGATGGCGATGACTATAGCAGTATCAATGGTCGATATTTAATGCACTGACTTGCCTTAACTTACCAATGGAATCCACTTAAGTGGTTCAATGCAATAATCCTTGACAATAGTGTTAGACATACTATAATCAATGATAATGAAACCAGGAAAGGCATCTAGCCTAATCCCGAGACTCCGACTACACTCACTTCGATAATCCAATGCTCTTACGGCACTTAGATGACAGTTCCTTTGTCTATAGCTTTTGTTGGTGATGGTGGATGATCTCTATCCAATTCTTGAGATAGGTTAAACAATAGGAATTGGTTAGAATTGATAGCACGTTATCAAAATCAATATAACGATATCGTAATCAATATCGAAGCTTAAAATAACTATTAGCTATAAATTCCCATGAATGACCAAAACCTTAGCTTGAGATTATGCTTGATATAATCATAGATTTTAACAATAGATTGAGGATTCTAGCTTACCCGATCGTTAGAAATGATTCGATATCAATAAATCGAAGAAAATTCAAGCTTCTCCAACCTTAACAATGAAGATGTTTGCTTGAGGGGAAAGATGAAGGGAGAGGTGCTTGTTTGTTTAATCAGGTGAGTTTCTAATTTCTTTTCATTTCCTTACTCCTATTCTTAACTAGGAATTTTCCTTCAAGTGAAGGAATCCCTTTAGATAATCCCACGCATGTGAGGATTATAATTGAGTAGAGGCTAATCGCAAGGTTAGTTCCTCAACTCTTAATGCTCTATACTTTTGCCCCAAACTTTCAATTTCTATAATTTAGCCACTAAATGATTTTCAATACATTCAATAAAGTCCTTAAACAATAATTTGACTCAACCAGAGTATAATATCGATACAATGGATCTCGCGGTCAAAGTTAATTTAATATTTAGACCTTTTTCATGTATGGTTTCTGATCATCGGGAACTATTTCTGACTAGACCTAATTTCGGTGTGTTACATTACCTCTTTGAGGCAAAATCCTGAAATTCCTCCCACTCCCTCTGCAGTGCTGTCAACAAGAGCTCCGATTGATAAACTAGTTCAACTTCGAGCTTATACATTTATGGGAGCAGATGATGAAAAGCTGGAGGATGCTGAATATTGGTTAGAAGCTACTACCAAAATTCTAACCAAACAACTGCAATGTTTAGATGAACATAAACTAGAGTGTGTTGTAGCTCTTGTAGCCGATTAAGCTCTGAGTTGGTGGGAAACTACGACCATTACTATTCTTGCCAATGTTATCACTTGGGAATTCTTTCTAAAAGAATTTCAAAAGAAGGACATAAGTGATTAATACCTCGCTAAACGCATAAGACATTTCTTGTATTTGAAGTAAGGAGGTAGACCTATAGAGTAGTATGTTAGTGACTTCTGTAAATATTGCAAATACGGGTATGAGTTTATCAAAAAAGAAGAAGATAAATGTTGGATGTTTATTGATGGAATCAACGATGAATTGGGTCCTATGTTCATAGCTCTAGGAATCACCGAATTTCAAGATTTGGTGAATCGAGCTATAGCCACTGAGGCCAAGATGAAAGCATTTGAGAGGAGAAAAGGGAATCACTCCCGGAATGACAAAAGATCGAGAAATGATAATAAACCCCATTGACAATCCAAGAAGACAAAGCACCTAGGAGGAAACTCTTCGAATTTCCACTCTTCCCTTAAGAGTAATTTCATACCTAAACCTTAGACTGTGGTTAAATCACCTGCACCATCTATTTTTGTAAGCATCACGGGAAACACGGGCAGGGATTCAGAAGCCCCTATTTGCAAATTCTGTCTAAAGAAACATATGGGGCAATGTAGGAGGCAAGAAAATGCTTGTTTCTTGTGAGGAGGATCAGATCATTTCATCAAGTATTTTCCTCAGAATTCGAACAAACTTCCAACTTATGTATTAAATAGTTCAAACCCTGATCAATCACCTCAGGGAAAAGGGATTAAACAAGCCCAACTGGTAATTACGGGAAGAATCAGGGTCAGTCCTCAAATTCCACGCATCAAGAATCTCGAGTTCCTGCTCGAGTATATCATGTCTGAGGATGAGAAAAAGACTCCCCTGATGTTATGGCAGGTGATAAGTGTTCAAAAGTACTATTTTTCTTACCCTTTTTACTCATATTATTGTTAGACTTAGGCTCATATTAGTTGCATAGTTAGCCATTCATGCATTAATCCATGTTTCCTTCAATCGTTGAGCTTGATTACATAACTTGGTGATTTTTGTGGAAATAGATGCTGCTTTGGTGTGTTTTTGTGTGTATGTGCAGGATCACTTGCCAAAGCAATGCCGAGCTAGTTGCCAGGGCAATGCATGAAGGATATGCCGAGCTAGTTGCCAGGGCAGTGCATGAAGGAGACGCCGAGCCAGTTGCCATGGCATTTGTCGACAAAGACCAAAAGCAATATGGATGTCGAAATTCATGATTTTACAAGCCCAAGATGACATGGAGCAAGGTCCAAGCCCAAAGGAATTTGATTGCCATGCAGAGATTAAAGAAGAATTAAATTCCAAGTGGATAGGAGAAGTTCTAATAGGAATAAAATTATAATAAAGAATTATATTCTTTAAAGATAATTTAATTCCAACTCAAACTCCTCCTCAAAGAAGGACTTTGGCCTAGCCCTATAAATAGCAAGAGATTTCGACAATTCAAGGGGAGAGCAAGAGGGAAATTTCGCAAGTCCAAGTAGGGCAAGAGGAGAGAATTTTCGACAAGCATCAAGGGCAAGGAGGATTTCGACAAGCCTCTTCCTTCATCTTTGTTCGATTGGGTTCATGCTAGGGATTAATTATCTTGTGTTTCTTTGGAACCTAGCCATGAACTAAATTTACTTGGCTATGGTTATTGTGTTTTGTGGTTGTGAGAAACTATTGGTTTTTGTTTAGGTAATAAGAGTTTGCACTTTTCTATTTCAAGGTTTATTCATTCTTGATTTTTATTCTTGTTTTGAGTGAATTGGGAGAGGATCTCGTGATATTATCCATTTATCTAATATCGGGAGAGTTAGATTCAAGAAACGAATGAATATGATCTTTATGCAATCCAATGATGGTGAAGATTAATCCGCTTAGGAATAAGTTAAGGATTTCAACGGCTAAGAGGAGCGCAAGATTGGTTGTTGTTCACCCTTGATTCACGCAGGGATGTATTATCAAGGCATGCACAAGTAGCTAGAGTTTCGACTTAGGGATAAGAAGAAACCATTGAAGAACGCTCCGCCGAACCTTGAAGTTGCTGCCCGATCGCCCAAGTAGTTGCCCAACTAGTCGCCCAAGCAACCATCAATTAGTTGCCAAAGCAACCCCGTTGTTGCAAGTCGCCCACGGCAACCGAGTTGCCCATGCACTCTTTACCAAGACAATCCAATCGGCTATCACACCTCAACTCACGATAACCTAGCCTATCTCTCTCAATTGAATTCATCTTTTATTTTATTTTATTGCTTTCTAGATTAGTAATTAGTTAAACTTGATAATCCTTTACTTGTGTTTTTACTTTTTACAATGCAAGAGACTAGATTCTTGAAGTGGCACCAATCCTGTGGAGACGATATCTTTTATACTATAACTTGCGACGTGTATACTTGCACAATTGCGTAGCACTTATTACGCGCAACAAGTTTTTGGCGCCCGTTGGGGATTGGCAATAGCGACTTTGTTTTTACTTTCTTGCACTTTCTTTTATTTTTCTTGTTTAAAATTCAAAGGGCTAACAAACTTTGGTTTTGCATTGGTATATGACCAGGCGAGACCGACTTCACCAAATATCCCTTTGATCCGAAATCGAACGAACCTTACAAAGACTTAGACGAAGGATAAGAGAAGCAATGGCAAATCAAGACGGCAATATTAATCAAGATGTTCGAGCAGGAGGAGGAGTGATTCTTGCACGAAATGTAACTATTCGAGACTATCTTGAAGAAGATCTTGATGGACTTAACCCGGAGTTGTCGCACCCGAAATTGAAGCCAACCACTTTGAGTTGAAACCGGTAATGTTTAATATGATCAACACAATAGGTCAATTTGGCGGCTCAAAGAATCAAGATGCACGACAACATCTGAAATCTTTCCTCGAGATTTGCAACTCGTTCAAGATACACGAGTCACCCCGATGTCTTACGATTAAGATTATTCCCTATTCACCGAGGGATAGGGCGAAAGCATGGCTAAATAGCATTCTGCGGATCCATAGCATCTTGGACTGATCTTTGTCGTGATTTCCTTGCTAGATTTAATCCTACAAATTTAATCGATAAGCTTCAGAACGACATTACTTCTTTTCGGCGGCAGATGATGAATCCATGTACGAGGCTTGGGAGCGATATAGAGAACTTCTACATAAATGCCCTCTACACGGATTCCCGTGTGGACTCAAGTGACAATGTTTTACAATGCCGTGAATACACCAACAAGGATGATGCTAGACGCCTCGGCAAACGGCATACTCCTAGATAAGTCACCGGAAGAAGCAATGCAAATTTTAAACAGGCTGGCCAAGAATGATTATCAATTCCCATCTACTAGAAGAGGAGGAGTTAGACGCTAAGCCACAATACATGAACTAGGATCATCGATTCAATTTCGCACAATTGGCGCTTTAACCAAGATGGTCCAGAACATGCAAAAACCAAACAACACACATGAAGTCAAGGTAATGGATTCTTTTTGTGAGTTATGTGGCGATAACCATAATTCTTCCGAATGTATGCGAGAATCCGAATCTAGCTTCTATGTGGGGAATTACAATCGGGGCAACAACATGATGTCAAATACATACAATCCAGCTTGGAAGAAGCACCCAAATTTTTCATGGAGTAATCCCAACAATGCTCTAAACCGTAACAATCGAATGCACAAGCATCGGGATTCCAAAGAAAATATGCCACGACAACAGATGCCGCAAAGAACAACCGACAACATCTAGTTCTTTGGAAAATTCTCTAAATGCTTTTATGATGAAAATCAAATCATATATGGCTGAGAATAGTAATTTCATAAAAGAAATCTGATGCTTTTATTAACAGACCGAGATGAGATTGCAAAACCAAGAGGCGGCAATCAAATCATTGGAAAATCAAGTCGGACAATTTGCTCAAAATCAACTCTAGACCACAAGGAGGTTTACCTAGCGATACTGAAGTCGCAAGAGGAACTGGCCATGAGCAATGTAAGGCAATCACCACCAGTGGCCAACAACTTAGAGAGGTTCAAACCCGCTCGTCAAACAAAACTCCACAAAAAGAGCAAGACGAACCTAGCGGCAAAGTCTCGGATGCTGAACCAAGAATTGCTGCGGCAACCGCAATAAGCATGCCTCAAAGAACCAATGACGCCTCGGTAACTTGCGATAAGCACGCGCGCGGCAACCCCAGATTGGTAACACATCGGCAACTCCGGATGTCCCCGTAATGCCGTCAATCAGGTTTCAAACCAATGAAAAGATCGAAGATATCCGACTTCCACCACCATTCCCACAAAGGTTGAAGGCGACAAAAGCAAGAATACCAATTCAAGAAGTTTCTTGATATCCTAAAGCAAGTCCACATCAACTTGCCATTGGTGGAAGCAATTGAACAAATGCCAAACTATGCCAAGTTTCTTAAAGACATTGTGTCCAAGAGAACAAGGCTAGGAGAGTTTGAAACAATTGCCGCAACAGAGGGATGCATGGCAATGTTGCTGTCGTATGCCGCCCAAGTTGAAGGATCCCGGAAGTTTCACAATACCCTGTTCTATTGGAAATCACTATGTCGGGAAAGCACTATGCGACCTAGGGGCTAGCATAAACTTGATGCCTAAATCGGTTTTCGAAAAACTAGGAATCGGGAAGGCAAGACCTACAACAGATTATCTGCAGCTAGCCGAGCCATCCTATGTGCATCCGGAGGGAAAAATCGAGGACATACTTGGTAAAAGTTGATAAATTCATTTTTCCCCCCGACTTTATTGTTTTGGATTGTGAAGCGATGAGCATGCACCTATCATTCTCGGGAGACCATTCCTAGCGGCAGGGAGAACCTTGATCGACGTTGAAAAGGAGAACTCACAATGAGGGTGAATGACCAGCAGGTAAAACTAAATGTGTTCCAAACACTAAGGCATGCCGATGATCCAGAAGAATGCCAACTACTTCATGCCACGGCAGAATTTAACTTCGATGAGGAATTTAGTTGCCTCGGCAACTACATTGCCGATCAAGAGGAACCCGAGAGAGTATGAAGAGCCGGTCGATGAGGAACAACCCAAGAGGTAAATTGGCTAGTAAATCGACCAGAACATACTTTGAACCACTGGACTACTCAGGTAAGGAAGGTAAGATCGAAAAACCCTCTATCGAAAATCCACCAATTCTTGAGTTGAAACAATTGCCAGATCAACTAAAATATGTATACTTAGGGATCGATAATACATTACCTGTAATTATTTCCTCTAAGTTACAGCCTGAGCAGGAAAAGAAGCTGATCAACATGTTGAAGCTACATAAAAAGGCAATAGGGTGGACAATTGCCGACTTGAAGGGAATTAGCCCGGCGGTGTGCATGCACAAGATCTTGTTGGAAGATGATCACAAACCTTCAATTGAGGCCCAGAGGAGACTGAATCATGCCATGAAAGGGGTTGTAATGAAAGAAATCATCAAATGGCTTGACGCCGGCATTATATACCCTATCCAAACCAGGACTGTGACCGGTTGGAGGGTTTGTATGGACTATCGAAAGCTAAACAAAGCCACTAGGAAAGATCACTTCCCATTACCCTTTATTGATCAAATGCTTGACCGTCTTGCAGGTAAACCCTTTTACTGCTTTTCTTGATGGTTATTCAGTTTACAATCAGATTGCCATAGCACCGTAAGATCAAGAAAAGACAACCTTCACATGCCCATACGGTACTTATGCCTTCCGAAGGATGCCGTTCGGATTATGTAACGCCCGGCAACCTTCCAAAGATGCATGATGGCGCTCTTTTCAGACATGGTCAAGACTTCCTTGAGATCTTCATGGATGATTTTTCGGTTTTTGTAATGACTTCGACGGCTGTCTCGGCAATTTAGAGAGGGTGTTGGCAAGATGCGAAGAAACGGATTTAGTCCTCAATTGGGAGAAATGCCACTTTATGGTAGATGAAGGAATAGTGCTCGCCATAAGATTTCATCCAAGGGAATTGAAGTAGACAAAGCCAAGGTGGACGTGATCGAGAGATTACCCCACCAAATTCGGTTAAAGGAATTCAAGTTTTCTGGACATGCAGGTTTTTACAGGAGGTTCATTCATAACTTTTCTAAAATCACTAAACCTTTGTGTAATCTGCTTGAACAGGATAAAGTCTTCGATTTTGATGATTCTTGCACTCAAGCATTTGAAACCCTAAAGAAAAAGCTTGCCTCGCACCCATTGTTGTTCCACCCAGTTGACGCTACCTTTTGAGCTCATGTGTGATGCAAGTGATTTCGCGGTAGGAGCAAATCTAGGCCAACGCACACAGTAAGACCTTCCATGTGATATACTACGCTAGTAAAACTCTTAACGATGCTCAAGTGAATTACACAACAACGGAGAAAGAGTTACTAGCTGTAGTTTTCGCATTTGACAAGTTCGATCCTATTTAATTGGTACAAAGGTAATTGTTCATACGGACCATTCGGCAATCAAATACTTATTTGCTAAAAAGGATGCTAAACCTCGTTTGATTCGTTGGATATTACTTTTACAAGAATTTGATATTGAAATTAAGGACGGAAAGGAACAGAAAATCAAGTGGCGATCACTTATCACGTTTGGAACGCAATAGGGAAGAGGACGCGATCTAGAGATATGCGATGCATTCCCGATGAACAAATTCTAATCGCCTCGGCAACCCTTGACGCCTCGACAGCCCATGACGCCTCGGCAACCATGGAAGCACACGCCTCGGCAACTCTTGACGCCGCAGCAGTCTTTGACGAGCACGCCTCAGCAATTTTGGGAGCGACACTACGGCAAAGACATGCCCCGCAATACCTGGTACGCAGATTTAGTTAACTTCCTTGTTTGTGGTATTTTTCCGTATGGCATTACTCACCAAGGGAAGAAGCGGTTCCGCCATAATGCTAAGCATTACTTTTGGGACGAGCCTCTTTTGTTTAAACAATGTGCGAGATCAGGTTATACGTCGATGTGTCCCTCAAGAAGAAAGAACAGAATGTACTCCGCAATGCCATTCTTCACCCTATGGAGGACATTTTGGAGGAACTCGTACATGGCCAAAGTCTTGCAATCCGGTTTGTATTGGCCAACATTGTACAAAGATGCCCAAGACTTTTACAAGCAATGTGATCGTTGCGAGGGACGGGCAATATCTCTAGGCGACATGAGATGCCACACGAGAACATCATCGAGGTGGAACTGTTCGATGTGTGGGGATCGATTTTATGGGACCTTTCCCATCTTCATTCGGCAACCTCTACATCTTACTCGCGCCGTCGACTATGTGTCTAAATGGGTAGAGGCAGCTGCGGTTCCCAAACGACGATTCCAAGACCGTGCAACGATTCCTGCAGAAAAACATATTTACACGGTTTGGGATGCCGAGAGCAATTATCAGCGACGGGGGCAAGCATTTTGACAACAGACTAATTGCCAAGATGTTGCAACGCTTCGGCATATCACACAAGATCGCCACGGCATATCACCCACAAACCAACGGGCAAGCAGAAATTTCCAACCGGGAGTTGAAGGGAATACTCGAGAAAGTTGTAAATCCCGCAAGGAAGGATTGGTCATTAAGACTAGATGACGCACTTTGGGCATATCGCACTGCATTCAAAACACCATTAGGTATGTCCCCCTTCCGGCTTGTCTATGGTAAAACATGTCATCTACCGGTGGAAATCGAGCACAAGGCGTACTGGGCAATCAAGACCGTGAATATGGATTGGGAAAGTGCCGGACAAAAGCGCTTGATGGATCTCAATGAGATAGAAGAATTTCGTGCACTCGCCTATAACAATGCACAAATCTACAAGGAGAAAACAAAGCGATGGCACGACAAGAAACTATTGCCACGGCAATTCACGCCAGGGCAACTAGTTCTCCTATTCAATTCTCGGCTAAAACTTTTCCCGGGAAAGCTGAAATCAAGATGGTCGGGACCATTCAAAGTCGTCAAACCATTCTCTCATGGTGCCGTAATAATCAAGTCCATCTCTGACAATCATGAATTCAAAGTTAATGGACAAAGATTGAAGCACTACAATGGTGCCCATGTGGAACGTAACAAGGAAGTGGTCAACTTAGGAGATGCATGAGCATGCTCTCCTTTCAGTATTTCTTTTTTCTTTTTCTTTTTATTTTCATTTTTATTTTTAGGAGATATTTTATTTTTTCTTCATTATCTTTAGTTTTCAGGTTTTCTTTATTTTCTTTTTCACAACAAGACTCACAACTACTATGCTAAGGAAATTTACTGCCAAAATCCTTGCCACGGCAACCAATGAAGAAGATGCCGCGGCAACCTACATCGTGCCTGCACAAGCTGATGCCACGGCAACTAACCATGAAGATGCCACGGCAACCAAAGCTCAAGACGTCCCGGCAACAAGAAAACAACCATTGCGTTCAAGCAAGAAAATCAAGACGCCAACTAGAAGGAAACTAATCATCTACGATGACGAACTCTCGGAGTAAGTCCTCGTATGCATTTTTATTTTTATTGTTATTTTTTGTTATTTTTATGCATGCATTGAGGACAATGCCTCACTCGAGTTTGGGGGGGGATTGTTATTAGTAATTACCATGTTTAGTTACATTAATCTTAAGCATTACATTTAGGATACATAAATTGCTTGCCATGCCTTTAAATTGGAACAAGAATTGCTTAGATTTGATGAATATTCAATGATGACTTTACCAATGCACTTAATTGATAGAATTTTTATTCTAGGATAACCATGAAAAACTTAGAATTTTACTATGATGCTAAATTTGATGAAACACTGTTGTGGTTTTTGTTGATTTAAGGAGTTCTAGTAAACTTAGGTTGATAATTAACTAATTGGGGGATTAGAATAAAATTGGATGAATGCTAGAGGTGCCCGAAATTGGCTCTAGCATATGCTAAAAAAATTGATCACTAGAGGTGCCCAAACTGCTCTAGGAGGCGTTAAAATTTTTTTTTTTCTTAACTAGAGGTGCCCAAACCGGCTCTAGTCGATTAAATTAACTTAAGAAAACTAAAAATAAAACACTAGAGGTGCCCGAAATTGGCTCTAGTTAAAACATGTTAAAAAGAACCCAATGAAGTAATTTGAAAACCTATTGTTTGCATAGAATCCGAAAAATCAACTTGCACACAACTCCGCACACACTCACAAGCATTATAGTTTGATTCCGAGTAATTCATCGTTTTTGAAAAATAAAAAGCCAATCATACTTTGTGCCCCGGTTCGAGAATTGAAATCAAGTTCAAAGCTAAGTTTGTGAAAATTTGAAGTCTTGGCGGGTAATTATGAGTTTGCATTGCTTGAGGACAAGCAATAGTTCGAGTTTGGGGTGTGATAAGTGTTCAAAAGTACTATTTTTCTTACCCTTTTTACTCATATTATTGTTAGACTTAGGCTCATATTAGTTGCATAGTTAGCCATTCATGCATTAATCCATGTTTCCTTCAATCGTTGAGCTTGATTACATAACTTGGTGATTTTTGTGGAAATAGATGCTGCTTTGGTGTGTTTTTGTGTGTATGTGCAGGATCACTTGCCAAAGCAATGCCGAGCTAGTTGCCGTGGCAATGCATGAAGGATATGCCGAGCTAGTTGCCGTGGCAGTGCATGAAGGAGACGCCGAGCCAGTTGCCATGGCATTTGTCGACAAAGACCAAAAGCAATATGGATGTCGAAATTCATGATTTTACAAGCCCAAGATGACATGGAGCAAGGTCCAAGCCCAAAGGAATTTGATTGCCATGCAGAGATTAAAGAAGAATTAAATTCCAAGTGGATAGGAGAAGTTCTAATAGGAATAAAATTATAATAAAGAATTATATTCTTTAAAGATAATTTAATTCCAACTCAAACTCCTCCTCAAAGAAGGACTTTGGCCTAGCCCTATAAATAGCAAGAGATTTCGATAATTCAAGGGGGAGAGCAAGAGGGAAATTTTGGCAAGTCCAAGTAGGGCAAGAGGAGAGAATTTTCGACAAGCATCAAGGGCAAGGAGGATTTCGACAAGCCTCTTCCTTCATCTTTGTTCGATTGGGTTCATGCTAGGGATTAATTATCTTGTGTTTCTTTGGAACCTAGCCATGAACTAAATTTACTTGGCTATGGTTATTGTGTTTTGTGGTTGTGAGAAACTATTGGTTTTTGTTTAGGTAATAAGAGTTTGCACTTTTCTATTTCAAGGTTTATTCATTCTTGATTTTTATTCTTGTTTGCGAGTGAATTGGGAGAGGATCTCGTGATATTATCCATTTATCTAATATCGGAGAGTTAGATTCAAGAAACGAATGAATATGATCTTTATGCAATCCAATGATGGTGAAGATTAATCCGGCTTAGGAATAAGTTAAGGATTTCAACGGCTAAGAGGAGCGCAAGATTGGTTGTTGTTCACCCTTGATTCACGCAGGATGTATTATCAAGGCATGCACAAGTAGCTAGAGTTTCGACTTAGGGATAAGAAGAAACCATTGAAGAACGCTCCGCCAACCTTGAAGTTGCTGCCCGATCGCCCAAGTAGTTGCCCAACTAGTCGCCCAAGCAACCATCAATTAGTTGCCAAAGCAACCCGTTGTGCAAAGTCGCCACGGCAATCGAGTTGCCCATGCACTCTTTTACCAAGACAATCCAATCGGCTATCACACCTCAACTCACGATAACCTAGCCTATCTCTCTCAATTGAATTCATCTTTTATTTTATTTTATTGCTTTCTAGATTAGTAATTAGTTAAACTTGATAATCCTTTACTTGTGTTTTTACTTTTTACAAAGCAAGAGACTAGATTCTTGAAGTGGCACCAATCCCTGTGGAGACGATATCTTTTATACTATAACTTGCGACGTGTATACTTGCACAATTGCGTAGCACTTATTACGCGCAACAGCAGGTACAATCGAATTGTATGCTAATCATGTCTATGCTTTATTTGATTCTGGCTCAACTGTTTCCTTTATATGTTCTTCCTTGATTGAAAGATTTAATTTGAATCCCGAACCCACAAATTGTAATCTTGTTGCCTCCAATCCTTTAGGAGAGAACGTTGTTGTAAATCAAATATGTACGAATTGTCCTTTGTTTATTCAAGGCATTCCTTTCCCTATCGATTTGTTAGCCCTACATTTTAATGAATTTGATCTCATCTTGGGGTTAGATTGGCTAAGAAAACACAAGGCTTGGGTAGATTGTTCTAAGAAGAGGCTATTCGTTCTCGGGTTAGGAAAAGAATTTATACTCTTGTTAGATAATAAACCATTCAAACCAACTCCTATGTTTGCTTCCATATCTGGTATATATGAAACCAAACCTTCATTCGAATCCATTTTAACTGTCTCTAAATTTCCTGATGTCTTTCTCGAGGAACTGCCAGGATTGCCCCCAATTTGGGAAGTGGAATTCAGGATTGAAGTTTAACTAGGAACTACCCTAGTTTCCATCACTCCCTATCGGATGGCCCCAATTGAACTTAAAGAACTCAAGAGCCAGTTACAAGATCTGCAAGATAAAGGTTTTATTCGACCGAGTGATTCACCCTAAGGAGCCCTGATCCTATTTGTAAAGAAAAAAGATGGATCGATGAGGCTTTGCATCGACTATCGGTAATTAAATAAGGTTGCCGTCAAGAACAAGTACCTGTTGTTGAAATTGAAGATTTATTTGATCAACTCAAGGATGCTATGATATTCTCTAAGATCAATCTTCGATTAGGGTACTATCAAATAAAGGTCAAGGAATTTGATGTTCCTAAAATCACATTCAGAACTTGGTGCGGTCATTATGAATTTCTTGTGATGCCTTTCGGCTTAACAAACGCCACTGTCGCGTTCATGGATCATATTAATCGAGTCTTTATTGACTGGAGAAGGATGAACATTTGAAAGACCTTTGAATTGTTCTACAAATTCTCCGAGATCATCAACTTTACACCAAGTTTAACAAATGTGAGTTTTCGCAACATGAAGTGTCATTCCTCAGCCATGTAATTTCTGCTGAATGAATCAAGGTCAATCCAAAGAAAATCCAATCAATTGTTGATTAGAGACCTCTGAGAAATGTTAGTGAAGTCAAAAGCTTATCGGGATTAACCAGTTATTATCAAAGGTTTGCTAAAGGGTTCTCCAACTTGGCTACTCCTATGACCAAACTTCTTCGAAAAGATGTGCCATTTATTTGGTCAGAAAGCCAACAACGAAGCTTTGATCAATTAAAGAAAGTCCTTACAAATGCTCTAGTTCTGACTCAACCCGAATCGGGTAAAGACTATACAGTCTTTAGTGACGTGTCTCACCTTGGTCTAGGATGTTTGCTTATGCAAGAAATGAAAGTCGTAACTTATGCCTCCCGACAGCTAAAACCTCACGAGTTGAATTATCCCACCCATGACCTCGAGTTAGCTGTTGTTGTTTTTACTCTAAAATTTTAAAGGCACTATATTTTCAGAGAAAAATGCTATCTGTTTACAGATCACAAAAGCCTAAAGTACCTCATGACTCAAAAGGAGCTGAACCTCAGGGAAAAAAGGTGTACGGAGCTACTTAAAGACTACAATCTAGTCATTGATTACCATCCGGGGAAGGCTAATCTAGTGGGTGATGCGCTCAGTCGCAAACATTCAATCGGTAAGATCTTGAATTAGTTATGTTCAACATTACTCAATTCTAGATTCTCTTATCTAAAAATATTCCATTATATTGTAGCCCCAACTGCAATCAGTGCTCATTTTAGACTTCAGAGGAATCATAAGCTTGTAGGCGAACTCAAGGTTCAATCTGATTTGATTTTAAGAATCAAGAACCTTCAACAATCGGATTCCAAACTTCAAAGCATTAATGCTTAAGCTAAAGAATGATTCTAGCCCCGACTTTTTAGTGAAGCCAAATGGTTTACTCTATTTTCAAAATAGAGTATGTGTACCTGATGATGAAACCCTTAAGAGGGAAATGCTTTAGGAAGCTCATAGTAGCCTTTTCTCAATCTATATGAGATCGATTAAACTGTACCAAGATCTAAAGGAACTATATTGGTGGCTGGGAATGAAGCTGCCATTACAGAATTTGTGTCTAAATGCTTAACTTGTCAAAGAGTTAATGCTGATCACCAAGTCCCTACAGAACTTTTGCAATCTATCGAGCTACCTCAATAGAAATAGGACCGAGTAACAATGGACTTTGTAAGTGGGTTGCCCTTATCACCAAGGAAGAATGATGCGGTGTGGGTGATAGTCGATAGATTCTCAAAGTTAGCTCATTTTATAGCAATCTAAATGATTTTGAGCTTAGATCAATTGGCTGAGCTATATATACGAGAAATGATATGCCTGCATAGTGTTTCTTCATCCATAATCTCGGATCGAGATCCTCGGTTCACATCTAGATTCTAGAATTCTTTGCAAAAGGCTTTAGGTAACAAAATAAACCTTAGCACAGCTTTCCATCCTTAATCAGATGGTCAATTTGAAAGGGTGATCTAGATTCCTAAAGACATGCTTCAGGCGTGTGTAATTGATTTTTGAAAGAACAAGGAGAAATCCTTACTGCTGGCTGAGTTTGCATACAATAATAGCTATCAACCATCTATTCAGATGGCTCACTTTGAAGCTTTATATGGAAAGAAATGGATAACTCATCTGTGTTGGTCTGAATTGGGTGAAAATAAGGCCTTAGGGCCTGAACTCCTTCAAGAAATAGAGGATAAAATAAATGTCATCTATGCTACACTAAAGGAAGCCTTTGATAGACAAAAAGTATATGCTGATCTTAAAAGTAGTGATATCCAGCATAATGTGGGAGATCAGGTGTTTCTAAAAGTATCTCCTTGGAAGAAGATATTTAGATTCAGGAAGAAAATAAAGCTTAGCCCTCATTATATTGGACCATTCAAAGTTGTTCAGAGGATTGGTCTCGTTGCTTATCGTCTAGCTTCGTAAATATTGTTATGATCCAGTGAATTTGATAAGATTCACAATGTGTTCCATGTATTCGTGCTTCGTAAATATCGTTATGATCCTTCTCATGTGCTTGAGACTAAACATGTTGAACTCAATCCAGATTTTTCCTATAAGGAGGAACCAGTTCAGATCTTGGATCATGAGATCAAGAGACTTCGTAATAAGTCTATTCCTCTTGTCAAAATGTTATGGAGAAACCACTAGTGAGAAGAAGCAACTTGGGAACCTGAATCAACTATGAGAGATTAGTATCCTCATTTGTTTAATTTAGGTAAATTTGAGGATGAATTTCTTTTAAGGGAGGGAGAATTGTAATACCCTAAATCTTGGCCTAGAAGTGTTTTAACATTTTGATTGCAAACCAATTATAGTATAATTGTCTCTTTTTGTATGTTTCACATAGGATAGTGACTAAATTCAAACTAAAAGAAAGTTTAGTGCTAAATTTTTAAGGACTAAATTGAATTCTAATTAGAACTCAAGGATTGCATGTAAAATGAAAATTTAAGGGAGGCTTGTACATGTGGCAATTGGAGATGGAGACATGTTAGGGGGGTCTCAGCCACTTGGGGGAGCAACTCATTTGTTGTCTCCTTCATCCCCCAAATGACCGAAACCTATGCTTGAGAAAGAGGGGGAGAAAGTTGCCATGGAAACATGAACCGTAACCTATGCTTGAGAGAGAGGGGGAGAAAATTGCCATGGAAACAAGAAGAATAGAGCTTTGTGAAAGCAATTCTTGAGTCTTTGTTTGATTTTTTTAAGAAAAGAATAGGTAACCTCATCCTTTTACCCTGATTTAGAGTTTAATTTGAAAATTCAATTATTATGTTCATATGATCTTTGAATGAGTAGGTTGCTAGAAAATAATCTTGATGCCATGAATTATCCTAGGTCATTCGAATAGTAAGGATGTTAAATCCTCATGTTTTGGTGAAATTGTGTTTGAATTAAATGTAGCCACATTCTATTTCTAAGCTCTAGTTAGGGTTGTTGCGATGGAATAAAAAAATTAAGGTGAATTGCTTTGATGAAAATTATGCATACTTGTATTCGGGACTGAATTGAGTATATGTGCAAGAATGTGTACTGTTTCGAATGCTTAGAAGTAGGGGACTATTTTGTGGAAGCTTTTAGGGACTGTTTTGAATGAAAATAAAGATCCTAAGGGCTGTCCTGCACATATGAAGACATTATAGACTGTTGTATGTACACATAATTGTATATCTAGGAATTAGGGACTGTTTTTGAGTGCTTGTGAATGTTGTGGACTTTTTTAAGCATGAATAATTGTGTGCTTATGAATTAAAGACTATTCTAGACAATTTTAAGAATAATTGGACTGTTTTGCATTGATATAAATGTTTGGTGGACTATTTTTGTGAGTTGATATGTATACAAAAATATAATTGCCATGTTTTGTGTATACAAGAGCATTAATGGACTGAATTGAGCATGTAAATGTATGTATATAAAATTGAAACCGCTTTGCACTGAGGAGAACCTTTGTGGACTATTTTGGAAGTAAACGAATAAGCTAAAAGATGTTTTCGTGTGTTTAAATATGTATGCATATGCTTGAATATTCTATGGAAGAAGTTAAATGCTTGTTAATGCCTTATTATATGTGTGTTCCATTGTTTGTTAGTGTACATATGCTTGGTTGAATATATATATTCATGTATATAGATATTTGTTTGGTTCGATTAGCTTGTTCCAAAATGGCCACTCCTTGTTCAAGCTTAGAATTATACTTGTTTGAGATTATTAGTGAAAGGATAGTTGGATTGTCCATGATATTGATCACTTTGAACTGCATCATTAAGTGATTTCTTATGAATTCTTTCAAATGTTTTTCAGGGTGAAGTCTTACTTGTGGTTACTTTTGGAGCTTGGGTTAGAACAAAAGTACATCATGTATGTTTTGTAAGCTCTTTCGTAAGAACTCCTAGATAGGTGGCAACATGTTTTGTAATGTATGTAGTTTGTCGGTTAAGTCTATGGCGTGTAATGTTTGTGCATTTGGTATTCTTGTAAATATTTGTAATGGCCTATATAGTGTTTAATATTGTTAAGTAGCTTAAACTTGGTATGTAAAGTCCTTGAGTAACTATTACCTATGTTTATGATCCATCATGCCTTCTAGATGCTTGTTACTAGTATATATTTGTTTAATGTTGATATATTTGAATGGTTTCTTGGAGTTTAAGTTATGTTAGTATGATGTTAATGAGTGGTTTAATGAGTAGATATTTGTTATGTAATTCAAATGATAACTTGATGGAGATTCAAATGCTTGCTATGTTCTAATTGTGGTCACTTGTAAGACATGATTGCATAACTGAATCTTTGGTAAATTCTAAAGGTATTTAAATTAGTAGATTGGTGAAGTCATGTGGTTGTCTTGCTCATTATGCCTTAAGTATTTTTCAAATTGAAACACTAATCTAATTGGGTTTTATTTGGGGCGTTCGAATAGGGTTAGCATGTTAACATGCTCAAATAAATTTTTTGAAGTGAAGTTTTTGTCTCTCCTTCGAATGAAAAGTATCTAGTCTAGCTTAATTTCCTTTTCTTGCAAATGAAGAAACAAGATGTTTAAGGACTAAGTTGTTTAATTAGGTCACTATGCTGATCTTTGTGCTTTTATGGTTAGTTTCCTTCATGTAAGTTAGTGTGTCTTCATTCTTGTTTGGTTGGTTGAAAGCCTGTAACACCCTAAACCTGGCCTAGAAAGGTTACCACTATCTAAGCTATTGACTAATTGAATTATGTGCTAATCAAATTAAAGAGGAAAGAACATTAGCTAACAAATAACTAAAGGGACCAAAATGTTATAGCCAACAAGTTAGAGTGCCAAATTAAAAGTACTCAGAGGTTTATATATTATAAGTTTGGTTTGCATGTCAAATTCATAAGAATCAAAGGACTTGGACACTTGGCTATCTATGAGCAATGCCAAGTTTGGAAGGGGGTGACTCGGCTAAGGCCACTTAGACCATGGATGAGAAAATTCTCATCCTCTTCTTCCTTTCAAAATCCACCATAAACCGAGTGAAAGGGAGAAAGAGAGAGAAGAGAGAAAGGTTGATGTTATCCATGGAATTCTTGAGAGATTAGGCCACGGTAGGACTAAATTGAATTATAATTCACATTGAGGAAGGTAAATGCTTGATTCCTCACTTCAATTACATTCTTGAATCTTGAATTAATGATATTCTTGTTGTCTAATTCGAATAGGATGATTGTTATGCATGTTAAGATGATGTTAGCTTCTAATGGTCCTTGAAATTGTGAGTGTTTGTAGTCAAATTGCTAAAGAGATGTGTATGGTTTGCTGGAAATTGAGAATAGGGATCATGGTTGAAACTAGTTTCGATTAGGGACTGTTTTGCTAGATGAAAATGTGTAAACATGCTTAATTGTATATGCTGCTCTGTTTTGATCACATTGATAGGTGAATTGGTCTGACCTAGACATGTAAGAACATGAAAATAAGTTGAATTATAATGTTAGAATCTTGTTTAGATGAATCATGAAGCTTTTTGGCAGTAACTTCAAAAAATCACCATAAATTGTATAAAAGGAATTTAAGGCTAAAATTTTTATGGACAGTGCCTTAACATGTCTAAATTCAATAGGAGAAAGCATAACTAAATTCTGGATTGTAGAATGAATTGTAGAGAAGAAACACTAGGGACAATACAATTGAGCTAGCTTTCCAACAGTGTAAACAAATTAAAATTCTGACATACGTAATGAAAGTTATGCATGTTTAAGTGAGCAGAGTACATGTTGCCTGGTAGCAGCAGTTTAGGTATTGTGGCAGTTTTGTAAACTGTTTTGCAAACAGTTTTGGGATAGTTTAATTGCTGCCATGTTTTGCCTTAATATGGAATGTAGGCAGTTTTGTAATGTGTATTAAGGTGTGTATATGAATATGCTATATGTTTTGTATATATAATGTATTAACCTTGCTGCCATGTTGAATGACTTTGTGATTACATGTTTTGACCTTGTTTTATCTATGTGATTTACTAGAACAAGGAGAGGACTTTGGAGAAGGATCTAAAGTCGAGCATTCAAGGGACAAGCAAAAGGGAATAGTCTTTCGAGACTAGCTAGCTTGGGGAGTATTGTGAGTGTAGTTTATTCTAATGTTAGGACTAGGTCCTAACTAAAGCAAGCATGTCTAAATTCTTGAATTGTTAAATTGAACTTAATATGATCTTGACCTAATAAGGGAAGTATGAAATAAGATAATACATGAAACTTGACTACATCCTTGAAGTATCGTATAAATAGAATGCTAGCATGTATATGTGGTAACATTGATGCTTGTATGTAGGACATGGTATTGTGACCAATTGCTTAAACTGAATGATTGATGTGCTAACTTAGATGATGCAATGAACACTTGAAATGTTGAGTTATGGCTCTATTGGCCTAAGGGCTTAATGCATGTATAAACTTACCATGCAACACTCAAAATGACTCTTGGAAAAGATAATGCTTCACATGAACTTGTACACTTGAATGATACATGATCTTGAACTTGAAAAGCTTGAAATCCTTGAATAAATGAATTATAATCAAACAACCTTGGTTGCTAGTTGAATAGGTAGAAGGGCATGCCTTAGAGTCTAGAGCTCATTGTGTCAGGGTGGACTACTGTCCAGGGCTAAGGCCCTTAATTGGCGATAGATGGAGGGTACGTATGTGCTCTTTGGTGATAGTAAGAGG
Source organism: Hibiscus mutabilis (assembly GCA_019671005.1). Taxonomy (NCBI): domain Eukaryota; kingdom Viridiplantae; phylum Streptophyta; class Magnoliopsida; order Malvales; family Malvaceae; genus Hibiscus; species Hibiscus mutabilis. The sequence goes on along the minus strand of CM033735.1, from coordinate 25,460,931 downwards.
GTTGACCAGTACTACGGTACATCTTGTGGTGACAGTTGGTTGGAGACTCGATTACCTAGACAAACTATGAACCAAGGATTGTGTTAAAAGATTATAAATGAGTTAATAAGCATGAATAGCTTGATTACTTATCATGTAAGCATGAATTGCTTGATTTCTTGTCATGTAAGCATGAATTGCTTGACTACTTGATATGTGACCATGAATAGCTTGATTACTTGAAATGGATAAAGCATAAATTATGATTCATTGTCTCTTGCTTCTTATGCTATTTGAATGCCTTGAAATCCTTAGCTAGGATCATTCTTGACTAATTGAAACTTAATTTGATATAACAATTGGTTAGAATTAGTTACTACCTCACTAAGTACATTCTTGTACTTATCACTATTGTTTTCATCCTTCCTAACTACAGTATAAAGGATTCAATCGTTGCTTGATCCTGAAGCCTGATTTCCTGAGCTCGAAGCAAGACACAAGCATAGCTAGAGTATGGTTCATACTTGTTTTGTATTTCTCCTAGTTGGTGGCACCTAGACATATACATATAGCTAGGACTAGACCATGCATCTTGTTTATTTTGGGAGGATTGTATATATGCGTGAACATGTGTAACACCCTAGACTTGGCCTAGGAAAGTTACCACAATCTAAACTATAGGCTAATTAAATTATGTAGTAATCAAATTAAGGAAGAAAGAACATTAGCCATCCTTAAGATCAAATAAGTGAAATTAGAACCAAATTGAATTGAAATTAACGCTAGAAGGCATAAATGGAAGGATGAAATTGTGAACATGCAAAGCTATAAAGTTTGCATGCAAATTGAATGAAAATTAAAGACCTTGACACATGTTCTCAATTGAAGAGAACATGTTCCATGTAAGTAGGTGACTCACGGCAACCTTGAGGGAATAATGAACAAAAATTTTCATCATCTTCCTCACAAAATTATCACCATAGCCGAGTGATGATAGAAAGGGAGGGAGAGAAAGCTTCATACATCACCTTCAATGCAAGATTTTTTATTTATCTTTGATCAAATTAGCTTGGAGAAGGTATAATGCTTGACTCTTACATGTTATAGAATGTTTTAATCTTGAGATTTTGATGTTCTTGTTGCCTAGATTGATTAGGATGATTTTTATGTATGTTAGGATCATGTTAGCTTCTAATAGAACTTGAGATTGTGAATGCTAGTAGCTAAATTGCTAATGAGAGTGTATATGGTTGAAAACAGTTTGATTAGGAATTGTTTTACTAGTGAAAATGTTGAAGCGTGCTAATTGAATGTAAAGCCCTATTTTGATCACATTGCTAGATGAATTGAGAATTGAATAGAGTAGATAACTTGCTGGAAAATGAATGCACCTAATTGGAATAGTTAAAACTAGGTAATGGACAGCTCAAATGGTGAATTAGAAGTATAATGTTGATCAAATAGATCAAATTGAATTTAACATGATAATGCCTTATTTTAAGCACATTGCTAGGTGAATTAGACTGACCTATACATGTAAGAACATGAAAATAAGTTGAATTTCCATGTTAGAACCTTGTTTAGATGAGTTATGAAGCTAGAAACTCAACCTAGTGTAATCTACCCATAATACTATGTTCTAGGCAGTAACTTTGAAAAATCACTATAAATTGTATAAAAGGAAATTAAAGCTGTAAATTTTATGGACAATGACTTGACATGTCTAAATTCATTAAGTGAAAACAGAACTGAATTCTAGATTGTAAAATGAATTGTATAGAAGAAACACTAAGGATAGTGCAAACTGTCCAGTGTTGTAAGTTTCCCTGTCTTTAACTTAAAAACTATATTAATTGGCAAAGAACTAAAATGCAAGGCCTATATAGTTGTAAAGACAGTTAAGTTAGCTGTCCAACGGTGTAAACCAATTGAAATTCCAACATACAGAATGAAAGTTATGCATGATTAAGTGAGTAGAGTACAAGCTGCCTGGCAGCAGGAGTATAGGCAATTCTGGATAGTTTTCTAAACTGTTTTGTAGATAAGTGTAGTTAGGAGTATAGGACATTGATTTCTGCCCTATTTTACATGACGTAAAGTATAGATAAGTGTAGTTAGGCGTAGTAAAGAATGTATATGAACATGCTGCCAGATTTGTATATGTTGTGTACTTGTAACATTGCCTTGATTGAATGATTATATGAACTTGTTTTCACATGTATATACTTGTGTAACGTGTTAGAACCATGAGTGAACTTGGTGGATGAGGAAAGAGTGGAACATACTAAAGCTAAGAAGAAAGGAGTGTGGATCCAAGACTAGCTAAGCTTGGAGTATTGTCAGTGTAGTTATTTCTAGGGCTAGGACTAGGTCATAACCAATGCTTGCATGTCTATATTCTTGTAATGTTTAAACGAACCTAATATGGACTCGACCTAATAAGGGAAGAATGATTAAAGTAATGCATGAAACTTGATCACATCCTTGAATACATGTTCAATTCGATTGCTAATCATGTTTAAGTGCTAACATGGGTGCTTGAATGTGTGATATGGCATGAGATCAAATGACTTAAAGAACTTGCTTGTAATGTTATCCTACTTGATGAAATGAAACTGAGAATTACATGATATGTGAGCTATGGCTCAACTGGCCTAAGGGCCTAGTATGAAATAAACTTGCTTGTCATGATCTTGAACTTAAAATACTTGTATAAATGGCTTAAGTCGAACAACCTTGGTAGCTAGTTAGACTAGGTAGAAGGGCATGCCTTAGAGTCTATAGCTCATTGTGTCAGGGTAGACTACGGTCCAGGTCTAAGGCCCCTATTTGGGGACAGACAGAGGGTACGTATGTGGTCTTTGGCGACAGTAGGAGGGTTGACCAGCACTATGGTGCATCTTGTGGCGACAGTTGGTTGGAGACTCGATTACCTATACAAACTAAGTACTAAGGGGTTGTTTAATTGATAACAAATGAAATAACAATCCAATAACACATGCTACTTGTATTGAAAGTTAAATATTTAGTGTTACTTGACATGAAAGCCATGAATTGTATGTTCTTGACATGAAAGCCATGAATTATATGTTACTTGTCAAGTAAGCATGACTTACTTGATTACTTGTTATGTAATCATGATTTGCTTGATTCTTGATATGAAAGCTTGAATTATGATTCATTGTTTCTTGTATCCTATACTAGCCTAATGGTTGAAATCCTTGGTTAGGATTATTCTAATGCTCGAAATCCTTAGCTAGGATCATTCTTGTTTAATTGACACTTAATTGGATATAACAAATGGTTAGAACTAGTTACTACCACACTAAGTACATTCTTGTACTTATCACTCTTGTTTCATTCTTCCCAACCAACATGATAAAGGATTTGTTTGTAGCTTGATTCTGAAGCATGTTACCTTGAGCTCAAAGCAAGACACAAGTATTGCCTAAGTATGGTTTCATACTTGTTTTATATATCTCCTAGATTGGTGGCACTAGATTGTATAGAGTTTATCTTGATCATGAATTTTGGGAATCCTTGAACTTGTATATATGTGTGTTCTTGAATGGGCCTACTATGTTTTGAACTTATTGGCAAGTTTTTATTGAACTTAATTACATGTAATAGAATGATGTTTTGCTACGCATAAGAATATACAAATGGTATGATCAAGTGTTTGATTTATTTTACATTGAGCCATTTGAATTGCCTTGGAAACTATATGGTCACTTGTGTATGTGTACATACCTTGTTGTATGTGTTATTGTGTATTGTACAGTGAAGGCCAAATGGTCTAATTTTTGGGAGACTAGTTACATGCAAATGTATGTTGACATGATCATGTCTAATTGAAGTTACATGAGTTGCATCATGACTTGCTTGAATTGAAAGTATTATGAGTCGAACCATGCTTGCTTGTCTTAGGTCATTCAAATATGTAGGATATCAAGGATTGAATATGCAAAGTGAATCATGAAAGTAGTAACCTATAATGTAAGCAGGAAAGGAAAAAACTTAATGGCATATTCGAATGCCCTATAATGTCTTGAAATCAAAATGTGAGTTGCTTGTTTGTTAAGTAAGTATGCTTGGTTGCTTACTAGTTAAGTAACTCTTCTAATAGGGATGAGTTTATCAATCCTTGCCTTGTTAATGTATTGTATTGCTTTGTCCTTGCTTGGCAACGCTCCTTAGCCGGTTTGCTACTAACCTGGGGTAGGGGTGTTACATTTATTTGGTAATCAGATCTTTTTAGTTGGTTCTAGGACTAAACCGGGCTCTCTTGCATCATATAGGATACTTGTACCTCCTAGGAGACTTGTATTGTATAGCTTGTGTCTTTTCTTAACTAAACCAAATTCCTAATTATTCTATTTGAACATAGAATGTCTAAAACAAGGCTCGCTCGGGACGATGAAAGTCTTGAAGGCTCCTCGAATGAAGGAGATAGTGTGAGGATGGGCAGAATCCTCCACAACAACAAGCTCAACCTCGAGCCCAAGCTGCTGCTCAACAGGAAGCTCCTGCTATAAATCCTGTGCAACAAGAATGTCTCCTAGCATGAAGGAGATGTTTAATCATCTTGTAACTGCTTTGAGACAAGACCATCCTATTCATCCACCTGCTGTTGTGCCAAACATAGCTTCGATTGAAAAGCTGGCTCAACACCGGGCCTATACTTTCACTTGTACTGATGAAGCTAATCCTGAATTAGCCGAGTACTGGTTAGAGGCCACTACTCGAATCTTGACCAAACAACTACCTTTTCCTGATGAGCACAAGATCGAATGTGCCATAGCTCTGTTGGCAGATGAAGCCCTGAGCTGGTGGGAAAGCACTACACTGAAGCTCATGCTGAAGCTGTAACTTGGAAATTCTTCCTCGAGGAATTTAGGAAGAAATAAATCAATGAACAATACCTGGCCGAGCGCCGGAAATGTTTCTTGTATCTCAAGCAAGGTGGCTGACCCACTGAACAGTACGAGAGTGATTTATGCAAGTATTGCAAGTACGGGTCGGAATACATGAAGACTGATGTTGATAAATGTCGAATGTTTATCGATGGACTGAATGATGAACTAAGTCCAATATTCACTGCCCTGGGTATCACTGACTTCTAGAATTTGGTGAACCGGGCTATTGCAACAGAGGCAAAGATGAAGGCCTCTGAGAAACGCAAAAGTGGTAACTCCTGGAAAGACAAACGATCCAAAAATGATGACAAGCCTCACTGACAGTCAAAGAAGTCTAAACACTCCAAGGAACACTCTTTGAATTACACTCCTATTCAGAAGAGCAACTACATACCGAAACCTCAATCGATAACCAAGCCTTCAGCCCCGATCATCTCTGTTGATAGTACGGGGAATTCCACCAAAGCTACTCAATATCCTACTTGCAAGCTCTATCAGAAGCACCACACCGGGCAATGCAGAACTCAACAGAATTTATGTTTCTTATGTCGAGCTTCCGATCACTATATCAGGGATTGTCCCTAAAATCCTAGCAAGGTTCCAAATCGAACTCCTACAAATGCTAGCTCAGCTCCTACCATTCGATACAAAGGTCCTAGACAAGCTCAGTCTAGAAATCAGGGGAAGAACAAAGGACCCCATTGAAATGCCCCTACTCACTAGGAATCTCGGGCTCCTGCTCGAATCTATCATATCCGGGGAAAAGAAGATGAAGAATCACCCAATGTCATAGCAGGTATCGTTGAGCTAAATTCAACTCATGTTTATGCTTTAATAGACTCGGGATCCACTCATTCAATTGTATGCTCATCTTTGATTGTAAAGTTGAATTTGAAACCTGAAATTGTAAAACAAAGCCTTGTAGTTTCGAACACAATAGGGGGAATCACATCCATTAACTTCCTTTGCAAGGAATGTTCTATAATCATTCGAAACATACCCTTTCCTATTGATTTATATGTATTGCCAAATTGTGAGTTCGATCTAGTGCTAGGAATAGATTGGTTATGTAAGAATGAAGCCTGGGTAGATTGCCTAAATAGGAAACTTTATCTCTGGGATTTAGGAAAGGAATCAATCATTCTAATTGATAGATAACCGACCTCAATCTTTGCTGCTATTGTCTTACAAGATGGACATGAGTTCGGCTTACCTAGTATGCCAATTATATTTGAATTTGTTGATGTTTTACCCGAGGAACTCCTTGGTCTCCCTCCAAACAGAAAAGTAGAGTTCGGGATTGAAGTTCAACCTGGAACAACTCTGGTGTCCATCACACCCTATCGAATGGCACTTGTTGAATTAAAAGAACTCAAGAAGCAACTGTAAGAGCTACAAGACAAAGGCTTTATTCGGCCTAGCTCGTCTCCCTGGGGTGCTCCAGTCTTGTTCGTGAAAAAGAAAGATGGGACTACGAGACTCTGTATTGACTACAGACAATTGAACAAGCTTACTGTCAAGAATTGATATCCTCTCCCTAGGATAGAAGATCTCTTTGATCAACTCAATGATGCTTCGGTGTTCTCAAAGATCAATCTTCGTTCGGGATACTATCAAATGAGGGTAAAAGAAGAAGATGTACCCAAGACAGCCTTTCAAACTCGATATGGCCATTTTGAATTCCTTGTAATGCCATTTGGGTTAACGAATGCTCCAGCTACTTTTATAGACCTCATGAACCGTGTATTCAAGCCCTATCTTGACAAGTTTGTGGTCATCTTCATCGATGACATCCTTGTGTATTCTCAGAATAAGGAAGAGCATTCCGAACACCTTCGAATTGTATGCAAACTCTTCTAGAACGTCAATTGTTTGCAAAGTTCTCTAAGTGTGAATTCTGGCTATCGGAAATCTCGTTCCTTGGCCATGTTATCTCGGCATAAGGAATTAAAGTAGACTTGAGCAAAATTCAATCCATCATAAATTGGAGACCTCCAAAGAATGCTGGTGAGGTCAGAAGCTTTCTCAGTTTAGTCGGGTATTATTTGCATTTTGTCAAGGGATTTTCATCCATTACCGCAAGCTTGACTAAGCTAACTCATAAATACACGCCCTTTGTTTGGTTGGAGAACCAACAACGAAGCTTCGATCAACTTAAACAAGCCCTGACTCGTGCACTGGTTCTCATCCAACTAGAATTGGGCAAAGAATTCACTGTCTATAGTGATGCATCTCATTCGGGACTAGGATGTTTCCTAATGCAAGATGGAAAAGTGGTAGCTTACGCTTCAAGGCAACTAAAACCACACGAGTCAAACTACCCTACGCACGATCTAGAATTGGCGGCTATCGTGTTTGCTCTCAAAATATGGAGTCTCAAATACCTCCTGACTCAGAAAGACTTGAATTTGAGGCAAAGGTGATGGCTATAATTGCTTAAAGACTACGCTTTGGTTATCGACTACCATCCGAGGAAAGCAAATGTGGTTGCTGGTGCCCTTAGTCACAGACCATACTCGGGTAAACCCTTAAATCTAAATCCTAGAATAATTCATTTGAATTTAATCTTTCTTGGATTACAAGTAATCCATTTGAATTGAACCTTTCTTGTCTTGCAAGCAATTATTCAAAAATCTCTCTTAATGATCTTGTCCTTTTGTTTGTAGCTTCCTTGGCTATCAATGCTCATTTATGTTTATCCAAAGGACATAAATTCTTGTCTGAACTTCAAGTTCAATCTAGCTTGATTGCGAGAATCAAAGAACTCCAACAAATTGATCCAGATCTTCAAAAGACCATATCCAAGCTAGACTCTGAGTTTAATTCTGATTTCTCTCTCAAGTCGAATGGACTCCTCTATTTCAAGGATAGAGTATGTGTTCCTAACAATGAGGAACTAAGACAAGAAATGTTACAAGAAGCTCACCAAAGCTCTTTCTTGATTCACCCAAGATCGGTTAAAATGTACAAGGATCTAAAGCCACTATACTGGTGGCCATGCATGAAATCGGCTATCACAGATTTTGTTTCAAAGTGCCTAACTTGTTAGAGAGTTAAAGCCAAACATTATATCCCTACTAGATTGCTCCAACCAATCGAATTCCCTCAGTGGAAATGGGATTGGATTACAATGGATTTCATTACTGGTCTTCCTTCCACTCTAAGAAAGAATGATGCTATATGGGTGATTGTTGATAGATTCACAAAGTCTACTCACTTCATCCATGTTCAAATGAACATGAGCTTGGAAACCTTAGCCGAGCTATACATCCATGAAGTGATTCGATTACACAGTGTACCTACAGCTATAATCTTTGATCGTGACCCCAGATTTGCTTCTCGATTCTGGAATTCTTTGTAGAAGGCTCTAGGAGCTAAAATGTACCTTAGTACAGCCTTTCATATTCAATCAGATGGACAATCTAAAAGAATCATCCAAGTGCTTGAAGACGTGTTACATGCTTGTGTTATAGACTTCGAAAAGAATTGGGAGAAATCTCTACCCCTAGTAGAGTTTTCTTACAACAATAGCTACAAGAAATCTATTCAGATGGCTCCCTTCGAAGCTCTATACGAAAGGAAATGTAGAACTCCCTTGTGCTGGTCTAAATTGGGAGAAAACAAAGTGTTGGGACCTCAATTGCTCAAAGAAACCAAAGAACAAGTGAAGATCATTCATGATCGATTGAAGGCAACTTTCGATAGGCTGAAAGCATATGCAAACTTAAAAAGGAGAGACATCCAGCATAATGTTGGAGACAAGGTCTTCCTCACAGTATCTCCTTGGAAGAAAGTTTTTCGGTTTGGATGAAAAGGAAAACTCAGCCTTTAGTTTATTGCACCATTTGAAATCCTTGAAAGGATTGGTCCAGTGGCTTATCAATTGACACTCCCTAGTGAATTCGATAAGATCCACAATGTCTTCCATGTTTCTATGCTCAAAAGGTATAGATCTGATCCATCTCATGTTCTTGATCCTGAAGAAGTGGAATTAAATCTTGACTTGTCATACGAAGAAGAACAAATCCAGATTCTTGATCGTGATGTTAGAAAGCTCAGGAACAAAACTATTCCTCTTGTCAAAGTCTTGTGGAGAAATCACAAGGTAGAATAGGCAACTTGGGAATATGAAGAAGTCATGAGGAAGAAATATCTTCACCTATTTGATTCAGGTAAATTCGAGGACGAATTTATTTTAAGGGAGGAGAATTGTAACACCCTAAACTTGGCCTAGGAAAGTTACCACAATCTAAACTATAGGCTAATTGAAAGTTACCACATTAGCCATCCTTAAGATCAAATAAGTGAATTTAGAACCAAATTGAATTGAAATTAAAGCTAGAAGGATAAATGGAAGGATGAAATTGTGAACATGCAAAGCTATAAAGTTTGCATGCAAATTGAATGAAAATTAAAGACCTTGACACATGTTTTCAGTTGATGAGAACATGCGCCATGTGAGTAGATGACTCACGCCAACCTTGAGGGAATAACGAACAAAAATATTTATTATCTTCCTCCCAAAATTATCACCATAGCCGAGTTTTCAAAGAGAAAGGGAGGGAGAGAAAGCTTCATACATCCCCTTCAATTCAAGTCTCTTGATTTATCTTTGATCCAATTAGCTTGGAGAAGGTATAATGCTTGACTCTTACATGTTATAGAATGTTTGAATCTTGAGATTTTGTTGTTCTTGTTGCCTAGATTGATTAGCATGATTGTTATGTATGTTAGGATCATGTTAGCTTCTAATATAACTTGAGATTGTGAAAGCTAGTAGCTAAATTGCTAATGAGAGTGTATATGGTTGAAACTAGTTTGATTACTAGATGAATTTAGGATTGAATAGAGTAGATAACTAGCTGGAAAATGAATTCACCTAATTGGATTAGTTAAAACTAGGTCATGGACTGCTCAAATGGTGAATTAGAAGTATAACGTTGATCGAATAGATCAAATTGAATTAAACAAGGTAATGCCCTGTTTTAAGCACTTTTCTAGGTGAATTAGACTGACCTAGACATGTAAGAACATGAAAATAAGTTGAATTGCCATGTTAGAACCTTATTCAGATGAGTTATGAAGCTAGAAACTCAACCTAGTGTAATCTACCCAGAATACTCTATTCTGGGCAGTAACTTTGAAAAATCACTATAAATTGTATAAAAGGAAATTAAAGATTTAAATTTTATGGACAACGAATTGACATGTCTAAATTCATTAGGTGAAAATATAACTGAATTCTGGATTGTAGAATGAATTATATAGAAGAAACACTAAGGACAGTGCAAATTGTCAAGTGTTGTAAGTTGCCCTGTCTTTAAGTTAAAAATTGTATTAATTGGAAAAGAACTAGAATGCAAGGCCGATATACTTATAAAGATAGTTAAGTTAGCTTTCAAACGGTGTAAACCAATTGAAATTCCAATGTACGAAATGAAAGTTATGCATGATTGAGTGAGTAGAGCACAAGCTGCCGGGCAGCAACATTATAGGCAATTCTAGACACTTTTGTAAACTATTTTGTAAACAGTTTTGGGATATTGATTTATGCCATGTTTTACATAAAGTAAAGTATAGATAAGTGATTTTAGGTGTAGTAAAGAATGTATATGAACATGCAGCCAGATTTGTATATGTTATGTACTTGTAACATTGCTTTGATTGAATGATTTTATGAACTTGTTTTAACATGTATATACTTGTGTAATGTGTTAGAACCAGGAGTGAACTTGGTGGATGAGGAAAGAGTGGAACATCCTAAAGCTAAGAACAAAGGAGTGTGGATCCAATACTATCTAAGCTTGGAGTATTGTGAGTGTAGTTATTTCTACGGTTAGTACTAGGTTATTTCTTGTAATGTTTAAATGAACCTAATATGGACTCGACCTAATAAGGGAAGAATGATTAAAGTAATGCATGAAACTTGATCACATCCTTGAATACATATTCAATTTGATTGCTAAGAATGTTTAAGTGGTAACATAGGTGATTGAATATGTGATATGGTATGAGATCGAATGACTTAAAGAACTTGTTTGTAATGTTATCCTACTTGATGAAATGAAACATGAGAATTACATGATGTGTGTGCTATGGCTCAATTGGCCTAAGGGCCTAGCATGAAATGAACTTGCTTGTCATGATCTTGAACTTGAAATACTTGTATAAATGACTTAAATCGAACAACCTTGGTAGCTAGTTGGATTAGGTAGAAGGGCATGCCTTAGAGTCTAGAGCTCATTGTGTCAGGGTGGACTATGGTCTAGGGCTAAGGCCCCTATTTGGCGATAGATAGAGGGTACGTATGTGGTCTTTGGCGACAGTAGGAGGGTTGACCAGCACTACGGTGCATCTTGTGGCGACAATTGGTTGGAGACTTGATTACCTATACAAACTAAGTACCAAGAGGGTTGTTTAATTGATAACAAATGAAATAGCAATCCAATAACACATGTTACTTGTCTTGAAAGTTAAATATTTAGTGTCACTTGACATAAAAGCCATGAATTGTATGTTACTTGACATGAAAGCCATGAATTGTATGTTACTTGTCATGTAAGCATGACTTACTTTATTACTTGTTATGTAATCATGATTTGCTTGATCCTTGATATGAAAGCATGAATTATGATTCATTGTTTCTTGTATCCTATACTAGCCTAATGCTTGAAATCCTTAGCTAGGATTATTCTAATGCTTGAAATCCTTAGCTAGGATCATTATTGTTTAATTGACACCTAATTGGATATAACAAATGGTTAGAACTAGTTACTACCTCACTAAGTACATTCTTGTACTTATCACTCTTGTTTCATTCTTCCCAACCAACAGGATAATGGATTTGTTCGTAGCTTGATTTTGAAGCCTATTACCTTGAGCTCGAAGCAAGACACAAGCATTGCATAAGTATGGTTTCATAATTGTTTTGTATATCTCCTAGATTGGTGGCACTAGATTGTATAGAGTTTATCTTGATCATGCATTTTGGGAATCCTTGAACTTGTATATATGTGTGTTCTTGAATGGGCCTAATATGTTTTGAACTTATTGGCAAGTTTGTATTGAACTTAATTACATGTAATAGTATGATGTTTTTTTGTGCATTAGAATATACAAATGGTATGATCAAGTGTTTGATTTATTTTACATTGAGCCATTCGAATTGCCTTGGAAACTATATGGTTACTTGTGTATGTGTACATACCTTGTTGTATGTGTTATTGTGTATTGTATAGTGAAGGCCGAATGGTCTAATTGTTGGGAGACTAGTTACATGCAAATGTATGTTGACATGATCATGTCTAATTGAAGTTACATGAGTTGCTTCATGACTTGCTTGAGTTGAAAGTAGTATGAGTCGAACCATGCTTGCTTGTCTTAGGTTATTCGAATGTGTAGGATATCAAGGATTGAATATGCAAATTGAATCATGAAAGTAGTAACCTATAATGTAAGCATGAAAGCAAACAACTTAATGGCTTATTCGAATGCCCTATAATGTCTTGAAATCAAAATGTGAGTTGCTTGTTTGTTAAGTAAGTATGCTTGGTTGCTTACTAGTTAAGTAACTCTTCTAATAGGGATGAGTTTATCAATCCTTTCCTTGTTCATGTATTGTATTGCCTTGTCCTTGCTTGGTAACGCTCTCGAGCCGGTTTGCTACTAACCCAGGGTAGGGGGTGTTACAACATGGCTACTTGATGTTTTGAGTACTTGTATGGGCCTTCCATGTTAAGAACATAGTTGTTAAGACTAAAGTATGTATTGAACTCAAATTATATGCAATGGAAAGGTAGTTTTCTGCGCATATGTGTATATATTGAATGTTTCAAAGAAATTGGTCTAGCCTATTGTTCCATTCGAATGCCTTGTGAAATTATATCGTCACTTGTGTGAATATACCTTGTTGTAGGTGTTTTATATGTTTTTATGGTAAATGTCGAATGGTACGGCTTGGCATATGGCTTGTTTGGAGACAAGATACATGTAATTGTATGTACAAATGATCATGTTTAGTAAATTTATGTATGAAATGTTACATGTATCATTCTAAGGAACAATGAAATGAAATGAAGCATGTTTGCTCACTTAGGCTATTCGAATGCTAGAGCATGATGATGTTAATTGAAATGTTAAAAATAGTAACCTATAATGTCTTCTAAATAAAATATGAATGCTTGGTTGCTTGCTAGTTAAGTAACTCATCTAATAGGGATGAGTTAACCTATTCTTGCCTCGTTCTTGCTTGTAATGTTGCTTGGTAACACTCCCGAGCCGGTTTGATACTAACCCAGGGTAGGGGTGTTCCATTTATTGGTAATCAGAGCTTTTTAGTCAGTTCTAGGACTAAACCGAGTTCTCTTGCATCATATATGATAGTTGTGCCACCTAGGAGACTTGTAGTGTATAGCTTGTGTCTTTGCTTAACTAAATCGAATTCCTAATTATTTTATTTGGACGTAGAATGTCTGAAACAAGGCTCGCTCGAGACGATGAAAGTCCTGAAGGCTCCTCGAATGAAGGAGATAGTGTGAGGATGGAGTAGAATCCTCCACAGCAACAAGCTGAAACTAGAGCCCAAACTGCTGCTCAACAAGAAGCTCCTGCTATAAATCGTGTGCAGCAGGAATGTCTCCTGAGCGTGAAGGAGATAAAGAAGATAAAGATTCATCCGATGTCATAGCAGGTACTATTAAGCTAAATTCGAATCCTGTTTATGCTTTAATAGACTCGAGATCCACATATTCTTTTGTTTGCTCATCCTTGATTGCTAACTTGAAATTGAAACCTGAAACTATTGATAAAGGCCTTGTAGTTTCAAACCCTATAAGGGGAATCACGTCCATTAACTTCATTTGCAAGAAATGTCCCGTAATCATTCGAAACATACCCTTTTCCTATTGATCTATATGTATTGCCAACTTGTGAGTTCGATCTAGTGCTAGGATTAGATTGGTTAAGCAAGCATGAAGCCTGGGTAGATTGCCAAAATAGGAGACTTTACCTCTGGGGTTTAGGAAAGGAATCCATTCTCCTAATTGATAGGAAACCGACCTCAATATTTGCTACTATGGTCTTACAAGATGAACTTGAATTCAGATGACCTAGTATGCCAATTTTATATGAAATTATTAATGTTTTTCCCGAGGAACTCCCTGGTCTCCCTCTAACCAGAGAAGTAGAGTTCAGAATCGAAGTTCAACCTGGAACAACTCCGGTGTCCATCGCACCCTATCGAATGGCACCTATTGAGTTGAAAGAACTCAAGAAGCAACTCCAAGAGCTACAAGACAAAGGCATTATTCGGCCTAGCTCGTCTCCCTGGGTGTTCCAGTCTTGTTCGTGAAGAAGAAAGATGGGACTATGAGACTCTGTATTGACTACAAACAATTGAACAAGCTTGGTATCAAGAATCGACATCCTCTCCCAAGAATTGAAGATCTTTTTGATCAACTTAGAGACACTGCGGTATTCTCAAAGATCGATCTTCGATCAGGATACTACCAAATGAGGGTAAAAGAAGAAGATGTACCCAAGATAGCCTTTCGTACTCGATATGGTCATTTTGAATTCTTTGTAATGCTATTCGGGTTAACGAATGCTCCAGCTGCTTTCATGGACCTCATGAACTGTGTATTCAAGTCCTATCTTGTCAAGTTCGTGGTCATCTTCATTGGTGACATTCTAGTAACATTTTGAACACCTTTAAATTGTATTGCAAACTCTCTAAGAACGTCAATTGTTTGCAATGTTCTCTAAATGTGAATTTTAGCTATCGAAAGTCTCGTTCCTTGGCTATGTCATCTCGGTAGAAGGGATTAAAGTAGACCCGAGCAAAATTTAATCCATCCTGGATTGGAGACCTCCTACGAATGTTGGTGAGGTCAAAAGCATTCTCGGTTTAGCCGGGTATTATCGATGTTTTGTCAAGGGATTCTCATCCATTGCCCAAGCTTGACTAAGCTAACTCGCAAGGATACACCCTTTGTCTGGTCAGAGAATCAACAACGAAGCTTCGATCAGCTTAAACAAGCCCTGACTCATGCTCCAGTTCTCATCCATCCAGTATCGGGCAAGGAGTACACTGTTTACAGAGATGCATCTCATTTGGGACTAGGATGTGTCCTAATGCAAGATGGAAACGTGGTAGCTTATGCTTCAAGGCAACTAAAACCACACGAGTCGAACTACCCTACACATGATCTAGAATTGGTAGCTATTGTGTTAGCACTCAAAGTCTGGAGACATTACTTGTACGGGGAGAAATGCAACCTGTTCATAGACCACAAGAGTCTCGAATACATTCTAACTCAGAAAGACTTGAATTTGAGGCAAAGGAGATGGCTATAGTTAGTTAAAAACTATGATATGGTTATCGACTACCATCTGGGGAAAGCAAATGTGGTTGCTGATGCCCTTAGACACAGACCATACTCAGGTAATTCCTTGAAATCTAAATCCTAGAATAATCCATTCAAATTAAACCTTTCTTGACTTACAAGTAACCATTCGATAACCTCCCTTAATGATCTTGTTCATTCGTTCGTAGATTCCTTGGCTATCTATTCGAATGCTAGTGTATGATAATGTTAATTGAAATGTTAAAAGTAGTAACCTATAATGTCTTGTAAATAAAATATGAATGCTTGGTTGCTTGCTAGTTAAGTAACTCATCTAATAGGGATGAGTTAACCTATTATTGCCTCGTTCTTGATGGTAATGTTGTTTGGTAATGCTCCCAAACTGGTTTGTTACTAACCTGGGGTAGGGGGTGTTACAAAGCACTTGTTCGTTGGTAGTACTTCTTAACTCGATTTTCCTCTTAAATCGGTTTATGGGTATTACAGATGTCAAATGTGTTCTTGATTGTTTCCTATCAAAACCTTATTATTTTAATCTTGTTTCTCATGTAAATCAATACAATTAAGGATGAAAGTCAACATTAGAGGTGAGCTTCATTTTTCTCCTCTAATATATGGTTCTTTACTAAAATTCCCAAGTTATTGATCCTTTGTACATGTTTTCTAATGAGCTTTGATGAATTAATTATGGAAAATTGGTTTAATGAATTTTTAATTGGTGAAATTATATGCTTTCTAAATTGGATCTATTTTGTTGAGTTCTTGATTGATTTTAATCAAGTTTTTGATGTTTTATAATGTTAATAAGTTGGATTTAACATTATAATCCTAAAACTATGTGAATCTCTAATTTCCTAGGAGTATAAGGATGATTATAAGTTGTTTTTGGTTGTAAATTGAAGTTAATTGATGGATCAAACCTTTAGGTTTTGGCTAGGTTAAGTTTGGAAGATGTTTGATGTTAATTTCGGTAGTTTTGGAAAGGTTTCAGCTAGAGTTTGTAAAGGAATGTTGGGGATTGATGTTGTTGGGTTGTGGATGCATTTTGATGCATTCGGTCCTCTGTTTTTGTGTGGTGAAACCAGGGGAGGTTGATCCTCAAGCTTGAAGCGTTGTTTCAGAAGCTTAGGAGGGATAATTCGTGTCGGCGAATAAGGCTTTGTAAAGTCGGTGAGTGAGAACATGGATTTCAGCTTTAAAATGGTCTAAAGGTTATATTGGGGGGTTTAAACTTAGCTTGAAACACTAGTTTAAATTTGGAAGTAAGTAAAAAGAGATTTCTCCCTCGCTCATGCTTTTACAAAATGGATTTTATGCACTTGTTTTTTATTGACATGGTACCTAATGTTTAACCATGTTTTAAGTATGTCTTTACTGGTTTTTTATCATATATTGATGATGGATGCATTGGGAAAATGATCCATGTAGATATGAGAAATACTCTTAAATGCATGGTTCAATGCATTGGAAATGGTTTTTGAATGTTGCATATAAAAATAGTGAGGTACATGGTTAATAATGAATTATAATTGCAAGTGATGCGGTTTAAAATATTATCGGATATAGCTGGTCAGCCATAGGATTTATAGTGCACTATAAAAAATTGCCTTGGGTGTTGGGGGTTGTATGGTACCAAATACTCCATGACGAGTAACCTAACGGTTGAGGGGTTATATGGTACCAAAAACTCTTGTTAGTGGATTATACACCTAATCAATGATTTGGGTTGTAAGTGTACTCGGTTTTGATTGTACCATGATTGTGATTGTACTATAATTCTGGTTGAGGTTGTATGAAGTGCTGAGAGGACACTCGTTGAATCTGTTTATCTGATGTAATATTTTGTAGAGTGAAACTTGGTTATGATCACTTGAAAGCCAATATAATTGTTAATGTATCATGTGATGGATGTTGATGTATAATGTTGGTTTATACATTTTCACTCTTTAAGATTTCCATATGGATTGTTATGCATGAGAAATCTTAAATTGAGGGTTAGCAATGGGATTTACTGTTGATCCATGATACATTTTGCATATGGTTTAATATGGTAGTTTTTGACAGTGTTAAATGCATGGTTTTCAAGGCATGATGTTTTGTAAAAAGATTGAAATGGCAATTTCAATGTGTATTGAGAAAATGGTTTTTCTAAATGCATTGATGGTGTGTTGTTTGAGCATTCCTCACTAAGTCTTGTATGCTTACACTCTCTTTATCCATCAATGTAGAGAATTAAATGTTGGAGGCGGTGAGCAAGCAAGGGGAAATCCAAGGACTTCGACTATTCGAGAGTATAATCTTACTTTAGACTAGTAGTAACAAAGGCAATGGAGTTCAATATTATTTTGGGAGAGTTTTGCTAAACTCCATGTTTGAGCAAGTTCTTATTGTTGTTTTGGATTGTAATTGGCTTTATATGTTTGGTTGTTTCCTTGGAACTATGCTTCGTATGGTGGTTGGTTGTTTTCTAGGAAGCATGCCTCTAGATTTTTTATTAAAGAAAGATGCCATGATTTGATCATGTTTCTGTGATGTTTTAACATGGTTTGATCTTTAAAATTGTTGTGTATATGTTTGGGGTTTGATAGAACTTGTTTGGACCCTTGATTATATGAAAAACCAGAAAAATTGGGTATTTTAGGCCTAAGTGTATCGGTACGGGTAAAGGTGTATCGATACGGGTAGAAGTGTATCGATACATTTTTGAGCTACTAGAATTCTGAGAAAATGATTTGTAACCCGCATATCGATATGCCCAGGGACCATATCGATACACCCCCCGCATATTTGTACACTTTGAGACCGTATCTGTACGCCTGGTTGTTATGTTAGTTGTTCTTAATATTAAAGGTTTTAGATTCTTCCGTTTTGGTCCCTAATTGTTATACATGAATTAAATAAGCTCAGATGGTCGTTTTAAGCTGAAATTTGACATGTGAGTATGAAACCTAAATATTTATGGATTGGTAACTTGAAAATGAATAAGTCCCTATAATTTTCCAAAATTGCAATTTGGTCCCTAAATTACAATTTAGTGCAGGTTCAATGCCCGATTGAGTTAAGTTTTCACCACTGTTAGTATGCACACCATAGGTTATAATGTTTCTTCTAGATATGATAAAAAAATGGACGTGTTTTGAGGTAAATCTTTTCAGTTTTGTTTCGGCAAACCTAATGTAGCTCGTTTGGTTCGATCTTGCGTCTAGACCAGGTCATGGGGGTTACATTAGGTGGTATCAAATCCAGGTTTGCGATAAGTGGATGAGGTTATGATTGTTGAAATGTTATTATTGGTTGATTACTATTGCTTGCTATGCATAGTGTTTGTTTATATATCTGTTGATGACATATGTTATGTAAGGGGATACTTGTGGGACACATTGCCTTATTACTACAGTCTGAAATGTTTTGATTTGGAATGGAAGTCTTGGATCCTCGATTAAAGCTGGCCTGATTATTTTTGTTTTGGTATAACTATCATGCCTTAGAAATGCGTTATGTTATGACCGAGGGGAGAATTAAGAAATAGAGTGATTTTGTTGCCATTGGGCAAGGAGTTGAGGATAATGTTATATCTCCTAGGGGTTTGCCACCCCGAAGTAAGTACCACATGTGCCAGTTGGGCCAGTATTGGTGATATGGTGCCTTTGAGATAGGCGATGTTTCGAGCTTTTCAAGTTGTCGTTGTTGGAGTACATGTGACTGCACCAGTTGTTGGAAAAACAGGGTTACCGTTAGAGGCTTCTATAGTTTTGAACGAGTTGAGTTTTGAGGGTTCGTAGTAGAGGCATCCAATGAGTGGATGGCTAGTACTGATTGGATTCTGACCAAATGGGGTGTAATGCTGCCCTTAAGTTGAAGATGGGATGTTTCTTTGTTGGAAGGAGATGCTTATAGTTGGTGGACAACTATGGTTGTGGGCATGGAAGACGGTGATTTAACCTAGGAGTTCTTTTGAATTGTTTTTAAGGAAAAAAGTATCTGGGAGTTAGATACTTGGATAAGAAGAAACGTGAGTTCATGGCTTTGGTTCGGGGCAGTATGCTTGTGGTCAAGTATGAGGTACAATTTGTTCGGTTGAGCTAGTATGCTCCTAAACTAGTACCAGAGGTAAGGCATTGCTGCGACCGATTCCGTTACGGATTGGTGCAGGATGTTAAGACCTATATGTTGGCTTCTGACTACACTGATTTCAATGTATTTTTTACACGGGTGAAGGATAATGAGCATAACCTAGATCTATCAGTTCGTCTGTGAGGTTCTAGCTTTGGCAAGAGAGTTGCAGACTATAGTTCCGGTGGTGGTTAGTTTAGGAAGAAACATGATAAGAGGTTTTGTCCTGAGTTGAGACGGGGTGGAGTAGTGTTAGGTGAGAACCGTAAGGTCAATGTATTCAATACATGTTGGGTTTGTGGATCGTGTGATTACATAAGGTACGACTGCCCACGTTTGGTTCGTAAGGGACATGATCTTGCCTATGTTGTTACTAATTCTTGTTGGATTTATATATCAAGCAATCATTTGAGACGTGATTGTCTGTTGTTGGCGGGTGGACATGACAGGGCACCTACAGTTGCACCATGAAGAGGTCGTGGTGGTGGCCGGGGTAGTTACAGGATAGAGATATGGGTATGCAAGTAACTAGTTCTTTTGGTGAGACGGCCGTTACGAGGAAGTTGTTCAAGAGATGTCATTGGACTATTCAAGGTCAAATATTTGCAGTTGATTTGATGGAGTTGTCATTTCATGGTTTTGATGTAATCCTAGGTATGGATTGATTGACCGAGCATAAGACTATGGTTGATTTTGAAACTAAGCGAGTTTCATTGAGCTTGTTGTTGATTACGAGGTGGGACCGAGCATAAGGCTATGGTTGTTTAATCTTTAGAAGTGAGTCGTTTGATGGATTTTGGATGTTAGGCATTCCTAGCCTATGTTATGAAATCGAGATCAAGGGAGGTGTGTGCAGAGGACATCCGTACCGTATGTGAGCTTTTGGGTGTTTTCTAAAGGAGTTAAATACACAACTTCATGAGTTGCTTGATTGAGGGTTTATTGGGCCTAGTGTTTCACCGTGGAGTGCATCGGTGTTGTTTGTAAAAAAGAATGATGGCATGATGCGGATGTGCATGGATTATCAGAAATCGAACAAGTTGACGATTAGAAATAAGTAATTGTTGCCACTAATTGATGATTTGTTTGACCAGTTTGGAGGTGTTTCAGTGTTTCCTGAGATTGATTTAAGGTTTGGATATTTTTTCAGTGGAGGGTAAAGAATATGGTTATGCGTAGAATTGTCTTTCGTACGAGGTACGAGCATTGTGAGTTCTTGGTGATACCGTTTGGTTTGACCAATGCGCCAATTGCATTCATGGGTGTGCTAAATCGGGTATTCCATGAGTTTTTTGATCAGTTTTTCTGTTCATTGATGATCTTCTTGTGTACAAAGGTACTAGGAATGATCTTGATTGATTTTTGGGTATGTTGGAAGGAATTCTGGTTCTGAGAATGTTATTGGTAAGTGTGAACAGTTAAACATGCACAGTGCAAAAACACTTATATGTATATATAAATGCCAGCACATGCATACATTTAGGCATGAAATTAGAGGTTTTGCATACATACACATAGAAATCTATAAGGGCATATAAGTAATCATGCATACATATATTCAGACTTATAGATAACTCCTTGGTGGTTGATGAAGTAATGGTGTAAGCAATGTAGCTTATATAAGTAGCTTCAGTAATATGGTCCTTTGAGTTCTCAATATTTGAAAAGGGTGTTAAATAATGGTTCTTGAAAGTTTGATTTGTGATAGTTTTGAAGCAATCGAGGTTAGAGTTGGAAGTTCGTGGGTTATCTAGATCAAGTTGATTGACACTGAGGTTTGTTAAGAAATCCTCTAAGATTTTCATATAGCTAGCAATGTTGTGGCTTATGCATCTAGATAGTTGAAGGTGGATGAGCACAATTATGGTACGTGTGATCTTGAGTTTGTCGCGGTTGTGTTGCGTTGAAGATTTTGAGGCATTATTTCTAAGGTGAAAAGTGTGTTGTGTACACAAATCACAAAAGTTTGAATTTTTTGTTGACGCAAAAGGATTTGAATCTTAGGCAACATATATGGTTGGAGTTGCTGAAAGATTGTGATTTGTTGATTGAATATCATCTGAGGAAGGCTAATGTTGTAGCTGAGGCTTTAAGTAGGAAGGTTGTGGGGGAGTTGAAGGTAATGTTTACACGGTTAAGTATGACGCGTGATGGAGGCTTGATGGCCGAGTTGCAAGTAAAGCCATCTTCATCACAATTGATTAAGGAAAAAAAAACCTTATGATGATGCGTTGGTACCGCATGTTAAGGATATCATGGATGGAAGTCCGATGAATTTTCACTTTAGTGATGATGGGGTGTTATGTTTCATGGATCAAATAGTGGTGCCTAGTGATGATGAGTTGAGGCATACCATTTTGTCTGAGGCGCATGGTAGTCCTTTTTCTATGCATCCTGGTAGTACTAAGATGTATTGAGGGCTGAAGGAAGAGTATCATTGGGTGGGTGAAAAGAAAGATGTGGCTGAATTTGTTGCTAGATGCATGGTATGTCAAAGTGTTAAGGTTGAGCATTAGTTTCCATCTGGGTTATTGCAGCCATTAAGGAAACAGGAATGGAAGTAAGAGAAATTATCGTGTAATTTATGTCTAGGTTGTTTTTGAAGCCCACTAAAAAGGATTACATCTGGGTGATTATTGATCGATTTATGAAGTGTGCACATTTTGAGCCTATGCATACCACACATTCTTTGGATAAGATGGCAGAGTTATATATTGTCGAGATGGTGCATTTGCACAGGATGTCTAAGTTAATAGTTTCAAATAGAGATCTGTGGTTTACAGTAAGGTTTTGGGAGTGTTCGCACTGAGCTTTGGGTACACGGTTGAATTTCAGTACTTTGTATCATCCTCGGATGGATGGTTAGTCTAAACGTGTGATCCAAGTCTTGGAGGATATGTTAAGGTGTTGTATCATTGGGTTCCAAGGAACTTGGGAGAGGTGATTGCATCTGGTGGAGTTTTCTTATAACAATAATTACTAGGTTGGTATACAAATGGCACCTTATGAGGCCTTGTATGGTAGGAAGTGTCGTACGACCTTGTGTTTGGGCTGGGGTTGGGTAAAAACATGTTTCTTGCTGGATGTATTGTAAGTCACGAATGAGAAAGAAAAGCTTGTTAGTGATCACTTGGAAGCGGCTTTAGATCGTCAGAAATCCTACGCGGATTTGAAGCATAGGGAGAGTGAGAATAATGATGGTGATCGTGTGTTTTTGAAGGTGCCACCTTGGAAAAAGGTGATGCGGTTCAGACGTAACAGTATGCTTAGTCCAAGGTTTATTGGACCGTATGAGGTTGAAAAGCGTTTAGGTCTTGTGGCTTATCATTTGAGTTCGCCTCATGAGTTGGAAAAGGTTCATGATGTGTTTCATGTGTTGAAGTTGCTGAAGTCATTTGAGTTCGCCTCATGAGTTGGAAAAGGTTCATGATGTGTTTCATGTGTTGAAGTTGCGGAGGTATCGGTTGCATCCATCATATGTTATGTTGGTGAAGGATATGATGTTGTGTTTGAGGTTTTCCTTTGATAAGGAACCTTTTGAGATATTTGGTTTGAGTAGCAAGTTCTTTGTGGCAAAGCGATTGAACTTGTGAGGGTGTTGTGGCGACACTATAGAGTTGAGGAGGACACGTGAGAGAGTAAGGGGAATATGATTAGATAGTTTTTGCACTTGTTTTGTTGGGATAAAATTTTGAGGACGAAATTTCCTAGGTGGGGGAGAGTTATAACGCATCGTTTTGGGCCTAGCAGTTTATAGGCTGATTAGACGGTCTAGTGGATCGAGTTAGAGGTTCGAGTCAAATTCGGTATTAAAATCAGAATAAATATTTTTGGGTTAGAAAATATTTGAGAAAATATCTAAAACTCATTATTTAATATATGAATATTTTTGGTAAAGTCAATTTTGAAAAATGGAATTCGAAAATGTGACATTTTGCTAGTGACCAAAATGTAAAGAATAGAAACCGTTTATAGTGATTGTTTTGTAAAGGGTCAAAACTTTAAATCTTTAAGGAGCTATTTGCCCAAACTCTAATATCAGACTTTTTTCCTTAATTGGCTATTTTACAAAGATTTGGGAAGAGTATAAATATATTTTGGGAATTAATTTTATAATTAATTTCCTAAGCAAACTTTACGTAACTTAACTTTTCTCTAAAATATTTTCTCTCACGTTCTCTTCAGCCAAACACTCTTTTCTCTTAAAAAATCTTCAGGTAACTTCTCTTGATTTCATCAATCTTTTGAAGTCAAATGAGTTATTAATTGTTTCCTATCAAAACATTATTGTTTTGATCTTGTTTCTCATGTAAATCAATACAATTAAGGAGGAAAGTCAACTTAGAGGTGAGCTTCGCCCTTCTCCTCTAATGTATGATTCTTTACTGAAATTCCCAAATTATTGATCCTTTATACATGTTTTCTAATGAGTTTTGATGAATTAATTATGGAAAATTGGTTTAATCAATGTTTAATTGATGAGATTATATGATTTTTGAATTGGATCTGTTTTGTTGAATTCTTGATTGATTTTAATCAAGTTTTTTGATGTTTTATAATGTTAATAAGTTGGATTTAACATTGGAATCCCGAAACTATGTGAATCTCTAATTTCCTAGGTTTCTAGTGTTGTGTTTTTGGCGAGTTTTGGTTGCTTAATGAGTGTTGGGAGTATAAGGATGATAATAGGTTATTTTTGGATGTAAATTGAAGTTAATTGATGGATCAAACCTTTAGGTTTTGACTGAGTTAAATTTGGAAGATGTTTGATGTTGATTTCTGTAGTTTTAGAAATGTTTCAGTTAGAGTTTGTAGAGGATTGTTGTGGATTGATGTTGCTGGGTTTGTGGATGCATTTTGACGCATTGGATCCTCTGCTTTTCTGTGGTGAAATTAGTCGAGTTTGATCCTCAAGCTTGAAGTTTTGTTTGAAAGCTTTAGAGGGATAATTTGCGTCGGTGAATGAGGCTTTGTGAAGTCAGTGAGTTAGAATGTGGATTCCAGCTTTGAAATGGTTTAAAGGTTATATTGGGGGTTTAAACTTAGCTTGAATCGATGGTTTAAACTCGGAAGTAAGTAAGGAGAAATTTCTTCCTCAGTTGTGCTTTTACGAAATGGATTTTATGCACTTGTTTTTTATTGACATGGTACCTACTGTTTAAGCATGTTTTAAGTATGTCTATACAAATTTTCGACGATAAATTGATGATGGATTCTTTGGGAAAATGATCCATGTAAGCCTGAGGAATACCTGTAAATGCATGGTTTAATGCATTGGAAATGGTTTTGTAATGCTGCATATAAAAATAGTAAGGTATATGGTTAATAATATATTATATTGGTAAGTGAAGTGATATAAATATTATCGGATATAGTTGGCCGGCCATAGGGTTGATAGTGCATTATAAAAAGTCACCTCGGGTGTTGAGGGGTTGTAAGGTACCGAATACTCCACCACGAGTACCCTAACGGTTGAGGGGTTATATGGTACCGAAAACTCTCGTTAGTGGATTATACACCTAACCGATGATTTAGGTTGTGATTGTACCTGGTTGTGATTGTACCATAATTCTGGTTGAGGTTGTATGAAGTGTTGAGGACACTTGTTTAATCCGTGTATCCGATGCAATATTTTGTAAAGTGAAACTTTATTATGATCACTTGAAAGCCAATATAATTGTTATTGTGATGAATGTTGATGTATAATGTTGGCTTATACATGTTTACTCTTTAAGCTTTACATATGGATTATTTTGCATGGGAATACTTAAAATGAGGGTTAGCAATGGGATTTGCTGTTGATCCATGATACATGTTGCATACGGTTTAATATGCTAGTTTTGAAAGTGTTATGTTCATGGTTTTCACGGCATGTTTTTTTCTAAAATAATTGAAATGGTAATTGTAATGTGTTTTTAGAGAATGGTTTTTTTTAATGCATTGATGGTGTGTTGTTTGAGCATTCCTCACTAAACCTTGTGTGCTTATGCTCTCTTTATCCGTTAATGCAGAGAATTAAAGGTTGGAGGCAGCGAGCAAGCGAGGGGAAATCCAAGGACTTCGACTATTCGGAAGTATGATCTTACTTTAGACTAGTAGTAATAAAGGCAATGGGGTTCAATGTTATTTTGGGAGGGTTTTGCTAAACTCCCTATTTGAGCAAGTTTGTATTGTTGTTTTGGATTGTAATTGGATTTATATGTTTGGTAGTTGCCTTAGAACTATGCTTCGTATGGTGGTTGGTTGTTCTCTAGGAAGCATGCATCTAGATTTCCGATTGAAGAAAGTTGTCATGATTTGATCATGTTTCTGTGATGTTTGAACATGGTTTGATCTTTAGAATTATTGCGTATATGTTTGGGGTTTGATAGATCATGTTTTGACCCTTGATTGTACGAAAAACCAGCAAAATTGGGCATTTCAGGCCCAGGTGTATTGGTACGGGTAGAGCTGTATCGATACGGGTAAGTGCATTTTTGGTCTACGTATCGGTACAAGTAGAAGTGTATCGATACAGATTTGCGCTACTAGAATTCTAGGAAAATGATTTCTAACCCGTGTATTGATACACCTAGGGACCGTATCGATACGCCCCCTCGTATTTGTACACTTTGAGACCGTATCTGTACGCCTGGTTTTATGTTAGTTGTTCTTGATATTAAAGGTTTTAGATTCTTCCGTTTTGGTCCCTAATTGTTAAGCATGCAATTAAATGAGCTTAGATGGTATTTTTAAGCTGAAATTTGACATGTGAATATGAAACCTAACTAATTATGGATTGGTAACTTCAAAATGGAATAAGTCCCTATAATTTTCTATAATTGCAATTTGGTCCCTAAATTATTGTTAAGTGCAATTAGATGTCGATTCGACGCCCGATTGAGTTGAGTTTTCACCCGCTGCCAGTGTGCACATCATAGGTTATAATTTTGCATCTAGATAAGATAAAGGAAAAAAATGGACATGCTTCGAGTTAAATCTTTTCAGGTTTGTTTTGGCAAACCTAATGTAGCTTGCTCGGTTCGGTCTTGCATCTAGACCGGGTCAAGGGGGTTGCAATCACATGGCAAAAGATTAAGTATTTTGCTTTTCAATTGAGGAAATAATGCAAATGATATGTATTTTACATGCAAGTATACACGGTCAACAAGTAATAAAGTAGTGAGTTGAGTATCGTCTCCACAAGGATTTTCTAGGAATTAATTGCCACAATTAATACTTGTGAATGGAAAATGAATGTGATGGCAGATGATTGAGGTAGCATGTAAAAATAGTACAACTAAAGAAATAAAAATGATAAAGGAAACTAAAGTAAAGATCCCGGTAGATTGGCAAACAACTAGTGTGATCATGATTGGAAGTCTTGGCAAAGGATGTTTGGATTTCATGCTGGCAAAGAATGTTTGGATTTCATGCTGGCAAAGGAAGCAAACTAATAACACTAAACTTTAGTTTTAGCGCCGATCAAATTTTAAGTTAGTATTGTCTCTGTCGATGGCAATACCCTAAGTTAATTATTTTTAACACCTATATGTCTATAGTGAGTTTTCAAATAATTAAGGCTTAATAGTCAAAAAGGTGCCTAACCTATACCCTATTTTTCCAGTTTGGTGCCTAACATTTTTTCCGGTCCAATTTGGTGCCTAATGTTTTTTTCGGTCCAGTTTGGTGCCTAACGTTTCACTTCGTAACTCAGATTGGGTTTTTCCATCAACGACCGTTAAAAGTTTTCTGTTATCCAATAAAAAATCGACACATGGCATATTCTGGTATTTTCTTTATTTTTTTTCTAAATATAAGAAAACCATTAATTTTATAAAAAAAAAATCAAATCCAAACCCTAGATCCCTATATTCCTCTCGTCCTACCATTGATTCAACCACCACCGACCACCCTTGCCTTCAATGGCCCCCACTACCGAAACCCCCATCATCCCATCGTCAAAAATTGGCAAATGAACCGACGATTGTTCCATCGATGAACATCAAAAAATGAAGAAAAAAGAGACCAATTAGGCTTCTAATCGAAGACTAGAGGGTGAGGGATGTTGAATGTTCAGGTACCCAACACTTGGGTGGTGACCGGTGAACCGCCGGCGTGTGGGGGATGCCGGTCGGCGATGGAGATGTGATTTGAGGGTTTGATTGAAAGAAATTAAAACTTTGGTGTTTTTTAAGAAGTTTATATTTTTTATGAAATTCAGAAATTAAATAAATAGATAAAAATAGGCCACGTGGCATGTTTTTATTGGATAATAGAAAATTTTAACGGCCGTTGACGAAAAAACCCAATCTGAGTTACGGAATGAAACGTTAGGCACCAAACTTGAAAAAATGGTTTAGGTTGGGCACCTTTTTTTACTATTAGTCCAATAATTAACTTGGTGAAGATTCAATCTTTACTCTTAAGGGGTAGAATCACTTCAGGTGTAACTTCATCTACTTGAATATCTTCTGTCGAAGTTTCTCTCCTTAGTATTTGGCAATTAACCGTTATCTCCTAAGTCTCTTTAGATATTAAGGGATAATGAGCATTCAACGCCAATGATCGATGGCAATAAATATATGAAATATAAGCATATGGGAAATAGACAATAATGGCAAAGCACAAAATTATTAAAAACTGAAAATACTAAGAGGTCATTGCAAACACCCTTGGCCAATGTAAATGATTAGTTCATGGATGGGGAAACCAAGAACAAATCATCGTTTTGATTCATCATCACAAAATCTATAAATAAATTCAAGAGATAAGAAACAAAGAAGGAGTTCTTTCGATGCAGCCCTTAAATGGTTCTAGAGCTCTTGGCAAATCTACCCAGGTTGCTTTTACCCTTCTTTTCTCCTCGCGACTCTAGCTCCACATTTGCTTGTTAAGTGTGCAAAAGTTCTATATTTACCACCCTTTTCTCTTAAATATTGTTAGACTTAGGCTCATTTTAATTTCATTCACAGTCATTCATGCATTAAATCCAAGTTTTCGACATAGTTGAGCTTGATATTACATGTTGGTTGGTTTTGTGGAAAATATGCTGCCAGTACGTTCGATTTTGTTTGCAAGAATTAATTGCCTCAGCAAGTAGGAAATTGCCGAAGCAATTGAGGATAAAGATGAAAAAGCTGTCGATTTGATGACTGGATAAATCTACCTCAGTCGAGATGAGCACAAGAAGAAAGGATAAATCTTAAAGAGTTGGAATTCCATGCAGAGATCAAAAGAGATTAAAACTTCAAGTTTATGAGGAGTTTTTGGAGGATAAGGATAAAAAGGAATTTATTATTTCTATTATCCTAATTAACCCCAACTTAAACTCATCCACAACAATTTGACCTAATTATCTCCTATAAATAGAAGATTCAGCTGCAAGCCCTAGGAGAATTCGATTAGAGAGAAAAACTGAGAGGGTTGATCGCAACTTCATCTTCTTCTTCATTGTTTTTATTCGATTCATGTCAGAGAATTTTTATCTTGTATTTCTTTTGCTCCCAGCCATGAACTAAACTAAATTGGCTTAGGTTATTGTGTTCTTGTGGTTGTGAAAACGGTTGGATTTGTTTAGGTTTTTATTGTAGTTTAAATTCAAAGTTTTTTCATTCTTGGTTCTTAATTTGATTGCGAGTGAATTGGGAGAGGATATCGTGAATTCATCTATTTATCTAATATCGAGAGAGTTAGATTCAAGAAACGAATGAGCATGGTTTTCATTCAAATGATCGTTGGTGAATACTAATCCGACTTAGGAGTAAGTTGCGAATTTCAACGGCTAAGAGAAGCGCAAGATCAATTGTTGTTCTCCCATGGTAAATGCAGGGATGTATCACCAAGGCATGCATAATTGACCAATGTTTCGAGTTAGGGATAACAAGAAGCCATTGAAGAACGCTTCGCCGAGCTTTGAAGGAAGTCACCCAATTGCCAAGGCAATTGACGAATTGCCCAGGCAATCCAACTGGTTCTAACTTCCAAGACAATTGTGTGGCTTTGGCTACCAATTATTACAATGATCCATCCGACAATCACACCATGACTCATGATAAACCTGACCTACTCTCTCTTATTCGATTACAGTTTTCTTTTATTTTCTTGTTTACTTTCTTTTAGTTGTTAATTCAATACATCTACCATCACAATTTATTTTTCTTTTCAGTGCGAGGAATTAGAAATAAGAGTTTCACCAATCCCTGTGTAGAGGATATCTAATCTATACTATAACATGTGACGTGTATACTTGCACCAATTGCGAAGCACTTAAAACACACAACAAGTTTTGGGCACTGTTGCCTGGGATTGGCAATAGCAACTTTATTTTTATTTTCTTGTACCTTTTTATTTTATTTTTGTGTTCGGTTTCAAGAGGCTAATAAATTTTTCTTTACATTGGTTTATGACTAGGGCAAGACCAACAGTACCAGATTATCCATTCAAACTAGAAATCGAACGTGTTTTTCGTGGATGAAGAAGAGAATTGAGAGAAGAGATGGCAGATCTACCTAATAATCCAATTACCAATCTAAATGCCAATGACAATCTAAATGCCACAGCATGAGTCATGGTGGCCTTACCTAATCAACCAGTCATTGCATGGAATAGACCCATCCAAGACTACTTAGAGCAAGATCTTGACGGTCTCACCCCAAGAGTCGTCGCACCTGAGATTCAAGCCACCCACTTCGAATTGAAACATGTGATGTTCAATATGATCAATACAGTGGGTCAGTTTGGCAGATCAACGACTGAGGATGCCATACAACATCTCAAATTGTTCTTAGAAATCTGTGATTCATTCAAGCAACAAGGAGTCCCTAAGGATGTCCTAAGGCTGAAATTATTCCTCTATTCACTGAGGGATAGGGCAAAAATATGGTTGAATAGTATCCTATCTGGATCTTTAGAATCTTGGACCAATTTGTGTCGAAGTTTCCTTTCTAGAATTAGTTTTACAAATATGACTGATAAACTGCGTAATTACATTACTTCTTTTCGTTAGGGAGATGATGAGTCCATGTACGAGGCTTGGGAGCGATATAAGGAGCTTTTACGCAAATGTCCCATGCACGGATTCAGAGATTGGACGCAAGTAACAATGTTTTACAATTCAATCAATGCACCAACGAGGTTGATGCTAGATGCCTCGGTAAATGGCATGCTTCTGGACAAGTCCGCAAAGAAAGCTTGGGAGATTTTGGAAAGACTTGCCAAAATGACTATCAGTTCCCAACAACTAGAAGAGGAATAGTCAGGCGAAATACCTTGGCAACTGAACCATATTCATCAGATACTATTTTAGCATAGTTTGGCCACTTTAACCAATTTAGTTAAAAATATGCAGTGACCTAGCAACACACAGGAGATCAAGGTAGTAAACTCAT
The DNA here is from genome assembly GCA_019671005.1 of Hibiscus mutabilis. Taxonomy (NCBI): domain Eukaryota; kingdom Viridiplantae; phylum Streptophyta; class Magnoliopsida; order Malvales; family Malvaceae; genus Hibiscus; species Hibiscus mutabilis. The sequence continues at coordinate 25,430,190 of CM033735.1, read as the reverse complement.
TATGTGACTTATGTAATGGTAACCATGATTCTTCTGAGTGTCCGCAGAACCCATAATCTAGCTTTTACATTGGAAACTACAACTAGAACAACAATGTGATGTCCAACACATACAACCCAGCCTAGAGGAAGCACCTTAATTTCTCATGGAGCAACCAGAACAATGCCCTTAATTAGAACAATTAGAATACGCAAGCATTGGGATTCCAGTAGAACATGCCACGACAATAGATGCTGCAACAATAATCAACACCATCTAGTTATTTGGAAAACTCTCTAAATGCTTTTATGTTAAAAACTAAATCTTATACGACTGAGAATAGTTGTTTCATGGAAAGAATTGATGCTTTCATTAATAGGACTGAGATAAGACTACAAAACCAAGAGGCAATGTTGAAATCATTGGAGACACAAGTAAGGCAATTTGCTCAAAACTTGAATACAAGACCACTAGGCGATTTACCTAGTGATACTAAGGTCGCGAAGGGAATAAGCCATGAGCAGTGCAAAGTAATCACCAATCAGAGTTGATGGAAGCTAAATGGTGCACCTGCTCAGCCCATGGAGAACAGTTAACTAGCAAAACAATCTCCTGTCCAAAAAGACACATCAACAAAAATTGATGAATCGGCAATTGCCCAGGCAAATCCCAATGCCGAGGAAATTTGCGATAACAATCCCAAATCATAAAAGAAGGAAGAGGAGATCCGAATTCCACCACCATTCCCAAAGAGGCTAAAATAGAAGAAACAAGAATATCAGTTCAAGAAATTCCTTGACATCTTGAAGCAAGTTCATATCAAGGTGCCATTGGTTGAGGCGATAGAGAAAATGCCGAACTATGCTAAGTTCCTTAAAGACATTGTCTCTAAGCAAACAAGGCTAGGTGAGTTTGAAATAGTTACTGTGATAGAAGGATACATTGCCATGTTGCACAACCGAATGCCACCTAAACACCGACAGTTTCACTATACCACGTATAACACCCCTTAACACCCCTATCCAAGACTAGGAGTAATCCGAGGTTAGGGATGTTACTTGGCAAGCAAGCAAGCAATCAAGATTTGGGTACAAGCAAGCAATCGTTCAAATTATAGCCAATTCTAATGGTTCAAGAAGCATAACATCAAGTGATCATTTACATGCAATTCAATCATATATCCATTAAAGCATTTCAAGCATATATTATCATAGGCAATCACAAGCTTCAAGCAATTCCATTTTAATCATCCCATGGCATATTCAAATCTCAAGAAAACCTTATATTTACATAACAAGTTCATTAAGCCAAAAGCAAATACATATATACAATATTTTAACAAAACATGATGCATATGAACAAGTCTAGATCTACCTATGTGCCACAACTAGGTAAATACAAAATGTAAGCGAATTATACTTCAAGTTGGCTCGTATCTTGCTTCAACTCAAGGTTCGGCTTCGAGATCAAGAACAGGTTCAAACTTTATCCTATTTTAGGAAGGATGGAAACAAGAGCGGTAAGTACATTAATGTACTTAGTGTGGTAGCACTAGATCTAGCAAGTTATTTCAAGTATATAGTTTGTCACAAGTTTGATCATTAGTCTAGGAAGCTTGATTACTTCAAGTCTAAGCTTTTAGATCAAGTACAAGTATAGTTTCGTTTCTAGTTACTAGTTTCCTATCAAGGATTTAGCATCAAGCAATTGAGAACATTTTAAGTAAGCATAAAATCGAATATTTACAAGCAAGTCAACGAGAGTTTACAAGGACCATACAATCAAGGATTGTGTGCTCAAATTCTAACAACATGAATTATACTCATAGGCATCTATTCGAACCATCAACATGTATAACCAAACAAGCTTAACAATGACGAGCAATCAACCAAGGTTTAAAATTCATTACATGGATTTCTTGAATTTCAAGTAACAAGAAAGAAACAAGCAAGAAACAAATGGTTCATGTTAATACTTTCACATTCAAGATGTTTTGATTTCCATATTGATTAAATCAATTTATTTTGCCTTGGTATTTAGTTTCATCAAGGAAATCGAGTCTCTAACCAACTATCGCCACAAGATGCACCGTAGTGCTGGTCATAACCCTCCTACTGCCGCCAAGTGACCACAACACATACCTCCTACTATTTCCAAATAAGGGCCTTGGTCCAGGATCGTAGTCCACCCTAAACACAAGAGCTCTAGACTCTCTGGCATGCCATTCTACATTAGACTAACTAGCAACCAAGGGCTTGATTATTTTACAAGTTATTGATCAAGAATTTCTAGTATATCTCAAGTCAAGGATCATGTATATTTTCGAGTATCAAGACAAGAATTCATGGTCAAGGTAGCCATTAGCGATTCGAAATATTCAATTTACATGACATGGAGTTTCTAAGATCTTTCAAGTGTCCATGATTCAATAACAATCCATCATCAAGAAAACATCACATAGATACAATTTCAAGCATTCGAATACAATCCATTTAACCATAGAAGTCTTATAATTGTCTACCATGCAAACTAGTCGTCAAATTCATATCAACCAATTACTCATTTTAATCCATACTTACCTTAGGTCATTTACCAATATAATTAAGTCCAATTAACATACATAACATGGCAATATCATTTAGCAATACGAGGTTGGTTAGAACCTAAGTTCTAACCCTAATATCAACTACACTCACAAGGACTCCAAGCTTAGTCTTGAATAGCTATCCCCTTTTGTCTATCTTTCGGATGCCCAACTCTAGTGCCTTCACCAAAATCCTTAACTTCTTGGTCAAAAAATCCATACACAAAATCGTGGAAATATTGTTAGAATCAATTCATCAAGACAAGCCATATATTAAGGGACATATTTACTCTATAATTACTACACTATTTTTCTGCTTCTGGTAGTTTGCATACCTCTTACTAAATTGCCTATATCTTTTAATCTATGCATCATAATTCAAATCCGTTTACACCATTAGAAAGCTAACTTAATTATATTTCCAACCATATATGCCTTATATTTTTAACCCTTGTATATCAATACAGTTTTTAAGATATAGACAGGTCAATTTTCCAATATCAAAACTGTCAGTTTACATTTACGTCCACTTTAGTGATATAAGTCTATGACCCTTACATGTTCAAACCAGACCTTTAGACCTTAGTTTCCCCTGTTTATACAAGAAATTTTCAGCCTTTAAACATACAATTAGGTCCCCTAATTAACAGATTCTACAAAACAGTCATTAGGACTCAATTTACTAGAATTGTGACTACTTTTGTGACCAGTTAATTCCATTCGATTCCATTAACAATTCAACCAGTTTCAATATCAAAATTCCAGGAAACATACTCTATAATTTGACATTTACAATATACATTCTTCTCCTATTCAAATCAATACACAATTTGATTCAATTACAACCGCAATTACATTCGCCCATTGCCATACATGCAACATTTTGAGTAACTAGTGTTTTAGCATGAATTTCTACTATCAGTTCTTGTATTCTATCTAATTACCTAACCAATTAACATCATCCTAACATTATATATCATCCAAACATGATCATCCTACCAAATCTCAAATCATTCAATTCTAGCATTCACAATAAACAAGATAACCATGCTTTCAATTCAAGATACAAGAAGAAAACACTTACAATATGTTTTGCATGTAAGAATCAAGAAATTCAAGTCCCTAACAAGCTTTTAACATCTCCATTGAATAAATTTCTCCCTAGCTTTCTCTCAATTCTCTTTATGGCTGGTATGGTTTTGTTTCAAAAGGGAGGAGGAAATGAAATAAAGGAGATGATAGAATAGCAAGGTGTCATGCTTCTCCCTTGTTTGACCGGCCACATGGCCTAAAGTTGGTCAAATTACTCCACTAATATTCCAACTAGTAAGCTTGTTACATGCAAGTTAACAAGGTTTAAACTTTGGTCAATTAAATCTCTTAATTCTTTCAATTCTTGTCACTAGTTTCAGTTTCTTCACAATTAAGTCACCATGGTTTCTAAACTCATTTTAATTGTTCCTACATGTATTTTATTTGTTCAATTAGATCCTAGACACTTATAGTTCAAGTTACTAGGCCCTAATTTTGGGTATTACAATTCGCTCCCCCTTTAAAATAAATTTATCCTCAAATTTACCTAAATTGAATAAATGAGGATATTGATCCCTCATTGTAGCCTCAGGCTCCCACGTTGCTTCGTCCATTCTATGATTCCTCCACAAGACCTTCACTACTGGAACATTCTTGTTCCTGAGTCTTTTTACTTCTCGATCAAGTATCTGGATAGGCTCTTCTTTATATGAAAGATCGGGATTCAATTCCACTTTTTCAGGTTGCAGAATATGAGTTGGATCCGATCGATATTTACTAAGCATTGAGACATGGAATACATTGTGCATCTTATCGAACTCACTAGGGAGTGCTAGTCGATAAGCCACAGGACCAATCCTTTTTGTAACTTCGAAAGGTCCAATGAATCGTGGACTCAGTTTTCCTTTCTTCCCGAATCTGAAGACTTTCTTTTAGGGTGACACTTTCAGGAAAACCTTGTCTCCAACTTGATGTTGAATATCTCTACGTTTCAAATCAGTGCATGCTTTTTGTCTATCAAAAGCCTACTTCAATCTGTCATGTATGATCCGAACTTGTTCTTTAGTTTCTCGAAGCATTTGTGGTCCTAACACCTTGTTCACACTGAGTTCAGACCAACACAGGGGAGTTTGACATCTTCTACCATACAAGGCTTTGAATGGTGCCATTTGAATCAAAGATTGATAGATGTTATTATACGTGAATTCTACAAGAGGCAGGGATTTCTCCCAATTCTTTCCGAAATCAATTACACAAGCACGTAACATATATTCGAGTACTTGTATGATTCTTTCTGACTGGCCATCACTTTGAGGATGAAAGGTCGTGCTCAAGTGGACTTTGGTTCCCAAGGCTCGTTGTAAGGATCTCAAAAATCTTGCAGCAAATCTGGGATCTCAATCTAAAATTATAGAAGTGGGAACTCCATGTAGTCGAATTACTTCTTGAATGTATAATTCGGCCAAGGCTTCTAGACTTAGGCTCATTCGAACAGGAATGGAGTGAGCTGATTTAGTAAACCGATCTATAATTACCCACACTGCATCACATTTTCTTGGTGTACTAGGTAATCCACTTACGAAATCCATAGTGATTCGGTCCAATTTCCACTGAGGAAATTCAATAGGCTGAAGTAATCCGGTTGGGACTCAATGTTCTGCCTTGACTCTTTGGAAACTCAAGCATCTTGACACAAAGTTTGTAATGGCAGACTTCATGCCCGGCCACCAATACAAGGATTTCAGATCTTTATACATTTTCACCGATCCAGGATGAATTGAGAAAGGGCTTTGGTGAGCTTCATGTAGCATTTCTTGTTTTAACTCTTCATTATCATGAATACATAATCTATCCTTGAAATGGAGAAGTCCATTCAACTTAAGGGAGAAGTCAGAATTGGACTCAGAGTCTAGATTGGACATGATTTTCTGAAGTTCGGGATCAGTTTGTTGCAGTTCTTTGATTCTCTAGATAAGGCTTGATTGAACTCGAAGTTCATATAAGAATTTCCATCCTTTGAGTAGATAAAAGTGAGCATTGAGAGCCGAGGAATCCGAATAGGGTCTGCGACTAAGGGCGTCGGCAACGACGTTGGCTTTCCCCGGGTGATAATCGATAACTAGATCATAATCCTTGATCAATTATAGCCATCTCCTTTGCCTCATATTCAAGTCCTTTTGATTTAGGAGATACTTGAGACTCTTGTGGTATGTGAATAGATTACATTTTCCCCATACAAGTAGTGTCTCTAGACTTTGAGTGCAAACACAATAGCTGCCAATTCCAGGTCGCGAGTAGGATAGTTTGACTCGTGTGATTTTAGCTATCTTGAAGCGTAAGCAACCACCTTTTCATCTTGAATTAGGACACAACTGAGTCCTAAATGAGATGCATCGCTATAGATACTGAATTCCTTGCCCGATTCTGGTTGGATGAGTATTGGGCATGAGTCAAGGATTGTTTAAGCTAATCGAAGCTTCGTTGTTGATCCTCCAACCAAACAAAGGGCGTATCCTTTCGAGTTAGCTTCGTGAGACTTACAGCAATGGTTGAGAAGAGTCTAACAAAACGCCGATAGTATCCGGCTAAACTGAGAAAACTTCTGACCTTACCAACATTTCTCAGAGGTCTCCAATCTAGAATCGACTGGATTTTCTTCGGATCCACTTTAACACCTTCGGCTGAGATGACATGGCCAAGGAATAAGATTTTCGATAGCCAAAACTCGCACTTGGAGAATTTTGCAAACAACTAACATTCATGAAGAGTTTGCAACACGATTCGGAGATGTTCTACATGTTCTTCCTTATTCTGATAATACATCAGGATGTCATCGATGAAGACGACCACAAATTTATCAAGATAGGGTTTGAATACTCGGTTCATGAGGTCTATGAAAGCAGCTGGAGCATTCGTTAACCCGAATGGCATTACGAGGAATTCATAGTGGCCATATCAAGAACTAACGGTCGTTTTTTGGTATATTTTTTTGTTTCACTCTCATTTGATAATACCCTGATCGAAGATTGATCTTTGAGAATACCGAAGCATCCTTAAGTTGATGAAAGAGATCTTCAATTCTATGCAGAGGATACCGGTTCTTGATAGTGAGCTTGTTCAATTGTCTATAATCAATACAGAGTCTCATAGTCCCATCTTTTTTCTTCACGAACAAAACTGGAGCACCCCAAGGATATGAACTAGTCCGGATAAAGCCTTCATCATGTAGTTCTTAGTGTTACTTCTTAAGTTCCTTCTACTCAACAGATGCCATTCGATAGGGAGTGATGGACACTGGGGCTCTTCCAGGATAGACTTTTATTTCGAACTCCACTTCTCGGGTTTGAGGGAGACTAGGGAGTTACTCGTGAAAAACATCAATAAATTCAGATACAATTGGCATAGATGGTAAGTTGAATTCAAGTTCATCTTTTAAGACCATGGAAGCAAAAATTGAAGTTGGTTTCTTGTCTATCAAGAGAATGGATTTCTTTCCTAACCCTCAAAGATAAAGTCTCATATTCTGGCAATCTATCCAGGCTTTATATTTTCTTAACCAATCTAGTCCTAGCACTAGATCGAATTCACATGTTGTAAGTATATACAAGTTAGCTAGCAAGGGGACATTTCGAATATATAAGGGGCAATCTCTACAAATAAAACTTATGCTTGTGATTCCACCTATAGGATTCAATACTATCAAGCTTTGGTTTATAATTTCAGGCTTCAAATTTAATTTGGTGATCAAGGATGAGCATACAAAAGAGTGGGTGGATATTGAGTCTATTAAAGCATAAACAAGAGTTGAATTTAGCTTAACGATACCTGCGATGACTTCGAGAGAATCTTCGTCATCCCTTCCACAAATATGATAGATCTGAGCAGGAGCTCGAGATTCCTGGTGTGTAGGAGCCAATTGTTGGCCTCTACCCTTGGTTTGATTCTAGGATTGAGCTTGTATCGGGCCTTTGTTTCTATTGGAAGGTGCGGCACTTGTGTTCACTAGGGCTCGAGACTGAACTTTGTTTGGATTTTGAGGACAATCCTTGATGAAATGTTCCAAGCCTTTTCTCTGACATTGTTTCTATCATTTAGAACATGAAGAGTGGAGTCAATTTAAGCAATATACAGGAGCTAACTTGAATACGATTCCTAGGTGGCACAAGCAAATTCTATATGATGCAACAACTTGTTTTGGTCCGAGAATCACGCAACCGAAAGCTCTGATGCCAACAAATATAACACCCCTTAACACCTCTATCCTAGATTAGGAGTAATCCGAGGCTAGGGATATTACTTGGCGAGCAAGCAAGCAATCAAGATTTGGGTACAAGAAAATTTCGAACTCATCTTCTAACAAATGAGTTACTTATTAACAAGATTCCAATTGATCAAGTTCAAGCAATAAGATTTTTATTCTCTGACTTAGGGTGTTCGAACCAAGGCCTAGACATGATACTAGGATTGTTTTACATACACTTAGATTATCTATCTATCAAGCATACAATCATGGTAACATACAAGACATTCGATCCACATCAACAATCACCCAAGGCATTCAAACTACAAATAGCAAACATGGCAAATTAATTTATTTTCAATTAGAGTATAAGCGTGGCACAAGATGAATCCAAAACCAAGCAAGCATAGTTACTAGATCTTGTCTATTTAGATTAATTTATATATGAATTCCTATCATACTCTAACAATTTAACAAAGCATTCTCTTATATCCATTCTTACATGAATTGAAAATACTAGTATACATGAACCTAAGAATCACATAAGCAATCGTACAAATCATAGCCAATTCGAATGGTTCAAGAAACATAACATCAAGTTATCATTTACATACAATTCAATCATATATCCATTCAAGCATTTCAAGCATATATTATCATAGGCAATCACAATCTTCAAGCAATTCCATTTTAATCATCCCATGGCATAATCGAGTCTCAAGAAAACCTTATATTTACATACCAAGTTCATTAAGACAAAAGCAAATACATATATACAATATTTTAACAAAACATGATGCATATGAACAAGTCTAGCTCTACCTATGTGCCACAACTAGCTAAATACAAAATGTAAGCAAATCATACTTCAAGCTGGCTCGTATCTTGCTTCGACTCAAGGTTCAGCTTTGAGATCAAGAACAGGTTCAAACTTTATCCTGTTTTAGGAAGGATGGAAACAAGAGTGGTAAGTACATTAATGTACTTAGTGAGGTAGCACTAGATCTAGCAAGTTTTTTCAAGTATATAATTTGTCACAAGTTTGATCATTAGTCTAGGAGGTTTGATTACTTCAAGTCTAAGCTTGTAGATCAAGTACAAGTATAGTATTGTTTATAGTTACTAGTTTCCTGTCAAGGATTTAGCATCAAGCAATTGAGATCATTTTAAGTAAGCATAAAATCGAATATTTACAAGCAAGTCAATGAGAGTTTACAACGACCATACAATCAAGGATTGTGTGCTCAAATTCTAACAACATGAATTATACTCATAGGCATCTATTCGAACCATCAACATGTATAACCAAACAAGTTTAACAATGACGAGCAATCAACCAAGGTTTAGATTTCATTACATGGATTTCTTGAATTTCAAGTACCAAGCAAGAAACTAGTGGTTCATGTTAATACCTTCACATTCAAGTATGTTTTGATTTCCATCTTGATTAAATCAATTTATTTTGCCTTGGTATTTAGTTTCGTCAAGGTAATCGAGTCTCCAACCAACTGTCGCCACAAGATGCACCGTAGTGCTGGTCATAACCCTCCTACTGTCGCAAAGTGGCCACAACACATACCTCATACTGTCACCAAATAAGGGCCTTGGCCCAGGACCGTAGTCCACCCTAAACACAAGAGTTCTGGACTCTCTAGCATGCCATTATACCTAAGACTAACTAGCAACCAAGGGCTTGATCATTTTACAAGTTATTGAACAAGAATTTCAAGTATATCTCAAATCAAGGATCATGTATATTTTCGAGTATCAAGACAAGAATTCATGGTCAAGGTAGCCATTAGCTATTCAAAATATTCAATTTACATGACATGGAGTTTTTAAGATCTTTCAAGTGTCCATGATTCAATAACAATCCATCATCAAGGAAACATCACATAGATACAATTTCAAGCATTCAAATACAATTCATTTAACCATATAAGTCTTATAATTGTCTACCACGCAAACTAGTCATCAAATTCATATCAACCAATTACTCATTTCAATCCATACTTCCCTTATGTCATTTACCAATATAATTAAGTCCAATTAACATACATAACATGGCAAGATCATTTAGCAATACGAGGTTGGTTAGAACCTAAGTTCTAACCCCTAATATCAACTACACTCACAAGGACTCCAAGCTTAGTCTTGAATAGCTATCCCCTTTTGTCTATCTTTTGGATGCCCAACTCTAGTGCCTTCACCAAAATCATTTACTTCTTGGTCTAACAAGCCATACACAAAATCATGGAAATATTGTTAGAATCAATTCATCAAGACAAGCCATATATTAAAGCACATATTTACTCTATAATTACTACACTATTTTTCTACTTCTGGCAGTTTGCATACCACTTACTAAATTGCCTATATCTTTTAATATATACATCGGAATTCAAATCTGTTTACACCGTTAGAAAGCTAACTTAATTATCGTTCCGACCATGTATGTCTCATATTTTTAACCCTTGTATATCAATACAGTTTTTAAGATAAAGACGGGCCAATTTTCCAATATCAAACCTGACAGTTTACATTTAAGTCGACTTTAGTGATATAAGTCTATGACCCTTACATGTTCAAACCAGGCCTTTAGACCTTAGTTTCACCTGTTTTCCCATGTTTATACAAGAAATTTTCAGCCTTTAAACATACAATTAGGTCCCCTAATTAACAGATTCTACAAAACAGTCCCTAGGACTCAATTTACTAGAATTGTGACTACTTTTGTGACTTTACATTTGATTCCATTAACAATTCAACCAGTTTCAATATAAAAATTCCAGTAAACATACTCTATATTTTGACATTTACAAGATACAATCCTCTCCTACTCAAATCAATACACAATTTGATTCAATTACGACCCCAATTACATTCAGCCATTGTCATACATGCAACATTATATCATCCAATTCTTGTATTCTATCTATCATGAATTTCTTGTATTCTATCTAATTACCTAACCAATTAACATTATCCTAACATTATATATCATCCAAACATGATCATCCTACCAATTCTCAAATCATTCAATTCTAGCATTCACAATAAACAAGATAACCATGCTTTCAGTTCAAGATACAAGAAGAAAACACTTACACTATGTTTTGCATGTAAGAATCAAGAAATTCAAGTTATAATCTTTTTATTGTTGAACATTTTCCTCTACCCTTAATTGACCAAATGCTTGAACATTTTGCAGGTAAATCTTTTTATTGTTTTCTTGATGGTTACTCAGGTTATAATCAAATTGCAATATTGCCAGAGGACTAGGAAAAGACCACTTTCACATGCCCGTATGGTACATATGCATTTCGAAGGATGCCATTCAGATTATGTAATACCCTAGCAACATTCTAACGATGCATGATGGCAATTTTCTCTGACATGGTGGAAGATTTCCTCGAAATCTTCATGGACGATTTTTTAGTATTTGTAGATAGCTTCGAAAATTTCCTCGACAATTTGGAGAAGGTGCAGAACCGATGTGAAGAATTTGACCTAGTTTTTAAACTAGGAGAAGTGCCATTTCATGGTAGACGAAGGTATCGTGCTTGTCCACAAGATCTCATCCAATGGATTCGAAGTCGATAGAGCCAAGGTAGAAGTGATTGAGAAATTTCTACCACCAAATTTAGTCAAAGGAATTTGTAGCTTTCTTGGACATGCAGGTTTTTACAAAAGGTTTATTCATATTTTTCTAAGATTTCTAAACCCTTGTGTAACTTGCTTGAATAAGATAAGGCTTTCAAATTTGATGATTCTTGTGCCATGACATTTGAAGCCCTGAAAAAGCAACTTGCCATGGCACCTATTGACGTCCCGCCCGATTGGTCCCTACCATTTGAACTCATGAGGTGATGCAAGTGATTTTGCAGAGGAGCTGTTTTAGGCCAGCGAAAAGGTAAAATTTTTCATGTCATATATTACGCTAGTAAAACCTTTAATGGTGCCCAATTGAATTACACCACAACTGAAAAGGAATTACTAGCGGTAGCATTCACATTTGAAAAGTTATGTTCTTACTTAATCGGTACAAAGGTGATTGTTCACACCGACCATTCGACAATTAAGTATTTAATTGCTAAGAAATATATCAAACCTCGTTCGATTTGTTGGATTTTACATTTACAAGAGTTTGACATCAAAATTAAGGACAGGAAAGGATTGGAGAACCAGGTCACAAATCACTTGTCAAGGCTGGAAAAAGGTGTAACCCCCTTGACCCAGTCTAATCGCAAGACCGAATCGAGCGAGTCACACGGGAAATATTGGAGTTAAACCTAAAAGTTTCACTTCAATAAACAACATTTTTTTATCTCTTCTAAATGCAACATAGTTAACCTAAGCGTGAGAGAAAGCAACAGACAAAATCTCAACTCGATCAGGCGTCAAATCGACATCTGATTGCCCCAAATAGCATTTAGGGACCTTTTTGTAAAAATATCAATAAATAGGGACTTAACTCAAAATTGAAGTTACCATCTTTTAATTAGTCAGGTTTCGATCCATCACATAAATTTTCAACTCATTCCAGCCATCCAAACTCATTGCATTGCACATACAAATAATTAGGACTAAAACGCAAAGATTCAGAACTTCAGAGGATGCCAATTAACCACTTTAACTAACAGGGTATCGTTACGCCCAGGCACAGTATCAATACGATCCTTTGTAATTTCAAAACCCAAATTCCAGTAGCTCAAAATGTATCGATACAGTCCTGAGTATCGATACACTTAGCCAATTTTATCTTTCACTGTATCGATACGGTACATACAGCATCGATACGCCAAGCCTTTTTCAGCTTAACCGTATCGATACGGTAGCCCGTGTATCGATACGCCTGGGTACAAAATGTCACTTATTGCTTGATTAACAAACCATAAACCAATTATAAACCCCTAGGCATGCTTCTAACACACATGCAACATATTTTGGGATCGATCCTCAGCCATTAACAACAGAAACATCACCATACCATGATCACATGCTCAAAAGGGAAATCTATAGGCATGCTTCCTAAAACCACTTCAAACCAAAGACCACAAACCATAGCAAAGCATAAACCAAACATAATAGGCCATTTACAATCTCAATAAGGCAAAACAAACTTGCCAAACCAGGGAGTTCCATCAAACATACACTCCCAAAACATCAAGGTATCCACCCATTGTCAATCCCATTACTATTGAAATGCTAAAACCATACTTGAGCTTAGAGCATCGAATGAACCACTTTTCTTGCTTCCTTGCAGCCCGAACAAACTACTTTTCTGCATTGTTAAGAAAAGAGAGCGTAAGCTATATGCTTAGTGAGGGATGCTCAAAACAAAACCATAACAATGCACTATTGAAAACCATTTTCTTATCAAACCATTTTCCATCATTCTCTTAACAAAACTCATGCTTTAAAACCCATTAAAGCAAAACCATTAAACTATTTACACATGTATCATGATATTTCATGCTTTAAACCAAAGCAAATCTCAATGCAAGCTTCACATGCTTAGGCATTCAAAACATATCTCAAGATATAGTCTCATATATAAATCTCATATACAATTTCATTTAAAAACCATGATACATGTAATCTCAGATATTGGCATTTAAGTGACCCAGATTGTTGCTTCGCCATCCCTATACACATGGAGCTTGCTGCACTCTCCATAATAAACACATCGGATATACAGATACTCATTGATGGAGCTTGCTGCTCTCTCCATAAGGCGGATCTCATGGTGCTTGCTGCACTCACCATGACTTAGATCCCGTGGTGCTTGCTGCTCTCACCATAATACACTTTGGTTACCCTCAACACAATAGTTGCTACGCTAATGTGGAGTCGAAGGACACACACACATGCGAATTTTGCTACATTTTTATAGTGCACTCTCATCCTATTGGTCGACCAATTATATCCGATTATAAAAAGCATCATCACTTACCAATATATACTTTAAAACCATGTTAACCTACTGTTTCCAATGCATTAACATAAACCATAGCATATCCCATTTTAAATCATAAACCAATGTATAGCATTTTCTCATCAAGATGCAACCTCTTGAAAACCATAAATCAATCTCATGGGATAACATGAATCATTTCTCAATTCATAAGAAAACATGCATAACAGTAGATAACAAATCCAACTTCAAATCATGAGCATGAACAATTAAACCATGGGAAAAGCCGAGAACCGAGAGTGAAACATTTCATACTTACTTCCGAGCTTAGATTAGCATTTCAAGCTTAATATAAACCCCCAAAATATTCCTTTCAAACCTTTGAAAAGCTGTAAACCAGTGCCACTCACCAACTACACCTTGCGTGGCTTGCCGAGGCGAAATCAAGCTTTCGGATCCTCCGCGACACCTTCTGAAACTATCGGATCATCATCCCCTGCTTCTAACAAAAAAAACAGAGGATTAATGCGTTCCTTTGCGTCAAACTCCCCAGCAACATACAACAACAGTTTCCTCCCTCAACAACTAAGCTTTCGCCTAACAAAAACAACCGAAAACATCGGCGAAACCTTTCTAATGCATCTCCAACTAATACCTAGCGAGATTTACACTTAAACAACATCAATTTACATCCAAAAACATCTCCTTAATATTTAAGAACCATCAGCAAACAATTATCCCCATAAGCAAACCATCAACCCAAAGATATCAACAACCAAACCTAACAATTTACCTAGTTCCGGGATTCTATTATCAAAATCACTTAAATCAACATCTTAAATCATCATAATCATCATATTATCTCATTATAAACCCGGAAAAATCAATCAAAAGCAAAGATCCATTGATTTAGGCAACTAAACCTCAATTAAACCAATTTTCTGTAAACATATTACCAAAACCCATTAGAAAACCATCATAAGACACCAAGAACTTGAGAATTTCAATAAAGAATATGTCATTGGAGGGAAAAAAGGAAACCTTACCTCTAATGTTGACTTTTCCGTCAATTGCAAATATTTACATGAGAAAACAAGGTTTAAACAACATGGTTTTGTTAAGAAAACATTAAAGAATCATTTATGATCAAAAAGACAAATCAAATCAGATATTTACCTTAAATCTTTGAGGAGAAAATGATTGTTTGGATGGAGAGAATTTGAGAGAAAGTAAATAAGAAACGAAAGTAGTTACATGAAATGTGTTTTGAGAAAACAAATTGGTTAATTAATTCCCTCCAATTATTTATTTATTAAAACCATTTAAAACGAGCCAATAAAAAGGAAAATTCTTAATTAGACTCTTGGTCAAAGCTCCCTAAAGATTCTAAGCCTTGATCTCTTACAATTTTGTCACTAAAAATAGTTTTACATATTTTACATTTTGGTCACTAGTCCCAAAATGTCAACCTTCCAAAATGTATTTTCCAAAATTAATTCCACTAAAATCACTTATATAATAAATAAGGATTTTAAAACATTTCCCCATATTTAATTTTACTCAAAAACTATATATACCAAATTAATCCTCAAACTAGCCTAAATTGTCAAAACCAACTCAACGAGCCATCTAGCCTAACCCAGCTAACTTCTATTTTACACAAGCGAATTATCAACATAGGACAAATTATTTGTGATGAAATGTTTGTTTGTAGTCAAAAGATGTAGGTGACCTTTATGCAAGAAAGCAAAAGTGCCAAGTGATGATATGGACGAGAAATTGCCTGCCAGAAAAGGATGGAATCGGACGCAATACCTGTGAATCATGGGTGAGGAACCAGAAAAAGAACCAATGCTACCAAAGAAATCCACCATACCGACCACCGCTCGGGCAACCAAAATTACCTCGGCAAGTACAAATGCCCAGGCAAGTGAACCTACCTCGGCAAACATGAACCAAATCGAAGAAATGTTGTGCCCTTTAACACAACGATTGGAGCAAATGGAGGCCCATCAAATGCTATTCATGAAGTACATGAGGGACCATAATGTAGCTATCACACGAGTGATCCTCGAGAAGTGCCCCGACAACACCGTGCTTTTCTGGTGTTTCCTACCGACCTACTTGCCTCGGTAAGTGAAGAAGCCATGTCAACTATTGCACACGATAAAGATAAAGCCCCCATGACCGAACCCACTCGTACTGAATCTCCACATGGATTTACAGATTCGAATGAGTCTATCTCTGAACCAGTGACATCACCATCGGCTGCACAACCATAACTGAAGCACAAAGCTTCTATCACTGAAGAGGTCGATTGAGAGCCTCTAGAAAGTGATAAGGTTATAGAAGTAAGAGTTCATACCACACCACCAGCCATACGCACTCAACCACCACGAGCCGACAAACCAATCAAGCACTTGGCTCGAAGGAAACTCGTCATTCAAGGTGACGACCTATCCGACTAACTCATGTGCATTAGGGACAATGCTTCTCTAGAGTTTGGGGTGGTTTGTTTTTATTTAGTTTCATCTTTAGTTGCATTCATCTCTAGTTATCACATATATTACTTGCCATGCCTTTGATTGAATTTAATTTTCCAAGACTTGTTTAATATCCAATGATGAATAAATTACCACTACACTTAATTGATAAAACTTCCGGTTCTAGTATTCGTATGGAAAACACTTAGAATTCTACTATGATGCTAAATATAATTTGACATTATTGTGACTTGATTGCTTAAAGGAAACTTAAGGAACTTAGGTTGCTTAAAAATTGGGGAAATTGAAACTTAAAATTTCTTGCTAGAGGTGCCCGAAACCGGCTCCAGTTGCTACACACTAAAGAATCGCTAGAGGTGCCCGAAATTGGCTCTCATAGACAAAAAAAATTAAATTGCATGCTTGGCCAGAGGTACCCGAAATTGGCTCTAGTAAAAATAAAAATAAATGCCCTAGTAATTAAATTGATAAAGACCTATTGTTCACATGGAATATTGATAATCAACTTGTACACAACTCCACACACACACACTCACATAGTCACAAGCATTATAGTCCAAGTCTGAGTAATTTCTGTGCCATCCAAAAAATTGAAAGGCAATCATACTTTGTGCCACGATTCTGAGGATTGAAGTCAGGTACGAAGCAAATTCTTAATGATCAAAGTTTTGGCAGGTAATTGTAGTTTTGCATTGCTTGAGGACAAGCAATAGTTCAAGTTTCAGGGTGTGTTAAGTGTGCAAAAGTTCTATATTTACCACCTTTTTCTCTTAAATATTGTTAGACTTAGGCTCATTTTAATTGCATTCATAGTCATTCATGCATTAAATCTGAGTTTCTGACATAGTTGAGCTTGATATTACATTTTGGTTGGTTTTGTGGAAAAGATGATGTCAGTATGTGCAATTTTGTGTGCAGGAATTAATTGCCTCAGCAAGGAGGAAAATGTCGAAGCAATTGAGGATAAAGATGAAGAAGCTGTCGATTTTATGACTAGATAAATCCACCTCATTCGAGATGAGCGCAAGGATAAATCTTAAATAGTTGAAATTTCATGCAGAGATCAAAGGAGATTAAAACTTCAAGTTTATGAAGAGTTTTTGGAGGATAAGGATAAAAAAGAATTTATTATTTCTTTTATCCTAATTAATCCCAACTTAATCTCATCCTCATCCACAATAATTCGACCTATTCATCTCCTATAAATAGAAGATTCAGCCGCAAGCCCTAGGAGAATTCAATTGGAGAGAAAATGAGAGAGGGCTTATCACAACTTCCTTTTCTTCTTCATTGTTTTTATTCTATTCATGTTGGAGAATTTTTATCTTGTATTTCTTTTGCTCCCATACATGAACTAAACTAAATTGTCTTGGGTTATTATATTTTTGTGGTTGTGAAAACAGTTGGATTTGTTTAGGTTTTGATTGCAATTTAAATTCAAAGTTTGTTCATTCTTGGTTCTTAACTTGATTACGAGTAAATTGGAGAGGATCTCGTGAATTCATCCATTTATCTAATATCGGGAGAGTTAGATTGAGGAAATGAATGGGCATGGTTTTCATTCAAATGATCGCTGGTGATGACTAATTCGACTTAGGAATAAGTTGCGAATTTCAACAGCTAAGAGAAGAACAAGATCGGTTGTTGTTCACCCATGGTTAACGCAGGGATGTATCACCAAGGCATGCACAATTGACCAGTGTTTCGAGTTAGGGATAACAAGAAGCCATTAAAGAACACTTCACCAAGCTTTGAAGGAAGTCACCCAGTTGCCAAGGCAATTGACGAATTGCCTAAGCAATCCAACTGGTTTTAATTGCCAAGACAATTGTGTGGCTTCAACTACCAATTAATACAATGATCCATCTGACAATCACACCATGACTCACGATAACCTGGCCTACTCTCTCTTATTCAATTACAATCTTCTTTTATTTTCTTGTTTACTTTATTTTACTTGTTAATTCAAAACATCTACCATCATAATTTATTTTTCTTTTCAATGCAAGGAATTAGAAATTAGAGTTTCACCAATCCCTGTGGAGATGATATCTAATCTATACTATAACTTACGACATGTATACTTGCCTAATTGTGAAGCACTCAAAACACAAAACATTGCTCATTCTTGAACTCCTTTATATAGGTGCTGGATAAGCCTTAGGTTTTTTCAGTGCTGCACTCTTTGGATGTGACATCAACACGTTATAGTAACTAGGGCTGACATTATTGTCGGACGTGGCATCTACACGTTATTGCAACTAGGGCTGACGTGGTGTAATTTTTTCGGGCATCATTCTTTTGCCAACCAAACTTGGCAGTTTTCTCCCTAGTATTTCAACCCTTCGCGACATTTTCCTCCTGCAAACTTTTGCCATCCGTGCTTTGCATTTCCATCATTCATCCACCTGATTCTGCACACCATAACTAGAAAAACACCTATTCAGTCTAACAATACACATTCCTCAACTTCTTAATGCAAATGCATGAAACTACTGGCAAAATGTACTAATATGTACCTAAAGTTAAGCAATATCATGGTAATATATGCATGAAATGTAGTACTTTTGAGGAGTTAACACATCCCCAAACCTGGTTCATTGCTTGTCCTCAAGTAATGTGAAACAAAAAACTATAAATTAGAGTAAAGTACCTCGGCAAAAATTTTCTAATTAGCAACACAAGCTAGAAAGAAAAATCTGGCCCTAGTTCTATTATCAAAATCTTGCAATAGTAATGCCAGCAGAACTCAAAGCAATTTCAAGTGGAGAAATATAACTCTAACATAAGTTCATGAACTGTGCATGAAGTGCATGTGGTCTACATCAAGTATCCCTGAACTCCCTTAGTCAATTTTACTTCCCAAACTAAGAATTTTTTATATTCACCAAGTGTTTCTTCTATTTTCTTTCTTTTGGCATTTTTTAGGTTCGCGTCATAATGTTGTTTGGCGTGAGAAGTAAGAGGGAGCGTACCATGGACCACCACGTTAATCCATACTACATCACTAAGCTAACCCATTACACTCATGCCCTAAAGTTTTTGTTGGCCTGGGAACTAAGAAGGAGCAAACCACGAAGCCCCAAGTTACTTATTATCTCAAAGGCAGAGGAGTGTTCTAATTTTGTTCTTGCCTTTGGCAAAACATTGTTGCCTTATTCTTTATTTTTACCCCGACATTTTTTCCTTTTTTTGTTTTGAGTTCAGTTTCAAAAATCCTAAGTTTACTTGGGAACTAGATGCATACTACATGTTTGAAGGAAACTAAATTTCCCTAAGTTAGAGATCAATTTCCAAGCAGCTCGTCATTACTAAGTCTACTGGCTCTTACTAAATCTAGAGATTTCATAATTCTTCATCGAACAGGGGCATATTGGGATGAAATCAACTATGCTAGCAATGTGTTTGGCAAAATTATAGTTCAAAATCAAGTAGTGGAAAAAAATTTAATGGTCTGGCATGCATGGTTCTACTCTATCTATATGGCAATAACAGAATGCAAACATAAACATAAAAATGAATGTCATGGAAATAAATGTAGGAGAACACATAAGGTGGGCATTATCCTCAATGCACGAGAACACATTTATACAAATATAATGCATGCTGATAAATTACGGAGTTAAGGGGAATAGGACTCCCCAATAGAATTTTCAAGGCGAGTGGAGCGAGTCTTTCTTTCAGTCATTGCCTCATCTACAAATACTTCATCGCCGACACAACGTCCACATGTTGGGTCTAGGTCTTGGCAAAATCTTCATGGGCAAGTGACACTGGTATAGTGGCATCAAATTGCTGGGCTAGAGTATACTCAGGCTGAGGGTTGGTTGGCATTCCTTTTGGTGCACAGAGTTCGATTGTGAACTCCAGATATGGTGGCAAAGGATTGGCAGGCATTGCTTCAATAGTTGTCTTTTAGGGCACGGTCTTTGTCCCCAAAATACTGCCAGATTGCAGGCTTTGTTCCTCAGCCTTTTGGAACTTTTGAAGGAGGTGTTCTTAGCGTTGATAGATTTGGGAGAATAATATCACAACATCAGCTGGTATTTGAGTGGTCGATTCAGCCTTTGGTGTCTTGGTTACAAAACTTGGCATGGTCTCTTGGCAAAATTTCATGTTCTAAGAATCAAAGAAACCTTTCAAAATAGAAAAAAAGAAATAAAACGATAAACTAAAAATTTAAAAATGATATATCCTAAGTACTGAAAAGAAAATAACTCTTCTAAACCTATTTACAATGATCAGGTTGGGTTAGCAAAAATTTACTGAATATCCACAAGGAGAATGCTCTCCTTCGCATTAATCTAACTTCCTTCCTAGTAGTGATTCAGTCTGTGGCCCTTGGATGGTAGATGATAGGTTGTTGCAATCTTTTGTTTGAATAACCAACATAGAAAGCCAAAATTTTTCTTTCCTTTAAGTATTCCAAACTCCATATTGCACAATGAAAGAGGATGTTTTGGCATGGTGGCTTTGAACAACCACCTTAGAAAATTAAAGTATCTCTTTGTTGTAGGTATTGAGAACCTTGATAGAACTCAGCACCCCAGTGGCACATAGGCTTTGCTGCTCCTTTCTCCTTTGATGTCGAGGCATGTTTGAGGTGACTTGGCAATTATTTGAATTCCAAGTTCAGGGGCTCTTCACTAGATGGCTTTGGTGTTCTGATCTCTCTCTTAGCCAACTCAAGTAGCTCAGATCTCTCTTAATAACTCATGACTTCACTCAGCATGGTTGGTTCTTTAGATTCTTCTCTCTTCATATCTTTATCATCCTGATCCCTCGCATCAGCATTTGTTCCCTGGCAAAACTGTGCTACGTTGACATTGAGAATATACTCTATTAGGTCAACAGCCTGGCATTCCTCAGGTTCATCTGCACACTTAAGAGATTGAAAATGTAAATGTAACATGTTGGTCATTCATACGCATAGTAAGCTCACCTTTTTGAACATCAATTAATGTCCTACCAATGGGAAGAAATGGTCTTCCCAAAATTATTATGACATCAAGATTAGCCTCATATTCTAAAATAATGAAATCAGAATGGAATATAAATTTATATACCTTTATCAACATGCCTTCTATCTTACCCTTGGGATGTGCATTAGATCGACCTGCCAGCTAAAGTGTTACTATGGTAGGCATGGCTTCTCCAATACCAAGTTTCTTGAAGACTAACATTGGCATCAAGTTGATGTTGGCACACAAATCACACAGTGCTTTACCCATGAATATATTGTCAATCATACAGGGAAAAATGAAACTCCTAGGATCTTTCAAGTTCAGTGGCAATCTTTTGGTCATCATTGCACTCATCCTTCAGTAAGTGCGACCATCTTGAAATCACCCAGCTTCCTCTTTTTTGAAAAAAATGTCTTTCATGAATTTAACGTAGTTGGGCATTTGTTCGAGAGCTTCCACTAATGGTATGTTAATCTACAATTGTTTAAGGACTTCCAAGAAGCGCTTAAACTACTGATCTTGCTTGTGTTTCTGGAGCCTCTGTGGAAAAGGTGATGGTAGGTGGACAAATGTTTGCTCTTCTGGTTTTGCCGAGCTAGTGTTGGCATCATATTTTGGTCTGGAATTGCTAGTGTTTTCTTCCCCTATCTCACCCTCCTTGGTTTCTTCCTCTAGCGTTGATTTGTTCTCATGGCAGACAATTGGTTATTTTGTTGGTGTTGAATTCTCAACTTGTTTGCCAATTTAGGGAGTGACAGCTTTGCATTGTTCTTTCCTTTTTTTCCGAGCATCCTCTGTATCACTTGAAAAAGTCCTTGGAGGTCTGGCATTAAGTGCACTAGACATCTGTCCTATTTGAACTTCCAAGTTCCTCATAGATGTGGCTAGGTTCTAGACAGTTGCATCGTTATGCTCCATATAATGCTTAAGGGTGTTCTCATCGAAAGATCTTTGTACTGGTGGTAGATTATTCTGCGCTCTCTATGGCAACGCATTCTCGTTGAATCCTAGCGATACATTGGTGCTCTAACACTGGTCATTAAATTGGTTACCTCCCGGGTTCAACCATGAAAATTTTGGATGTTGCTTCCATGCTGCATTATAAGTATTAAACTGTGGGTTAGTATTACAATTGTAATTTCCAACAAAATATATTGATTCTAGGTTTGTTGGGCATTCTTCCACATTATGACTTTCTCCACAAATAGTGTAAAATGGTTCCAATGCCTTTACTTCTCGAACTTCAGTGGACTTCTGCATTGTTTTCACTATATTAATGAGGTTCAAATTTGGGCACTGAGAGATGAAAGTGCATCAAGTTCCAACTTTCCAGCTACTATCGTCCCAACTCCCAATCTGGTGGTAGGATATTGGAGATCATTGGTGGCAATCATTTCAAGGATGTCATATGCCTTCATGTTTTTCTTGTATAACAACTAACCGTTTGCTGAAGCATCAACAATAGTCCTGGCATGATCATTGAGTCCATTATAAAAATCTCCATTTGGGTCCAGGTAGGGAATTCGTGTATGGGACATGTTCTCAACAGATCTTTAAATCGTTCCCAAGTATCATAGAAAGTTTCATCATCAGCTTGCCTGAAAGTAGTGATTTCAATCTACAGCTTGGCATTTAATGTAGGAGACTGGAATCTCAATAGAAATTTCTAGCATAAATCTGACTACATAGTGACTGAACCTAGTGGCAAAGAATTTAGCCACAATTTTGCCCTATCTCTCAAGGAAAAAGAAAAGAGCTTTAGCTTTACTATCTCTGTAGTCACATCAGGCTGGTGGAATAGTTGGCAAACCTTCATGAATTACTTCAAATGCTGTCTTGGGTCTCCAGTAGGGGATCCCTCAAATTGACCTCCATTCATTAGCATTTGAATCATTATCGGTTTAAGCTCAAAGTTAGCCATATTTACCTTTCGACCGATCAATCATGGCATCAAATCATCTATGGCTGGTTCCAGGTGATCTCTGATAGTTCGTTATTCAAGTATCTGAGCAACAATAGCAAGAGCAAGTGGTATAACTATAGGTATTACCGGTATCTCCTAGTTATTGGCATTATTTTGGACACCTCTTAGCTCATGATTCCTGTTACGAGCCTTTTCTCGACATTCTCTGCTTAAACTGCGTAGCGTTCCTTCAATTTCTGGGTCGTATTGTAAATCTTCCTTCATAGTGATGCCCTTGTACATATACCAAATGAAATAAAATAAACAAAAAAATGAAAACAAGTAAAAATCAAATCAATTAATCTCGTAGAAATCCTCAATAACGACGCCAAAAACTTGTCGACGAAATATCACATGGAAAAAGATTAATTATTTTTCTTATCAATTTAGGAAATAATGCCAATGAAATGTCTTTTGCGTGCATGTATACACGGTCAGCAAGTAATATAGTAGTGAGTTGAGTATTATCTCCATAGGGATTGTCTAGCAATTAATTGCCATGATTGATACTTGTGAAGTGGAAAATAAAGGTGATGGCAATTGATTGAGGTAGCGTGATCTAAAGAAATTAAAATGATAAAGGAAACTAAAGTAAAGATCCAAGTACATAGGCAAACAACTTGTGTAATGATGATTGGAAAGCTTAAAAAGGGATTTTTGGATTTCACGCTAGCAAAGGCAATAACACTAAACTTTGATTTTAATGCCGAGCAGATTTTAAGTTAGTATTACATCTGTCGATGGCAATACCCTAAGTTAATTACTTTTAACACCTATATCTTCAATCGAAGTTTCTCTCCTTAGTATTTAGAAATTAGTCGTTATCTCCTAAGTCTGTTAAGATATCAAGGGATAATAAGCATTCAATACCAACATTCGATGGCAATAAATATATGAAATGTAAGCATATGCGAAATAGACAATAATGCCAAAGCACATAATTATTAAAAACTAAAAATACTAAGTGTTCATCGCAAACACCCCTAGCCAATGTAAAAGATTAGTTCATGGCTAGGGAAACCAACAACAAATCATCGTTTTGAGTCATCATCACAAAAACCATAAATGAATTTAAGAGATAAGAAACAAATAAGGAGTTCTTTCGATGCAGCCCTTCGATGGATCCAAAGCTCTTGGCAAATCTACCCAGGTTGCTTATGCCCTTCTCTTCTCCTCGTGGCTCTAGCTCCCCATTTTCTCATTCTTGAACTCCTTTAAATAGGTGTAACGCCCTGGTTTTGGGCCTAAGAGTTTCTAGGTTTATTAGATTGTCCGGTGGACCGGGATTGGAGATTTGAGTCAGATTCAGGATTTAAATCAAAGTAAATATTTTTGGTGTGAGAAAAATATGGGAAAATATCTAAAAATTATTATTTAATATATGATATTTTTGGTAAGGCCAATTTTGGGAAAAAAAGAATTTAGAAATTGGACATTTTGGCTAGTGGCAAAAATGTTAGAATGAAAACTATTTTTAGTGACTATTTTGAAAAATGGTCAAATCTTAGAATCTTTGAGGAGCTATTTTAACTAATGTTTTTAATCTAATTTTTTTCTTAACTGGGATTATTTTTAATGAGTTTTAATTACGGAAAAAAGGAAATTAATTAAGTGAGGTAGTTATTTCCTGAAAACATTTTTGATGTAACTTATTTTCTCAAACTTTTCTATCAATTTCTCTTCAGCCAAACAATTTATTCTGCATCAAAGATTTGAGGTAATGATCTTGGTTTCTTAAATTTTTAATTTCTAATGGGTTTGTAACAACCCTAACCCGGTTTAGAAGTAAACCAAATTAGGAAGTGTTAAGGATAAACATTCAAACAAAAGTACGACAATTAAAAACACTTCTCAATTAAGAATGGCCAAAAATCAGGGGAATCAAAAACTTTTTAGACCTTTGACAGAATTAAAGTTTAATATAAAAAATTATAAAGCATGAACAGACGTAAGTACCCCGAAGATATTACACATTTTTTGTTCTAAATATTGATAGATATTAGTCTATTTTGACTTTCAATTCACCAGGTTATTAATGATTCCTGCAATACTTAAAGTTCTATTTATGAACCATCCAAACTCTTATTATCATTAGGACTATATACCTTAGATCATTTGAACCTAACTTTATGACTAAGATCTATTAGAAACGAATCCATTTATTAATGATCTTTAAAATTATTAATCCCAAAAGCACACTTATCTTAATATACCAGCTTGCAAAAATAACTTTCACATCAAACCCGAGCTATCCAAAGTTAAGAGCAATTGACATACGCCACATAATTCAATATCCAGTTATCATGAGATTTTAAGGGAATGATCAATAGAGAGCAGCGCACGATAATCATATTCTAAGTAGAGGTTCATAATCGTTCCAAAGATAGCACCTTTCTTACTCTTTTTCAAACATCATTGACTTAGTAATACTTTGCACATGACTATTGACTTACTTCTAGTCATTTGGTTTATCTAACCATTTAGACACCCAACTATGTTGACATATTAATAGACTCAAACATGTAATTGACCCTCAATAAGCATGTTATCTAAATGATCTAGAATCTTAGTTCACAAACAAAATGTAACCAATCATGAGATCATGCTAGCCAATCAAAACATGTAGCAAGCAATCATAAAAACATGATATCTAAACTCGATAATGAGCAACCAAAAGAATAATTATAAAGGCCTATTACAACCCAAATGCTCCTTAGAGCTTCATATAAATTTACAGGCCATAATCAATTCTATATGCTTTATGCAAAGATTAACTAAGTGCCACCATCCTAAGAGTTCAGAGAAGGTTGTTTCGAGCCATACGTAAATCCCAGTGATTGTATCTAGCTCGAGAGCAACCTGAAACTTAGCTAACCTGCAAGGTTTTAGGAATAAATTCGATAAGCGTTTGCTTATTGAGTTAGTGACGTTATATTTAGAACAGGGTCTATTATTCTCTATTCAATTAACCTTTAACAACCATAGATGAGTCCCAAGTAAGTAATGCTGCAATCGAAACAATCACACAAATCAATCACAAGATAACTTCATTAGCCTTTTAGATGATTTCATAAAGAATTAACCACTAATTTACTTGACACCTAATTGATGTTGGAAAATCAATTTAATCAGTCCAAAATTCTAACTTACTTTTCGTATAATACACTATTCTTACAATAGTCTTCCAAGGTTTCTTAGCAAGCACAACAGTAAGATATATATTCCTTCGATCAATTCCACACTTACGTAATTCTATTATCATGAGTTACCTCTTCTCATACATGGCCAAATCCATTATACTATCCATTTTATCAAGTAATTAGGCAATATACTTCTTCATAACATACTTATAAACTTTCTTGGATTGTCTTCTTCAAAGATTATCATTACTCAAATTACCCGACACTCTATTTGTTACTTGTTATCTCATTGCTTAAGAACTAGACAAGTAGTCTACATATTTTCATAAGTACACTTAATAAGGTAGTTATAAGCAAAGAAACATGAACATAATACTTTTACATTACTTAACTCCATTAAATTGTAACCATGTATTTTTAAGCTTAGGTGTAAGAATATTTCCTTAGCATTAAATCAAAACTTAACTTTCATGATTAATTATCTTTTGCATCATTACAACCTCTAAATCTATTCTTAGCATTTGAATATTATATAATACGTGCTAATTCATTTATTCTTTAATTAACTCTTAACTCGTACATGAATCTTTCGCATTAGGATTAAACTTGACGATCTCGTACTCATTTACCATTCAATACAAACACAACACAAACAAGACCAATAAGTATCCAAACATTATTTCTCACATACAGCGCATTTGTCAATCGATTAACACAACTCATTCATGAACTTACTTATTACTAGATCAAACAAGGCATCCTTTCACTCACATAATATTCGAATAACATCATTCATAAACTAGGTTATTCCTTATTCAATTATTACCTATCATACACATAATCATTTACATTCAATTATGATATAAATCACATAAGTTTATTTAACACTTGATCAAACAAATAGTTCCTTGTGTACAAGCAATGCGCTATCTTATCACTTTAGCTATAACTTCTTTATTTTCAATATAGGAAACCCTTGATAACTTATGCCTATGTCTTATATATTGTTAAGCAATCTGACATAACTCCAGTTTCAATATTAGATCACTAAATGCATAATAATCATGTGTATTCATCAATAATTCAAGAACTATTGTCTATAGCATTCTCAATTATAAACCCCTAATTATGTGTAATTTCACTATTTGTACATTTTCTCAAATTCTTTTATGGTAACTACTATTACACACCATTCACATTTATAGTTTAGCAAACACTTATCAAACATAGCTTCATACTCAATTGCCTCTATTCTCCAAAAATAATAAACTTACATATTTATGTATGCACAAGGTACATGGATCTTTATTCTATAAGAAATTTGAGAATTTTCTTCACTTATCTTACAAGCATCATTATAACCCTTCCTTAAGTATTTCGAAAGCATAGGACCTTTATCAACCATGTATTTTCTCTTTAAACAAGTTATCAACTTTATCAAGTTGCAATTATTAGATTCCTTGATGCGCAAGTCATTAGTCGAGATAAATCTTAGATATCTCTCATTTCTTTATTAGATTCACAAGGTTTAAAATCAAATAAGTTATCACAATTCTTATTGCATTAACTTAAAGTTTTATTCTTTCGTATTATCTTAGCCTTGAGAATCGATAGCCTGGTCTAGATACACGATTCCCCGACCAATTGTCGCCTATAAACAATATGGTACTCGTAGTACCAGTCAATCCCTCCTACTGTCACCAAATGACAATAGTTCACCCCGACACTAAGCTCTATGGACTCTATGGCATGCCAACTATATCTATGACTGACTCGAGACCAAGGCTTACAATAATTATCATTCTTATCAATCTTAGAGCATAGCTCAATTCAATATGCACTTCTTGTGCCAATATCTTTTTTTTTTCAATTAGGAGTCCAATAACAATTTCAATATCAATGATTCAATAACTATATCAACAATCAATATTCATTGTTTCAATATTTAATATCAATAGTTGATATTCCGTTTCAATGATCAATGTTTGTATATCAATAACAATGTTAATAATCAATGATCCATAGCAATTGTATCAGTAATCATTTATGCTCCAATTCGCCCTTACAAGCTTATTCTCTTTAACAATCTTTCATGGTTCCCATTAACTGTATCATATTCATTGGTAGCCTTAAGCATACATTCTATGCTCATTCTTTATACAAAACATTTACATTTTATTATTATAATTAGCATATGCCTTAGCATTGATATTTTACATATCAAGTATTCATATCATAGGATCCATTCGACTTTAATCAAATATCAATATCTCATAATTTCAGCACATCCAATGCTGATTCCTCATTTCTCAACACCCATTTTACTCATAATTGTATTCTTTCGATTGTAGTAATATTTATTAATGTATGAATCGTGCTTACTTTTATTTAACTTTACAATTTAGCAACTTAAACATGTACCATTATAGGTAGTCTTCATACTAACAATTATTTCATTGCATTTCATGCTTATTTGTGCACTTAAAGCTTTCAACTAACTTTAAAACTTGCAATTCTTATCCATAAGTACTTACCTGGAATCCAAATTTAGCCACACAATACAATATAATTTTTTTGTAAGTAAATTAGAACATAATTAAGCCACCATATCGCTCGGAATAGTTTCATTCTATTCCGAGACTTAAAACTACACTCACCTTTTTATCCCGAAGTTACGGGATACCTGAATCCACATCCTATCAAAACAACTTATACACATTTTGTTCACACCAACATGTCCAATTAAACATACAAACACACCAAGCAAAAATAGATTACACTTATATTCCTTAACCACTTGAATCTAACCAATTAATTTCACTTTAAGTAATTCTACTCAACAAGCATATATTTACACAATTAACACCGAAAACAGCCCCTTTTTAGATCATTTTTAACCAAGACAGCTCAACTAATTTGTACACACAAATTAGTACTGCAATCAGTCCATATTTGTTCAAACTATTCCACAAGCAACTTTTTGTTCATATTCATTCAATTCTGAAATCAAAGCAGCCCCAAAATCCAATATATATGCTTCAATATAGTCCATTTCCTCAATTTACAATTTTCATTTAACTCGATCAATTATAATTCTGCTCAAACAATCTACCTAGGAATAAAAATAGTCCATCCAAAGTTCCTAGGCATACAAATCAACCCAGGTATCTTATACACAGTTTTGTATGCAAAACAGTAGATACACATTTAGCATTCCCTTATTCCAGTTTTACAGAAATATATATTCATGTATATAACTTTAATTCACCTTCTACCATACTAAAAACATTGCTATATCTCCTGCACAAGGGTAATCAGCCCTCCCCAGATTCATTAGCTTTCCAAAACAATGCTAAAACAGTTTTGTTTATCAGTAAAACAATCCTGAATAAATTACTAACCAAAAATCACCCCTAGGCCATCGATCAAGGTTATTTAACTCAATATAAAACAAGGTATATTTAAAACAACCTTGCTTGTTTCAATTAACCTCATTTCATGTATCCAATTTAAACATGAATCACATTGTTTTCCTTTAACCATCAACAATCCAACATATTCCTATGCAAACTCCAAACGGTAATTCTAGTAGCAAATGTAAAATCAGCCATGAAATTCAAGAAAAACACGCATTGCTCATGAATTTAAATCAGAATAGCAACACACTTTCACAATGTTAATTACAAATATAGTCCTAGGGAAGGCTTGAATATAAGCTCAATTCATTAAACCGAATTAAAAAGGTAAACGAGAATTTCACCTGCTCTAAAATCCTTCGATGAAGATCAAATTATTTGCTTCAATTGTTTGTTTAAACTCACGCATGGTGGTTCCTAATTCTCTCTCAACAACATGTTAACTATTGATTCAAATGAAGGAATAAAGAAGATGGCCGAGACTTCCCCATTTCCTTGTTCAATTTTATCCACATGTTTCACCAAGGGCATGACATGTATATAGGTCCCCATACTTAACTTTCATTAGCATGCAAACACTCATTCTTTTAATATTTCAATTTGATCCATGCAATTTAAGCTAGCCACATTTTCCTCATTTCTAATATGGTCCTCATTTATTCCATGGGTATATTAAGGAGTATTTAACTCAATTTCAATATTATTCGAGCTTGATACAATTCTAAACAAATTTTGATATTACAAGTCACCTAAATCATTCTTGATTTAGACATATTATCAACATCACCTTTGGGATATTACAAGGTTCTTCAATCTTGCTTTCCAAAATATCATTGTCTTTCTTTGTTTTTCAAGAGTAAAAATCCAATTAAGAGGAAATTCACTCATTAGAGGTAAGGTTCGTTCTTCTCCTCTAATGAATGGTTCTTTATTGAAATTCGCAAGTATTTGACCCTTGTTTAATGTTTTCTAATGAGTTTTAATGATTTAATTATGGAAATTAGGTAAATCAAGGTTTAATTGATGAGATTAAGTGATTTTCATTTCGAGTATGTTCTGTTGGGTTCTTGATTGATTATAATCATGATTTTGATTTTTATAATGTTAATAAGTTGGTTTTAACATTGGAATCCCGGAACTAGGTGAATCTCTAATTTCTTAGGTTGCTAGTGTTGTGTTTTTGGCGAGTTAAGGGTGTTTAATGAATGCTTGAAGTATAAGGATGATGTTAGGTTGTTTTTGGATGTTAATTGAAGATAATTGATGGATTAAACCTTTAGGTTTTGGCTGGGTTAAGTTTGGAGGGTGTTTG
Source organism: Hibiscus mutabilis (assembly GCA_019671005.1). Taxonomy (NCBI): domain Eukaryota; kingdom Viridiplantae; phylum Streptophyta; class Magnoliopsida; order Malvales; family Malvaceae; genus Hibiscus; species Hibiscus mutabilis. Next base: position 25,399,139 of record CM033735.1, on the reverse strand, counting down.
ATGTTGTTATTGGTTGTTGTGAAAGGGTTTCGGTTAGAGTTTGAGGAGGATTGTTGTGAATTGTTGTTGAGAAGTTTGTGAATGCATTTTAATGCATTGAACCTCTATTTTTGTATGGTGAAATCAGGGGAAGTTGATCCTCAAGCTTGTGGCACTGTTACAGAAGCTTTGGAAGAGTAGTTTGCATCGGTGAACGAGGTTTTGTGAAGTCAGTTAATGAGAACGTGGATTTCAGCTTTGAAATGTCTTAAATGTTATTTTGGGAGTTTAAATTAAGCTTGAAATCCTGATTTAAACTCAGAAGTAAGTATGATGAGATGTCTCCCTCGGTTATGTTTTGGTGAAATTGATTTTATGCACTTGTTTTTGAATTACATGGTACATGTTGTTTAAGCATGTTTTGAGTATGGTTTATACTGATTTTCATCATATATTGAAGATGAATGCATTTTAAAAATGGTTCATGTAAGTATGAGGAATACTTTTTAATGTATGGTTTAATGCAGTGAAAATGGTTTTGATTGTTGCTTATAAAAACAGTGAGGTACATGATTAATAGTGAATTATATTGGCAAGTGATATAGTTTAAAAGGTTATCAGATATAGTTGGCTGGCTATAGGATTGATAGTGCACTATAAATAAGTCACCACAGGTGTTGAGGGGTTTGTGTACCAAATACTCCACCTCGAGTACCTTAACGGTTGAGGGGTTATATGGTACTAAAAACTCCATTAGTGGATTTTGCATCTAATCGATGATTGGGTTGTGATGGTGCCCAGTTGTGATTGTACCTTGAATTTCTATTGAGATTGCATGAAGTGTAAAGTGGAAATTGGTTTATGATCACTTGAAAGCCAATATAATTGATAATGTATCATGTTCATGGATATTGTTCTATAATGTTGACTTATACATGTTTACTCTTTAAGCCTTGCATATGGGTTGTTATGCATGGGAAAGCTTAAATTGAGGGTTAGCAATTGGGATTTTGATGTTGATCCATGATACAAGTTGCATATGGTTTAATATGCATGTTTTGGAAATGTTAAGTACATAATTTGAAAGGCATGATGTTTTGAAATGATGTTTTAAAATGTTGAACTCATGAGAGTTAGAAACCAGTTTTAATTGCATTGATGGTGTTGTGTTTTGAGCACTCCTCACTAAGCCTTGTGTGCTTACACTTTCTTTGTCCATCAATGCAGAGAACTAAAGGTTGGAGGTAGCGAGCAAGTGAGGGGAATTCCAAGGACTTGAATAACTCAAAAGTATGGTTTTCGAGCTAGACTAGTAGTAATAAAGGCAATGTGGTTCATTGTTGTTGTTTGGGAGGTTTATTTGCTAAACTCTCTATTCATGCAAGTTTGTGATGTTGTTGTGGTGTTTTATGAGGCTTTATGTGATTGGTTTTGATGTGGATTTATGTTCTGAGTTTTGGTTGGTTGAGTTTCTAGTAAGCATGCCTCAAGATTCTTTTTAGAAGTATGTGGTTATGTTTTGATCATGTTTCCTTGATGTTCTGCCATGGTTTGATCCTTAGTTAAGTGGTGTACATGTATATGGCTTGTTGAGGCATGTTTGAGTCCTTGTTCGTGTCAAAAACCAGCAATTTTGAACATTACAAGTCCAGGCGTACCGATACGCGGGGCTCCGTATGGTACGGGTATGTGCATTCGGTGGCCTCGTATCAGTACACAAGGACGTGTATTAGTACGCGTTTTAGCCATTGCAATCTGATTTTTCTTCGTGTATCTCGCGTACCGATACACCTAGGGGCCGTATATGTATGGCTAACCGTTATGTTAGTTATGGTGGTTTTATGTTTTGAGATTCTTTCGTTTTGGTCCTTGATATTTGTGAATGCAATTGTATGGGTTTTGGCTTATTGTTTTGAGCTGAAATTTGGCAAGCAAGCATGTAATCTGATTAATTGAGGTTTGATAATTTGAATTTTAATTAAATCCTCGTAACGTTCCATATTTGCACTTTAGTCCCTAAATTGCAATTTGTGTAATTAGATGTCTAATCAATGCCTGATTTAGCTGAGATTTCACCAGCTGCCATCATGCACACCTTAGGTTATAATGTTGCATCTATATAAGATAAAAAGAAAAAATGGACCTAAGTTTAGTTAATCATTTTGGGCTTTGTTTCGGCAAAACCTAATGTATCTCGCTCGGCTCAGTCTGACGTCTTAGCCAGGTAGAGAGGGTTATATTTGGTGATATCAGATCCAGGTTTGTGATAAGTGGGATGGGGTTATAATTGTTGGAATGTTGTAATTGGTTGATTACTGTTGTTTTCCATGCACGGTGATTGTTTATATGTACGTTGATTGTGATATGCCATTATGGGCGATATTTGTGGGGCACATTACCTTATTACTACAGTTTGAATGTTTTATTTGAGAAGGAAGTCTTGGATCCTTGCTTGAAGATGGCCTTATTTGTAACACACCTCACCCGAGTTATGAGTAACCCGGCCAAGGAGTGTTAAAACAAGAACACAAGCAAGCACACAAGAAAACAAGCCATTTAAAACTTTTGAACTCATTCTATTAGAAGAGTTACTTGCCTAACAAGAAACCCAAACAATCATCAAGAACATGCTTTTCAAATATTATAGCTTACCAAAAATAGACATAGGCTTCCAAGTATCACTTAAGAAGATATAATCTAGTCCCTTATACATGTAGGCATTCGAATACGCACAAGACAAGACACAATTTCATTTCAAGTTTATTCAAGTATGTGCAGCTTTGTTCCAAATCAAGACAATATTAGACATAGTTTCAATATTACATTCATGTCAAGATAACTAAGCATAATCTCCTAGAATTTTACATTCAAGTCAAGGTTACATATAATGTTGGTTACTAGACATGGTGCCAATGTTTTCATTCGAATCATATCACCCTCAATCAAGACATCAAACAAGCTTTACAACATCTAGAAATCATGACTAACTTATCATAACCTTAATTACTTGATTTAGAAGCAGCCTAATCAATCAAGTGATCCATTCGAATAAAGCATTCAATAGTTAAGCACATTCAAGTATAACTAGATAATGTAACCAAGTTTCATTCTCCATATTTAACAAGTCATGCTCAAATCGTTCACATAGTATCTAGATATCATGGCATCAAACATTGCCAACCAAGTCTTTACAAGCTTTTAAAATTCAAGGCCATATATACATACAATATTCAAAATAGAAAAATGCATGATCTAGCTTAATTATGTACATATCTAGGAGCCACCAACTATGAGAGTACAAAATAGATTCGAAGTCATACTTCTAGCTCTGCTTGTATCTTGCTTCAAGCTCAAGGAAGATAGCTTTAAGTTCTCTTTAAACCTGTGGTTTGGGAAGGATGGAAACAAGAGTGATAAGTACATAATGTACTTAGTGAGGTGGCAAGTATTTACTAGTCTTTTGTCAAGTTTAGGTAGTCATAAATCAAGTACAACCTTGCTAAGGTTTGAACATGTGAAGTTGAGTCTAACATAAGATTTCAAGTGTTTCAAGTCAAGTAGTGAGGCAAGTAGTCATGTATAGCTATTACCATTTATATACATCATCATAAGCTCAAGAACATATATCAAAGTCTCGATCTCAAGTAATATACATCATTTCATGCTTCAATACCATTCGAACAATAATTTAACAAGAAGGTTGTTTCCATTTCAAGTTTGATCGAGTGTTAAATCAAGACAAGAGACATGTTCAAGCATTTCAATTCGAGTATGATCACTTCTCAAGTATCATGTAGGCAAGCAAGATCAAGCTATCAAGTCAAGTGTTATTCAAGCTTTAAGTCATGTATTTCATTCTTGCTTATTCATTTTAGATTAGGCCTTGGTACATAGTTATGTGTAGGCAATCGAGTCACCAACCAAACTGTCGCCAAAACAAGAAACTTGCCAGTGACCATAACACACATCCCTCCTACTATCTCCAAATAAGGGCCTTGGCCCAGGACCATAGTCCACCCAATCACAATGAGCTCTAGACCCTGTGGCATGCCATCTTACCTATGACCAACTAGCAACCAAGGCTTTATTTGAATTACTTGATAATTAAGTAAGCTTCAAGATTTCAAGTCAAGGCAAGTACTCACAACAAGATAATGGCAAGTTAAAAGCTTATTCAAGCATCCTTTTCAAGTGTTTATCTATCAAAATCAAGATAGCCTTTAGGCCATCTGAGCCTTAGCTCACTTTATCAGGCATTCATTGTAGTTCAAGAAAGTTTGCATTTCAAGTTTATAGCATCAAGCAAGATCATGTTTAAGCATATTTGATTCATTCTATTAGGCCAACACAAGAAACCATAGAAGATCAATCCATTGTTACATGATCCAATTGCATTACCCACTCATATATCAATCATATCTTACTACCAAGTTTCCATTTAAGCCATTCTTCCCTTAATGCAATTCCAAGCATAGTTTAGATTCATTTCATAACATAATCGTAATAATGGAATAGTAGATGTGCATATTTGGTTAGGGCCTAAGTCCTAATCCTATGTAAAAGCTACACTCACAATACTCCAAGCTAGTTTAGTCTTGGATCCAAATTCCCTTTTGCTTGCCACTCTATTGACCATCTCTTCCCTCTTCCTCCACAAGGTTTACTCCTTGTTCTAATATATTACACAAGCATTTACATGTCAAAACAGGTTTGCACAATCATTCAATCATGGTGATTTCGAACCGTTTACACCGTTGGAAAGCTAACCTAATTGTGTTTCTAACTATATAGGCCTTGCATTTTGATCCTTTACCAATTAACACAGTTTTTAACTTAAAGACAGGGAAATTTGCAACACTGGACAGTTTGCACTATCCCTAGTGTTTCTTTTCTACAATCCATTTTACAATCCATAATTCAGTTCTGTTTGTTACTAATGAAACTAGACATGTTAAGGTTTCATCCATATAAATTTCAACCTTAAATTCCCTCTCTACTATTTATGGTAATTTTTCAAAGTTACTGCCCAGAACAGAGTTTTATGGGAAGATTACACTAGGTTAAGCTTCTATCTTCATAATTCATTTAAACAAGATTCTAACATTATATTTCAACTTATTTTCATATTCCTGCATGTCTAGGTCAGTCCAATTCACCTATCAATGTGATTAAAGCATGGCATTATAGTACTATGTTCAATTTGATCCATTTGATCAACAACATTCCTCTAGTTCACCATTTAAGCAGCCCATTACCTAGCTTTAACCAATCCAACTATATGCATTCATTTTCCATCAATCTATTTACTCTATTCAAGTCTCAATTCATAGGCAATTTAACTACTCATCAATCTACATGATCAATCAAACAATTGTTACATTCATGTGCATATATCATTCGGCCAAACATAGTTTCACTCTATTTTCAATAGCATTTCAATCCACATTCAAGCTACAGTTCAAGGTAAATTTCAAGCATAACATCTAACATGCAATTCTATGAATTTAAGTTCAATTTCCATCACCAAACATTCATTTGAACAAGCTTGCTAGGGAGGAAGGACTTAGAATTCACTTTCAGTTTTCCTAGCTATTCAATTACATGAATGATATGATCACATGCAAGCTTCCAATCTCTACAATGGTGGTTTCTTTTTTCCCTAAAGAGATGATAGTGTTTCAGCCAAGGAAGGAGAAAGGTTGAGTGGAGAAAGATGGTAGGAAGATGGACACCTAGCCATGTTGTTATCACTTGGCTTGGCCAAATGCCTCCACTTGGCAATTCATGGTCTAATTGCTTCACGAGTCCTTAATTATACATCCTAGTTGCATGCAATTCAACATTTAAACATCGTTACTATTTGATCATCATGATTTGGCTATCTAGTTATCAAGTCCATTTAATTTGGTCACTATATTTAATCAATTCTTCTAATTTGTAGATTGTTTGTACAATTAAATTCTAATTAGTTTGTGACATGTTACTAGGCCATGATTTCGGGTATTACAATTCTCCCCCCCTTAAAATAAATTCGCCCTCGAATTTACCTGAGTTGAACAAGTGAGGATATTGATCACTCATCGTAGCCTCAGGTTCCCAAGTTGCTTCTTCCATTTTATGATTCCTCCATAATACTTTCACCAAGGGAACATTCTTGTTTTGAAGTCTTCTAACTTCTTTGTCAAGTATTCTTATTGGATCTTCTTCATATGATAGGTCGGGATTTAATTCAACTTCTTCAGGTTCTAGAACATGGGATAGATCATATCGATATTTTCTGAGCATGGAAACATGGAAGACATTGTGGATCTTATCAAATTCACTAGGGAGTGGCAATCGATAAGCTACTGGGCCAATCCTTTCAATGATTTTGAAAGGTCCAATGAACCGGGGACTAAGCTTTCCTTTTCTTCCAAATCTGAAAACCTTCTTCCAAGGAGACACTTTGAGAAAGACTTTGTCTCCCACATTATGTTGAATGTCTCTTCTTTTCAAATCTGCATAGGCTTTTTGCCTATCAAAGGCTTGCTTCAATCGATCATGTATGATTTGAACTTGTTCCTCAGTTTCTCTGAGTAATTGAGGTCCCAACACCTTGTTTTCCCCCAATCTGGACCAACACAAGGGAGTCTTACATTTTCTTCCATACAAGGCTTTGAATGGTGCCATTTGAATCGTCGCTTAATAGTTGTTGTTGTAAGCAAACTCTACAAGAGGTAGGGACTTTTCCCAATTCTTCCTGAAGTCTATAACACAAGCTCGTAACATTTCTTCAAGTACTTGTATCACCCTTTCTGATTGGCCATCACTTTGTGGGTGAAAAGCTGTGCTCAAATGCACTTTGGTTCCAAGGGATTTTTGGAAGGATTTCCAAAATCGAGCTGTGAATCTAGAATCTCTATCAGAGATTATGGGTGTAGGAATTTCGTGCAAACATACTAAAGCATCCAAGCTTAAGTTCATTCAAATAGGGAAAAAATAAGCCGATTTAGTGAATCTATCCACTATCACCCACATAGCATCACTCTTTCTTGGAGTACAAGGAAGACCACTCACGAAGTCCATGGTAATACGATCCCACTTCCAATTGGGTAATTCGATTGGTTAAAGCAATCCTATAGGGACTTTGTGCTCGACTTTAATTCTTTGGCAAGTTAGACACTTGGATACGAAGTCTGTGATAGCTGACTTCATGCCTGACCACCAATATAGGGGTTTCAGGTCTTTATACATCTTGACTGATCCAGGGTGTATCGAGAAAGAGCTTTGGTGAGCTTCTTGCAAGATTTTCTTCTTCAATTCTTTATTGTTAGGAACACAAACTTTATCCTTAAAATAGAGTAGCCCATTCGAATGAATTGAGAAATCAGAATTTGGTTCTGAATCTAGTTTCAACATGATAACTTGAAGATCAGAGTCAGTTTGTTGAAGATCTTTGATTCTAGAGATCAAGTTGGATTAAACTTGGACTTCAGACAAGATTCTGTGCTTTTTGTACACTCGAAAGTGTGCATTGATTGCATGAGAAGCTACAAAGAGAGTTATAAAAATAGGTTTATGGATTCAAGAAGAATTTATGAGGATATGACTATCTACAAGGCTTTCGAATGGCTTACCCAAGCTCAATTTACGACTAAGAGCATCCGCAACTATGTTGGCTTTTCCAGGATGATAATCGATGGCCAAGTCATAGTCTTTCAACAATTCCATCCACCTTCTTTGTCTCAAGTTCAAATCCTTATGGGTCAAGAGGTATTTGAGGCTTTTGTGATCAGTGTATAGGTAACACTTCTCACCGTACAAGTAGTGCCTCCATATTTTAAGAGCAAACATGATAGCAGCCAATTCCAGATCATGTGTAGGGTAGTTTAACTCATAAGGCTTCAATTGACGTGATGCATATGCTACAACATTGCCTCCTTGCATTAAGACACATCCTAATCTCGAATGTGATGCATCACTGTACATAGTGAACTCTTTTTCTGATTCCGGTTGTATAAGGATCAGGGCATGAGTCAAGGCTTGTTTAAGTTGGGCGAAACTTCTCTGTTGTTTCTCTGGCCATTCGAATGGTTCGTCCTTTCAAAGACGCTTGGTCAAGGGTGTGGCTAAGGTTGAAAATCCCTTGATGAATCATCGATAATACCCGGCTAAACCAAGAAAGCTTCTAACCACACCTACATTCCTCAGAGGTCTCCAATTCAAGATAGATTGAATCTTCCTTGGGTCTACTTTGATCCCGTCTGCTGAGATAATATGTATGAGAAATGAAACATCTCATAACCAGAATTCACACTTGGAGAACTTTGCAAATATTTGATGTTCTCGGAGAGTTTGTAAAACAATTCGGAGGTGTTCAACATGTTCTTCCTTGTTTTGAGAATAGACCAAGATGTCGTCTATGAATACTACCACGAATTTATCAAGATAGGGCTTGAATACTCAATTCATGAGGTCCATGAATGAAGCTGGGGCATTGGTTAACCTGAATGGAATTACAAGGAATTCATAGTGACCATATCGAGTTCGAAAGGCTGTCTAGGGTACGTCTTCTTCTTTCACCCTCATTTGGTAATATCCAAATCGAAGATCGATCTTTGAAAACACTACAGCATCTTTAAGTTGGTCAAATAGCTCTTCAATCCTTGGAAAAGGATATCAATTCTTGATAGTGAGTTGGTTCAATTGTCGATAATCAATAAAAAGTCCCATCGTGCTATATTTCCTCTTCACGAACAAGACAGGAGCACCCCAAGGAGATGAGCTAGGTCGAATGAAACCCTTGTCTTGTAACTCTTAAAGTTGCTTTTGGAGTTCTTTCAACTCAACTGGTCCCATCCAATAGGGCGTAATGGATACCGGATTCGTTCCAGGTTGGACATCAATCCTGAACTCTACTTATCTGGTTGGAGGGAGACTAGGGAGTTCCTCGGGAAAAACATCAATGAATTCAGATACAATAGGGATAGTTGACAATCCAAAATCGTATCATCTTGTTTAATCATAGCAGCAAAGATGGATGCAGGTTTCTTATCAATAAGAAGGATGGATTCCTTTCCTAGACCTTGGAGGTAAAGTCTCAGATTTTGGCAATCTACCCAGGCTTGGTGTTTCCCTAACCAATCTAGTCCTAGTACTAGATCAAGTTCACAAGATGACAAGACATATAGATCAATAGGGAAAGGTATATTTCCAATGATTATAGGACATTCCTTGCAAAGGAAGTTAATGGGTGTGATTCCCCCTATAGGGTTCAAAACTACAAGGCCCTTATCAACAGTTTCAAGTTTCAATTTCAATTTAGCAATCAAGGATGAGCAAACAAATGAATGGGTAGAACTCGAATCAATTAAAGCATAAGCAGGACTTGAATTTAATTCAACAATACCTGTGAATGACATCGGGAGACTCTTCGTCTTCTTTTCCCCGAATATGATAGATTCGAGCAGGGGCTAGGGACTCCTAATGTGTAGAAGTCAATTGCTGACCTCAACCTTTGTTTTGATTTCCCGATTGAGCTTGTCTCATGCCTTTTCTACAATTTGAAGGTGTGGCACTAGCATTTACCGGGGCTCGAGTCAGAAGCTTGTTAGGATTTTGGGGACAATCCTTGATGTAGTGATCCGAGCCTCCACACAAGTTGGATTGAGTTCTACACTGACTCGAGTGGAGCTTTTGGCAGAACTTGCAAGTAGGGACTTGAGTAGCTTTTCTAGGATTCCCCATGCTATTAACAGAGATAACCGAGGCTGAGGGCTTGGATACCGATTGAGGTCTCAATATATAGTTACTTTTCTGAGCATGAGTGAAGGTTGAAGAGCTTTCTTTATGATACTTAGCTTTCTTATACTGCCAATGAGGCTTGTCATCATGCTTGGATCTCTTATCATTCCGGTGGCTACCACCCTTTCGATTCTCTGAAGCTTTTATCTTTGCCTCGGTTGCAATGGCTCGATTAACTAGATTTTGGAAATCTGTAATCTCCAGAGCTGTAAGGATGGGACTTAGTTCGTAGTTGAGACCATCTATGAACATTCTACACTTGTCTGCATCAGTCTTTATATACTCCGAGCCGTCTTGCAATACTTGCAAAAATTACTCACATATTGCTCAATGGGTTTGCCACCTTGCTTCAAGTATAAGAAACGCTTCTAACGCTCAGCTAAGTATTGCTCTCTGATATTCTTCTTCTTAAATTCCTCAATAAAGAATTTCCATGTAACGGTGTCAGCAGGGGTAGTCAAGGTTGTGGTTTCCCACCAACTTAAGGCTTCATCTGCCAAAAGAGCTATGGCACATTCAAGTTTGTGTTCATCAGAACATGGGAGTTGTTTGGTAAGTATACGAGTAGTATCCTCTAGCCAGTACTTGGCTACTTCAGGATTGGCTTCATCAGTTTCGGTGAAGGTATAAGCCCGGTGTTGAGCCAGTTTGTCGATTGGAGCTCTGTTTGGCACAACAGCAGGAAGCGCAACAGGATGGTCTTGTTTTAGAGTGGTTACAAGATGATCGAACGTCTCCTTCATGCTAAATAGACATTCTCTTTGAACAGGGTGAATAGCAGCGGCTTCCTGCTGAGGTTGAGCTTGTTCTCAAGGTTTAGTCTAATCTCGTGGATTTTGTTACATCCTCACACTGTCTCCTTCATTTGATGAGCCTTCAGGACTTTCATCGTCCTGGCAAAGTCTCGTTTCAGACTTACAACTCCAAGGTGGAAAAATTTAATCCTATATGATGCATGATGGACCGATTTAGTCCGAGAATCGGCTAAACCTTTAGCTCTGATTACCACTTCTGTAACACCCCTCACCCGAGTTAGGATTAACCCGGCCAAGGAGTGATAAAACAAGAACACAAGCAAGCACACCAGAAAACAAGCCATTTAAAACTTTTGAACTTATCCTATTAGAAGAGTTACTTGCCTAACAAGAAACCCAAACAATCATCAAAAACATGCTTTTCAAACATTATAGCTTACCAAACATAGACATTGGCTTCCAAGTATCACTTAAGAAGATATAATCTAGTCCCTTATACATGTAGGCATTCGAATACACATAAGACAAGACACAATTTCATTTCAAGTTTATTCAAATATGTGCAGCTTTGTTCCAAATCAAGACAATATTAGACATAGTTTCAATATTACATTTATGTCAAAATAACTAAGCATAATCTCCTAGAATTTTACATTCAAGTCAAGGTTACATATAATGTTGGTTACTAGATATGATCGCCAATGTTTTCATTCGAATCATATCACCATCAATCAAGACATCAAGCAAGCTTTACATCATCTAGAAATCATGACTAACTTATCATAACCTTAAGTACTTGAACTAGAAGTAACCTAATCAATCAAGTGATCCATTCGAATAAAGCATTCAATAGTTAAGCACATTCAAGTATAACTGAAATAATGTAACCAAGTTTCATTCTCCATATTCAACAAGTCATGCTCAAATCGTTCACATAGTATCTAGATATCATGGCATCAAACATTGCCAACCAAGACTTTACAAGCTTTTAAAAATAGCAAAATGCATGATCTAGCTTAATTATGTACATATCTAGGTGCCACCAACTAGGAGAGTTACAAAATAGATTCGAAGTCATACTTCTAACTCTGCTTGTATCTTGCTTCAAGCTCAGGGAAGATAGCTTTAAGATCTCTTTAAACCTGTGGTTTGGGAAGGAAGGAAACAAGAGTGGTAAGTACATAATGTACTTAGTGAGGTAGCAAGTATTTACTAGTCTTTTGTCAAGTTTAGGTAGTCCTAAATCAAGTACAACCTAGCTAAGGTTTGAGCATGTGAAGTTGAGTCTAACATAAGATTTCAAGTGTTTCAAGTCAAGTAGTGAGGCAAGTAGTCATGTATAGCTATTACCATTTATATACATCATCATAATCTCAAGAACATATATCAAAGTCTCGATCTCAAGTAATATACATCATTTCATGCTTCAATACCATTCGAACAACAATTTAACAATAAAGTTGTTTCTATTTCAAGTTTGATCGAGTGTTAAATCAAGACAAGAGACATGTTCAAGGATTTCAATTTGAGTATGATCACTTCTCAAGTATCATGTAGGCAAGCAAGATCAAGGTATCAAGTCAAGTGTTATTCAAGCTTTAAGTCATGTATTTCATTCTTGCTTATTTATTTTAGATTAGGCCTTGGTACATAGTTATGTCTAGGTAATCGAGTCACCAACCAAATTATCGCCAAAATAAGAAACTGGGCATATTCCTCCTACTGTCGCCAGTGACCATAACACACATCCCTCCTACTATCGCCAAATAAGGGTCTGGGCCCTGGACCGTAGTCCACCCAATCACAATGAGCTCTAGACTCTATGGCATGCCATACTACCTATGACCAACTAGCAACCAAGGCTTTATTTGAATTACTTGTCATTTAAGCAAGCTTCAAGATTTCAAGTCAAGGCAAGTACTCACAACAAGATCATGGCAAGTTAATAGCTGATTCAAGCATCCTTTTCAAGTGTTTATCTATCAAGATCAAGATAGCCTTTAGGCCATCCGAGCCTTAGCTCACTTTATCAGGCATTCATTGTAGTTCAAGAAAGTTTACATTTCAAGTTCATAGCATCAAGCAAGATCATGTGTAAGCATATTTGATTCATTCGATTAGGCCAACACAAGAAACCATAGAAGATCAATCGATTGTTACATGATCCAATTTCATTACCCACTCATATATTAAGCATATCTTACTACCAAGTTTCCATTTAAGCCATTCTTCCCTTAATGTAATTCCAAGCATAGTTTAGATTCATTTCATAACATAATCATAATAATGGAATAGTAGATGTGCATATTTGGTTAGGACCTAAGTCCTAACCCTATGTAAAAGCTACACTCACAATACTCCAAGCTAGTTTAGTCTTGGATCCAAATTCCCTTTTGCTTGCCACTCTTTTGACTAGCTCTTCCTTCTTCCTCCACAAGGTTTGCTCCTTGTTCTAATACATTACACAAGCATTTACATGTCAAAATAGGTTTGCACAATCATTCAATCATGGCAACATTGCTAGTACGCAACATAACAATCATATACATACTGATTTATGCAAGGATTGGACAGTCTACATTCTAACAGTTTCTATACATTGTCCAAATACAAATGTTTAATAATCAACAGCATGCTTACATATATACATTCCAATTTAGGCAGAAACAGGGCAGTAATCAAACTGTCCAAACTATTTATAAAACAGTTTACAAATCTGCCACAATACCTAAACTGTTGTGGCCAGGCAGCAGGTGCACTACTTACTAAATTTCCCATATCTTTCATTCTGTACGTCGGAATTTTGAACTGTTTACACCGTTGGAAATATAACTTAATTTTATTTCTAACCATATAGGCCTTGCATTTTGATCCTTTACCAATTAATACAGTTTTTAGCTTTAAAACAAGGCAATTTGCAACACTGGACAGTTTGCACTGTCCCTAGTGTTTCTTTTCTACAATCCATTTTACAATCCAGAATTCAATTCTGTTTGTTCCTAATGAAACTAGACATGTTAAGGTTTCATCCATATAAATTTTAGCCTTAAATTCCACCTATACTATTTATGGTGATTTTTCAAAGTTACTGCCCACAACAGAGTTTTCTGGGCATATTACACTAGGTTAAGCTTCTAGCTTCATAATTCATTTAAACAATATTCTAACATTATATTTCAACTTATTTTCATATTCCTACATGTCTAGGTCAGTCCAATTCACCTATCAACGTGATTAAAATAGGGCATTATAATACTATGTTCAATTTGATCCATTTGATCAACAACATTCCTCTAATTCACCAGTTAAGCAGTCCCTTACCTAGCTTTAACCAATCCAACTATATGCATTCATTTTCCAGCAAGCTATTTACTCTATTCAAGTCTCAATTCATAGGCAATTCAACTACTCATCAATCTACATGATCAATCAAACAATTGTTACATTCATGTGCATATATCATTCGGTCAAGCATAGTTTCACTCTATTTTCAATAGCATTTCAATCCACATTCAAGCTACAGTTTAAGGTAAATTTCAAGTATAACATCTAACATGCAATTCTATGAATTCAAGTTCAATTTCCATCACTAAACATTCATTCGAACAAGCTTGCTAGGGAGGAAGGACTTAGAATTCACTTACAATTTTCCTAGCTATGCAATTACATGAATGATATGATCACATGCAAGCTTCCAATCTCTACAATGGTGGTTTCTTTTTTCCTAAAGAGATGTGAGTGTTTTGGCCAAGGAAGGAGAAAGGTTGAGTGGAGAAGATGATAAGAAGATGGACACCTAGCCATGTTGTTATCACTTGGCTTGGGCAAATACCTCCACTTTGCAATTCATGGTCTAATTGCTTTACAAGTCCTTAATTATACATCCTAGTAGCATGCAATTCAACATTTAAACATTGTTACTATTTGATCATCATGATTCGGCTATCTAGTTATCAAGTCCATCTATTTTGGTCACTAGATTTAATCAATTCTTCTAATATGTAGATCGTTTGTATAATTAAGTTCTAATTAGTTTGTGACATGTTACTAGGCCATGATTTCGGGTATTATATGATTGTTTTTTTTGGGGTGTAATTATCATGCCTTTGATATTTTAGCACGAAGGAAATGAGGAGAGAACTGAGGTATGGCACTATTGTTGCTGCCATGGGGCACACTATTGTTGTTCGCCTAATCTACCTGTAGGAGTAGAGCAAGTACCACCCGCTCTAGCCAGGCCAGTGTTGGGTGATATGACGTCTTTGATACAGGTGATGACTAGAGCTTTTCAAGATATTGTTGTTGGGGTGCATGTGCCTGCACCAACTGTTGGGCAAACAAGGTTGCCGTTGGAATGTTTACGAAGTCTGGGAGGAGTTGAGTTTTGTGGGTTAGCACCCAAGGCATCCAAGGTGTCAATGGCTAGTACTGATCATATTTTGGTACAAATGGGGTACAACGATGCTCGTAAGCTGGGATGTGTTGTACCTCTACTGCAAGGAGACGCGTATAGTTGGATTACCGTGACTGCGAGCATAGAACTCGATGATGTGGCTTAAGAGTTCTTTTAAACTAATTTTAAGAAGAAATATCTCGGAGTTAGATACTTTGATGAAAAGAAACGTGAGTTCATGACTTTGGTTCAGGGCAATATGTCTATAACGGAGTATGATGTTTAGTTTGTACGATTGAGTTAGTATGCTCTTGAACTGGTACCGGATTAGAGGCATCATTGTGACCGATTCCTTTATGAACTGCTACATGATGTTAAGACATATATGTTGGCTTCTGACTACACCAATTTCGACGTATTGGTTACATGAGCAAAGGACATTGAGTAGAATCTGGGTTTATCAGTTTGTGTGGGAGGTTTTAGCTTTGGTAAGAGAGTTGTGGGCTCTGGTAAAAGAGTTACAGACTCTGGTTCCGGTGGTGGTCAGTTTAGGAAGCATCATGATAAAAGGTATTGCCCTGAGCTGAGGCAAGGTGAAGGTAGTGTTGGGTGAGGATCATCGGGTCAGGGTACCCAGGCTAGAGCAGCACAAAATTCATGTTAGGTTTGTGGATCGCATGATCACATAAGGCAAGAGTGTCCACGGTTGGCTCGTGAGGGACAAACTCTTGCACCTGTTATTTCTAACTCTTGTTGGAGATATGGATCGAGCGATCATCTAAGACGTGATTGTCCGTTGATGGTGGGTGGTGGATAGGCCAGGGCACCTACGGTTGCACCACAGCGAGTTTGAGGTCATGGTTGGGGATAATTTCAATGAAGGGACGAAGGTCCAAGGACAGTGCTCATACTACTGCTATCCAACCTGAGGGTGATGGTCCTGTGAGGGTGTACGCACATCACGAGGGACGTAACGACACCAACGTGATTATAGGTACATTTACTTTGTAATCTCTATGATTGTTTTTTTTTGGTTGATTCTGGTCCTACGCATTCATATATCTTGCGTGAGCATGCGCATTTGCTTAATCTACCTGTAGAGGTGTTGGATATGGGTATGCATGTAACAAGTTCTTTTAGGGAGACGATTGTTACGAGAAGGTTGTTTCGGAGATGTCCTTTGATGGTTCAAGGTCATGTGTTTGCGAATGATTTGATGGAGTTGCCTTTTCACGGTTTTGATATAATTTTGGGTATGGATTGGTTGTCTGATCATAGAGCTGTGGTTGATTTTGAAACCAAGCGAGTATACTTGAAACTTGCTGATGATTACGAAGTAATTGTTGTTGGTGAAAATGCTAAGTTCTTGCCCAATGTTGTTTTGGCTCTAGAAGCGAGTCGTTTGATGGATTCTCGATGTCAGGCCTTCTTAGCCTACGTTATGAATCTGAGATCAAAGGAGTTGCATGTTTAGGACATCCGTACGGTATGTGAGTTTCTAAGTGTTTTTCCAGAGGAGTTTCCTAGTTTTCCACCGGATAGAGAGGTTGAGTTTGGCATTGAGTTGTAGGCAAATATAGCTATAGTGTCTATTGCTCTCTATAGCATGGAGCTGAAGGAGCTGAAGGAGTTAAAGACGCAACTTCAGAAGTTGCTTGATTGATGGTTTATTAGTCCTAGTCTTTTGTTGTAGGGTGCGTCGTTGTTGTTTGTGAAAAAGTAGGATGGCACAATGCGGATGTGCCTTAATTATCGGCAACTGAACAACTTGGCGATTAAGAATAAGTATCATTTACCATGGTTTGATGATTTGTTCAATCAATTTAGAGGTGCTTTGGTGTTTTCTAAGATTTATTTGAGGTCTGAGTATTACTAGTTGGGGGTAAAGTATGTGGATGTGCCTAAAACTACTTTTCATACGAGGTACACCCATTACGAGTTCTTGGTGATGCAGTTTGGTTTGACTAATGCTCCTATTGCGTTCATGGACATGATGAATCGGGTGTTCCATGAGCTTTTGGACCAATTCGTGGTTGTGTTTATTGATGATATTCTTGTGTACTCTCATACCAAGGAGGATCGTGATAAACACTTGTGGATTATGCTTTAGGCGTTGTTGGATAATCAGTTGTATGCCAAGTTAAGCAAGTGTGACTTTTGGCTTAGGGACATTATTTTTCTTGGGAACGTTATGTCAGCCAAAGGGATTCAGTTTGACCCATAGAAGATTGAGGCGGTGATAGGTTGGAAGTCACCTAAGTCTATGTCGGAGGTTCGTAGTTTTCTTGAGTTGGTCAATTATTACCATCGGCTTATGGATGGTTTTTTGAAGATTTCCACTCTTTTGACCAAGTTGTGGCGAAAGACTGTATATTTTGAGTGGATGGAGGATAGACAACGAGCTTTTGAAAATTTGAAAGGGGCTTTGACACAAGGTCCAATCTTGATTCAACCTAAATCGAGTAAGGAGTTTGTTGTTTATAGTGATGCATCATATGTAGGTTTGGGTTGTGTGTTGATGCAAGAAGGAAAAGTTGTGGCTTATGCATCTAGACAATTGAAGGTGTACGAGCACAATTATCCTATGCATGATCTTGAGCTCCCAGCGGTTGTGTTTGCGTTGAAGATTTGGAGACACTATCTCTATGGTGAGAAGTGTGTTTTGTACACGGATCACAAGAGTTCGGAATACTTGATGACTCATAAGGATTTAAATCTTAGGCAACGTAGATGGTTGGAGTTGCTTAAGGATTATGATTTGAAAATTGAGTATCATCCGGGTTAGGCTAATGTTGTAGTCGATGCTCTAAGTAGAAAAGTTGTAATGGAGTTGAGGGCAATGTTTGTGCGATTATGTGTGACGCGGGATGGAGGCTTGTTGGCCGAGTTGTAAGTAAGGCCATCGTTGTTACATTTGATTAAGGAAAAGCAACCTTATGATGATGCGTTGGTACCGCATGTTAAGGATATCATGGATGGAAATCTGACGGATTTTTGCTTTAATGATGATAAGGTATTATATTTTAAAGATCGAATAGTGGTGCCTAGTGATGATGAGTTGAGGCGTACCATTTTGACTGAGCACATACTAGTCATTTTTTATGCATCTCGGTGGTACTAAGATGTATCAAGGGTTGAAGGAAGGGTACTATTGGGTTGGTTTGAAGAAAGATGTGGTTGATTTGTTGCTAGATACATGGTGTGTTAGCGTGTCAAGGCTGAGCATCAGTTTCCTTCTGGTTGTTGCAACTGTTGAGCATACCGAAATGGAAGTGGGAGAGAATCACCATGGATTTTGTGTCTGGGTTGCTGTTGATGCCAGCCAAGAAGGATTCTATTTGGGTGATAGTTGATCGGTTTACAAAGTGTGCACATTTTGTACCAGTGCATACAACCAAGAAGGATTCCATTTGGGTGATTGTTGGCGGAGTTGTATAATGCTGAGATTGAGTGTTTGCACGGGGTGCCTAATTCCTTAGTTTTTGATAGAGATCCATGGTTTACAATAAATTTTTGGGAGTGTTTGCATCGAGCTTTGGGTACACGACTGAATTTCAGTAATTCTTATCATCCTTAGACGGATGGTCAGTCTGAGCGTGTGATCCAAGTCTTGGAAGATATGTTGAGGTGTTGTATCATTAAGTTCCAAGGGACTTGGGAGAAACAGTTTCCTTTGGTGGAGTTTTCCTATAACAATAGCTATCAGGCTAGTATACAAATGGCATCGTATGAGGTCTTGTATGGTAGAAAATGTTATACACCTTTGTGTTTGGGCCAAGGCTGAGGAAAAACATGTTTCTATGCCGGATGTGTTGAAAGAAACAAATGAGAAAGTGAAGCTTGTTTGTGATTGTTTGAAAGTGACCACGGATCATCAGAAATCCTACACGGATTTGAAGCGTAGAGAGAT
This sequence comes from Hibiscus mutabilis, assembly GCA_019671005.1. Lineage (NCBI taxonomy): Eukaryota > Viridiplantae > Streptophyta > Magnoliopsida > Malvales > Malvaceae > Hibiscus > Hibiscus mutabilis. The sequence continues at coordinate 25,380,319 of CM033735.1, read as the reverse complement.
TGAGTACATTGTTGGTGATCGTGTGTTCTTGAAGGTGTCACCTTGGAAAATGGTGATGTGGTTGGGATATAAGGGAAAGCTTAGTCCGAGGTTCATTGGATCGTATGAGGTTGTGGAGCGTGTAGGTACTGTGGATTATCGTTTGAGTTTGCCTCATGAGTTGGAGAAGATTCATGATGTGTTTCATGTGTTGATGTTGCAGAAGTATCGGTCGGATCCATCGCATGTTATGCCGGTGGAGGTGAGTTGCAACCGAATTTGTCTTATGATAAAGAACCTGTTGAGATCCTTGATTCTGGCAGCAAGGTTCTTCGTGGCAAGACGATTGAACTTGTGAAGGTGTTGTGGCAACACCGTGGAGTTAAGGAGGCCACATGGGAGAGTAAGCATATATGATGAAACATTTTCTGCATTTGTTTCCTTCAAGTAAAAATTTCAAGGACAAAATTTCCTAGGTTGATTAGACGATTTTGGGCCTAGGAGTTTCTAGGTTAATTAGACAGTCCCGTGGACCAAAATTGAAGTTTCGAGTCAGATTCAGGATTTAAATCAAAGTAAATATTTTTGGTTTGAGAAAAATATAGAAAATATCTAAAAAATATTATTTTATATATGGATATTTTTTGTAAAGTCAATTTTGGAAAATAGAATTTAGAAATTGGAAATTTTGGCTAGTGACCAAAATGTAATAAATGAAAACTGTTTTTGTAACTATTTTGAAAAAGGGTTAAATCTTAGAATCCTTAAGGAACTATTTTACCTAATATTTTTAATCTGATTTTCCTCTTAATTTGGATTATTTTTAATGAGTTTTTGTCACACCCCAAGAAAATAAAAGGAAGTAAAAAAAAGGGGGAAATTGAAGAAAATCTTAAAATAATAGAATTGTTAGAAGATGGGATTTGAAACTATGTCCATTGTTATAATAAGATGAAGTTTTAACCATCAAGCTAAAGCAATTTTTTATTTGAATTTGCTTTAGTTTAATTTTATGTTGTGTTTAAATTGGTTATACCAAAAATAAAAATAAGCCCATTTGTGATCCCCACCCTCAGCTATGCACCGATTTGGAGAAAACAAAGAGTCGGACTTGAGATGAGAGTATCCAAAAATTTCCAAAGCCTTCCCCCCGTTCCCAGCCCTGATCTCGACCAACGCCAGTCCGTGGCGTGCACCGCAGCCACTATCGTCATCCTCACCTTGCTCCGACCAAAGCCTCGGTGACCACTCGTGGAGAACAAGCGTCGTTCGTTGTTGAGATCCAATCGAATATTCGTCGAAAACCTTGGTTCACCGCCCCTATTTTCCATCAATTTTGTTGTTGTCTGCCATCCGTGCACAAACCTGCCACTGTTCGTGGGTTCGCCGTCGTCCCTTGACTAAGGCCTGGTCCTCCACTCGCCTTGAATCTCTATCGTCCACCGCGGAGAACTACCTGAAGGTTCGACGAAAACCCAAAGGTTTTCTTCCTGTGTTTCTTGGCGTTTCCTTTCCCTACCGTCATCCTTAGGTGACTTTGGCACAGGCGATGAGTTCGCCTTTTATTCATGAGCAAACCCTGACCACCATGGTCCACCGTTTACCCAGAAACAATCTGAACCCTTTTGGTTTTGTACTCCAACGAACCCGACCTTTGGGTAAGGCTTTTGGTCACCTTTCCTTTTTTCTGGTGATTAATGGTCTGTGATTTGGTTAAAGCCGGTTTTCCCATTCGTTTCTGGTCAAAAACAACCTTAGGAGTCGTCGTTCATGTCGTCAGCGTGCCACTGGCAAGCTGTCGCCGGTGAGGGTTTATGAAACCTAACTTGTTACAACAAGGGTTGGGACTTGCTTGTGGGTTGTGTATGAGCCCAAATCTGTGGAGCTCGAGTCTGTGTATGTGTGGGGTAAGGGGAGAAGTCTTGTGAGAATGGGTTAGCGTTGGGTCTAAATCCAAGAGAAAATGAGTGACCCTTAGACAAAACTAAACAATCAAGCCCAATCGGTCCTAACCCATTTAAGTTGAACCAAACAGTTCAAACCAGAACCAGACTGTACCGGTTAACCCATCTAAACCGGCTTGACCAATGACACGAGTTACTGTTGATTTTGACCGTCAAACAATTGACCGTTGACCTTTTGAGTTGACTTTGACCAAAAGTTGACTTTTTCTAAAATGTCTTATTTTGGATTTTTCCGAGGTTCATTTTGGAGGTTTGTTGTATCAAATTCAAACTTGGTAAATTGTTTTTCAGCGTTTGACCTTTCGATTAAATCCAATTATCGTGTTTAAGTTTTGTTTCTAATGTAATTCGTTTTGTCATGCATCTGAGATATTGAAGGACATCGAATTCGTGTTCGAGAGCAGTCGAAGGAATTTTCAAAGGTCGATCGATGTAGCTCAGTGTTGAGATAATGCTTTACTACCTATTGTATACTTAACGAAACTCGTTGGTTTTGGTTAAAGTATGAATGCATATGATTGGTCGTACCTTTGTCATGATGATTATTTTAAAAGTTGTAATTATTACGGTATAAGAATAGTAGACTAAATTAAGACATGAGTGGATTACTATGTTTAGTGATTAATTGATAAGACATTTAATCTAAAGATCTTCAACTTTGATCATTCTTACTAAACAATTTAATGTCTGAAATATTTGGATGTGAAATGATGAAAATACCCTTTGGATATAATAAAGACTTGGTTACCCAGATGGTGGAAAAACATGAGAATTCATACTCGACTTGATAGAATTATTGCTCTACTGTTAAAATCTTGATCTGTTTGGAAAATCCCACTATCAAGTTGCTAACTTTCGAGATCATAAAATATATAGATTTTCTAATTCTTGAATGAACATCTAAAAATCTTTTTCCTGGAAATTCTCTAAATGAATGTCTGGAGACCAATTTACCAGAAGTACACTTTATGATCAGATTAAATAAAATGACTAAAATATCATTGGGTTCCAAAATGATCGAAATACTATCAAGCGCTGAAAAGATGATAACACCCTTGGGCATTGAAATAATTGTAATACTTTAGTGACTGGAATAAGTGGAAGCCTTTTAATTATGAAAGTACCGATATAACATAAATGACTGTAATGCCCCTACGGGTTATAAACCTTGACTCATGTATGATAGTTACTCCTTATATTTCTTCGGCATTAGGAGAAATACCGCACAAATACGTGTTCACTTTCTCGTGGCATTTTCAATGATATTTGGTGATTGGTGAAGGTGACTCATTTTGCTATACATCGCAGTTAGCTTCAACAAATGAATACTTGTAAGGTGTGCATATCCGACCAATTGGTAAGTACCGTGATGATGGGTTCCAAGCAGCTCAAAAGGGACTTGGAAATCTGATGAGCATTTAGAATTTTCTGAATTCTAAAAATCATCGTTTATACCTTGTTGGGTAAAATTAAAAATTTTCCACTAAAATTCAAAATGACCATAATACCCTTGTAGGATTAAATGATTGGATTACTCATGATATATCTGAATTCCTAAAATTCTATTGTATCAATTTTTTAATGTCTGGCTTGAGCAATTAGTACCGAACCTTTTCAATAGGGAGCTCGTTTCTAAAATCAGTTCAAAAATGGTTAGAAGTTCAGTGTCCCCCTTTTCTTGTAAATACCAAGTACCTCTGTAAATATTTGACCATCTAGTGTGTTCCATGTGTCCATGGATATTCTCTCTTTCTTAAACTAAGACCATTTGCTCCGATTTAAAAGTATGACTATGTTATCCGAAATGAAAGCACTTTCTAGCTTTTGGCTTTTGTCTTCTAATACGACACCATATCTAGTATTTGTTTTTTGATTTTATTGTTTAACTGATAAGACTTATTTTATCAGGGGTATACTATTTGGGATATGATTTAAGATATATAGGCTCAGCGTTGGTAAGTCCTTCTAGACATAAGCTCCTACGCCCAATGGGCCTAGGGTAAGTCTTTCTGGACCTAAGACATCCCCTATTGGTGTATGGTTGGAGGGTAGTTATGTGATTAAAATAAAACTTTCTATCCCCTTTTGAAAAACTACCCTACTGAATTAGTTTAGCAAAGTCTGATACTCTTAGTATGCTTCCAATTTGCGCTTAACGAAACACTAAACTCCCTAGTTCAAATTTCGTAATCTATATCTCTTTTGATTCTCCGGACTATAGGCTTCTCACCTGATACTTGGATGATCGAATAAAACCAAATGTATTACCTTCAGATATAACTTTATTGAAATATCGAATCGTAATTGGAACCTAATGTTACCCGGAACACCATGACAACTTTATGCTTTGTCATATACATGCTTGCGCCTTTAGCATCTATTTCTAGTTGTTACAACAGAGTCACCACCGGTCCCTTTTATTATTTTAGGCTGACCGAGAACGTAAAAACAAACCAGAGATTACGAAATCTTAAGGGTTTGGGGGAACGGTTATGTGTGGGGAAGGATTAGCACACTTATCATGCTCGCAAACAGGCGCTTACTTGATCACTAATATTTTCCTTGTAGCCTTGATGCATGTATGTAGAGATTAATGTAAAAATCAACTTAGTTCCGGAAATAACCCGAATTCGCTCATGGCAGAGTAAACCCCCGGTCATTTTAGACGCAAAGGGATTAAGACATTAATCCCGAATTAACCCTAATTGAGAAAATATCTCGTTTTTCATGATGCAAAGAAAATTCTTTTTTAAATGATGTTTTATGTTTTTTTTTAACTTTTTATGGGTGGTTTAATTTTTAAAGTTAATTACTGTTATTAGAAGCATGTGTTTAAAGAAACTAATCCTAAAGGCTTTATTTAATTTTTTACAATTTATTTATTTTTCTAAGAATTACTTAAAGAGTTTTATTTACAATTAAATAATTACTTACCCTTTTTCTTAAAGAATTACCAAGTAAGTTTGTATTTACTTATCATATTTACAATATATTATATACCGTTTTAAAGATTTACTTAAGAGTTTTATTTAACTATTTACAATTAAGGTAAGGTGTAGAGTATTTTAGTTATCTATTAATATGTACATTATTTTAGGAATCTAGACCTAAATATTTAATTGAAAACTTATTATGGGCAACTAAAAAATCAAATCCATTTATTAAAGAAACTAACCTAAAAGTATTCATATTAAATTATTCAAAAGCTTTTCTCTTTTAGAAAAACATTAATTATTAGGAGGTTCATTTAACTTAATATCTTACTGGGTTAAAATATATGAAGAAGAACAAAACATGACAGGATGAATATGCACGAATCAAATGATGAGCTTAAACAATAAAAAAAACTAAAGTAAAGATTAAGGTTAAGAAATCGCAAAAAGTAGGATCAAGCTTGAACTAAACGACGAAGGGTACAGGTTATTGGTGCCATTGTCATTATCGCCACTGCTGCGGGCAGCATGCCGCCGTTGCTGGCTACCGGCAGCACACGTCGGCTGCTCCTCCTTTAGTAACGGCGTTGGCTTTCACTTTGGGTGACATAGGATTTTCCACGAACTTTGGTTTAGTAAGGACTTGTACCCCATTTCTTCCTTACCCGAGACCAAGTATCCAAGAAAAAAAAGAGTAAAAATAAAAATATATAGAGACAAAATTTGGGTAAAAATACCTAAGAGAAACTGCTTGTATTGCTTTTCAATTTCTGTATTACAATTGCTTGTGTCTGTGTGTGTGAATGTTGATGTGAATATCTATGAATTACAATGGGCGAAGCCTATTTATAGGCTTCAAGAAACCCTAAAAACCTAAAAAACCTAAAACCATAAAAGAATATTCCCTTCTTATGCTCAACATTCTTGGAGAGAGAATAATGCCATTATTTGGGCATCAAAATCTTTCCTTACATTCAATATGATCCTAAATGAGTTAAAATAATTGAAAATTCGTAATAAAATCAAATTCACGTATTGAACTCGTATACAGTTTTCTGCATGCGTTCTCTTCAGTAAAACGAACATATCCTGAGCTCCCGACGTTTGATTGAGGTGTTTCAAGATGCATTGGAAAGGTAATTAAAATACGGTTAATACTAAGAAGACACCCTAACCCAAAAATGCTTGGATCCTATCAGAAATTTGCTATAAATTCACAGTGAAGAATCTTTGCACATAGCTTGACTTTCTATACATGTCGAGCGAGATCTCTTGTAATCTTCCCATATCTGACTTGATTAAGATTTTGTGTAGTATGCAAGAAAAATTAAAATACTTTAATAAATGAGATAAAAAAATTGGGCTAATTAGGCTTTTATTCATGTACATTGACTCTCTTTTTATTTTTCTAATCAACTCTTTTTATATATTTTTTTGCTTATTGGGTTTAATAATAACACATATATACAAAAAATAAATAAAGGGGGCCGGATAAAATAGGTGACTACAGCTGCCCCTCTTTGCTCATTCCGGTGAAACGAGAATAGGGCAAAGAACATAAGACACTGATTTTATTCGGCCAAATTGATTGGACGATTTGCTCCTCCAAAGCGGTAGAGAAGAAACCAAATAATGATTTTGTTTAAATGACCCATTCATTCGAAGTGACATTAAATGGACCAGATGATGTTTCTTCTGACGATGATGCAACTCTTTTCTATGAAGCGACAAAAACAAATTTGGGTAACACTGGTGATAAGTGTTCAAAAGTACTATTTTTCTTACCCTTTTTACTCATGTTATTGTTAGACTTAGGCTCATATTAGTTGCATAATTAGCCATTCATGCATTAATCCATGTTTCCTTCCATCTTTGAGCTTGATTACATAACTTGGTAGTTTTTGTGGGAAAAGATGCTGCTTTGGTGTGTTTTGTGTGTATATGCAGGATCACTTGCCAAAGCAAGGCTAGAGCTAGTTGCCAGGGCAATGCATGAAGGAGACGCCGAGCTAGTTGCCAGGGCAATACATGAAATAGACGCCGAGCCAGTTGCCATGGCAATTGTCGACAAGAGCAAAGGTGATATGGTAGTCGAAATTGATGACTAGACAAGCCCAAGATGACGTGGAGCAAATCCCAAACCCAAAGGAATTTGATTGCCATACAGAGATTAAAGAAGAATTAAATTTCAAGAAGATAGGAGAAGTTCTAGTAGGAATACAATTATAATAAAGAATTATATTCTTTAAAGATAATTTAATTCCAACTTAACTTCCTCCTCAAAGAAGGACTTTGCCCTAGCCCTATAAATAGGATGGAGATTTCGACAACTTAGAGAGGGCAAGATAGGGGAATTTTGACAAGTCCAAGGAAGGCAAGGGGAGAGAATTTTCGACAAGCATCTAGGGCAAGGAGGATTTCGACAAGCCTCCTCCTTCATCATTTTCTTTCTTGTTCGATTGGGTTCATGCTAGGGATTATTTATCTTGTGTTTCTTTGGAACCTAGCCATGAACTAAATCTATTTGGCTATGGTTATTGTGTTTTGTGGTTGTGAGAAACTATTGGTTTTTGTTTAGGTAATAAGAGTTTGCACTTTTATATTCAAGGTTTATTCATTCTTGGTTCTTATTCTTGTTTGCGAGTGAATTGGGAGAGGATCTCGTGATTTCATCTATTTATCTAATATCGGGAGAGTTAGATTCAAGAAACGAATGAATATGATCTTTATTCAATCTATTGATGGTGAAGATTAATTCGGCTTAGGAATAAGTTAAGGATTTCAACGGCTAAGAGGAGCGCAAGATTGGTTGTTGTTCACCCTTGATTCACGTAGGGATGTATTATCAAGGCATGCACAAGTAGCTAGAGTTTCGACTTAGGGATAAGAAGAAACCATTGAAGAACGCTCTGCCGAACCTTGAAGATTGCTGCCCAGACGCCCAAGTAGTTGCCCAAGTAGTTGCCTAGGCAACCATAGATTAGTTGCCAAGGCAACCCCGTTGTGCAAGTTGCCACGACAACTGAGTTGCCCGTGCACTCTTTTACCAAGACGATCCAATCGGCTATCACACCTCAACTCACGATAACCTGGCCTATCTCTCTCTCATTTGAATTCATCTTTTCTTTTACTTTATTGCTTTCTAGATTAGTTATTAGTTAAACTCCTATAATCCTTTATTTGTGTTTTTACTTTTTACAGTGCAAGAGACTAGATTCTTGAAGTGGCACCAATCCCTGTGGAGACGATATCTTTTATACTATAACTTGCAACGTGTATACTTGCACAATTGCGTAGCACTTATTACGCGTAACAAGTTTTTGGCACCGTTGCCGGGGATTGGCAATAGCGACTTTGTTTTTATTTTCTTGCACTTTCTTTTTACTTTTCTTGTTTAAAATTCAAAGGGCTAACAAACTTTGGTTTTGTATTGGTATATGACCAGGGAGAGACCGACTTCACCAGAATATCCCTTTGATCCAGAAATCGAACGAACCTTACAAAGACTTAGACGAAGGATAAGAGTAGCAATGGCTAATCAAGACGGCAATTGAATTAAGATGTTCTAGCAGGAGGAGGAGTGATTCTTGCACGAAACAGAACTATTCGAGACTATCTTGAAGAAGATCTTGATGGACTTAATCCAGGAGTTGTTGCACCTGAAATTGAAGCTGACCACTTTGAGTTGAAACCAGTAATGTTTAATATGATCAACACAATAGGTCAATTTGGCGGCCCAGCAACTGAAGATGCACGGCAACATCTGAAATCTTTCCTCGAGATTTGCAACTCGTTCAAAATACACGGGGTCACCCCCGATGTCTTACGATTAAGATTATTCCCCTATTCACTAAGGGATAGGGCGAAAGCATGGTTGAATAGCATTCCTACCGGATCAATAGCATCTTGGACTGATCTTTGTCGCGATTTCCTTGCTAGATTTAATCCTACAAATTTGACTGATAAGCTTCGTAACGACATTACTTCTTTTCGGCAAGCAGATGATGAATCCATGTACGAGGCTTGGGAGCGATATAGAGAACTTCTACACAAATGCCCCATACACAGATTCCCCGTGTGGACTCAAGTAACAATGTTTTACAACGCCGTGAATACACCAACAAGGATGATGCTAGATGCCTCGGCAAACGGCATACTCCTAGATAAGTCGCCGAAAGAAGCAATGCAAATTTTAAACAGGCTGGCCAAGAATGATTATCAATTCCCTTCTACTAGAAGAGGAGGAGTTAGACGCCAAGCCACAATACATGAACTAGGATCATCAGATTCAATTTCGGCACAATTGGCCACTTTAACCAAAATGGTCCAAAACATGCAAAAACCAAACAACACACATGAACTTAAGGTAATGGATTCTTTTTGTGAGTTATGTGGTGATAACCATAATTCTTCTGAATGTATGCAGAATCCGGAATCCAGCTTCTATGTGGGGAATTACAATCGAAACAACAATGTGATGTCCAATACATACAATCCAGCTTGGAAGAAGCACCCAAATTTTCATGGAGTAATCCCAACAATGCTCTAAAACTGAACAATCAGAATGCACAAGCATTGGGATTCCAAAGAGAATATGCACAGCGGCAATAGTTGCCGCGGCAACAATGACAACATCCACTCTTTGAAAAATTCTCTAAATGCTTTTATGATGAAAATGAATCTTATATGGCTGAGAATAGTAATTTCATAAAAAGAATCTGATGCTTTTATTAACAGGACCGAGATGAGATTGCAAAACCAAGAGGCGGCAATCAAATCATTGGAAAATCAAGTCGGACGGTTTGCTCAAAATCAATACTAGACCGCAAGGAGGGTTTACCTAGCGATCTTGAAGTCGCAAGAGGAACTGCCATGAGCAATGTAAGGCAATCACCACTAGAAGTGGCCAACAACTTAGAGAGGTTCAAACTCGCTCATCAAACAAAACTCCATAAAAAGATCAAGATGAACCTAGCGGCAAAGCCTCAGATGCTGAACCAGGAATTGCCGCGGCAACCGGCAATAAGCATGCCTCGGCAACCGACGATAAAGATGCCTCGACAACTTGCGATATGCACACCTCGGCAACTTCAGTTGTCCCGGCAATGCCGTCAATCAGGTTTCAAACCAATGAAAGAATCGAAGATATCCGACTTCCACCACCATTCCCACAAAGGTTGAAGCGACAAAAGCAAGAGTATCAATTCAAGAAGTTTCTTGATATCCTAAAGCAAGTCCACATCAACTTGCCATTGGTGGAAGCAATTGAACAAATGCCAAACTATGCCAAGTTTCTTAAAGACATTGTGTCCAAGACAACAAGGCTAGGAGAGTTTGAAACAATTGCCGCAACAGAGGGATGCATGGCAATGTTGCACAATCGTATGCCACCCAAGTTGAAGGATCCCGGAAGTTTCACAATACCCTGTTCCATTGGAAATCACTATGTCGGGAAAACATTATGCGACCTTGGGGCTAGCATAAACTTGATGCCTAAATTGGTTTTCTAGAAACTAGGAATCGGGAAGGCAAGACCTACAACAGTTATGCTACAGCTAGCCGACAGATCCTATGTGCATCCAGAGGGAAAAATCGAGGACATATTGGTAAAAGTTGATAAATTTATTTTTCCCGCTGACTTTATTGTTTTGGATTGTGAAGCAGATGAGCATGCACCTATCATTCTCGGGAGACCATTCCTAGCAACAGGGAGAACCTTGATCGATGTTGAAAATGGAGAACTCACAATGAGGGTGAATGACCAGCAAGTTAAACTAAATGTGTTCCAAACACTAAGGCATGCCGATGATCCAGAAGAATGCCAACTTCTTCATGCCACGGCAGAGTTTAACCGGACGAGGAATTTAGTTGCCTCAACAACTACATTGCCGATCAATGGGAACTTGAGGAGTATGAAGAACAGATCGATGATGAACAAAAAGAAGAAGCAAATTGGCTATTCAATCGACCAGGAAAAGAAGCTGATCAAGATGTTGATGCTACACAAGAAGGCAACAGGGAGGAGGATGCGGATCTAGAGATATGCGATACATTTCCGGATGAACAACTTTTAGTTGCCTCGACAACCCTCGACGCCTCAGCAACCCTCGACGCCTCGGCAACCCTCGACGCCTCGGCAACCCTCGACGCCTCGGCAACCCTCGACGCCTCGGTAACTCTCGACGCCGCAGCAGTCTTTAACATGCACACCTCGGCAGTGCAGAGCGGTCACCACGGCAAGACATGCCTCGCCGTACCACGATGCGCGGATTTAGTTAATTTCCTTGTTTGTGGTATTTTAGCTTATGGCATTACTCACCAAGGGAAGAAGCGGTTCTGCCATGATGCTAAGCATTACTATTGGGACGAGCCTATTTTGTTTAAACAATGTGCATATCAGGTTATACGCTGATGTGTCCCTGAAGAAGAGCAACAGAATGTACTCCGGCAATGCCATTCTTCACCCTATGGAGGACATTTTAGAGGAACTCGTATCATGGCTAAAGTTTTGCAATTCGGTTTGTATTGGCCAACATTGTACAAAGATGCCTAAGACTTTTACAAGCAATGTGATCGTTGCGGAGGGCGGGCAATATCTCTAGACGACATGAGATGCCACTCCAAGACATCATTGAGATAGAATTGTTCGATGTGTGGGGGATCGATTTTATGGGACCTTTCCCATCTTCATTCGGCAACCTCTACATTCTACTTGCCGTCGACTACGTGTCTAAATAGGTTGAGGCAGATGCAGTTCCCAACAACGATTCCAAGACCGTGCAACGATTCTTGCAGAAAAATATATTTACGGTTTGGGATGCCGAGCAATTATCGATGTGAAGGCAAGCATTTTGACAACAGACTAATTGCCAAGATGTTGCAACGCTTCGGCATATCACACAAGATCGCCACGGCATATCACCCACAAACCAACGGGCAAGCAGAAATTTCCAATCGGGAATTGAAGGGTATACTCGAGAAAGTTGTAAATCCCTCTAGGTAGGATTGGTCATTAAGACTAGATGACGCACTTTGGGCATATCGCACTGCATTCAAAACACCCTTAGGTATGTCCCCCTTCCGAATTGTCTATGGCAAAACATGCCATCTACCGGTGGAAATCGAACACAAGGCATATTGAGCAATCAAGACCGTGAATATGGATTGGGAAAGTGCCGAACAAAAGCGTTTGATGGATCTCAACGAGATAGAAGAATTCTGTGCACTCGCCTATAACAATGCACGAATCTACAAGGAGAAAACAAAGCGATGGCACGACAAGAAACTGTTGCCGCGATAATTCACGCCAGGGCAACTAGTTCTCCTATTCAATTCTCGGCTAAAACTTTTCCCGGGAAAGCTGAAATTAAGATGGTCGGGACCATTCGAAGTCGTCAAACCATTCTCCCATGGTGCTATGATAATCAAGTCCATCTCTGACAACCATGAATTCAAAGTTAATGGACAAAGATTGAAGCACTATAATGGTGCCCATGTGGAACGTAACAAGGAAGTGGTCACTTTAGGAGATGCATGAGCGTGCTCTCCTTTCAATATTTTCTTTTTCGTTTTATTTTCATTCCTTTTAGGAGATATTTTATTTTTTTTCATTATCTTTAGTTTTCAGGTTTTCTTTGTTTTTCACAACAAGACTCACAACTACTATGCTAAGGAAATTTACTGCCGAGATACTTGCCCCGGCAACCAATAAAGCAGTCACCACGGCAACCGCAACAGATGATGCCGCGACAACCTACATCGTGCCTGCACAAGCTGACGCCACGACAACCAAAGCTAAAGACATCCCGGCAACCACTGCAAAAGCCAAAGGTAAAGCACCTAATTGGAACAAGAATTGCTTAGATTTGATGAATATTCGATGATGACTTTGCCAATGCACTTAATTGATAGAATTTTTATTCTAGCATAACCATGGAAAAACTTAGAATTTTACTATGATGCTAAATTTGATGAAACACTGTTGTGGTTTGATTGATTTAAGGAATTCTAGTAAACTTAGGTTGATAATTAACAAATTGGGGGATTAGAATAAAAATTGGATGAATATTAGAGGTGCCCGAAATTGGCTCTAGCATGTGCTAAAAAAATTTTGATCACTAGAGGTGCCTGAAACTGGCTCTAGTATGTGCTAAAAATAATTGATCACTAGAGGTGCCCAAAACCGGCTCTAGTCGAATAAAACTAAAAACAAAACACTAGAGGTGCCCAAAACTGGCTCTAGTTAAAACATGTTAGAAAGAACCCAATGAAGTAATTTGAAAACCTCTTGTTTGCATAGAATCCGAAAAATCAACTTGCACACAACTCTGCACACACTCACAAGCATTATAGTTTGATTCTGAGTAACTCCTAAGTTTTTCAAAAAATAAAAAGCCAATCATACTTTGTGCCCCTGTTCAGAGAATTGAAATCAAGTTCAAAGCTAAGTTTGTGAAAATTGAAGTCTTGGCAGGTAATTATGAGTTTGCACTGCTTGAGGACAAGCAATAGTTTGAGTTTGGGGGTGTGATAAGTGTTCAAAAGTACTGTTTTTCTTACCCTTTTTACTCATATTATTGTTAGACTTAGGCTCGTATTAGTTGCATAATTAGCCATTCATGCATTAATCCATGTTTCCTTCCATCGTTGAGCTTGATTACATAACTTGGTAGTTTTTGTGGGAAAAGATGTTGCTTTGGTGTGTTTTGTGTGTATATGCGGGATCACTTGCCAAAGCAAGGCTAGAGCTAGTTGCGGGACAATGCATGAAGGAGATGCCGAGCTAGTTGCGAGGGCAATACATGAAGGAGACGCTTGAGCCAGTTGCCATGGCAATTGTCGACAAAAGCAAAGGTGATATGGTAGTCGAAATTGATGACTAGACAAGCCCAAGATGACATGGAGCAAAGCCCAAACCCAAAGGAATTTGATTGCCATACAGAGATTAAAGAAGAATTAAATTCCAAGAAGATAGGAGAAGTTCTAGTAGGAATACAATTATAATAAAGAATTATATTCTCTAAAGATAATTTAATTCCAACTTAACTTCCTCCTCAAAGAAGGACTTTGCCCTAGCCCTATAAATAGGATGGAGATTTCGACAACTTAGAGAGGGCAAGAGGGGAATTTTGACAAGTCCAAGAAAGGCAATAGGAGAAAATTTTCGACAAGCATCTAGGGCAAGGAGGATTTGACAAGCCTCCTCCTTCATCATTTTCTTTCTTGTTCGATTGGGTTCATGCTAGGGATTATTTATCTTGTGTTTCTTTGGAACCTAGCCATGAACTAAATCTATTTGGCTATGGTTATTGTGTTTTGTGGTTGTGAGAAACTATTGGTTTTTGTTTAGGTAATAAGAGTTTGCACTTTTATATTCAAGGTTTATTCATTCTTGGTTCTTATTCTTGTTTGCGAGTGAATTGGGAGAGGATCTCGTGATTTCATCTATTTATCTAATATCGGGAGAGTTAGATTCAAGAAACGAATGAATATGATCTTTATTCAATCTATTGATGGTGAAGATTAATTCGGCTTAGGAATAAGTTAAGGATTTCAACGGCTAAGAGGAGCGCAAGATTGGTTGTTGTTCACCCTTGATTCACGTAGGGATGTATTATCAAGGCATGCACAAGTAGCTAGAGTTTCGACTTAGGGATAAGAAGAAACCATTGAAGAACGCTCTGCCGAACCTTGAAGATTGCTGCCCAGACGCCCAAGTAGTTGCCCAAGTAGTTGCCTAGGCAACCATAGATTAGTTGCCAAGGCAACCCCGTTGTGCAAGTTGCCACGACAACTGAGTTGCCCGTGCACTCTTTTACCAAGACGATCCAATCGGCTATCACACCTCAACTCACGATAACCTGCCTATCTCTCTCATTTGAATTCATCTTTTCTTTTACTTTATTGCTTTCTAGATTAGTTATTAGTTAAACTCCTATAATCCTTTATTTGTGTTTTTACTTTTTACAGTGCAAGAGACTAGATTCTTGAAGTGGCACCAATCCCTGTGGAGACGATATCTTTTATACTATAACTTGCAACGTGTATACTTGCACAATTGCGCAGCACTTATTACGCGTAACAAGTTATTGGCACCGTTGCCGGGGATTGGCAATAGCGACTTTGTTTTTATTTTCTTGCACTTTCTTTTTACTTTTCTTGTTTAAAATTCAAAGGGCTAACAAACTTTGGTTTTGTATTGGTATATGACCAGGGAGAGACCGACTTCACCAGAATATCCCTTTGATCCAGAAATCGAACGAACCTTACAAAGACTTAGACGAAGGATAAGAGTAGCAATGGCTAATCAAGACGGCAATTGAATTAAGATGTTCTAGCAGGAGGAGGAGTGATTCTTGCACCTAAATGTAACTATTCGAGACTATCTTGAAGAAGATCTTGATGGACTTAATCCGAGAGTTGTTGCACCTGAAATTGAAGCTGACCACTTTGAGTTGAAACCAAGAATGTTTAATATGATCAACACAATAGGTCAATTTGGCGCCCAAAGAATCAAGATGCACGGCAACATCTGAAATCTTTCCTCGAGATTTGCAACTTCGTTCAAAATACACGGGTCACCCCGATGTCTTACGATTAAGATTATTCCCCTATTCACTAAGGGATAGGGCGAAAGCATGGTTGAATAGCATTCCTACCGGATCAATAGCATCTTGGACTGATCTTTGTCGCGATTTCCTTGCTAGATTTAATCCTACAAATTTGGTGATAAGCCGTAACGACATTACTTCTTTTTCGCAAGCGGATGATGAATCCATGTACGAGGCTTGGGAGCGATATAGAGAACTTCTACACAAATGCCCCATACACAGATTCCCCGTGTGGACTCAAGTAACAATGTTTTACAACGCCGTGAATACACCAACAAGGATGATGCTAGATGCCTCGGCAAACGGCATACTCCTAGATAAGTCGCCGAAAGAAGCAATGCAAATTTTAAACAGGCTGGCCAAGAATGATTATCAATTCCCTTCTACTAGAAGAGGAGGAGTTAGACGCCAAGCCACAATACATGAACTAGGATCATCAGATTCAATTTCGGCACAATTGGCCACTTTAACCAAAATGGTCCAAAACATGCAAAAACCAAACAACACACATGAACTTAAGGTAATGGATTCTTTTTGTGAGTTATGTGGTGATAACCATAATTCTTCTGAATGTATGCAGAATCCGGAATCCAGCTTCTATGTGGGGAATTACAATCGAAACAACAATGTGATGTCCAATACATACAATCCAGCTTGGAAGAAGCACCCAAATTTTTCATGGAGTAATCCCAACAATGCTCTAAACCAGAACAATCAGAATGCACAAGCATTGGGATTCCAGCAGAATATGCAACGGCAATAGTTGCCGCAGCAACAACTGACAACATCCAGCTCTTTGAAAAATTCTCTAAATGCTTTTATGATGAAAACTGAATCTTATATGGCTGAGAATAGTAATTTCATAAAAAGAACTGATGCTTTTATTAACAGGACCGAGATGAGATTGCAAAACCAAGAGGCGGCAATCAAATCATTGGAAAATCAAGTCGGACAGTTTGCTCAAAATCTGAATACTAGACCGCAAGGAGGTTTACCTAGCGATACTGAAGTCGCAAGAGGAACTGGCCATGAGCAATGTAAGGCAATCACCACTAGAAGTGGCCAACAACTTAGAGAGGTTCAAACTCGCTCATCAAACAAAACTCCATAAAAAGATCAAGATGAACCTAGCGGCAAAGCCTCAGATGCTGAACCAGGAATTGCCGCGGCAACCGGCAATAAGCATGCCTCGGCAACCGACGATAAAGATGCCTCGACAACTTGCGATATGCACACCTCGGCAACTTCAGTTGTCCCGGCAATGCCGTCAATCAGGTTTCAAACCAATGAAAGAATCGAAGATATCCGACTTCCACCACCATTCCCACAAAGGTTGAAGCGACAAAAAAGCAAGAGTATCAATTCAAGAAGTTTCTTGATATCCTAAAGCAAGTCCACATCAACTTGCCATTGGTGGAAGCAATTGAACAAATGCCAAACTATGCCAAGTTTCTTAAAGACATTGTGTCCAAGACAACAAGGCTAGGAGAGTTTGAAACAATTGCCGCAATGAGAGGGATGCATGGCAATGTTGCTGTCGTATGCCACCCAAGTTGAAGGATCCCGGAAGTTTCACAATACCACCCTTCCATTGGAAATCACTATGTCGGGAAAACATTATGCGACCTTGGGGCTAGCATAAACTTGATGCCTAAATTGGTTTTCTAGAAACTAGGAATCGGGAAGGCAAGACCTACAACAGTTATGCTCAGACTAGCCGAGCCAGATCCTATGTGCATCCAGAGGGAAAAATCGAGGACATATTGGTAAAAGTTGATAAATTTATTTTTCCCGCTGACTTTATTGTTTTGGATTGTGAAGCAGATGAGCATGCACCTATCATTCTCGGGAGACCATTCCTAGCAACAGGGAGAACCTTGATCGATGTTGAAAATGGAGAACTCACAATGAGGGTGAATGACCAGCAAGTTAAACTAAATGTGTTCCAAACACTAAGGCATGCCGATGATCCAGAAGAATGCCAACTTCTTCATGCCACGGCAGAGTTTAACTTCGACGAGGAATTTAGTTGCCTCAACAACTACATTGCCGATCAATGGGAACTTGAGGAGTATGAAGAACAGATCGATGATGAACAAAAAGAAGAAGCAAATTGGCTATTCAATCGACCAGGAAAAGAAGCTGATCAAGATGTTGATGCTACACAAGAAGGCAACAGGGAGGAGGATGCGGATCTAGAGATATGCGATACATTTCCGGATGAACAACTTTTAGTTGCCTCGACAACCCTCGACGCCTCAGCAACCCTCGACGCCTCGGCAACCCTCGACGCCTCGGCAACCCTCGACGCCTCGGCAACCCTCGACGCCTCGGTAACTCTCGACGCCGCAGCAGTCTTTAACATGCACACCTCGGCAATTCTGGGAGCAGTCACCACGGCAGCACATGCCTCGGCAGTACCCTGGTACGCGGATTTAGTTAATTTCCTTGTTTGTGGTATTTTAGCTTATGGCATTACTCACCAAGGGAAGAAGCGGTTCTGCCATGATGCTAAGCATTACTATTGGGACGAGCCTATTTTGTTTAAACAATGTGCATATCAGGTTATACGCTGATGTGTCCCTGAAGAAGAGCAACAGAATGTACTCCGGCAATGCCATTCTTCACCCTATGGAGGACATTTTAGAGGAACTCGTACCGCGGCTAAAGTTTTGCAATTCGGTTTGTATTGGCCAACATTGTACAAAGATGCCTAAGACTTTTACAAGCAATGTGATCGTTGCCAGAGGACGGGCAATATCTCTAGACGACATGAGATGCCACTCCAAGACATCATTGAGATAGAATTGTTCGATGTGTGGGGGATCGATTTTATGGGACCTTTCCCATCTTCATTCGGCAACCTCTACATTCTACTTGCCGTCGACTACGTGTCTAAATAGGTTGAGGCAGATGCAGTTCCCAACAACGATTCCAAGACCGTGCAACGATTCTTGCAGAAAAATATATTTACACGGTTTGGGATGCCGAGAGCAATTATCAGTGACGAAGGCAAGCATTTTGACAACAGACTAATTGCCAAGATGTTGCAACGCTTCGGCATATCACACAAGATCGCCACGGCATATCACCCACAAACCAACGGGCAAGCAGAAATTTCCAATCGGGAATTGAAGGGTATACTCGAGAAAGTTGTAAATCCCTCTAGGTAGGATTGGTCATTAAGACTAGATGACGCACTTTGGGCATATCGCACTGCATTCAAAACACCCTTAGGTATGTCCCCCTTCCGAATTGTCTATGGCAAAACATGCCATCTACCGGTGGAAATCGAACACAAGGCATATTGAGCAATCAAGACCGTGAATATGGATTGGGAAAGTGCCGAACAAAAGCGTTTGATGGATCTCAACGAGATAGAAGAATTCTGTGCACTCGCCTATAACAATGCACGAATCTACAAGGAGAAAACAAAGCGATGGCACGACAAGAAACTGTTGCCGCGATAATTCACGCCAGGGCAACTAGTTCTCCTATTCAATTCTCGGCTAAAACTTTTCCCGAGAAAGCTGAAATTAAGATGGTCGGGACCATTCGAAGTCGTCAAACCATTCTCCCATGGTGCTATGATAATCAAGTCCATCTCTGACAACCATGAATTCAAAGTTAATGGACAAAGATTGAAGCACTATAATGGTGCCCATGTGGAACGTAACAAGGAAGTGGTCACTTTAGGAGATGCATGAGCGTGCTCTCCTTTCAATATTTTCTTTTTCGTTTTATTTTCATTCCTTTTAGGAGATATTTTATTTTTTTTCATTATCTTTAGTTTTCAGGTTTTCTTTGTTTTTCACAACAAGACTCACAACTACTATGCTAAGGAAATTTACTGCCGAGATACTTGCCCCGGCAACCAATAAAGCAGTCACCACGGCAACCGCAACAGATGATGCCGCGACAACCTACATCGTGCCTGCACAAGGCGACGCCACGACAACCAAAGCTAAAGACATCCCGGCAACCACTGCAAAAGCCAAAGGTAAAGCACCTAATTGGAACAAGAATTGCTTAGATTTGATGAATATTCGATGATGACTTTGCCAATGCACTTAATTGATAGAATTTTTATTCTAGCATAACCATGGAAAAACTTAGAATTTTACTATGATGCTAAATTTGATGAAACACTGTTGTGGTTTGATTGATTTAAGGAATTCTAGTAAACTTAGGTTGATAATTAACAAATTGGGGGATTAGAATAAAAATTGGATGAATATTAGAGGTGCCCGAAATTGGCTCTAGCATGTGCTAAAAAAATTTTGATCACTAGAGGTGCCTGAAACTGGCTCTAGTATGTGCTAAAAATAATTGATCACTAGAGGTGCCCAAAACCGGCTCTAGTCGAATAAAACTAAAAACAAAACACTAGAGGTGCCCAAAACTGGCTCTAGTTAAAACATGTTAGAAAGAACCCAATGAAGTAATTTGAAAACCTCTTTTTTTCATAAGAACCGAAAAAATCAACTTGCACACAACTCTGCACACACTCACAAGCATTATAGTTTGATTCTGAGTAACTCCTAAGTTTTTCAAAAAATAAAAAGCCAATCATACTTTGTGCCCCTGTTCAGAGAATTGAAATCAAGTTCAAAGCTAAGTTTGTGAAAATTGAAGTCTTGGCAGGTAATTATGAGTTTGCACTGCTTGAGGACAAGCAATAGTTTGAGTTTGGGGGTGTGATAAGTGTTCAAAAGTACTGTTTTTCTTACCCTTTTTACTCATATTATTGTTAGACTTAGGCTCGTATTAGTTGCATAATTAGCCATTCATGCATTAATCCATGTTTCCTTCCATCGTTGAGCTTGATTACATAACTTGGTAGTTTTTGTGGGAAAAGATGTTGCTTTGGTGTGTTTTGTGTGTATATGCAGGATCACTTGCCAAAGCAAGGCTAGAGCTAGTTGCCAGGACAATGCATGAAGGAGATGCCGAGCTAGTTGCCAGGGCAATACATGAAGGAGACGCCGAGCCAGTTGCCATGGCAATTGTCGACAAGAGCAAAGGTGATATGGTAGTCGAAATTGATGACTAGACAAGCCCAAGATGACATGGAGCAAAGCCCAAACCCAAAGGAATTTGATTGCCATACAGAGATTAAAGAAGAATTAAATTCCAAGAAGATAGGAGAAGTTCTAGTAGGAATACAATTATAATAAAGAATTATATTCTCTAAAGATAATTTAATTCCAACTTAACTTCCTCCTCAAAGAAGGACTTTGCCCTAGCCCTATAAATAGGATGGAGATTTCGACAACTTAGAGAGGGCAAGAGGGGAATTTCGACAAGTCCAAGAAAGGCAATAGGAGAAAATTTTCGACAAGCATCTAGGGCAAGGAGGATTTCGACAAGCCTCCTCCTTCATCCTTTTCTTTCTTGTTCGATTGGGTTCATGCTAGGGATTATTTATCTTGTGTTTCTTTGGAACCTAGCCATGAACTAAATCTATTTGGCTATGGTTATTGTGTTTTGTGGTTGTGAGAAACTATTGGTTTTTGTTTAGGTAATAAGAGTTTGCACTTTTATATTCAAGGTTTATTCATTCTTGGTTCTTATTCTTGTTTGCGAGTGAATTGGGAGAGGATCTCGTGATTTCATCTATTTATCTAATATCGGGAGAGTTAGATTCAAGAAACGAATGAATATGATCTTTATTCAATCTATTGATGGTGAAGATTAATCCGGCTTAGGAATAAGTTAAGGATTTCAACGGCTAAGAGGAGCACAAGATTGGTTGTTGTTCACCCTTGATTCACGCAGGGATGTATTATCAAGGCATGCACAAGTAGCTAGAGTTTCAACTTAGGGATAAGAAGAAACCATTGAAGAACGCTCTGCCGAACCTTGAAGATTGCTGCCCAGACGCCCAAGTAGTTGCCCAGGAAACCATCGATTAGTTGCCAAGGCAACCCCGTTGTGCAAGTTGCCATGGCAACTGAGTTGCCCGTGCACTCTTTTACCAAGACGATCCAATCAGCTATCACACCTCAACTCACGATAACCTGGCCTATCTCTCTCTCATTTGAATTCATCTTTTCTTTTACTTTATTGCTTTCTAGATTAGTTATTAGTTAAACTCCTATAATCCTTTATTTGTGTTTTTACTTTTTACAGTGCAAGAGACTAGATTCTTGAAGTGGCACCAATCCCTATGGAGACGATATCTTTTATACTATAACTTGCAACGTGTATACTTGCACAATTGCGTAGCACTTATTACGCACAACAAATGGCATGTCCTATTCGGAGCGAGAGTGGAAGAACTAGATAATTCTTCAAATGACCCATTCTTCCGATGCAGTAGCGAACGAATCAAATATCTTTGGTCGATGAAAAAACTTGCTTCTCCGGAGTGGCAGAAACAAACTAGCATGTCATTCTAAAGCAGCAATGAACAAATCAATTCTTCTAATGACCTGTTTCTCCGGAGCGACAGAAACAAATTGGGTACAACTGGCGTGTCATTCTAAAGTGGCAATGGACAAAGCAATTCTTCAAATGACATATTCCCTTGAAACGGTAGTGAACAAATCAAATGACTTCAGTTGGTGAGAAAACATGTTCCTTTGGAGCGGCATAAATAAATTGGGTAAAACTGGCGTGTCATTCTGAAGTGGCAATGGACAAAGCTATTCTTCAAATGACCTATTCCTCTGAAGCGGTAGTGAACAAATCAAATGGTGATATGACTATCATCCCTGTGGATACCCAGTCGATGAAATAACTTATTTCTCTGGAGTGGTAGAAACAAATGGAATAACATTTCTTCAAATGGTGCAAAATGTTGAGTCACAACTGACCATGTTTCACATCTTTGTAATTTTTTGGTTGGACTGCAAACTGGACGCTGAACATCAAAACAAGGTTCCATTCTTCTTACGCCTAAATAGATAGGTGGTTGCTGCAAAAGATAAAGGTCCTATTCTCCTTAGGCCTAAACGGATAGGTCATATGCTGAAAAACAAAGGTTTCATTCTCCTTGAGCCTGAATGGATAGGCCATATGCTGAAAAATAAGGGTTTCCATTCTCCTCGAGCCTGAACGGATAAGCTATTTTTTGAAAGGTTTTATTCTCCGAGCACCTGAACAGATAGGCGATTGCTGAAAATAAGGTTCCATTCTCCCTAAGCCTGAACGGATAGGCAGTTTTCTGAATATCGAAACAAAGTTCCATCCCTTTTGAGCCTGAATGAATATTTGTTGAAGCAAAAAATGATATACTCATTCTAAAGATGGGAAGAAATATGGTTTGCTCCTTCAAAGTGATGTAGGGGGTCTTTCCCCTGAAGTGACATAGGGTGTCATGTGCCTATGGCCTCATCTGAAAAATGGTGCGGGGTTCTTTGCCCCTAAAGTGACATAAGGTGTTTTTTGTCTATGGCATCTTCCATAAAATAGTCCCCGTATTCCTTTCAAAATGCAACAAATGCTATGATTGTGACGAGTTAGCATGCTCCTAGGGAAGCCTAAGTCATGAATGCATGATATGTCCTTGAGAAGGGACAGATAAAGAAAATTCTTGATTAGCCACCTTCTCCAACTAGGATGATTCATCTTCATGCTGCAATCCAAATAATGCATGTAATGCAAAGACGCATGAAAACTCATGATGCATGTAATGCACAGGCGCATGTAAACTCATTATGCATGTAATGCAAAGACTAATGTAAACTCATTATGCATGTAATGCCCTTTTAGGTTTCATTTCTTAAATCTTGCTCATCTCATTCTACTTGAGTTCTGCCTTCTGAGGAGTCAACTCAATCTTCATGTCCCGAAAAGCTATTGCTCCAGAACTTTGAACTTTTTGAGGTCTTCATTACTCAAGTTCTTTTCTACTTCACATCTTGTCTTTTCAATCTGGCTGGACTTAGGCATCCTATCATGGCTTGCCCATGGAGGGAATCTATGCCCCGCTCTTGTATTTTCGAGATCTTTCGAACATGAGCTTTTTTTCTAATACTGGTGCCCCTTATGTGAGGTAATGCCCCATTCGATCTTGTGCTCAACTATCTTCAATGTGATCGAGTCATTTCTTGATTTAGTTCATGATGGATACACCATTTCTTGATCTCCATTTTCACCAGCAAATGAATTCTTTCATATTCAACAACGCCTCTTTCACGCGAGTGTGAACATTTATTTCTGGATCCCTACAATTGGAAGTCATACCAAGAAATCTTTTTGTTTTTTTCATGAATCCATGCTAATCTACTTGTAAGATGTTTGTGAATAAATAAGGTAAAAACTTTAAATGCGAATTTATGAGAATTTAAAGGAAATTTAAAAAGTCATGGCAAACATGGAAAAGGTAAAATCAAGAAACAAAGTCAGATGCCCTTGAATTCATAGCATGAATGATGAATGAGCCCATCGACCAGATAGCGTTCCTAATTTCTACATATTTAGGAGGCTCTCTTTGACTCACCACTCCTCCAAATTCATTTTCCCTCTTTTCTAATCTCACGCAAACATTAGAAGTTTTAAAGTCCTTGGGAAAAGATGAACTCAGTTAGGTGGAATATGTTTTGAAAACAAACTCCTCTTCTCAGATATCCTTATATGATTGAAATGGTCTTTCAAGGCTTGTAATGTGGTTAAGGTTCATGGTTACAAAAGCAAGGATATATATAGGCCCAAATAGGCGTTTGAGGGTGATTAAACCAAGGATCAATTCTTCTTGATGAAGTCCCTGCTTATTAACTTTCTCTTTTCTTTTCCTTTTTGGATTGCTCTAAACTGCTCGTTTTTGGGTTTTCACCTTAGAGTTCATCTCCTTCTTTTTTCTTAGAGAATCTTCAACTGACACATAGTTCATGCGATGCTTTCTTAAAAACATGTAACTTGGTGTTTCCTCCAATGGGGATATTTAACATTTTTCTTTCACATATTTTTCTTCTTTTTTTGCTTTTTTTGGATACCCATCTTGATCTACATGTTGTCTTGCTCATGTTGCTCCTTGTACTCATTCTTGTCATCTTCATAGCATGGTCAGAACCAATCACCTTTTTCATGAAAATAGACTTTCATCACTTTTTCCCACTGGTGTGAGGAGTGATCCTTGGTTAGGGTTCAATTGAAAGAAAAATATCAAGATCAAAAGGGTCAATAATGGATACTTTTGCTTTTTTGTGAAGAGAAATGAAGGAATACCAAATCTCCTCTCATACATGGATATCATTGAAGAAAAGTTGTCCTCAATTAGTAGATGTTTTAGAGTTATCACTTAATCCAAAGACCTTAAACAACAATGTTTGAGAGGAAAATTCTCTCAAAATTTGTATTTGGGATCTTTCCCATTAATCTTGAGCATATTTTCCCCCTCTATCATGGGATTATATTCAAGAGTCATTCATGAAATCAATAATAGGGGCCCTACAAAAAAATGGTGAATATAGATATAATGATCAATTTATGAATGAAAGGAGAAGAAAAAAAGTTTTCCACTTGAGAAAGTGAAAAAAATGCATCTTTTAAACAAGTAAAATAACATAGCCACCTTTGCAAAAGATTCCTAATACTCGTAGAAAAAAGCAAAAGGATTGGTTCTGAGTATGACTTCACAATTGTCCTAGAAATAGTAGGAAACTCCTCTACTTGCTCCACTTTCCTTTGAATTCCATTGAAGAGCTAGTTCTCTCATCAAGGTCCCATTGTTGACGCATTGGGCTTGCCAATTAAGTCTTCAACTCTTGATGGTTGTCAGTGTTCATAACCATGTCTATATAGTTTGTCGTATAGCCATAAAAACACTTTCTCAAAGTCATCAGAAAAATCTCACTTTCCGAAAAAGGTGCCTATACCAGAAGTATCTTGTATTGCCATCGTATACTGGCAGAAATCCTTGTTAGATCTCTAGTCCATGCCTTACAACACAATCTGATTTGGGACCATGTTGGTCATCTTCTTAACTTGTTTAGAAGAAGCCCTTGATGAATCCTCCTATGTCCTTAGATTAACTCGACTCAGTTAGGTATGCCGTCAGGTAGCAGACTCCAATAGACAGTAGATGAGCAACTTCTCATCTCTGGTAGCACATGATCAAATGTGCTGAGGGGTAGGTGGTCCTATCAATTCCACCTTCTTAATGATAGCCTCGTTGAAGTCAAGAATTTTAAAGTTTTGATTGCATTTCTTATTTTGTACGGGCAGAGAGCTGCATCTTCACATATCTGGCCACCTCGATGCTCTTGTAGCATTTGTCTTGTTCTTTTAGTTCTTCAATGGATCCATAGGTATTGTTCTCTCAATGGTTAACATCAAATTTGAACTATGGAGCTTGGCATTCATTTCCAGAGAGAGTTGGTCATCCACTTCAATTGGTGTTATGTTTTGAGTCGCTATACCAAATTCAAAAAAAATTTGCAGAGATCAATGTTTTTTCATCAGGAGCTTTAGTGAGCTTGGATCGCATCATAGCAAACGTCAACTCTAGTGATAGGTGGGAAGTGTCTACTAAATTAGGCTTTGAAGTAGAAAAGTTAGCAACGACGCATCTTCTAATTCTAGCTGACATCAGTAGTTTCTTGTTTTTGAAATTCCAATGCCCGTTTCTTGGAATGGAATCTACGTTGGTACTCACCTTTGACTTTGTAGGACATATCCTTTAACTTGGATGACCGCAGGTCTGGTCTCATTATACATTCCTTTAACTTGGATGACCGCAGGTCTGGTCTCATTATACATTCATTCTTCTATGTGGCTTCTGCCTTAAAATTTCAACTAGGGATGCTCTTTGCGAGGAGGTTAGAGCTTTCGTACAGTGTTGCCAGAATAACCAAGAGCAAAGATCAACGGGGCATTTTTCTTGCACAACAAATCACATGAATATTGCAGATGTATGTTGTGGTCATATATGGTCATCTCCACTGTCTTTGTTTTTTCATTCTCATTCTCGTTCTGCTCACTCAATTCAGTGATCTTGTACTCCTGATTGGTAGGCATGATTCTTAAGCTTTTCTCTAGCCTTGATCTAGGGAGTGGGGGTCTCCACCATTCTGATTGCTATCGTTGTAGTTGACATATCTACATCTCATGACTCCTCTTCCAATTATTCTGATTGTCATGGAAGAAAGATTGGCGAAAAAGTAGACACTCTTTTCTAGTTGCAGGACTTCTTAAACACCTTCAGCGTGAGTTCTCCAATTCCTCTTTATAGAGCATTTTGAATTGTTTGCATGGGAATCTTTGTATCAAGGCTCATCTCCACCTTGAACATCTTCGAATGATATCAATGTTTCAATTTCTTATTTTCATGTTCATTTGGGATACCATCGTCATCAGGGCTTCCTCTGCCATTGATTCTGTTTGTTGTACTTCTCATGTTCTAGGACCTTAAGTTTTGGAGGAATTATCGAGCCAGGTACTAGGCTCAAACCCTTCGTCTGGATTTTAAACTTCAAATTCTGGACTCCACCAGAATATGGATTTAAAATATTCCCTTTGATGGGCCTTTGAATGAAAATAAGTTACTCCGAGTTTGGTGTCAATGGCCTTAATCGCTATAGCTTCTACCTCGACATATTGTCTTGTTGAGCTTGTGCAATTTCATCTCTCAAATCTTTCTTGTTCTTTAATGACCCTGATTCTAGTTCATTCGCGAGTACCATACTTTTTCCGCTTAAGCTTAGTCCACGGACCTTTCCATAATTACTCTATATATGATGCAAATTGAGATGACGATGTGCATGAGGTATTGATGCAAGATTGTTGATATTTCGAAAACACATTTCATTGATCACGAAGTTCGTTTACAAAGACGTCATTCTATTCTCTTCCCTTGATGCATTTTGGTGTCAATTACTCGAACTCTCAAACTAGCGTAGCCTCTCTTTGAACATGACTGAAGAACTATCCTACTAGTTCTGGTCGACTGCCTCATCTAGGAAGTCTAACAGTTTTTGTTCATCCTCCCTAGTTGGGAGGAACCTCTTTCTTAAATCTTCAACACGATTCTTCATCTCACAAGAGATTTCCTTTCGAAGTTGTCGAGTCAAATGGTCAATGTATAATTGTCTTCCCAAGCATGTAGCATTCACAACCCGCTTAGTGTCAGCCCACTTCTCATAGTCCCTATAGTATAGATATGGTTTTTATATGCTTGCAATTGTTCTTTCAAGACCATAGCGAAGCAATTCGGTCCTGGCACATTTTCTTGGAGTTCCTAATTCAACTCACGGTATTTCTTGAGGCTACTACGTACTTCCACTCCAAGTGTTGCTTTTCTCTGAAAGTTGATATACATTCTCTTTTTTTCTTAGTCTCTTATTGCCACAGTTTTAACTCTTTCTTAATCTCATTGAGCTATGCCTTTTCTTCCTTTGAGGTTTTAGAATTACTAGCACGTGCCCCTCATGCCTTTAGGCGGCCAAATCTTGTACATCTTTTAAGTGGAGTTCTTGCAAGGTCCTCACCTCTTTTTGGTAGCCCTCTCTTTGGTACTGTTCGACAATGAGCTTACCTTCAAGTTCGGTAACCTGGCCCAACAACTTTTCTTTTTCCTTCTTAAAGTCTTGTTTGTAGATCTCTAGCTCGATTAGAAAGATGCCAGGTTAAGGATTATTTGATGAGATTTCCAAGACTGGAACGCATATTTTGTCGATCTTTTGCATTCTCCAACTCGTGTACTCAGGTGCAACACCAGAAAATAAGGCCTTCTTCACTTGGTATGTTCGTTTCCACTCCCTTGCCAACTCCATGACTTGCTCTATGGAATTATCCTTTATATAAGAGAATTTTTCTTCTCGCAGCCCATAAGTAATTAGAATGAACTATCGAGACCCATATTGACGTTACACAAGTAAATGGGCATAACTCGTGGCTCTACAGACTTTCCATGTGACACCAACGTCGGCAAGGTTTCTAAAGAAGGCTACCCATTACTCTTGTTTCCTATTTTGTGGCCACTATTTTTTGGTAATTTCTTTAATAGGGATCGAATCTCTAGATGTCGGGTGTTTGCTTATATTCTTGTTATTCCAAAAATGGATCTGAAAGTTTCTGTAGATGGCCAAGGCAAGCAAATCGATGACCCTTCCATGCTTTACATCCTTCATGATCTAGGCATAGATGAATTCCTACGTGAAGCAAGGCCGTTTGTTCTTTTCAGCAAGATGGACATTCACTTCTTTTACGCCTAGACCAGCAAGTTGGGCAAACTTCCCTCGATAGCCGGAGTTCTTCTCTTTCTAGTATATCTTATCGGGCTTCTCTAACTCTAGGCGCAATAGAATCATGTATTCCTGATGGTTGGGGTCATGTCCTCCTGATTGAAGAAGAAGCAACGATAGGTAGGATCCCAGAATTCAACCGATGCTAATATCATGAGCTTGTCTATCTCTACCCCAAGTAGAAGGACTATGTCTCCATACCTTTTGGTGAATATAGCTCGGTCTTGGGCTTCTAGGCTTTCCCAAATAGTGACCAATCCTGTCAGATGGTTGTGAGGCAAACCCATGTGCACTTACATCGGTAGATTGATGGTGGTTTCTTTTCGCACACTGTCTCCACGTTGGCGCTGAAGCTCTAAGGACTCATTTTGGACGTCAATATTCGAGAAATTGACTCCAGAGCTGGATAATACAACCCTAACACTCATGACCTCTGACTGACTGATGTTTCAGAATACCAACTGGATGCAATGCAATGTATGCTCTCAGGGTACAAGAAAGTGTTAGTACATGACAATAATAAAATACGAGGATAAGATACAGAAAGTAAAACAATAAATAACAATAATACAGAAAATAAAACCTATGGCATCACATGCCTTTAATGGGGCGGGCTTTCTAAAACATGCACTCATGCGGGTTTGGATCTAGAAAAGGTTCTCGAACCATCCCTATCCTTACTCCAAGGTGGATAAGATGTTTGATTCTAGCCCATCATAGGCTTGCGAATCGAACCCTGCTCGAGGGGATGCATTTCTCTTATGCCCATGCGGAGGATTACTCACGAAAGCATAAGTACTCTGTACCCCGGAAGACTTTCACTAGCCCATGCGGAGGGTTACTCACGAAGGCGTAGCTATTTTCTTCTATTTAAGTTTGATAAAGCCCAGGTAGAAGGCTTATGTTATGATGCAAACAGTTTAAAGCACCAAGAAAATGCACACAAAAATGCAACGGATTAGTAAAGAAAATAACCCGTGATCAGGTAAAAGTTGTGCCCTCTAAGATGATCCCCAGCAAAGTCGCTAAGCTGTAACAACGGAGTCGTCACCAATCCCTTTTATTATATCAGGCAGACCGAAAACCTAAAAATAAACTAGAGATTACGAAATCTCAAGGGTTCGGGGGCACGGTTACATGTGCGGAAAGATTAGCACCCCATCATGCCCGCAAAATGACACTTACTTGATCACTAATATTTTTCTTGTAACCCTGTGCATGCAGAGATTAATATAAAAATACATTGAGTTCTAGAAATAACCCGAATTCACTAATGGCTGAGTAAACCCTGGTCAGTTTAGACGTAAAGGGATTAAGATATTAATCCTTAAAATCCGAAAATATAGTCTCGCATAAGAGTTTTGACCGTTCTCTAACGGCTAGGGGAGGACCGAATTAACCTTAATTGAGAAAATATCTCATTTTTCATGATGATAAGAAAATTCTTTTTTAAATGATGTATTATGTTCTTTTTTACTTTTTATGGGTGGTTTAATTTTCAAAGTTAATTATTATTATTAGAAGCATGTGTTTAAAGAAACTAATCCTAACGGCTTTATTTAATTATTTACAATTTATTTACTTTTCTAAGAATTACCTAAAAAGTTTTATTTACAATTAAATAATTACTTACCCCTTTTCTTAAAGAATTACCGAGTAATTTTTTATTGACTTATCATATTTACAATATATTACATACCTTTTTCAAGATTTACCTAAGAGTTTTATTTAACTATTTACAATTAAGGTAAGGCGTAGAGTATTTAAGTTATCTATTAATATGTACATTATTTTAGGAATCTAGACCTAAATATTTAATTGAAACCTTATTATTGGCAACTAAAAAAATCTAAGCCATTTATTAAAGAAACTAACGTAAAAATATTCATATTAAATTAGTCAATACCTTTTCTCTTTTAAAAAACATTAATTATTAAGAGGATCATTTAACTTAATATCTTACCAGGTTAAAATATATGAAGATGAACAAAACATGACAAGATGAATATGCACGAATTAAATGATGAGCTTAATCAATAAAAAATTGAAGTAAAGATTAAGGTTAAGAAATCGCAAATAGTAGGATCAAGCTTGAACTAAACAACGAGGGGTACAGGTTGTTGGTGCCGCTGTCGTTATCGCCACTGCTGCGGGCAGCTTGCCGCTGCTGTTGGCTGCTGGCAGCACACCTTGGCTGCTCCTCCTTTAGTAATGACGTCGGCTTTCACTTTGGGTGACACGAGATTTTCTACGAACTTCGATTTGGTGAGGACTCGTACCCTTTTCTTCCTTACCCGAGACCAAGTATCCAAGAAAACAAAAGAGTAAAAATAAAAATATATGGAGACAAAATTTGGGTAAAAATACCTCAGAGAAACTGCTTGTATTGCTTTTCAATTTCTGTCTTACAATTGCTTGTGTTTGTGTGTGTGAATGTTGATGTGAATATCTATGAATTACAATGGGTGAAACCTATTTATAGGCTTCCAGAAACTCTAAAAACCTAAAAATCCTAAAAGCCCTAAAAGCATATTTCCTTCTTATGCTCAACATTCTTGGAAAGAGAATAATGTCATTACTTGGGAATCAAACTCTTTCTTTACATTCAACATGATCCTAAATGAGTTAAAACAAATAGGGAAATGTCTAAGCTTGAATTTAATTACAAATATTCAATAAAATAATTGAAAATTTGTAATAAAATCAAATTCACGTATTAAACCCGTATACAGTTTTCTGCACGCACTGTCTTCAGTAAAATGAGTATATCTTGAGCTTCCGACGTCCGATTGAGGCATTTCAAGATGCGCTGGAAAGGTAATTGAATGATGGTCAATACGTAAGAAGACACCCTGACCCGAAAATGCTTGGATCCTATAAAAAATTTGCCATAAATCCACAGTGAAGAATCCTTACACATAGCTTGACTTTCCATACATGTCAAGCGGGATTTCTTGTAATCTTCCCGTATCTGACCTGGTTAAGATTTTGTGTGGTCTGCAAGAAAAAATAAAATACATTAATAAATGAGATAAAAAAAATTGGGCCAATTGGGCCTTTATTCATGTACATGGACTCTTTTTTATTTTTCTAATAAACTCTTTTTTATATTTTTTGCTTATTGGGTTTAATAATAATGCATATATACAAAAAACAAATAAATGGGGCCAGATAAAAAAGGTGACTACAATAGTTCTATATTATTGAGCTTTTCCAACCTCATATTGTTTTACCATCGCAAGTTATAAAGGATTGAACATGGTGCAGTTATCAACGTCAGAATGAGAGTTCTTCCAGCTTTGCTTGTGGAGTATGGTACAGTGTAATTAGGGGCATGTAGGTCACGTCTTGTTCTTGTATCAGAGTCAGAATTTTGTCTTTACAACTTGTATCATGATTTATGTTTTATTATTTGAATGATTTTTGAATTTTTATTTTAATCTAGAATTTATTTTATGGTTTTAAAAGTTTGACAATTTTTTTCATCTGAACTTTTTTTATGTGGGTCACTCCGGTGACCCTAGTGTGACACCTTGGATTGGACCGAGCCATCTCTATCGATTTGGGTGTTACATTTAGTGGTATGAAAGCTTAGAGTTGCATCTTTCTAAATAGATTGGTCGATTGTCTGTCGTAGGGTGTTTGGTGAATACATGCCCCTAGGTTATAACCATACTATTCTAAGCCAAAACTCTAATGTGAAATCCTTTTCATGTTATATTTGAAGGGAACAATTATATGAATTTCGCACTGAAGGTAAATAAGTGATAGTTGCAGAAAGCTTCTATTATGATGGATGCATAACTCTTGAGTTAAGCAATGAATTTTTGTATTCTAATTATGGAAAGTTTATTTTGATACTCAGGATTTACCGTTTTTATTTGTAACTAAGCGATGGTATTTCAACCTCAATTGGTAGTACCGCTTCCATTCCATATACCAATAGAAGGGTGTTGCCCCAGTAGAAGTTCTTATTGCGGTTCGATAGGCATATAAGGCAAAAGGTAACTTCTCATGCCAGCCCTTATAAGTATCAACCATTTTTGCAACTATCTTCTTAATGTTTTTATTTGCAGCCTCCACTGAACCGTTCATCTTCAGGCGATAACCACTGAATTATGGTGCTTGACATTAAACTGTTCACAGATTCCGGTTATCATCTTGTTATTCAGATTGGAAGCATTATCGGTAATAAAGCTTTTTGGTAGGCCATACCGGCAAATGATTTCCTTCTTTAAGAATTTGCAATCCGTAGACCTGGTGATGTTTGCATACAAGGTTGCTTCCACCTATTTCGTGAAATAGTCAATGGCTACCAAGATAAAGTGATGTCCATTTGATGCCTTCGGGTAAATCTGACTGATAACATCTATGCCTCACATGGAAAAAGGCCAAGGAGATGACATAACATGAAGTGATTGTGGAGGTGTATGAACCTTATCAGCATAAATCTGGCACTTGTGGCATTTGCGAGAGTAATTAATACAATCACCTTCCATGGTTGATCAATAGTACCCAAAGTGCATGATTCTTCTAGCCATGGTGAAGCCATTGGGGTGAGTTCCACAAACTCCTTCGTGAACTTCTTCCATAATTAACTGAGCTTCTTTTGCACCCACACATCTTAGAAGCACTTGATCTCGACTTCTTTTGTATAAAATTTCTCCATCAAGGACATACCCTGATGCCATTTTCTTGATCATTTTCTTCTCATTCTCTGTAGCTTGCGGTGGGTACTGCTGAAATTTTACACATTGCAAGATGTCATGGTACCATGGAAAACCATCTATTTCTTCTTCCACGTTATAACAATGGGCTGGGGAGTCTAGCATATGTAACCTGATGGGAATCATCTCAGAATCTTTATTTTTCATTAAACATGACTGCTAAAGTAGCTAAAGCATCAGCCATTTGGTTGTCTTCTCTAGGGAGATACTTGAAAGTGATCTCATCAAATTCTTTGGTCAACTCAAGGACCAACTTGTGGTATTCTACCAACTTTGCATCTTTTGTCTCCCATTCACCACGTATCTGATAAATGACCAATGCAGAGTCCCCAAAAACTCTTAAAGTACAGATTCTCTTTTTTATAACATCTCTTAGACCCATTATACAAACCTCATATTCCGCCATGTTATTAGTGCAGAAGAATCTTAATCGACTAGTAAAATGGTAATAGTCTACTTCTGGCAAAACCAAAATTGCCCCTATACCTCGTCCTAATGCATTTGCTGCACCATCGAAGTTCATAACCCAAGATTCTATTGGAGCTTCAACATCTTCTGTGATACACATCAAATCTTCATTAGGGAAATTAAAATTCAATGCTTCATAATCATCACAAGCGCGACTTGTCAAAAAGTCAGCTATGGAATCCCTTTTATTAGTTTTTGGCTCACATACTAGATATCAAACTCTGATAGTAACATTCGCCAACGTGTTAATCTTCACGATAAGGCTGGAGCTTCCATCGTGAACTTTAAAGGATCTAATTTCGAGATTAGCCATGCGGTGTGATATAACATATATTGTCTGAGCCTATTAGCTGCCCATACCAAAGTACAACATAGCTTTTCAATTGAGGAATATCTAGTTTCACAATCAGTGAACTTCTTGCTCAAGTAATATATCGCCCTTTCTTTTCTTCCAGTGTCGTCATGTTGCCCTAATACACAGCCCATCAAATTTTCTTGCATCGTTAAATAAAGGATTAAGGGCCTCCTCGAAACAGGTGGTACTAATACAGGAGGGTTGGTTAACTGCTCTTTGATATTTTCTAAAGCCGTCTGGCGTTCTTCATTCCATGTCCCTGGGTTATTCTTTTCGAGTAGTCTGAAAATTGGATCACACTTATCAGTTAACTGAGAGATAAAATGGGCGATGTAGTTTAACCTCCCCAAGAAACCCCGAACCTTCTTCTGTGTTTGAGGTGGTGGGAGCTTTTGTATGGCCTTAATTTTGTCTGGATCAATCTTAATTCCTCTCTTGCTCACCACAAAGCCGAATAGCTTTTTGGATGTAACTCCAAATGTACACTTATTTGGGTTAAGCTTTAGCTAGAAGTTCCCAAGCTTTTGAAAAAGTTTCTTTAGGTTCACCAAATGTTCCTCCTCATATCGAGATTTGGTGATAATATCATCTATGTAGACTTCTATTTCTCGATGCATCATGTCATGGAAAAGAGTTACCATGGATATTTGGTAAGTTGCCCCCGCGTTCTTTAGACCAAAGGGCATTACTTTATAACAAAAGGTTCCCCAAAGTGTTATGAAGGTGGTCTTTTCCATATCTTACAGGCACATTTTAATCTGGTTATACCTGAAAACCCATCCATAAAAGAGAAAAGGGAATGTCTAGTTGTGTTATCCACTAACGTATCTATGTGCGGTAATGGAAAATTGTCTTTGGGGCTTGCTCTATTGAGATCCCTTTAATCAATGCACATGCGTACTTTTCCATCCTTCTTGGGAACTAGGACAATGTTGGCCACCCATTCTGGATGCTTAGCTACCTCTAAAAATCATGTGTCAAACTGTTTCTTTACCTCATCCCTGATTTTTAGGAGCATATTTGCTTTCATCCTCCTAAGCTTCGCTTTTCTGTGCTCGCATCCTAATTTTAATGGAAGCCGATGTACAACTATGTTAGTGTCGAGACCCGGTGTGTCTTGATATGACCAGGTGAAGATATCATTGAATTCTTTCAAAAGCTTGATCAAGCTTTATCGAGTCTGGGCTGTAATGGTGGTGCCAATCTTCACCTCTTCTTTCTCTTTTTTGTACCGAGATTCATATTTTAAACTCTTCCATGTACGGGAGAATATGTTTTTCCTCTCCTTCTACCATCTTGAGCAATTCTCTCGCAAGTCATATTCTTCTTCATTATAAACATCATCAACTTCTTATAAGCATAAAGGTGATTCAAAGTCAACTTCAACATCGAACTGAGAGTCATTTAAGTTATTGATATTTGAAGACCTGGAAAGAAAAGGGATAGAGATATATCCAGAGAAAAGGGATGGATGGAATGAATGTTATTAGTTTTAACTTTAAGTTTTATTTGTTGGAAGAGTTTGCCGCACAAGATTTGTTGGAAGAAAGAGAATACATCTTTATTGAAATTTAAATTATAAAGTTTGACATAGACCATTTACATAAGATCCTTAATTGCCTTGGGTCTAAAGGCAAAATGGTAGGCTTTGAGAATTGCTCAAATGCCTTCTTAAAGACTACAAGAATTTCTTCAAAATCCAGTTGTCAAGTTCAAAGCGAGGCAAATCTTGGACAAGTATTTGTTCTCTTCTTCCTCGTCTGCATTCTGATGTTGATGCTCAGCTTTTCAAAAACTTTACACAAATCATTCTTTCCTTTCTCTTTCTCATTAATTGGGGCACTTGGATCCAGCAGGCCCCCGAATATGAAGTTATGGCTCAGGGGTGGAAATGTCATCGGTTCCCACTTAATTTCCTCTCATTTCAGCCTTGCATGTCTTCTTTCCTGGCGTTTCCTTATTTTTGCCCTCCTTTGCCAATTGTTGGGCTTGAAACCCAAGCCAAACCGATCTTTCTTTGTTTGGATTACCACGGGATACAACCTCTCTTGGTGTCTCATCCCAAATCCTTTTCCAACTTCAGCTCATTTTCCTAGAGTTTGTTTAACTTGCATCTTTGTGCAGCTGGATAATTTTGGTTCAGGCACCTTACTCTATTTAGTGACAAAGGTCGCATTGACTAGCTCTAGTGTCCTAAAGTGACACTCGAGTGCACCCTCATCAATCTCGATAAAGGGTGCATCAGTAGTTACCGATGCAATGATTTCTTCCTTTGCACCTACAGTTATCAATTGGCCGTCCATCACAAATTTCAACTTCTGATGCAAGGTAGAAGGGACCACTCCTACTGTATGAATCCATGGGCGCCCAAGCAAGCTGCTATAACTAGGCCTAATGTCCATGACCACAAACTTAACATCAAAGGTTGATGGTCTGATCTGCAAAGGCACTTCAATTTTACCCAGCACATCTTTCTTAGTTCTGTCGAACGCTCTTACTGTATTTTGATAGGCTCTCATATGAGAGCTATCTATAGGTAACTTATTTAGCGTTGCTAATGGAAAAATATTCAAGGCTAACCCGTTATCAATAAGAACATCCGGTAGCATATATCCTTTGCATATTGTGGAGATGTGTAGAGCTTTGCACGGCCCTCTTCCTTCTCTAGGTATTTCTTCATTATTGAACTAAATAAAGTTGTTGATAGCAATGTTACCCACTAACATTGGGGCAGAGCATTGGTTTCTTCTCCAACTTCTGCTGCATCTAGGTCCTTGAATCCCAGTATTGCCACAATCAAGCTAACTATCTTCCGGTGAACTAATTCCACTTGATGTTTCGAGTCCATTTCCAGCTTGTCTAACTTTGTCTGGTACTTTTGTGACTGGTTTCCAAGGCCACCACTCTATTTTCCATCGCTCTGGCTTGGGACCGAGTCTAGTATTTGTGTGAGTTGTTTTTGCTATTTTGAATTTCTGTCATGTTTTTATTTTAGTTAAATTTTTATTATGTCTTCAATGCATGCGCATATGTGAACACACAGATGCAAAGTAAAGAAACAAAACAAAAATAGATGCGATGCAAATGCAAATGCTTGGAAACAAACAAAAACAAAAGCAAAACACAATTAAGACAAGTAAAGGAAAAGATTAGTATACTTTTTAAAAAAAGGGAATAAAGCATAAAAGGTCCAAAATAATTTCATTGTACGAATAATTTTGGGCAACACATTCCAACACTCGAGGACATGTCTCCACGGATTATCCTTACGAAATAATTTTGACCAGACTAAAAGCCTAAGGTTTTCCACATGGCTCTATTGGGGTGGGTTTCTAGATTCACACACAAGGTTTGGTTATAACAGGTACCCAAGTTGTCTTTGTTGTCCCCTACTAAGAGTAGCAAAGCCCATGGTTCTCACCCATTATAGGCTTCGAACGAACCAAGTTCAACTTAGGACGGCTCATTTCCTATGTCTTCTAAAAGGATCAATATCCTTACGAAGACATGAGGCATATGAGTCCTGAAGGTACTTTCTAGGCTCATACGGAGAATCAATATTCTGACATTAGCAAATCATTTCCCCCCCCCACTTAATTAGACGGGACGAAGCTCGAGTATAGAGCTTTTTGCAACAATTTTTAAATGAGTAAAATAGAATTACATTCATTCAGCAGACAAATAGATTGAAACCTTTGTGAATGAGCAAATTCCTTTTCTAAAAACTTTTTTGAAAACAAATTGTGGCATGACCCTCTTTTTTGTAAAAAAACAAAAGTCCCCATCGGAGTCGCCAAACTGTCAAACCCTTTTTAAGAGTTTTGATGTTATTTGGAAAACTTAAGAAAACACAGTCGTCACCAATCTTTTTTGTAAAAGAAGTGTGATTGGATCACTTTTAAAACAATGGTTGGTTTAATAAACGTTTTATTTATTTAAACAATAAATGTAGTCCACGAAAATAAGAGAAAATAGGCTCGGGGGTCGGTTACGTGTGTGGATGGGTTAGCACCCCCACAACGCCCAAAAATTGGTACCTAATTAATTTCAAAAAAAGTGTTTTGAAAACTGAATTTGCAAGTTCACAAAATTTGATTTATTTGTCCGCTTAGTGAATATAAATCTATTTTAACAGACCTTATCACCCGAAATAAACTTTAATCACCGCCAACATTCATGGCGCTAACTTTTATCATTCCCGCTTGATAAGACACTACATTAATTAAGTTTTCACTTTTTAAAAATCAACAAGAAAATTAAGTGTGTTAAAGTCTTTTAATTAAAACCTAATTAGTGACTAAACCCTAAAAGAAAAGTCTACGTTCATTTTATCTATTAAAGTCATAATAATATTAAGTGTATTTTATTAAAATTGTGAGGAAAATATTTCTTCACACATATCTCTATTCTAAGCTTTTAAAGACCTTAATCCTATGGTTTTAAATACACATATTTACATAAAAGACATATAGAAATACTTAAGTTAAAATAAATAATTGATAAATTTTAAAATAAAGAAAAGGGATATTTTGTTCTCACTTTAAAATGGAAAAACAAAATTGGGGATTGAATTGAAAGAAAGCAAAATGTGAAGGTTAAATTTGAAATAATAGTGAAATCTAGTGGTCAATTTAGAAGAAAAATGACGAAATTAAAAAGATTAAAAACAAGAGGGTCGCGATATACGATCCATCAAAGTAGGGCGCGGTTATAACCAGGTATGGGTCGGTCTAACAGGTTGGTATTTATAGCCATCATTAGAAACAAAAATCATTTTCTCCCATTTTATCAAAACGGATCAAAACCACTCTCTTTTAAACCCTCTGATATGTTCTTTGTGTTCTTCATGAAATGAAGAACACGATGAACATCCATCGTGCCTGCCGCTATCCACCGGCGCTGGCCGCCGTTGCCGATGGTGAAATTTTCTAGAAAAACCCCAATTTCCCAGATTTTGGCGGCCCCAAAATCATATTTTTTCTTGCCGGAGCTACATCAAAACCAAATTCACTATGGTGCTATTCAAAACGGAGGTAAAAACGTTATCCTCTTTTCTTTACCTTAAAACTTGAAACATAGAGAAGAAAATTACCAGAAAATGAGCTTTATTTCTTTGATGAATACTTGATTACAACTGCTTGCTTGCTTACAACTTCTGGAACCCGAATGCTATTTGTATATTGTGTATGAACTATGTATGTTTCGTATGGTTCTTGTGTATCTAGTGTGTGTGTTACATGGAATTACAAAGGGGTTTATATAGCTACAAGAATGCTTGATTCTCAAGCTCAAATCCCTAATTTCTTCCCCTGAATCATCTCTGATTTGATTCAAATTTTGCTTGATCTTTGGTAGAGGTTTCAATTTAGGGATATGATCTTTTGACGTTGCTTCTGATTTGGGATTTAACCCTTTCCATTTCCTTTTTGCATGTTTCTGATTACGCCGGTGAGGAGCGGTTCAAGACGAAAATAGCGCGGCCATCATCAGGGAAGACGAAATAGTTTGAAGAAGCTCAAAGGTCGGGCGTGTAACTGCCATGCACGAGTGGTCATCCGCGTGCTTTTCGTGGTGCGATCTGGGTCGTTAGATCACTCCTTGATCTAGCAGCTGGAACAACATGGCGCTATATCATCCTCCAGCTGGTGTAATTCTACGCCGTTAGATAAATCCTTGATCCAACAGTCCTCCATTGGCTGCACATAATCAGAAATAAATCAGTTGAGCTTTGTTTTTTTGGTTAAAATTGGGTCGAACGGGCCTTTGTAAGCATTTATTTTAATGAATATTTATGTAAATAGACTTCTAATTTGTAATGGACTCTTTATTTGTTTAACAATGGGTTTTAATTCAACAAATGGACCATTTATATTATACAAATGGGTTGTGTTCTTTATATTTTTTGGGTTTTGATAACAAACTATTATACTAATTAAACACTAACAAAAAAGTATATAGCTTTGATAATACTAACTACCACATCAATATTATACTAACACATATCAATAATACTAATAACAATGTAACACTAACAATGTAATAACACCATTACAATACTACTAAACCGGAAATGACATAGTTATAATACAATGAAAGTAAAAAAGTTAGGTGAAAATTTAGTGACAATAGTTGCCCCTCTTTGGTCATTCCAAAGAAACAGAATAGAACAAAGAACAAAACGACACTAATTTTAACCAATTACCAAACCATCGATGCACGAAGAGACAAAGTGGGTTCTATTCTCCTTATGCTCGTCTGGATAAGCGGGTTCCATTCTCCAAATGCCCGAACGGATAGGCAGGTTCTATTCTCCTTATGCTTGAATAGATAAGCGGGTTCCATTCTCCAAATGTCCGAACGGATAGGCAGGTTCTATTCTCCTCATGCTTGAATAGATGAGCAGGTTCAAAAAGGTTTCATCCTCCTTATGCTTGAATGGATAAGCGAGTTCTATTCTTCTTATGCTTGAATAGATAAGCAGATTCCATTCTCCTGATGCTCGAACGGGTAGGCGGGTTCTATTCTCCTCACGCTCGAATAGTTAAACGAATCCAAAAAGGTTCCATCCTCCTTATGCTTTGATGGATAAGCATGTTCTATTCTCCTTATGCTTGAACAGATAAGCAGATTCCATTCTCCTAATGCCTGAACAGATAGGCAGGTTCTATTCTCCTCGTGCTTGAATAGATAAGCAGATTCCATTCTCTTAATGCCCAAACGGATAAGCGGGTTCTATTCTTCTCACGCTCGAATAGTTAAGTGAATTCAAAAAGGTTCCATCCTCCTTATGCTTGGATGGACAAGCGGGTTCTATTCTCCTTATGCTCGAATAGATAAGCATATTCTATTCTCTTGATGCCCAAATGGATAGGCAGGTTCTATTCTCTTCATGCTTGAATAGATAAGCAGATTCCATTCTCTTGATGCCTTGAACGGATAGGCAGGTTCCTTTGCAGAAAAAATATTCACACCTGTAAAAATCTAACATATGATGCAGTTATGATGATCATGCCCCTAAGGATGTCTAAAACATGAATGCATGTCTTTTTTTTCTTTTTATAATCCTTTTATCAGAATTAGTTTTCTTGAATCATATCATCTCAAACATTTTCTCAACTCTGGCAACAAATGGTAAGTGTCTAATCTAGCCCATCCCATCAGAAGAAGCAATATGACTTCTTTTCATTTCTCTACACTGAATGGCTTTGTACCA
Organism: Hibiscus mutabilis; assembly: GCA_019671005.1. Classification (NCBI taxonomy): domain Eukaryota; kingdom Viridiplantae; phylum Streptophyta; class Magnoliopsida; order Malvales; family Malvaceae; genus Hibiscus; species Hibiscus mutabilis. The sequence continues at coordinate 25,338,883 of CM033735.1, read as the reverse complement.
TGTTATTTGGATTACAAGAAAGCTTGCAATATCCCATCTTTCAATGCTAGTTGGCTTCACCAATTTCTTGTTGTTAAAATTCCATCGACCATTCCTTAGAAAGAAATCTTCACCATTGCCTACTCTTAACCTCTGGTCAGTAGGACACGTCCTCCGATTTGGGTGAAATTGGAGTTCACCAAAATACCACCATGTTGTACCATAGGTTTAATGTCATAGCTACATTTATCTTTTCATGTGACTTCTGCCTTAATTTTTCAACCAGGGAAGCTCTTTGTGAAGTGTATAGCGTTGCTAGAACACCTAAGAGCGAAACTCCATGGGGATATATGGGGGATGCTTTGGCTTGCCATCATCATCTGAATATTGCAACTGTATGCTACGATGATTGAAAAAATGATCATAGATAGTCATATCCATCGTCTCTGCTTCACCATTCTCATTCTTAGTACTTCTTTGCTTCATAGAGAACATATGATCTTTTACACATTTGCTCGTTTAATCCAGTTATCTTGTATCCTTGGTTGGAAGGACTAACTTTATCCTCATATTCTTCAACACTCTTTTGGCCTTTGCCTAACTATCATTGTAGTTGATACATCAATGTTCAGCGACAAACCTCCTTGAATCCTATTGTTCTCTCGATGTTTGTAAAATTATTCTTATTATCATGGATTATGGTGTCATCAATATTCAGTGACAGGCCTTCTTGAGTGGTCTTGAATGAAAGCACCCCATATCCTTAGTTATTTCCTCTAATGTCTGTAAAATTGTTCTCATTGTTGTAGAAGACAAACTATCTCATGTAAGCATTTCTGTTTTGTAACATGCTGCCTTAGGGTAATGCCGAAACATCTCTTGAGGTTCTCTAATTCCTCCCGCAAAGATCTTGAATGCTTACATGGACTTCTTTGCAGCAAAACCTATTTCCACCTTGAACCTCTTCATATGTTTGCTGCTCTTTATGCCCTAAGCTCTGAACTTAACCACGGAATACCTCATTGTTCCAATACCCTTTTAAAACAAATTTCAAAGTAATGCCCAAAAATCTTTTGTATGTTTTAAGTGATGTCAAATTTATTAATTCTTATTTCAATGCAAGATGCTTATACTGAAATAAAAATATGGTGTAAGCAAAGAAAGGAAGGCTAAGAAACAAAACTTTATCAACATTGTGGCAAATGAAAGGAGATTACAAGGGTTCAAATATCAATGACCAAAACTCATCTTGTCAAAACATCGTGAGATGTCCTGAATGTTACCCATGCTGAGCAGACTTCAACAATTGTATCAATGCGAGAAAGTATATTACTCATCTATTTTATGTTCCTAAGAAAATTTCCCTAGTTATCAACTACCTAAGCCGCCTTTTGTGGGTTTTCAACTTAGGCCTCCTTTGGTTTCAAAACGCCTTTTGCGGGTTTTCATTTTGAGCCCCATTTTCTTTTTTCCTTTTTTTCTTTTTTTCTTTCTTTCTTTTTTTCCTTTTTTTTCCTTTTTTCCTCCTTTTTCTTTTTCTTTCTTCTTCTTCAGACATAATACTTTTTCACTGAATCTGAGTTTCTCGGGCTTTGAAGTTCATCGCCATCCATTTTAGCCAAAATTAATGCCCCACCTGAGAAAATTTTTGTTACACTATAAGGCCCCTCCCAATTAGGTGCCCATTTCCCTGGGAATCACTTTGAATTGGTAGCTTTTTCCTTAACACTAAGTCACCTTCTTTAAACTCTCTTGGGCGAATTTTCTTCTCGTGAGCCCTTAACATCCTTCTTTGGTACATTTGCCCATGACATAATGCCTTTAACCTCTTTTCATCAATTAGATTAGCTGGTCATATCATGTCTGAATCCATTATGCCTCTTCTAACTTTGCTTCCATTAACACACAGAGCGATGGTATTTCAACCTCAATTGGTAGTATCGCTTCCATTCCATATACCAATAGAAGGTTGTTTCCCAGTAGAAGTTCTTATTGCGGTTCGATAGGCATATAAGGCAAAAGGTAACTTCTCATGCCAGCCCTTATAAGTATCAACCATTTTTGCAACTATCTTCTTAATGTTTTTATTTGCAGCCTCCACTGCCCCGTTCATCTTCGGGCGATAACCACTGAATTATGGTGCTTGACATTAAACTATTCACAGACTCTGGTTATCATCTTGTTATCAGATTGGAAGCATTATCGTTAATAATGCTTTTTTGGTAGGCCATACCGGTAAATGATTTCCTTCTTTAAGAATTTGCAAATCGTAGACCTGGTGATGTTTGCATACAAGGTTGCTTCTACCCATTTCGTGAAATAGTTAATGGCTACCAAGATAAAGTGATGTCTATTTGATGCCTTGCAACGACCGATAACATCTATGTCCTACATGGAAAAGGCCAAGGAGATGACATAACATGAAGTGATTATGGAGGTGTATGAACCTTATCAGCATAAATCTGGCACTTGTGGCATTTGCGAGAGTAATTAATACAATCACCTTCCATGGTTGATCAATAGTACCCAAAGTGCATGATTCTTCTAGCCATGGTGAAGCCATTGGGGTGAGTTCCACAAACTCATTCATGAACTTCTTCCATAATTAATCGAGCTTCTTTTGCACCCACACATCTTAGAAGCACTTGATCTCGACTTCTTTTGTATAAAATTTCTCCATCAAGGACATACCCTGATGCCATTTTCTTGATCATTTTCTTCTCATTCTCTGTAGCTTGTGGTGGGTACTGCTGAAATTTTACATATTGCAAGATTTCATGGTACCATGGAAAACCATCTATTTATTCTTCCACGTTCTAACAATGGGCTGGGGAGTCTAGCATATGTAACCTGATAGGGAATCATCTTAGAATCTTTATTTTTCATTAAACATGGCTGCTAAAGTAGCTAAAGCATCATCCATTTGGTTGTCTTCTCTGGGGAGATACTTGAAAGTGATCTCATCAAATTCTTTGGTCAACTCAAGGACCAACTTGTGGTATTCTACCAACTTTGCATCTTTTGTCTCCCATTCACCACGTATCGATAAATGACCAATGCAGAGTCCCCAAAAACTCTTAAAGTACAGATTTTCCTTTTATAACATCTCTTAGACCCATTTTACAAACCTCATATTCCGCCATGTTATTAGTGCGAAAGAATCTTAATCGACTAGTAAAATGGTAATAGTCTCCTTTCAGCAAAACCAAAATTGCCCCTATACCTCGTCTTAATGCATTTGCTGCACCATCAAAGTTCATAACCCAAGATTCTATTGAGCTTCATCATCTTCTCGTGATAAACATCAAATCTTCATTAAGGAAATTAAATTCAATGCTTCATAATCATCACAAGCGCGACTTGTCAAAAAGTCAGCTATGGCACTCCCTTTTATTACTTTTTAGCTCACATACTAGATATCAAACTCGATAGTAACATTCGCCAATGTGTTAATCTTCACGATAAGGCTGGAGCTTCCATCATGAACTTTAAAGGATCCAATTTCGAGATTAGCCATGTTGTGTGATATAACATATATTGTCCGAGCCTTTTAGCTGCCCATACCAAAGCACAACATAGCTTTTCAATTGAGGAATATCTAGTTTCACAATCAGTGAACTTCTTGCTCAAGTAATATATCGCCCTTTCTTTTCTTCCAAAGTCGTCATGTTGCCCTAATAATACACAGCCCATCAAATTTTCTTTGCATCGTTAAATAAAGGATTAAGGGCCTCCTCGAAACAGGTGGTACTAATACAGGAGGGTTGGTTAACTGCTCTTTGATATTTTCTAAAGCCGTCTGGCGTTCTTCATTCCATGTCCCTGGGTTATTCTTTTCGAGTAGTCTGAAAATTGGATCACACTTATCAGTTAACTGAGAGATAAAATGGGCGATGTAGTTTAACCTCCCCAAGAAACCCCGAACCTTCTTCTGTGTTTGAGGTGGTGGGAGCTTTTGTATGGCCTTAATTTTGTCTGGATCAATCTTAATTCCTCTCTTGCTCACCACAAAGCCGAATAGCTTTTTGGATGTAACTCCAAATGTACACTTATTTGGGTTAAGCTTTAGCTAGAAGTTCCCCAGCTTTTGAAAAAGTTTCTTTAGGTTCACCAAATGTTCCTCCTCATATCGAGATTTGGTGATAATATCATCTATGTAGACTTCTATTTCTCGATGCATCATGTCATGGAAAAGAGTTACCATGGATATTTGGTAAGTTGCCCCCGCGTTCTTTAGACCAAAGGGCATTACTTTATAACAAAAGGTTCCCCAAAGTGTTATGAAGGTGGTCTTTTCCATATCTTCTGGGCACATTTTAATCTGGTTATACCTGGAAAACCCATCCATAAAAGAGAAAAGGGAATGTCTAGTTGTGTTATCCACTAACGTATCTATGTGCGGTAATGGAAAATTGTCTTTGGGGCTTGCTCTATTGAGATCCCTTTAATCAATGCACATGCGTACTTTTCCATCCTTCTTGGGAACTAGGACAATGTTGGCCACCCATTCTGGATGCTTAGCTACCTCTAAAAATCATGTGTCAAACTGTTTCTTTACCTCATCCCTGATTTTTAGGAGCATATTTGCTTTCATCCTCCTAAGCTTCTGCTTTACAGGCTCGCATCCTAATTTTAATGGAAGCCGATGTACAACTATGTTAGTGTCGAGACCCGGTGTGTCTTGATATGACCAGGTGAAGATATCATTGAATTCTTTCAAAAGCTTGATCAAGCTTTATCGAGTCTGGGCTGTAATGGTGGTGCCAATCTTCACCTCTTCTTTCTCTTTTTTGTACCGAGATTCAGTATTTTAAACTCTTCCATGTACGGGAGAATATGTTTTTCCTCTCCTTCTACCATCTTGAGCAATTCTCTCGGCAAGTCATATTCTTCTTCATTATAAACATCATCAACTTCTTATAAGCATAAAGGTGATTCAAAGTCAACTTCAACATCGAACTGAGAGTCATTTAAGTTATTGATATTTGAAGACCTGGAAAGAAAAGGGATAGAGATATATCCAGAGAAAAGGGATGGATGGAATGAATGTTATTAGTTTTAACTTTAAGTTTTATTTGTTGGAAGAGTTTGCCGCACAAGATTTGTTGGAAGAAAGAGAATACATCTTTATTGAAATTTAAATTATAAAGTTTGACATAGACCATTTACATAAGATCCTTAATTGCCTTCGGGTCTAAAGGCAAAATGGTAGGCTTTGAGAATTGCTCTGAAACAGTCTTAAAGACTACAAGAATTTCTTCAGAAATCCAGTTGTCAAGTTCAAAGCAGGGGCAAATCTTGGACAAGTATTTGTTCTCTTCTTCCTCGTCTGTTACAGTGTTGATGCTCAGCTTTTCAAAAACTTTACACAAATCATTCTTTCCTTTCTCTTTCTCATTAATTGGGGCACTTGGATCCAGCAGGCCCCCGAATATGAAGTTATGGCTCAGGGGTGGAAATGTCATCGGTTCCCACTTAATTTCCTCTCATTTCAGCCTTGCATGTCTTCTTTCCTGGCGTTTCCTTATTTTTGCCCTCCTTTGCCAATTGTTGGGCTTGAAACCCAAGCCAAACCGATCTTTCTTTGTTTGGATTACCACGGGATACAACCTCTCTTGGTGTCTCATCCCAAATCCTTTTCCAACTTCAGCTCATTTTCCTAGAGTTTGTTTAACTTGCATCTTTGTGCAGCTGGATAATTTTGGTTCAGGCACCTTACTCTATTTAGTGACAAAGGTCGCATTGACTAGCTCTAGTGTCCTAAAGTGACACTCGAGTGCACCCTCATCAATCTCGATAAAGGGTGCATCAGTAGTTACCGATGCAATGATTTCTTCCTTTGCACCTACAGTTATCAATTGGCCGTCCATCACAAATTTCAACTTCTGATGCAAGGTAGAAGGGACCACTCCTACTGTATGAATCCATGGGCGCCCAAGCAAGCTGCTATAACTAGGCCTAATGTCCATGACCACAAACTTAACATCAAAGGTTGATGGTCCGATCTGCAAAGGCACTTCAATTTTACCCAACACATCTTTCTTAGTTCTGGCTTTAACGCTCTTCTCAGTTTTTGATAGGCTCTCATATGAGAGCTATCTATAGGTAACTTATTTAGCGTTGCTAATGGAAAAATATTCAAGGCTAACCCGTTATCAATAAGAACATCCGGTAGCATATATCCTTTGCATATTGTGGAGATGTGTAGAGCTTTGCACGGCCCTCTTCCTTCTCTAGGTATTTCTTCATTATTGAACTAAATAAAGTTGTTGATAGCAATGTTACCCACTAACATTGGGGCAGAGCATTGGTTTCTTCTCCAACTTCTGCTGCATCTAGGTCCTTGAATCCCAGTATTGCCACAATCAAGCTAACTATCTTCTGGTGAACTAATTCCACTTGATGTTTCAGGTCCATTTCCAGCTTGTCTAACCTGTCCTGGGTACTTTTGTGACTGGTTTCCAAGGCCACCACTCTATTTTCCATCGCTCTGGCTTGGGACCGAGTACCGTATTTGTGAGTTGTTTTTGCTATTTTGAATTTCTGTCATGTTTTTATTTTAGTTAAATTTTTATTATGTCTTCAATGCATGCGCATATGTGAACACACAGATGCAAAGTAAAGAAACAAAACAAAAATAGATGCGATGCAAATGCAAATGCTTGGAAACAAACAAAAACAAAAGCAAAACACAATTAAGACAAGTAAAGGAAAAGATTAGTATACTTTTTAAAAAAAGGGAATAAAGCATAAAAGGTCCAAAATAATTTCATTGTACGAATAATTTTGGGCAACACATTCCAACACTCCAGGACATGTCTCCACGGATTATCCTTACGAAATAATTTTGACCAGACTAAAAGCCTAAGGTTTTCCACATGGCTCTATTGGGGTGGGTTTCTAGATTCACACACAAGGTTTGGTTATAACAGGTACCCAAGTTGTCTTTGTTGTCCCCTACTAAGAGTAGCAAAGCCCATGGTTCTCACCCATTATAGGCTTCGAACGAACCAAGTTCAACTTAGGACGGCTCATTTCCTATGTCTTCTAAAAGGATCAATATCCTTACGAAGACATGAGGCATATGAGTCCTGAAGGTACTTTCTAGGCTCATACGGAGAATCAATATTCTGACATTAGCAAATCATTTCCCCCCCCCCACTTAATTAGACGGGACGAAGCTCGAGTATAGAGCTTTTTGCAACAATTTTTAAATGAGTAAAATAGAATTACATTCATTCAGCAGACAAATAGATTGAAACCTTTGTGAATGAGCAAATTCCTTTTCTAAAAACTTTTTTGAAAACAAATTGTGGCATGACCCTCTTTTTTGTAAAAAAACAAAAGTCCCCATCGGAGTCGCCAAACTGTCGCAACCCTTTTTAAGAGTTTTGATGTTATTTGGAAAACTTAAGAAAACACAGAGTCGTCACCAATCTTTTTTGTAAAAGAAGTGTGATTGGATCACTTTTAAAACAATGGTTGGTTTAATAAACGTTTTATTTATTTAAACAATAAATGTAGTCCACGAAAATAAGAGAAAATAGGCTCGGGGGTCGGTTACGTGTGTGGATGGGTTAGCACCCCCACAACGCCCAAAAATTGGTACCTAATTAATTTCAAAAAAAAGTGTTTTGAAAACTGGAATTTGCAAGTTCACAAAATTTCGATTTATTTGTCCGCTTAGTGAATATAAATCTATTTTAACAGCCTTATCACCCGGGAAATAAACTTTAATCACCGCCAACATTCATGGCGCTAACCTGTCATTCCCGCTTGATAAGACACTACATTAATTAAGTTTTCACTTTTTTAAAAATCAACAAGAAAATTAAGTGTGTTAAAGTCTTTTAATTAAAACCTAATTAGTGACTAAACCCTAAAAGAAAAGTCTACGTTCATTTTATCTATTAAAGTCATAATAATATTAAGTGTATTTTATTAAAATTGTGAGGAAAATATTTCTTCACACATATCTCTATTCTAAGCTTTTAAAGACCTTAATCCTATGGTTTTAAATACACATATTTACATAAAAGACATATAGAAATACTTAAGTTAAAATAAATAATTGATAAATTTTAAAATAAAGAAAAGGGATATTTTGTTCTCACTTTAAAATGGAAAAACAAAATTGGGGATTGAATTGAAAGAAAGCAAAATGTGAAGGTTAAATTTGAAATAATAGTGAAATCTAGTGGTCAATTTAGAAGAAAAATGACGAAATTAAAAAGATTAAAAACAAGAGGGTCGCGGTATACGATCCATCAAAGTAGGGCGCGGGTTATAACCAGGTATGGGTCGGTCTAACAGGTTGGTATTTATAGCCATCATTAGAAACAAAAATCATTTTCTCCCATTTTATCAAAACGGATCAAAACCACTCTCTTTTAAACCCTCTGATATGTTCTTTGTGTTCTTCATGAAATGAAGAACACGATGAACATCCATCGTGCCTGCCGCTATCCACCGGCGCTGGCCGCCGTTGCCGATGGTGAAATTTTCTAGAAAAACCCCAATTTCCCAGATTTTGGCGGCCCCAAAATCATATTTTTTCTTGCCGGAGCTACATCAAAACCAAATTCACTATGGTGCTATTCAAAACGGAGGTAAAAACGTTATCCTCTTTTCTTTACCTTAAAACTTGAAACATAGAGAAGAAAATTACCCAAAAATGAGCTTTATTTCTTTGATGAATACTTGATTACAAATCGCTGCTTGCTTACAACTTCGGAACCCGAATGCTATTTGTATATTGTGTATGAACTATGTATGTTTCGTATGGTTCTTGTGTATCTAGTGTGTGTGTTACATGGAATTACAAAGGGGTTTATATAGCTACAAGAATGCTTGATTCTCAAGCTCAAATCCCTAATTTCTTCCCCTGAATCATCTCTGATTTGATTCAAATTTTGCTTGATCTTTGGTAGAGGTTTCAATTTAGGGATATGATCTTTTGACGTTGCTTCGATTTGGGATTTAACCCTTTCCATTTCCTTTTGCATGTTTCGATTACGCGGTGAGGAGGAGCGGTTCAAGACGAAAATAGCGCGGCCATCATCAGGGAAGACGAAATAGTTTGAAGAAGCTCAAAGGTCGGGCGTGTAACTGCCATGCACGAGTGGTCATCCGCGTGCTTTTCGTGGTGCGATCTGGGTCGTTAGATCACTCCTTGATCTAGCAGCTGGAACAACATGGCGCTATATCATCCTCCAGCTGGTGTAATTCTACGCCGTTAGATAAATCCTTGATCCAACAGTCCTCCATTGGCTGCACATAATCAGAAATAAATCAGTTGAGCTTTGTTTTTTTGGTTAAAATTGGGTCGAACGGGCCTTTGTAAGCATTTATTTTAATGAATATTTATGTAAATAGACTTCTAATTTGTAATGGACTCTTTATTTGTTTAACAATGGGTTTTAATTCAACAAATGGACCATTTATATTATACAAATGGGTTGTGTTCTTTATATTTTTTGGGTTTTGATAACAAACTATTATACTAATTAAACACTAACAAAAAAGTATATAGCTTTGATAATACTAACTACCACATCAATATTATACTAACACATATCAATAATACTAATAACAATGTAACACTAACAATGTAATAACACCATTACAATACTACTAAACCGGAAATGACATAGTTATAATACAATGAAAGTAAAAAAGTTAGGTGAAAATTTAGTGACAATAGTTGCCCCTCTTTGGTCATTCCAGTAAAACAGGAATAGAACAAAGAACAAAACGACACTAATTTTAACCAATTACCAAACCATCGATGCCTGAAGAGACAGGCGGGTTCTATTCTCCTTATGCTCGTACAGATAAGCGGGTTCCATTCTCCAAATGCCCGAACGGATAGGCAGGTTCTATTCTCCTTATGCTTGAATAGATAAGCGGGTTCCATTCTCCAAATGTCCGAACGGATAGGCAGGTTCTATTCTCCTCATGCTTGAATAGATGAGCAGGTTCAAAAAGGTTTCATCCTCCTTATGCTTGAATGGATAAGCGAGTTCTATTCTTCTTATGCTTGAATAGATAAGCAGATTCCATTCTCCTGATGCTCGAACGGGTAGGCGGGTTCTATTCTCCTCACGCTCGAATAGTTAAACGAATCCAAAAAGGTTCCATCCTCCTTATGCTTTGATGGATAAGCATGTTCTATTCTCCTTATGCTTGAAATGGATAAGCGATTCCATTCTCCTAATGCCTGAACAGATAGGCAGGTTCTATTCTCCTCGTGCTTGAATAGATAAGCAGATTCCATTCTCTTAATGCCCAAACGGATAAGCGGGTTCTATTCTTCTCACGCTCGAATAGTTAAGTGAATTCAAAAAGGTTCCATCCTCCTTATGCTTGGATGGACAAGCGGGTTCTATTCTCCTTATGCTCGAATAGATAAGCATATTCTATTCTCTTGATGCCCAAATGGATAGGCAGGTTCTATTCTCTTCATGCTTGAATAGATAAGCAGATTCCATTCTCTTGATGCCTTGAACGGATAGGCAGGTTCCTTTGCAGAAAAAATATTCACACCTGTAAAAATCTAACATATGATGCAGTTATGATGATCATGCCCCTAAGGATGTCTAAAACATGAATGCATGTCTTTTTTTTCTTTTTATAATCCTTTTATCAGAATTAGTTTTCTTGAATCATATCATCTCAAACATTTTCTCAACTCTGGCAACAAATGGTAAGTGTCTAATCTAGCCCATCCCATCAGAAGAAGCAATATGACTTCTTTTCATTTCTCTACACTGAATGGCTTTGTACCATGTTATTTGGATTACAAGAAAGCTTGCAATATCCCATCTTTCAATGCTAGTTGGCTTCACCAATTTCTTGTTGTTAAAATTCCATCGACCATTCCTTAGAAAGAAATCTTCACCATTGCCTACTCTTAACCTCGGGGCTGTAGGACACGTCCTCCGATTTGGGTGAAATTGGAGTTCACCAAAATACCACCATGTTGTACCATAGGTTTAATGTCATAGCTACATTTATCTTTTCATGTGACTTCTGCCTTAATTTTTCAACCAGGGAAGCTCTTTGTGAAGTGTATAGCGTTGCTAGAACACCTAAGAGCGAAACTCCATGGGGATATATGGGGGATGCTTTGGCTTGCCATCATCATCTGAATATTGCAACTGTATGCTACGATGATTGAAAAAATGATCATAGATAGTCATATCCATCGTCTCTGCTTCACCATTCTCATTCTTAGTACTTCTTTGCTTCATAGAGAACATATGATCTTTTACACATTTGCTCGTTTAATCCAGTTATCTTGTATCCTTGGTTGGAAGGACTAACTTTATCCTCATATTCTTCAACACTCTTTTGGCCTTTGCCTAACTATCATTGTAGTTGATACATCAATGTTCAGCGACAAACCTCCTTGAATCCTATTGTTCTCTCGATGTTTGTAAAATTATTCTTATTATCATGGATTATGGTGTCATCAATATTCAAAGATGTGCCTTCTTGAGTGGTCTTGAATGAAAGCACCCCATATCCTTAGTTATTTCCTCTAATGTCTGTAAAATTGTTCTCATTGTTGTAGAAGACAAACTATCTCATGTAAGCATTTCTGTTTTGTAACATGCTGCCTTAGGGTAATGCCAGAACATCTCTTGAGGGTTCTCTAATTCCTGCCTCCGCAAAGATCTTCGAATTGCTTACATGGACTTCTTTGCAGCAAAACCTATTTCCACCTTGAACCTCTTCATATGTTTGCTGCTCTTTATGCCCTAAGCTCTGAACTTAACCACGGAATACCTCATTGTTCCAATACCCTTTTAAAACAAATTTCAAAGTAATGCCCAAAAATCTTTTGTATGTTTTAAGTGATGTCAAATTTATTAATTCTTATTTCAATGCAAGATGCTTATACGAAATAAAAATATGGTGTAAGCAAAGAAAGGAAGGCTAAGAAACAAAACTTTATCAACATTGTGGCAAACAGAAAGGAGATTACAAGGGTTCAAATATCAATGACCAAAACTCATCTTGTCAAAACATCGTGAGATGTCCTGAATGTTACCCATGCTGAGCAGACTTCAACAATTGTATCAATGCGAGAAAGTATATTACTCATCTATTTTATGTTCCTAAGAAAATTTCCCTAGTTATCAACTACCTAAGCCGCCTTTTGTGGGTTTTCAACTTAGGCCTCCTTTGGTTTCAAAACGCCTTTTGCGGGTTTTCATTTTGAGCCCCATTTTCTTTTTTCCTTTTTTTCTTTTTTTCTTTCTTTCTTTTTTTCCTTTTTTTTCCTTTTTTCCTCCTTTTTCTTTTTCTTTCTTCTTCTTGAGACATAATACTTTTTCACCAATCTGAGTTTCTCGGGCTTTGAAGTTCATCGCCATCCATTTTAGCCAAAATTAATGCCCCACCTGAGAAAATTTTTGTTACACTATAAGGCCCCTCCCAATTAGGTGCCCATTTCCCTGGGAATCACTTTGAATTGGTAGCTTTTTCCTTAACACTAAGTCACCTTCTTTAAACTCTCTTGGGCGAATTTTCTTCTCGTGAGCCCTTAACATCCTTCTTTGGTACATTTGCCCATGACATAATGCCTTTAACCTCTTTTCATCAATTAGATTAGCTGGTCATATCATGTCTGAATCCATTATGCCTCTTCTAACTTTGCTTCCATTAACACACAGAGCGATGGTATTTCAACCTCAATTGGTAGTATCGCTTCCATTCCATATACCAATAGAAGGTTGTTTCCCAGTAGAAGTTCTTATTGCGGTTCGATAGGCATATAAGGCAAAAGGTAACTTCTCATGCCAGCCCTTATAAGTATCAACCATTTTTGCAACTATCTTCTTAATGTTTTTATTTGCAGCCTCCACTGCCCCGTTCATCTTCGGGCGATAACCACTGAATTATGGTGCTTGACATTAAACTATTCACAGACTCTGGTTATCATCTTGTTATCAGATTGGAAGCATTATCGTTAATAATGCTTTTTGGTAGGCCATACCGGTAAATGATTTCCTTCTTTAAGAATTTGCAAATCGTAGACCTGGTGATGTTTGCATACAAGGTTGCTTCTACCCATTTCGTGAAATAGTTAATGGCTACCAAGATAAAGTGATGTCTATTTGATGCCTTCGGGTAAATCTGACCGATAACATCTATGTCCTACATGGAAAAGGCCAAGGAGATGACATAACATGAAGTGATTATGGAGGTGTATGAACCTTATCAGTATAAATCTGGCACTTGTGGCATTTGCGAGAGTAATTAATACAATCACCTTCCATGGTTGATCAATAGTACCCAAAGTGCATGATTCTTCTAGCCATGGTGAAGCCACTGGGGTGAGTTCCACAAACTCATTCATGAACTTCTTCCATAATTAACTGAGCTTCTTTTGCACCCACACATCTTAGAAGCACTTGATCTCGACTTCTTTTGTATAAAATTTCTCCATCAAGGACATACCCTGATGCCATTTTCCTGATCATTTTCTTCTCATTCTCTGTAGCTTGTGGTGGGTACTGCTGAAATTTTACATATTGCAAGTTTTCATGGTACCATGGCAAACCATCTATTTATTCTTCCACGTTCTAACAATGGGCTGGGGAGTCTAGCATATGTAACCTGATAGGAATCATCTTAGAATCTTCATTTGCTTTAAACATGGCTGCTAAAGTAGCTAAAGCATCATCCATTTGGTTGTCTTCTATGGGGAGATACTTGAAAGTGATCTCTCATCAAATTCTTTGGTCAACTCAAGGACCAACTTGTGGTATTCTACCAACTTTGCATCTTTTGTCTCCCATTCACCACGTATCTGATAAATGACCAATGCAGAGTCCCCAAAAACTCTTAAAGTACAGATTTTCCTTTGTATAACCTCTCTTAGACCCATTTTACAAACCTCATATTCCGCCATGTTATTAGTGCAGAAGAATCTTAATCGACTGGTAAAAGGGTAATAGTCTCCTTCTGGCGAAACCAAAATTGCCCCTATACCTCGTCTTAATGCATTTGCTGCACCATCAAAGTTCATAACCCAAGATTCTATTGGAGCTTCATCATCTTCTGTGATAAACATCAAATCTTCATTAAGGAAATTAAATTCAATGCTTCATAATCATCACAAGCGCGACTTGTCAAAAAGTCAGCTATGGCACTCCCTTTTATTACTTTTTAGCTCACATACTGGATATCAAACTCTGATAGTAACATCTGCCAATGTGTTAATCTTCACGATAAGGCTGGAGCTTCCATCATGAACTTTAAAGGATCCAATTTCGAGATTAGCCATGTTGTGTGATATAACATATATTGCCTGAGCCTTTTAGCTGCTCATACCAAAGCACAACATAGCTTTTCAATTGAGGAATATATGGTTTCACAATCAGTGAACTTCTTGCTCAAGTAATATATCGCCCTTTCTTTTCTTCCAGTATCGTCATGTTGCCCTAATACACAGCCCATCGAATTTTCTTGCATCGTTAAATAAAGGATTAAGGGCCTCCTCGAAATAGGTGGTACTAATATAGGAGGGTTGGTTAACTGCTCTTTGATATTTTCTAAAGCTGTCTAGCATTCTTTATTCCATGTCCCTAGGTTATTTTTTCTGAGTAGTCTGAAAATTGGATCACACTTATCAGTTAACTGAGAGATAAAATGGGCGATGTAGTTTAACCTCCCCAAGAAACCCCGAACCTTCTTCTGTGTTTAAGGTGGTGGGAGCTTTTGTATGGCCTTAATTTTGTCTGGATCAATCTTAATTGCTCTCTTGCTCACCACAAAGCCGAATAGCTTTTTGGATGTAACTCCAAATGTACACTTATTTGGGTTAAGCTTTAGCTAGAAGTTCCCCAGCTTTTGAAAAAGTTTCTTTAGGTTCACCAAATGTTCCTCCTCATATCGAGATTTGGTGATAATATCATCTATGTAGACTTCTATTTCTCGATGCATCATGTCATGGAAAATAGTGACCATGGATCTTTGGTAAGTTGCCCCCGCGTTCTTTAGACCAAAGGGCATTACTTTATAACAAAAGGTTCCCCAAAGTTTTATGAAGGTGGTCTTTTCCATATCTTCTGGGCACATTTTAATCTGGTTATACCTGGAAAACCCATCCATAAAAGAGAAAAGGGAATGTCTAGCTGTGTTATCCACTAACGTATCTATGTGCGGTAATGGAAAATTGTCTTTGGGGCTTGCTCTATTGAGATCCCTATAATCAATGCACATGCGTACTTTTCCATCCTTCTTGGGAACTAGGACAATGTTGGCCACCCATTCTGGATGCTTAGCTACCTCTAAAAATCATGTGTCAAACTGTTTCTTTACCTCATCCCTAATTTTTAGGAGCATATTTGCTTTCATCCTCCTAAGCTTCTGCTTTACAGGCTCGCATCCTAATTTTAATGGAAGCCAATGTACAACTATGTTAGTGTCGAGACCCGGTGTGTCTTGATATGACCAGGTGAAGATATCCTTGAATTCTTTCAAAAGCTTGATCAAGCTTTATCGAGTCTGGGCTGTAATGGTGGTGCCAATCTTCACCTCTTGTTTCTCTTTTTTTGTACCGAGATTCAGTATTTTAAACTCTTCCATGTACGGGAGAATATGTTTTTCCTCTCTTTCTACCATCTTGAGCAATTCTCTCGGCAAGTCATATTCTTCTTCATTATAAACATCATCAACTTCTTATAAGCATAAAGGTGATTCAAAGTCAACTTCAACATCGAACTGAGAGTCATTTAAGTTATTGATATTTGAAGACCTGGAAAGAAAAGGGATAGAGATATATACAGAGAAAAGGGATGGATGGAATGAATGTTTTTAGTTTTAACTTTAAGTTTTATTTGTGGGAAGAGTTTGCCGCACAAGATTTGTTGGAAGAAAGAGAATACATCTTTATTGAAATTTAAATTATAAAGTTTGACATAGACCCTTTACATAAGATCCTTAATTGCCTTCGGGTCTAAAGGCAAAATGGTAGGCTTTGAGAATTGCTCTGAAACAGTCTTAAAGACTACAAGAATTTCTTCAGCAATCCAGTTGTCAAGTTCAAAGCAGGGGCAAATCTTGGACAAGTATTTGTTCTCTTCTTCCTCGTCTGTTACAGTGTTGATGCTCAGCTTTTCAAAAACTTTACACAAATCATTCTTTCCTTTCTCTTTCTCATTAATTGGGGCACTTGGATCCAGCAGGCCCCCGAATATGAAGTTATGGCTCAGGGGTGGAAATGTCATCGGTTCCCACTTAATTTCCTCTCATTTCAGCCTTGCATGTCTTCTTTCCTGGCGTTTCCTTATTTCTGCCCTCCTTTGCCAATTGTTAGGCTTGAAACCCAAGCCAAACTGATCTTTCTTTGTTGGGATTACCACGGGATACAACCTCTCTTGGTGTCTCATCCCAAATCCTTTTCCAACTTCAGGTCATTTTCCTAGAGTTTGTTTAACTTGCATCTTTGTGCAGGTGGATAATTCTGGTTCAGGCACCTTACTCTATTTAGTGACAAAGGTCGCATTGACTAGCTCTAGTGTCCTAAAGTGACACTCGAGTGCACCCTCATCAATCTCGATAAAGGGTGCATCAGTAGTTACCGATGCAATGATTTCTTCCTTTGCACCTACAGTTATCAATTGGCCGTCCATCACAAATTTCAACTTCTGATGCAAGGTAGAAGGGACCACTCCTGCTGTATGAATCCATGGGCGCCCAAGCAAGCTTCTATAACTAAGCCTAATGTTCATGACCACAAACTCAACATCAAAGGTTGATGGTCTGATCTGCAAAGGCACTTCAATTTTACCCAACACATCTTTCTTAGTTCTGTCGAACGCTCTTACTGTATTTTGATAGGCTATCATATGAGAGCTATCTATAGGTAGCTTATTTAGCGTTGCTAATGGAAAAATATTCAAGGCTAACCCGTTATCAATAAGAACATCTGGTAGCATATATCTTTTCCATATTGTGGAGATGTGTAGAGCTTTGCACGGCCCTCTTCCTTCTCTAGGTATTTCTTCATTATTGAACTAAATAAAGTTGTTGATAGCAATGTTACCCACTAACATTGGGGCAGAGCATTGGTTTCTTCTCCAACTTATGCTGCATCTAGGTCCTTGAATCCCAGTATTGCCACAATCAAGCTAACTATCTTCTGGTGAACTAATTCCACTTGATGTTTCAGGTCCATTTCCAGCTTGTCTAACCTGTCCTGGGTACTTTTGTGACTAGTTTCCAAGGCCACCACTCTATCTTCCATCGCTCTGGCTTGGGACCGAGTACCGTATTTGTGAGTTGTTTTTGCTATTTTGAATTTTTTTCATGTTTTATTTTAGTTAAATTCTTATTATGTCTTCAATGCATGCGCAGATGTGAACACACAGATGCAAAGTAAAGAAACAAAACAAAAATAGATGCAATGCAAATGCTTGGAAACAAACAAAAACAAAAGCAAAACACAATTAAGACAAGTAAAGGAAAAGATTAGTATACTTTTTAAAAAAAGGGAATAAAGCATAAAAGGTCCAAAATAATTTCATTGTACGAATAATTTTGGGCAACACATTCCAACACTCCAAGACATGTCTCCATGGATTATCCTTACGAAATAATTTTGACGAGACTAAAAGCCTAAGGTTTTCCACATGGCTCTATTGGGGTGGGTTTCTAGATTCACACATAAGGTTTGGTTCTAACAGGTACCCAAGTTGTCTTTGTTGTCCCCTACTAAGAGTAGCAAAGCCCATGGTTCTCACCCATTATAGGCTTCGAACGAACCAAGTTCAACTTAGGACGACTCATTTCCTATGTCTTCTAGAAGGATCCATATCCTTACGAAGACATGAGGCATATGAGTCCTGAAGGTACTTGCTAGGCTCATACGGAGAATCAATATTCTGACATTAGCAAATCATTTCCCCCCCCCACTTAATTAGACGGGACGAAGCTCGAGTATAGAGCTTTTTGCAACAATTTTTAAATAAGTAAAATAGAATTACATTCATTAAGCAGACGAATAGATTGAAACCTTTGTGAATGAGCAAATTCCTTTTCAAAAACATTTTTGAAAACAAATTGTGGCATGACCCTTTTTTTGTAAAAAAACAAAAGTCCCCATCGGAGTCGCCAAACTGTCGCAACCCTTTTTAAGAGTTTTGATGTTATTTGGAAAACTTAAGAAAACCCAGAGTCGTCACCAATCTTTTTTGTAAAAGAAGTGTGATTGGATCACTTTTAAAACAATGGTTGTTTTAATAAACGTTTTATTTATTTAAACAATAAATGTAGTCCACGAAAATAAGAGAAAATAGGCTCGGGGGTCGGTTACGTGTGTTGATGGGTTAGCACCCCCACAACGCCCAAAAATTGGTACCTAATTAATTTCAAAAAAAAGTGTTTTGAAAACTGGAATTTGCAAGTTCACAAAATTTCGATTTATTTGTCCGCTTAGTGAATATAAATCTATTTTAACAGCCTTATCACCCGGGAAATAAACTTTAATCACCGCCAACATTCATGGCGCTAACCTGTCATTCCCGCTTGATAAGACACTACATTAATTAAGTTTTCACTTTTTTAAAAATCAACAAGAAAATTAAGTGTGTTAAAGTCTTTTAATTAAAACCTAATTAGTGATTAAACCCTAAAAGAAAAGTCTACGTTCATTTTATCTATTAAAGTCATAATAAAATTAAGTGTATTTTATTAAAATTGTGAGGAAAATATTTCTTCACACATATCTCTATTCTAAGCTTTTAAAGACCTTAATCCTATGGTTTTAAATACACATATTTACATAAAAGACATATAGAAATAAATAATTGCTAAATTTTAAAATAAAGAAAAGGGATATTTTGTTTTCACTTTAAAATGGAAAAACAAAATTGGGGATTGAATTGAAAGAAAGCAAAATGTGAAGGTTAAATTTGAAATAATAGTGAAATCTAGTGGTCAATTTAGAAGAAAAATGACGAAATTAAAAAGATTAAAAACAAGAGGGTCGCGGTATACGATCCATCAAAGTAGGGCGCGGGTTATAACCTGGTATGGGTCGGTCTAACAAGTTGGTATTTATAGCCATCATTACAAACAAAAATCATTTTCTGCCCTTTTATCAAAACGGATCAAAACCACTCTCTTTTAAATCCTCTAATATGTTCTTCGTGTTCTTCATGAAAAGAAGAACACGATGAACATCCGTCGTGCTGGCCGCTATCCACCGGTGCTGGCCGCCGTTGCCGATGGTGAAATTTTCTAAAAAAACCCTAATTTCCCAAATTTTGGCGGCCCCAAAATCTTATTTTTTTCTTGCCAGAGCTACATCGAAACCAAATTCACTATGGTGCTATTCAAAACGGAGGTAAAAACATTATCCTCTTTTCTTTACCTTAAAACTTGAAACATAGAGAAGAAAATTACCAGAAGATGAGCTTTATTTCTCTGATGAATACTTGATTACGACTGCTTGCTTGCTTACAACTTATGGAACCCGAATGCTATTTTTATATTGTGTATGAACTGTGTATGTTTCCTATGATTCTTGTGTATCTAGTGTGTGTGTTACATGGAATTACAAAGGGGTTTATGTAGCTACAAGAATGCTTGATTCTCAAGCTCAAATCCCTAATTTCTTCCCCCGAATCATCTCCGATTTGATTCAAATTTTGCTTGATCTTTGGTAGAGGTTTCAATTTAGGGATATGATCTTTTGACGTTGCTTTTGATTTGGGATTTAACCCTTTCTATTTCTTTTTTGAATGTTTCTGATGACGCCGGTGAGGAGCGGTTCAAGATGGAAACAGAGCGGCCATCATTAGGGAAGATGGAATAGTTTGAAGAAGCTTGAAGGTCGGACGTGTAACTACCACGCACGAGTGGTCATCCGCATGCTTTCTGTGGTGCGATCTGGGCCGTTAGATCACTCCTTGATCTAACAGCTGGAAGAACATGGCACTATATCATCCTCCAGCTGGCGTAATTCTACGTCGTTAGATCAATCCTTGATCTAACGGTCGTCCATTGGCTGCACATAATCAGAAAGAAATCAGTAGGGCTTTGTTTTTTGGTTAAAATTGGGCCGAACAGGCCTTTGTAAACATTTATTTTAATGAATCTTTATGTAAATGGACTCCAAATTTGTAATGGACTCTTTATTTTTTAACAATGGGTTTTAATTCAACAAATGGACAATTTATATTATACAAATGGGTTGTGTTCTTTATATTTTTCGATTTTGATGACTAACTATTATGCTAATTAAACATTAACAAAAAAGTATATAGCTTTGATAATACTAACTACCACATAAATATTGTACTAACACATATCAATAATACTAATAACAATGTAACACTAACGATGTAATAACACCATTACAATACTACTAAACCGGAAATGGCATAGTTATAATACAAGGAAAGTAAAAAAGTTTGGTGAAAATTCAGTGACAACACTAGTGAACCCGGCATTTGGGTAAGGCTTGTGGTCACCTTTCCTTTTTCTGGTGATTAACGGTCTGTGTTTTGGTTAAAGTTAGTTTTCCCGTTCGTTTCTAGTCAGAAACAACCTTAGGAGTCATCGTTCATGTCGTCAGTGTGCTGCCAGCAAGCTATCGCCGGTGAGGGTTTATGAAACCTGACATGTTACAACGAGGACTGGGACTAGCTTGTACACCCCATGGCACGGTAGAAAATTTATCTGGCGATTACCACTAGATATCCATGTACAAGGAACAAATCGGGATGAATAAAGGTGAAGAATTACCTGTTTAAAATCTAGAATTCTAAATTTGGAGAAGATAGATATCCAATCACTATTACATGATGTCGATTCCTAAGCCGCAACGATAATGCTTCAACCTCTACGTAGTTCACCCAGTTGAAACGAGCATATAAAACTCTCTAAATTGTTTAGAGGGTTTTTTCAAAAACATTAATGATTGCTAGATCTCTCATGCCTTTATATAGCCTTTGAAATCCTAATTCAACTCATGTTAGGATTTCAATATATATATATATATATATATATAATCTCAATTCAACTTAATTAGGATTTCAATATATATATTAAATATATATAATTCCAATTCAAATTTAATTAGGATTTCAATATATATTAATATACATAATCCCAATTCAACTAATTTGGATTTTAATATATATATAATCCCAATTCAAATTTAATTAGGATTTCAATATATATATTAATTTAAATTGAATTATATTATTTTTATATATTAAAAAAGTCATAATTACAATAATTATTTTCTTTTAATATTTATTCAATAGTTAAATTATAGATATCAAATATATATTAATTTAACTAAATTTGTGTACAACAAATTTGTACATATATAATTCGTTTAATATATGTTCATTTCAACTGTGAGTGTGGCCTTGTAGGTTCATGTAACGTTAGTAGTAAATATTAGAACATTTCTAATATTACAAACAATGAGTGACATCTAGCAATATGTCATTGTCACCTAAGTTACAAGAAATCATGATTCGACATAACTTTTTTCGTGATTAACTCTTTTTCATGCATTACATCCTTTTGTCCTTTATATATAGATTGGACACAAGTCATGGAACAGTCACACTTGTATAGTCCATCTAATATTTCTTGATATCTTGAGTAGACTATTATAAACGAATAACTATGATATCTCATATCAACCTATTCGAGCATGGCCATGCATTTCTAGTCTCACTCAATCAAGTGGCCTACGATATTACTCCTATTATGTAAGAGGGATAAATCCTATCCTGATCGACCATATCCCGCTACATAGATTGTGATATATCCAATATCAGTCTTTATAGAGTAGTCAGTTATGACACACATTTGACTGTATCAAAATATGTCACTCACAATGTTGAAATAATGATCAACTTAAGTATGAGGATCATACATGTAGTTATCACTATGAACAATGTTGTGACTGTCACATAATAATCCAAGAAACATGCTCATAGCGGGTCAGTCCAGTATGTCGTTCTCTAACACATACTTATGTATTGATTTTGACATCTCCATGTCAATGACAACACTTTGTCATTAATCAACTACATATTAGTCTTAATGCGTTATTGTTGTTCATTCCCACAATAGTACTCGACTAAGAACATTTAAGAATAATCATATTATTCTAAGGACTTTATTATAATTCAGTTTATTTATGCATGCAAAATAATAACTAAAAATAATAATGGCAATGCCTCTTTATGAATGAACAAGGTAAAAACAAATGTCATTTACAATCATCTTATGATTTGTCTTTGGGCATACTCTAACAATCTCCCACTAGCACTAAGACCAATCACTCATGTATCTAATACCAAGTGACTTAGTGTGACGATCATGCTTTTGCTGCGTTATAGGCTTTTGTCAGCAGATCGACAATGTTATCATCTGTTGGTATTGTACATATTTCCACATCTCTTTGATCTATAATTTCTTGAATGAGTTGGTAACGCCTAAGTATGTGTTTAGATCGTTGGTGAGATTTGGGTTCTTTTACTTGTGTGATGGCTCCATTGTTATCACAGTGTAGATTTATAGCATTCAAAATTATTGGAACAACTCCTACTTATCACAAACTTCTTGACCTTAACACCCTCTTTTGCAGCATCGCATGCTACAATATACTCGGCTTTTTGTTGTAGAATTAGCTACTGTATCTTGCTTTGAACCTTTCTAGCTCACAACGCCTCCATTAAGGTAGAACACAAAACCCGATTGTGATCGTGAATCATCCTTATCAGTTTGAAAGATGAAGTCAGTATAACCTTTATACTTATCTCTTCCTCACCTCCTTATATAAGGAATGTATCATTAGTTCTTATTAAGTACGTAAGGATGTTTTTAACTATGACCTAGTGACCTTCACCGAGATCTACCTGGTATCATATTGTCATACTTAAAGCGTATGATACATTTGGATAAGTACATAGCATGGCATACATGATAGATCCAATTGTTGAAGCATATAGAATCTTACTAATTCGCTCTCTTTCTTGAGGTGTTGAAGGATACATTTCCTTCAATAGTGAAATTTCATGTCTCATAGGTAAGAACCCCCTTTTAGATTCTTCCATACTGGATATTTTCAGTACTTCTTCTATGTATGTAATTTTACTTAGTCCTAGCAGTCGTCTCGATCTATCTCTATAGATCTTGACTCCTAATATTTATGTTGCCTCACCCAAGTCTTTCATGGGAAAACATTTTTCCTAACCAAGTTTTCATAGACTGTAAGCTAGATATGTCATTTCCTATTATCAGTATGTCATCCACATACAGTACCAAGAATATAATAGTGCTCCCACTAATTTTCTTGAAAACACATGGCTCATCTTCATTTTTGATAAAATCAAACTCTTTGATTGCATCGTTAAAACGAAGATTCCAACTATGAGAAGCTTGTTTCAATCCATAAATGGATCCTTGTAGCTTGCATATTTTTTGGCATCTTTTGGATTAACAAAACCTTTAGGTTGCATCATGTACACATCCTCATCTAGTTTTCCATTAAGGAAAGCGGTTCTAACATCCATTTGCCTTATCTCGTAATCATAAAATGCAGTTATCGCAAGTAAGATCCGGATGGATTTAAACATAACAACAAGTGAAAAGGTTTCATCATAGTCTACACCATGAATTTGACCAAAACCCTTAGTGATTAATCGCACTATGTATGTTTGTACATTAGCATCCATGTTGGATTTTTTTTGAAAACTCATTTGCACCCTATGGGCTTAATCCCTAGAGGTGGGTTAACCAAGGTCCAAACTTGGTGTTTTTTACATGGACTCCATCTCGAATTTCATGGCCTCTAGCCATTTCTCAAAGTCTGGGCCCGTCACTGCTTCTTGATAAGTCGTAGGCTCATCTTGAACCATGAAGAGAACATCACCATGCAATGTGACAAGAAATCCATATTTCTTAGGCATATTGCATTCTCTCAAAGATCATCGCAGTGGTTGTGTATCCAAAACTGTTAAATGTTCCTCAACAACTTGTGGAACTTGTTGTTGTTCAATCGCTTGTTCAATGATATGTGGTTGATCTCAAATTTCATTGAGTTCAATATTTCTCTCACTTCCTTTCCGAAAACAAATTATCTTTCTAAGAAGATTCATGTTTGCGCAACAAACACTTTGTTCTCGGTAGGATTGAAGAAATAATATCCTTTAGTTTCTTTAGGATAACCCACAAAATTACATTTATGAGATTTGGCTTCGAGCTTTGTAGACATCTTATGTTTAACATAAGCCTCACATCCCCAAATTTTCATTAAAGACATATTATGACGTTTCCCAATCCATATCTCATATGGTGTCTTTTGAACTGATTTAGATGGAACACCATTTTGTGTGAAAGCAGTTATTTTTTGGCGCATGTCCCCAAAAAGAAACTGGAAGATCAACGTGACTCATCATTGATTGAACCATGTCTAACATTGTTCGATTTCTTCTTTTCGGAAACTCCATTCCATTGTGGAGTGCCATGAGGTGTGAGATAATCCCACATTCCTTAATAGGGTCACCAAACTCTAAGCTTAAGTATTCTCCTCCTCGATCTGATCGAAGAGCCTTAATGCTTTTTCCTAGTCGATTTTGTACTTTATTTTTTAATTCCTTGAACTTTTCAAGGGCTTCAGATTTATGATGCATTAGGTCAATGTACCCATATCTATTGAAGTCATCTATGAAAGTAATGAAGTATTGAAAACCTTCTTCTGGCTTGTGTATTCATTGGTTCACATACATCATTATGTATTAATCCCAATAAATCACTTGCTCGCTCACTTTTACCATTAGAAGAAGCTTTGATTATCTTTCCCAATAAGCATGTCTCACATACATCTAGTTGTTTGAAAACAAATGAATCCAAAAATCCATCTTTATGAAGTTTTGAAATATGTTTTTCACTTATGTGACCCAAGTGACAATGCCAAAGATGAGTTTGATTAGAGTCATTTGTTTTCATCTTTTCATATTTATGTTGTAAATGGAATTCTCTTGATCCAAAATATAGAGGCTATTTATTAATTGTGTCACACCATAAAAAACATTATCGAGATAAAAGAACAACAATTATTCTTAATAATTATCTCAAAACAAATCTTGTCTAAACAAGAAATCAAAATGATGTTTTTAGTCAAACTAGACACAAAATAACAATCCTCTAAACATAAATTAAGTCCACTAGGCAACGATAAAGTATATGTTCATATAGCTAATACAGCAACTCTTGCTCCATTACCAGCACTTAGGTCCAGCTCTTTTTTTTTTTCTCAAATCTCTATTCTTTTGTAGTCCTTATACAAATGTACAAATATGACAACCACAACCGGTATCCAATACCCAAGAAGTAGGTGTTGATAAATTAATATCAATAACATAAATACTCGAGGCGGACGCTCTGCTTTCATTTGCCTTCTTGATTTTTCAAGATAAATAGGGCAGTTCCTTTTACAATGACATTTCTTATTACAAATGAAAACATTTTCCTTCCAATGACCAGTCAAGGTAGTTTACGCTGTTCAACTTGTCCTTCTCAAGGACCGATCGCAGTGATAACAAATTTGTATAATAAGTCTACAACAATAAAATATGAATTTTGATTACGTTTACCTTGTTTGCTTATAAAAGGACTTGACACTCCCACTATTTTTATTAAAATTAATAACCCTCAAATATTAAGGTTGAAAATACTTTCTGTAAGGTTTTTCTAGTGGACAAGGATCCAAATTTCACATTCTCTTAAGTCAGCTTTGGCTTTTCTCTTAAGATTATGGTCAATCTAGGTTAGCAACACTTGCTAATTACATCTCATGTAACTCCTTCATTTGGTGAACAACTATTGTTCATAACCATCCTATGATTATCCAAATAACTAACCTTTAGGTTTCTAATCCTATTAGAGTAACCTAGTTAAGTCTTTAACCAATGTTACAACCAACGAATATCACTTGCTTATTCTTCGCGTTTGGCCAAGACAGATACAAGTACCTCGCTTTAGCAGAACCTACATTGTATCGATCTAGACTTTAATGAGGGTTATCTCACCATTTAACATTTGATCTTATCAATTAACTAGCATGCATCTCATAAATTAATTTTATCACATATATGAAAAGCAGTAAATTTGAATGCAATGGTTATAGCCCGTATCCTAAGGTGGCACGTCCCAAGCCAATGGGAGAACCAAATTATTCTAAGGATAAAAACACTTCTCAAGCATCTTTTTGTCGGCCCACACTTCTGTTCCTCTCGTCCATGCTTCTTCGTATAAATTACAATTTCAGAAACTCATTTTACATACGAGAGAGTAAGATGAGAAGAGAATTACAATAGAAGTAGAGAAAGGCACGACACGCAGGCCGTATTTATAAAACCTTATAAATAAAACTAAATGGGCTATTGGGCTATAACCATGCATTCCAAACAACGTGCATATCAAATATTATAACGACGCGGTTTGTTATTAAAGTCTTACCAGATTGTTCCTATGCATGTGTCAAGCCCCTTGCGAGGTTTCGACGGCCCCGTAGCCGCCGGCAGGGTTGCTGCTGCTTGGTTAGCGGCGGGGAAATTTTTAAAGATTAGCATCTTAATTGTTGTGTAAAAACCTCACGATTTGATAACTTTTATCAACATTATTGTGTTTTTCAGGATTTTAAAATCCATGAGGTTTTCACTGAAACAACTTTTGTTACTTTCCCGCACGAAATCTATAGACTAACCATTAGTCTAATATTCACGTATGTTAACACTTAACATCTAAACCCCTAAAACTATATTTTGAATATGTTAACAATTAACATATAATATTTCAAACCCTATCGAAAAAGATCTGATGAATAACTCTTAATCATCGATCTTAGGAACATCTTTTAACTAGATTAACGGATTAATCGTGATTGAATATATTTGCTCGAACAAATATCATATATTCGCTAAATAAATCAAAAATAACATGTATCTCATACAATTACATCACCTAAGTAATTAAAACCCGAATCCGTACCGTACAAGTAGCTCTAATACCACTGTTGGGTTACACTGGTACACCCCTTGGCGCAGCGAAAAAATTATCCGGCGATTACCACCAGAGATCCATGTACGAGGAACCAATCGGGATGAATAAATGTGAAGAATTACCTCTTTAAAATCTAGAATTCTGAATTTGGAGAAGATAGATAATCAATCACGATTCCACGATGTCGATTCCTAAGCCGCAACGATAATGCTCCGACCTCTACGTAGTTCACCCAATTGAAACGAACATATAAAACTCTCTAAACTATTTAGAGGATTTTTCCAAAATCATTAATGATTGCTAGATCTCTCATGCCTTTATATAGCCTTTGAAATCCTAATTCAACTCATGTTAGGATTTCAATATATATATTAATATATATAATCCTAATTTAACTTTAATTAGGATTTCAATATATATATTAAATATATATAATCCCAATTCAAATTAATTAGGATTTCAATATATATATTAAATATATATAATATCAATTCAACTTTAATTAGGATTTCAATATATATATTAAATATATATAATCCCAATTTAACTTAATTAAGATTTCAAAATATATTAATATATATAATCACAATTCAACTAATTAGGATTTTAATATATATAATATATATATAATCCCAATTCAACTTTAATTAGGAGTTCAATATATATATATATTAATTTAAATCAAATTATATTATTTATATATATCAAAAGAGTCATAATTATAATAATTATTTTCTTTTAATATTTATCCAATAGTTAAATTATATATATATCAAATGTATATTAATTTAACTAAATTCGTGTACAACAAATTTGTACATATATAATTCGTTTAATATATGCTCATTTCAACCATGGGTGTGGCCCTATAGGTTCATGTAACGTTAGTAGTAAATATTAGAACATTTCTAATATTACAAACAATGAGTGACATCTAGCAATATATCATTGTCACCTAAGTTACAAGAAATCATGATTCGACATAACTTTTTTGTGATTAACTCTTTTTCATGTATTACATCATTTTGTCCTTTATATTTAGATTGAACACAATTCATGGAACAATCATACATGTAGTTATCACTATGAGCAATGTTGTGACTGTCACATAATAATCCAAGAAACATGCTCATAGAGGGCCAGTCCAGTATGTCATTCTCTAACACATATTTATGTATTGACTTTGACATATCCATGTCAATGACAACACTTTGTCATCAATCAACTACATATTAGTCTTAATGCATTATTGTTGTCTATTCCCAAAATAATACTCGACTAAGAACATTTAAGAATAATCATATTATTCTAAGGACTTTATTATAATTTAATTTATTTATGCACGCAGAATCATAACTGAAATTAATAATGGCAATGCCTCTTTATTCTAATGTCTTGCTTGGGGGCTGTGTATGAGCCCAAATCTACGAAGCTCGAGTGTGTGTATTTGTAGGGCAGGGTATGTGTGGTGTGAGGGGTAGAAGTCTTGTGAGAATGGGTTAGCTTCGGGTCCAAATCCAAGAGAAAATGAGTAACCCTTAGACAAAACTAAACCTTCAAGCCCAACCGGTCCTAATCCATTCAATTTGAACCAAATAGTTCCAGCCAGAACCAGACCGAACCGGTTAACCCATCCGAACCTACATGACCAATAACCCGAGTTGACTGTTGATTTTAACCGTCAAACAGTTGATCGTTGACTGTTGACACCAAAAGTTGACTTTTTCTAAAAAGTTATGTTTTGGGTTTTTTAAGTCCTAAGTCCGTTTTGGAGGTCCGTTCCGTCAAATACAAACTTGGTAAACTATTTTTCAGCGTTTGACCTTTCGATTAAATCTAATTATCATGTTTAAGTCTTGTTTCTGATGTAATTCGTTTTGTCATGCATCTGAGATATTGAGGGATGTTAAATTCGAGTTCGGGAGTGATCGAAGGAAATTTCAAAGGTCGATCGATATAGCTTAGTGTTGAGGTAATACTTTACTACCTATTATATGCTTAATAGAACTTGTTGGTTTTGGTTAAAGTATGAATGCATATGATTGGTCGTATGTTGGTCATTATGATTATTTTAAAAATTATAATTATTACGGTATAAGAATAGTAGACTAAATTAAGACCCGAGTGGCTACTGAGTTTGGTGATTAATTAATAAGATATTTAATCTTAAGATCTTCAACTCTGATAATTCTTACTAAACGATTTAATGTCTGAAATACTTGGATATGAAATGATGAAAATACCCTTGGGATATAATAAAGACTTGGATACCCGAATGGTGGAAACGACATGAGAATTCATACTCAACTTGATAAAATTATTACTCTACTGTTAAAATATTGATCTGTTTGGAAAATCCCACTATCAAGTTGCTAACTGTCGAGGTCGTAAAATATATAGATTTTCTAATTCTTGAATAAACAACTAGAAATTTTTTTCTCAGAAATTCTTTAAATGAATGTCTGGAGACCAATTTACCAAAAGTACACTTTATGACCGGAGTGAATAAAATGACTAAAATATCCCTAGGTTCTAAAATGTTCGAAAATACCGTCAAGCACTGAAACGATGATAAAAACTTTGGGTACTGAAATAACTGTAATACTTCAGTGAATTGGAATAAGTGGAAGCCTTTTTGATTCTGAAAGTACCTATATAACTTAAATGACTGTAATGCCCCTACGGGCTATAAAGCATGACTCATATACGACAGTTACTCCTGATATTGCTTCGGCATTGGGAGAAATACCACACGAATACATGTTCACTTTCTCGTGGCATTTTCAGTGATATTTTGTGAAGGTGACCCGTTTTGCTATACATGGCAACCAGTTTCAGCAAATGAATACTTGTAAGGTGTGTCTATCTGATCAATTGGTAAGTACCATGATGATGGGTTCTGAGCAGCTCAAAAGGACTTGGAAATCTAATGAACATTTAAAATTTTCTAAATTCTGCATATCCTCCTTTATACCTTGTTGGGTAAAACTATCAATTTACCCCTAAAGTTCAAAATAACTAAATAACCTTGTAGGATTAAACGATTGGATTACTCATGATATATCTAAATTCTTAAGATCTGAATGTATCAATTTCTGAATGTCTAGTTTGAGCAATTAGTATCGAACACTTTTTAATTGGGAGCTCGCTTTTGAAATCAGCTCAAAATGGTTATAAGTTTAGTGTTCCCCTTTTCTTGTAAATACCAAGTACCTCTTTAAATATTTAACCATCTAGTGTGTTCCATGTGTTCATGAATGTTCTCTCTTTTTTAAACCAATACTATCTGCTCTGATTTAAAAGTATGATCTATGATCCAAAATGAAAGCACTTTCTGGCTTCTGGCTTCTATCTTCTAATACAACAATATATCAAATATTTGGGGTATACTATCTGAGATATGATTGAAAATTTGTAGGCTCAGAGCTAGTATGTCCTTCTAGACCTAAGCTCCTGCGCCCAATAGGCCTAAGGTATGTCTTTTTGGGCCTAAGGCATCCCTTTAGGTAATCTCCTACACCTAATGGGCCTATGGTAAGTCTTTTTGGATACAGTTCTAAGATACTGCATATTGGTGTATGGTTGGACCTAAACTCCCTAGTTCAACTTTCGTAATCTATATCTCTTCTAATTCTCCAAACTATAGGCTTCTCACCTGATACTTGGATGATCGAATAAAAACAATTGCATTACCTTTAGACATAACATTATTGAAATATCGAATCGTAATTGGAACCTAGTGTTACCCGGAACACCATGACAGCTTTATGCTTTGCCATATACCTTCTTGTGTCTTTAGCATCTATTGGTAGTTCTGTATTATTGAGATTTTCTAAGCTTAGACTGTTTTGCCATTGCATGTTATAAAGGATTGAACATGGTGTAGTTATCGACATCAATATGAGAGTTCTTCCAGCTTTGCTTGCGAAGTAAGGTACAATGTAATTAGGGGCATGTAGGTCACATCTTGCGTTTGTATCAGAGTCAAAATTTTCTCTTTACAACTGTATCTTGATTTTTGTTTTATTGTTTGAATGATTTCTAAATTTATATTTTAATCTAGAATTTATTTTATGGTTTTAAATAGTTTGACAATTTATTGCATCTGAACTTTTTTATGTGGGTCGCTCCAGTGACCCTAATGTGTTACCTTGGATTGGATCGAGCCATCCGTATTGATCTAGGTATTACAATTTTAATTAAGGAGATTAAAAGGGAATTAATTAAAGGAGGTAGTTATTTCCTAAAATCATTTTTGACGTAACTTTTTTTCTTAAACTATTATCTCAACTTCTCTCCAGCCAAACTCTTTTATTGCATCAAAGATTTAAGGTAATGATCTTGATTTCTTAAACTTTTGATTTCTAATGGATTCTTCAATCCTGTTTTCAAAATCTCATTGTCTTTCTTTGTTTTTCAGAAGTAAATATCCAATTGAGAGGAAATTCACTGATTAGAGGTAAGGTTCGTTCTTCTCCTCTAATGAATGGTTCTTTATTGAAATTACCAAATATTTGATCCTTGTTTAATGTTTTATAATGAGTTTTAATTATTTAATTATGGAAATTGGGTAAATAAAGGTTTAATTGATGATATTAAGTGATTTTCTTTTCGGATCTGTTTTGATTGGTTGTTGATTGATTATAATCATGATTTTGATGTTTTATAATGTTAATAAGTTGGTTTTAACATTGGAATCTCGGAACTAGGTGAATCTCTAATTTCTTAGGTTGCTAGTGTTGTGTTTTTGGTGAGTTAAGGGTGTTTAATGAATGCTGGAAGTATAAGGATGATGTTAGGTTCTTTTTGGATGTTAATTGAAGATAATTGATAAATTAAACCTTTAGGTTTTGGCTGGGTTAAGTTTGGAGGGTGTTTGATGTTGTTATCGGTTGTTGTGGATGGGTTTCGGTTAGAGTTTGAGGAGGATTGTTGTGAATTGTTGTTGCTGGGTTTGTGAATGCATTTTGATGCATTTAACCCTCTATATTTTTGTTGAAATCAGCAGAAGTTGATCCTCAAGATTTTGGCACCGTTATGGAAGCTTTGGAAGAGTAGCTCGTATCAGCGAATGAGGTTTTGTGTAGTCGGTGAGTGAGAACATGGATTTTAGATTTGAAATAGTTTAAAGGTTATTTTAGGAGTTTAAATTAAGCTTGAAAAGATGGTTTAAACTCGGAAGTAAGTATGATGAGATTTCTCCCTCGGTCATGTTTTGGCGAAATTGATTTTTTGCACTTGTTTTTGAAATACATGTTACATATTGTTTAAGCATATTTTGAGTATGGTTTATACTAATTTTGATCATATATTGAAGATGAATGCATTTGAAAATTGGTTCATGTAAGTATGAGGAATACTTGTTAATGCATGGTTTAATGCATTGAAAATGGTTTTGATTATTGATTATAAAAATAGTGTGGTACATGATTAATAATGAATTATATTGGCAAGTGATGTGGTTTAAAATGTTATCGGATATAGTTGGCCGGCCATAGGATTGATAGGGCACTATAAATAAGTCACCTCAGGTGTTGAGGGGCTTATGTGTACCGAATACTCCACCTCGAGTACCCTAATAGTTGAGGGGATACATGGTATCGAAAACTCTCGTCAGTAGATTATGCATCTAACCGATGATTGGGTTGTGACGGTACCAGTAGTGATTCTACCTTAAATTTTGGTTGAGATTGCATGAAGTGTTGAGAGGACAATTTTTGAATCTGTGTATCCAATGTAATATTTTGTAAAGTGTCACTTGGTTTATGATCACTTGAAAGCCAATGTAATTGATAATGTATGATGTTGATGAATATTGTTGTATAATTTTGACCTTTAGATGTTTACTCTTTAAGCCTTGCATATGGGTTGTTATGCATGGGAAATCTTAAATTGAGGGTTAGCAAATGAGATTATGTTGTTGATCCATGATACATGTTGCATATGGTTCAATATGCATGTTTTGGAAATGCTAAGTGCGTAGTTTGAAAGGCCTGATGTTTTGAAAGGATGTTTTAAAATCTTAAACTCGTGAGAGTTGTAAAACGGTTTTAATTGCATTGAAGGTGTTGTGTTTTGAGCACTCCTCACTAATCCTTGTGTGCTTTCGCTCTCTTTGTCCATCAATGCATATAATTAAAGGTTGGAGGCATCGAGCAAGCGGGGGGAATTCTAAGGACTTTAATAACTCAAAAGTATGGTTTTTGAACAAAACTAGTAGTAATAAAGGCAATGGGGTTCATTGTTGTTGTTTGGGAGGGTTATTTGCTAAACTCCCTATTCGTGTAAGTTTGTAATGTTGTTGTGGTGTTTTATGAGGCTTTATATGATTGGTTTTGATGTGGATTTATGTTTTGAGTTTTGGTTGGTTGAGTTTCTAGGAAGCATGCTTCTAGATTCTTGTTAGAAGTATGTGGTTATGTTTTGATCATGTTTCCTTGATGTTCTTGTAACACCCCCTCCCCGGCCTGGTCGAGAACTAAGTCGGAGAATCCTACCGGCGATCGAAACTATGATCGGTGCCGTGAGATTTCAATAACAAGCAACACTTGGTCAACATTATGACTTTCAAACATTATACATTATAGTATTCGGTTCAACTTATCTCTTTTGTAACAAATACTGATCAATTAGGGCTAATTTCTAACATTTACAAGTTTTAGGGACTAAGTAATGAATATAATAATTTAGAGGTCCTTTATTGCAATTAGCTATACAATACTGAAAATAATTACATCAACAACGTTCCTGTAAATTATCATGTTATTCCGATATCATTAACCCATTTGATTAGGCCTTGCTATGTTCAGTGATTGTTTTGTAAATAAATTAAAACTGTGTTCCATACCTTTTAACCGAATTACCTACCTCCGTATCGATACCCCTTAGTCTGAATCGGTACAGATATGCACAGACTCGATTTTAACTTGAAGGATTAGAGGCTCTGTGTCAATACCATAGCGACTATATCGATACGGGTTGACCCGTTTCGGTACAGCCTAAGATCGTATCGATACATTTAAATTACCAAACTCCACTGCCTAAGTCTGTATTGATACACTTCTTTTGGGTACCTGTTGCGCGTAATAAGTGCTACGCAAATGTGCAAGTATACACGTCGCAAGTTATAGTATAAAAGATATCGTCTCCACAGGGATTGGTGCCACTTCAAGAATCTAGTCTCTTGCACTGTAAAAAGTAAAAACACAAGTAAAGGATTATAGAAGTTTTAACTAATAACTAATCTAGAAAGCAATTAAGTAAAAGAAAAGATGAATTCAATTGAGAGAGATAGGCTAGGTTATCGTGAGTTGAGGTGTGATAGCCGATTGGATTGTCTTGGTAAAAGAGTGCACGGGCAACTCAGTTGCCGTGGCAACTTGCACGACGGGGTTGCCGTAGCAACTAATTGATGGTTGCTTGGGCGACTAGTTGGGCAACTACTTGGGCGACTGGGCAGCAACTTCAAGGTTCGGCGGAGCGTTCTTCAATGGTTTCTTCTTATCCCTAAGTCGAAACTCTAGCTATTTGTGCATGCCTTGATAATACATCCTGCGTGAATCAAGGGTGAACAACAACCAATCTTGCGCTCCTCTTAGCCGTTGAAATCCTTAACTTATTCCTAAGCGGATTAATCTTCACCATCATTGGATTGAATAAAGATCATATTCATTCGTTTCTTGAATCTAACTCTCCCGATATTAGATAAATGGATGAAATCACAAGATCCTCTCCCAATTCACTCGCAAACAATAATAAGAACCAAGAATGAATAAACCTTGAAATAGAAAAGTGCAAACTCTTATTACCTAAACAAAAACCAATAGTTTCTCACAACCACAAAACACAATAACCATAGCCAAGTAAATTTAGTTCATGGCTAGGTTCCAAAGAAACACAAGATAAACAATCCCTAGCATGAACCCAATCGAACAAGGAAGAAAAGATGAAGCTTGCCGAAAATTCCCCTTGCTTCCTCTCTTGGAGTTGTCGAAATTAACTCTTGCTCTCCCTTTTGAATTGTCGAAATCTCCTTGATATTTATAGGGCTAGGCCAAAGTCCTTCTTTGAGGAGGAGTTTGAGTTGGAATTAAATTATCTTTAAAGAATATAATTCTTTATTATAATTTTATTCCTATTAGAACTTCTCTATCCTCTTGGAATTTAATTCTTCTTTAATCTCTGCATGGCAATCAAATTCCTTTGGGCTCGGACCTTGCTCCATGTCATCTTGGGCTTGTAAAATCATGAATTTCGACATCCATATTGCTTTTGGTCTTTGTCGACAAATGCCATGGCAACTGGCTCGGCGTC
Organism: Hibiscus mutabilis; assembly: GCA_019671005.1. NCBI lineage: Eukaryota > Viridiplantae > Streptophyta > Magnoliopsida > Malvales > Malvaceae > Hibiscus > Hibiscus mutabilis. Next base: position 25,303,543 of record CM033735.1, on the reverse strand, counting down.
TCCTTCATGCACTTTGCCACGGCAACTAGCTCGGCATTGCTTTGGCAAGTGATCCTGCACATACACACACAAAAAAACACACCAAAGCAGCATCTATTTCACAAAAATCACCAAGTTATGTAATCAAGCTCAACGATTGAAGGAAACAGATTAATGCATGAATGGCTAATCTATGCAACTAATATGAGCCTAAGTCTAACAATAATATGAGTAAAAAGGGTAAGAAAAATAGTACTTTTGAACACTTATCACACCCCCAAACTCGAACTATTGCTTGTCCTCAAGCAATGCAAACTCATAATTACCTGCCAAGACTTCAAATTTTCACAAACTTAGCTTTGAACTTGATTTCAATTCTCTGAACCGGGCACAAAGTATGATTGGCTTTTTATTTTTTCGGAAAACGAGGAGTTACTCGGAATCAAACTATAATGCTTGTGAGTGTGTGCGGAGTTGTGTGCGAGTTGATTTTTCGATTCTATGCAAACAATAGGTTTTCAAATTACTTCTTTGGGTTCTTTTTAACATGTTTTAACTAGAGCCAATCTCGGGCACCTCTAGTGTTTTATTTTTAGTTTTCTTAAGTTAATTTAATCGACTAGAGCCGGTTTCGGGCACCTCTAGTTAAAAAAAAAAATTTAACGCCTCCTAGAGCCGATTTGGGCACCTCTAGTGATCAATTTTTTTAGCATATGCTAGAGCCAATTTCGGGCACCTCTAGCATTCATCTAATCCCCCAATTAGTTAATTATCCACCTAAGTTTACTAGAACTCCTTAAATCAATCAAACCACAACAGTGTTTCATCAAATTTAGCATCATAGTAAAATTCTAAGTTTTTCCATGGTTATCCTAGAATAAAAATTCTATCAATTAAGTGCATTGGTAAAGTCATCATTGAATATTCATCAAATCTAAGCAATTCTTGTTCCAATTAAAGGCATGGCAAGCAATTTATGTATCCTAAATGTAATGCTTAAGATTAATGTAACTAAACATGGTAATTACTAATAACAATCCCCCCCCAAACTCGAGTGAGGCATTGTCCTCAATGCATGCATAAGAATAACGAAAAATAAAAATAAAAATGCATACGAGGACTTACTCCGAGAGTTCGTCATCGTAGATGATTAGTTTCCTTCTAGTTGGCGTCTTGATTTTCTTGCTTGAACGCGATGTTATTTTCTTGTTGCCGGGATGTCTTTAGCTTTGGTTGCCGTGGCATCTTCATGGTTGGTTGTCGTGGCATCAGCTTGTGCAGGCACGATGTAGGTTGCCGCGGCATCTTCTTCATTGGTTGCCGGGGCAAGGATCTTGGCAGTAAATTTCCTTAGCATAGTAGTTGTGAGTCTTGTTGTGAAAAAGAAAACAAAGAAAACCTGAAAACTAAAGATAATGAAGAAAAAATAAAATATCTCCTAAAAATAAAAATGAAAATAAAAAGAAAAAGAAAAAGGAAATACTGAAAGGAGAGCATGCTCATGCATCTCCTAAGTTGACCACTTCCTTATTCGTTCCACATGGGCACCATTGTAGTGCTTCAATCTTTGTCCATTAACTTTGAATTCATGATTGTCGAGATGGACTTGATTATTACGGCACCATGAGAGAATGGTTTGACGACTTGAATGGTCCCGACCATCTTGATTTCAGCTTTCCGGGAAAAGTTTTAGCCGAGAATTGAATAGGAGAACTAGTTGCCCTGGCGTGAATTGTCGTGGCAATAGTTTCTTGTCGTGCCATCGCTTTGTTTTCTCCTTGTAGATTCGTGCATTGTTATAGGCGAGTGCACGAAATTCTTCTATCTCATTGAGATCCATCAAGCGCTTCTGTCCGGCACTTTCACAATCCATATTCACGGTCTTGATTGCCCAGTACGCCTTGTGCTCGATTTCCACCGGTAGATGACATGTTTTACCATAGACAAGTTGGAAGGGGGACATACCTAATGGTGTTTTGAATGCAGTGCGATATGCCCAAAGTGCGTCATCTAGTCTTAATGACCAATCCTTCCTTGAGGGATTTACAACTTTCTCGAGTATTCCCTTCAACTCCCGGTTGGAAATTTCTGCTTGCCCGTTGGTTTGTGGGTGATATGCCGTGGCGATCTTGTGTGATATGCCGAAGCGTTGCAACATCTTGGCAATTAGTCTGTTGTCAAAATGCTTGCCCTCGTCACTGATAATTGCTCTCGGCATCCCAAACCGTGTAAATATGTTTTTTTGCAGGAATCGTTGCACGGTCTTGGAATCGTCGTTGGGAACTGCAGCTGCCTCTACCCATTTAGACACATAGTCGACGGCGAATAAGATGTAGAGGTTGCCGAATGAAGATGGGAAAGGTCCCATAAAATCGATCCCCCATACATCGAACAGTTCTACCTCGATGATGTTCTGGAGTGGCATCTCATGTCGTCTAGAGATATTGCCCGTCCTCTGGCAACGATCACATTGCTTGTAAAAGTCTTGGGCATCTTTGTACAATGTTGGCCAATACAAACCGGATTGCAAGACTTTGGTCGCGATGCGAGTTCCTCCAAAATGTCCTCCATAGGGTGAAGAATGGCATTGCCGAGTACATTCTGTTGCTCTTCTTGAGGACACATCGGCGTATAACCTGATCGCACATTGTTTAAACAAAAGAGGCTCGTCCCAAAAGTAATGCTTAGCATCATGGCGGAACCGCTTCTTCCCTTGGTGAGTAATGCCATACGGAAAAATACCACAAACAAGGAAGTTAACTAAATCTGCGTGCGGGGTATTGCCGAGGCATGTCTTTGCCGTAGTGTCTGCTCCCGCACTGCCCGAGGCGTGTCGTCAAAAGACTGCTGCGGCGTCGAGTTGTTGCCGAGGCATGTGCATCCATGGTTGCCGAGGCGTCATGGGCTGCCGAGGCGTTGAGGGTTGCCGAGGCAATTAGAATTTGTTCATCCGGGAATGCATCGCATATCTCTAGATCCGCGTCTTTCTCCCTATTGCGTTCCAGACGTGATAAGTGATCGGCAACTTGATTTTCTGTTCCTTTCCTGTTCTTAATTTCAATATCAAATTCTTGTAAAAGTAATATCCAACGAATCAAACGAGGTTTAGCATCCTTTTTAGCAAATAAGTATTTGATTGCCGAATGGTCCGTATGAACAATTACCTTTGTACCAATTAAATAGGATCGGAACTTGTCAAATGCGAAAACTACAGCTAGTAACTCTTTCTCTGTTGTTGTGTAATTCACTTGAGCATCATTAAGAGTTTTACTAGCGTAGTATATCACATGGAAGGTCTTACCTGTGCGTTGGCCTAGGACTACTCCTACCGCGAAATCACTTGCATCACACATGAGCTCAAAAGGTAGCGTCCAATCTGGTGGAACGACAATGGGTGCCGAGGCAAGCTTTTTCTTTAGGGTTTCAAATGCTTGAGTGCAAGAATCGTCAAAATCGAAGACTTTATCCTGTTCAAGCAGATTACACAAAGGTTTAGTGATTTTAGAAAAATTATGAATGAACCTCCTGTAAAAAACACGCATGTCCGAGAAAAACTTGAATTCCTTTAACCGAATTTGGTGGGGGTAATCTCTCGATCACATCCACCTTGGCTTTGTCTACTTCAATTCCCTTGGATGAAATCTTATGGCCGAGCACTATTCCTTCATCTACCATAAAGTGGCATTTCTCCCAATTGAGGACTAAATCCGTTTCTTCACATCTTGCTAACACCCTCTCTAAATTGCCGAGACAGCCGTCGAAGTCATTACCAAAAACCGAAAAATCATCCATGAAGATCTCAAGGAAGTCTTCGACCATGTCTGAAAAGAGCGCCATCATGCATCTTTGGAAGGTTGCCGGGGCGTTACACAATCCGAACGGCATCCTTCGGAAGGCATAAGTACCGTAGGGGCATGTGAAGGTTGTCTTTTCTTGATCTTCTGGTGCTATGGCAATCTGATTGTAACCTGAATAACCATCAAGAAAACAATAAAAGGGTTTACCTGCAAGACGGTCAAGCATTTGATCAATAAAGGGTAATGGGAAGTGATCTTTCCTAGTGGCTTTGTTTAGCTTTCGATAGTCCATACAAACCCTCCAACCGGTCACACATCTGGTTGGGATAAGTTCATTATTTTCATTGCTTACCACTGTTATATACCTCCCTTTTTCGCACACATTGTACCGGACTTACCCACGTACTATCGGGGATAGGGTATATAATGCCGGCGTCAAGCCACTTGATGATTTCTTTCATTACAACCCCTTTCATGGCATGATTCAGTCTCCTCTGGGCCTCAATTGAAGGTTTGTGATCATCTTCCAACAAGATCTTGTGCATGCACACCGCCGGGCTAATTCCCTTCAAGTCGGCAATTGTCCACCCTATTGCCTTTTTATGTAGCTTCAACATGTTGATCAGCTTCTTTTCTGCTCGGCTGTAACTTAGAAGAAATAATTACAGGTAATGTATTATCGGTCCCTAAGTATACATATTTGATTTGCTCGCAATTGTTTCAACTCAAGAATTGGTGGATTTTCGATAGAGGGTTTTTCGATCTTACCTTCCTTACCTGAGTAGTCCAGTGGTTCAAAGTATGTACCTGGTCGATTGACTAGCCAATTTGCCTCTTCTGGTTGTTCCTCATCGACCGGCTCTTCATACTCCTCAGGTTCCTCTTGATCGGCAATGTAGTTGCCGAGGCAACTAAATTCCTCATCGGTTAAACTCTGCCGTGGCATGAAGTAGTTGGCATTCTTACGGATCATCGGCATGCCTTAGTGTTTGGAACACATTTAGTTTTACCTGCTGGTCACTCACCCTCATTGTGAGTTCTCCTTTTTCAACATCAATCAAAGTTCTCTCTGTCGCTAGGAATGGTCTTCCGAGAATGATAGGCGCATGCTCATCTGCTTCACAATCCAAAACAATAAAGTCAGTGGGAAAAATAAATTTATCAACTTTTACCAGTATGTCCTCGATTTTTCCCTCTGGATGCACATAGGATCTGTCGGCTAGCTGTAGCATAACTGTTGTAGGTCTTGCCTTCCCGATTCCTAGTTTCTGGAAAACCGATTTAGGCATCAAGTTTATGCTAGCCCCTAGGTCGCATAGTGCTTTCCCGACATAGTGATTTCCAATAGAACAGGGTATTGTGAAACTTCCGGGATCCTTCAACTTGGGCGGCATGCGATTGTGCAGCATTGCCATGCATCCCTCTGTTGCGGCAATTGTTTCAAACTCTCCTAGCCTTGTTCTCTTGGACACAATGTCTTTAAGAAACTTGGCATAGTTTGGCATTTGTTCAATTGCTTCCACCAATGGCAAGTTGATGTGGACTTGCTTTAGGATATCAAGAAACTTCTTGAATTGGTATTCTTGCTTTTGTCGCTTCAACCTTTGTGGGAATGGTGGTGGAAGTCGGATATCTTCGATCTTTTCATTGGTTTGAAACCTGATTGACGGCATTACAGGGATATCTGGAGTTGCCGATGCGTTACCAACTGGGGTTGCCGAGGCGTGCTTATCGCAAGTTGCCGAGGCGTCATCGGTTGCCGAGGCATGCTTATTGCCGGTTGCCGCAGCAATTCCTGGTTCAGCATCTGAGACTTTGCCGCTAGGTTCGTCTTGATCTTTTTGTGGAGTTTTGTTTGACGAGCGGGTTTGAACCTCTCTAAGTTGTTGGCCACTTCTGGTGGTGATTGCCTTACATTGCTCATGGCCGTTCCTCTTGCGACTTGATATCGCTAGGTAAACCTCCTGTGGTCTAGTGTTCAGATTTTGAGCAAACTGTCCGACTTGATTTTCCAATGATTTGATTGCCGCCTCTTGGTTTTGCAATCTCATCTCGGTCCTGTTAATAAAAGCATCAGTTCTTTTTATGAAATTACTATTCTCAGCCATATAAGATTCAGTTTTCATCATAAAAGCATTTAGAGAATTTTCCAAAGAACTAGATGTCGCTCGGTTGTTCTTTGCGGCATCATTTGTCGTGGCATATTCTTTGGAATCCCAATGCTTGTGCATTCTGATTGTTCGTTTAGAGCATTGTTGGGATTACTCCATGAAAAATTCGGGTGCTTCTTCCAAGCTGGATTGTATGTATTTGACATCATGTTGTTGCCCCGATTGTAATTCCCCACATAGAAGCTAGATTCCGGATTCTGCATACATTCAGAAGAATTATGGTTATCACCACATAACTCACAAAAAGAATCCATTACCTTGACTTCATGTGTGTTGTTTGGTTTTTGCATGTTCTGGACCATCTTGGTTAAAGCGGCCAATTGTGCGAAATTGAATCGATGATCCTAGTTCATGTATTGTGGCTTGGCGTCTAACTCCTCCTCTTCTAGTAGATGGGAATTGATAATCATTCTTGGCCAGCCTGTTTAAAATTTGCATTGCTTCTTCCGGTGACTTATCTAGGAGTATGCCGTTTGCCGAGGCGTCTAGCATCATCCTTGTTGGTGTATTCACGGCATTGTAAAACATTGTCACTTGAGTCCACACCGGGAATCCGTGTAGAGGGCATTTGTGTAGAAGTTCTCTATATCGCTCCCAAGCCTCGTACATGGATTCATCATCCACTGCGAAAAAAGAAGTAATGTCGTTACTGAAGCTTATCGATTAAATTTGTAGGATTAAATCTAGCAAGGAAATCACGACAAAGATCAGTCAAGATGCTATGGATCCGGCAGAATGCTATTTAGCCATGCTTTTGCCCTATCCCTCGGTGAATAGGGGAATAATCTTAATCGTAAGACATCGGGGTGACTCAGTGTATCTTGAACGAGTTGCAAATCTCGAGGAAAGATTTCAGATGTTGTCGTGCATCTTGATTCTTTGAGCCGCCAAATTGACCTATTGTGTTGATCATATTAAACATTACCGGTTTCAACTCAAAGTGGTCGGCTTCAATTTGGTGCGACAACTCCTGGGTTAAGTCCATCAAGATCTTCTTCAAGATAGTCTCGAATAGTTACTGTTTGCGTGCAAGAATCACTTCTCCTCCCGCTCGAACATCTTGATTAATATTGCCGTCTTGATTTGCCATTGCTTCTCTTATCCTTCGTCTAAGTCTTTGTAAGGTTCGTTCGATTTACGGATCAAAGGGATATTCTGGTGAAGTCGGTCTCGCCAGTCATATACCAATGCAAAACCAAAGTTTGTTAGCCCTTTGAATTTTAAACAAGAAAAATAAAAAGAAAGTGCAAGAAAGTAAAAACAAAGTCGCTATTGCCAATCCCGACAACGGCGCCAAAAAAACTTGTTGCGCGTAATAAGTGCTACGCAAATGTGCAAGTATACACGCCGCAAGTTATAGTATAAAAGATATCGTCTCCACATGGATTGGTGCCACTTCAAGAATCTAGTCTCTTGCACTTGTAAAAAGTAAAAACACAAGTAAAGGATTATAGAAGTTTTAACTAATAACTAATCTAGAAAGCAATTAAGTAAAAGAAAAGATGAATTCAATTGAGAGAGATAGGCTAGGTTATCGTGAGTTGAGGTGTGATAGCCGATTGGATTGTCTTGGTAAAAGAGTGCACGGGCAACTCGGTTGCCGTGGCAACTTGCACGACGGGTTGCCGTAGCAACTAATTGATGGTTGCTTGGGCGACTAGTTGGGCAACTACTTGGGCGATCGGGCAGCAACTTCAAGGTTCGGCGGAGCGTTCTTCAATGGTTTCTTCTTATCCCTAAGTCGAAACTCTAGCTATTTGTGCATGCCTTGATAATACATCCTGCGTGAATCAAGGGTGAACAACAACCAATCTTGCGCTCCTCTTAGCCGTTGAAATCCTTAACTTATTCCTAAGCCGGATTAATCTTCACCATCATTGGATTGAATAAAGATCATATTCATTCGTTTCTTGAATCTAACTCTCCCGATATTAGATAAATGGATGAAATCACAAGATCCTCTCCCAATTCACTCGCAAACAATAATAAGAACCAAGAATGAATAAACCTTGAAATAGAAAAGTGCAAACTCTTATTACCTAAACAAAAACCAATAGTTTCTCACAACCACAAAACACAATAACCATAGCCAAGTAAATTTAGTTCATGGCTAGGTTCCAAAGAAACACAAGATAAACAATCCCTAGCATGAACCCAATCGAACAAGGAAGAAAAGATGAAACTTGCCGAAAATTCCCCTTGCTTCCTCTCTTGGAGTTGTCGAAATTAACTCTTGCTCTCCCTTTTGAATTGTCGAAATCTCCTTGATATTTATAGGGCTAGGCCAAAGTCCTTCTTTGAGGAGGAGTTTGAGTTGGAATTAAATTATCTTTAAAGAATATAATTCTTTATTATAATTTTATTCCTATTAGAACTTCTCCTATCCTCTTGGAATTTAATTCTTCTTTAATCTCTGCATGGCAATCAAATTCCTTTGGGCTCGGACCTTGCTCCATGTCATCTTGGGCTTGTAAAATCATGAATTTCGACATCCATATTGCTTTTGGTCTTTGTCGACAAATACCATGGCAACTGGCTCGGCGTCTCCTTCATGCACTGCCCTGGCAACTAGCTCGGCATTGCTTTGGCAAGTGATCCTGCACATACACACACAAAAACACACCAAAGCAGCATCTATTTCCACAAAAATCACCAAGTTATGTAATCAAGCTCAACGATTGAAGGAAACATGGATTAATGCATGAATGGCTAATCTATGCAACTAATATGAGCCTAAGTCTAACAATAATATGAGTAAAAAGGGTAAGAAAAATAGTACTTTTGAACACTTATCAGTACCTATATGCCCTGTTTCACCATGAACAATTATACAAGGCCGTATTGATACATGTTGACCTGTATCGATACACATGTGTTGTAATTACAGATTTTAGCTGGTTCTTAATTGAATTAACCTGTTAAACGATGTCCAACTGCATTTTACTAGCAAGTTTTTAATTAGTTAATCTACTAGCATGTCAAATTTTAAGGTTATTCGAATTCATTTACTAGGTTTTCACCTTTAGAAGCCAATTATGCATATTTGGTTGCTTTTAGCCCCACATACAAGTCATTTTAGGTCTATTTATCATATTACAAAGTATAGGCCATAAATATACATTCAAAATGCCATGAGTAACTAGTTTAACTACTTTTCCACCATTCTAGGAGTTGATAAGGACAAAATACTTTACTTTAGCTTGTAAGTGACTTGTCCAACTTCTAACTTCTCCGATCTCGATCCAACAATTTGATCAACCTAAAATGCATGAGATGAAATGCATTAAACATACTTTTCCTAGTAAGGTAGTAATAAATAATGTCAATATCAATGTTATGTATTTTCATACCTACACTATGAATGGTTATACAATAGATCGATAATAACGATGCAATGATCATGTTTAAAAGCAATAACATCATATTTTAGAAATAACCCTTGGATCAATTTCGGATAGTGGATACGTGAATTCCTATGCCTCACCAAATCAATAAATGGTCTAGTCCATCCACCTCGCCAATATGAAAAATATCACAACACATCCATCTGCCTCACCAAATCAATATAGGTCGTAGCCCTAGGATCGTAGTCCACCCGTATACTGAGCTCATGAATTCTATGGCAGTATCCAATGTCCAACGAATCCAAGGTCTGGTAACAATATCAATGATCGGTGTTCAATAACAATTACAATGTCCAATGTATCCAATGATTCAATAGCAATAGCAATAGTCTAATGATCAATATACAATGATATGATGACAATGATCGATATTCTATAATCCAATGGCAATATTTATTGTTTTATGACTCAATGTCAATGTTTGATAATCCCAATTACCATACAAATGATCGATGATACGTTTTCAATGCTTCGATGACAATGACAATATCGATGTCAATGCTAGATGACAATGTCTATAACGATGATAATGGCAATGCTCATTAATTCATGTTCTATATTTCTTTAATTCAGTGGCTATTATACCGACTTTAACAATAACACTATCGATTCTGATGTTCGATGATATACTTACTGATACTTAGCAATGTATCCTCTAAAGGATTCAATGCAAAATCCCTTCAGAGTAGGTTTAGCAATGATAATTTCAATAACAATGAAATTGGGAAAAGCACCTAGCTTAATCCCGAGACTCCGCCTACACTCACCTCGCTATTTCAAAGCTTTCACGGCTCTCGGATAGTAATCCCCTTGTTCCTAGCTTTCAGTGGTGACGATGGTTGTTTTCTATCACTTTCTTGAGCTTGGTAAACAATAGGAAAATTATTAGGATCGATAATACGTTATCGAAATCAATATGACGATATGAAAATCGACATCTAAGCTCAATTTAGACAATAACGATGAATTATACATGGATAGTCAAAACCCTAGTTTAAGATTACACTCCATATCTCCATGGATTTCAATAATAGTTTAGGGGATTAAGCTTACCCGATTGATAGAAATGATTCGATATCGATAATTTGAAGAAAACTCAAGCTTCTCCAACCTCAATAATAGAGGTGCTTGCATGGAGATGATGATGAAGACAAGAGAGGTGCTTGCTTCCTTAAGAACCGGGTAACTCTTTCTTTTCTATTCACTTTCTTTCATTGGTTTTACAATGACAAGGCTTTCCTTCCTTTGAAGGAATTAAGCCTGAGCATCCCACGTATGAATAATTATATTTGATGAGGGGCTAATTGCAAGTTTAGTCCCTCAACTCTCGATACACTAAACTTTAACCCCCAAAATTTCAATTTCTATAATTTAATCACTAAACAGGTTTTCAATACTTCCAATAAGGTCCTTAAACAATAATTTGACTCAATTAGAGTCCAATATTAACGCAATTGACCTTGCGGTCAATGCTAATACAATATTTGGACGATTTTGATGTAGGGTTTTAGGTCATCGAAACCCAATTCTAATTAGGCCGAATTTCAGGGTGTTACAACTCTCCCCCCTTAAGAAAATTCATCCACAAATTTTACCTGGATCAAAGAGGTGAGGATATTGCTTTCGCATTGTTTCCTCCAGCTCCCATGTTGCTTCTTTAGCAATTTGGCTCCTCCAGAGCACTTTAACCAACGGGATAGTCTTGTTATGAAGTATCTGGACTTCCTTTGTAAGAATCTGAACCGGTTCTTCCTCATAAGATAAATTTGGTTGAATTTCCACTGGCTCGGGTTCAATAACGTGCGAGGGACCAGAACGATACTTCTGAAACATGAATACATGACACACATCTTGGATTTTACTTAATTCTGAATACAACAACAAACGGTAGGCCACAGGGCCAACTTTTTCCACAACCTCGAAAGGTCCAATGAATCAGGGACTTGATTTCCCTTTCTTGCCAAATCTCAAAACTTTCTTCCATGTTGAAACTTTGAGCAAAGCTTTCTCACCAACTTCATATTGAATATCCATACGCTTAAGATCAGTATAGGCCTTCTGTTGGTCAAAGGAAACTTTCAAGCGATCATGGATGATGGCAACCTTTCCTTCAGTTTCTCGAAGTAGGTCAGAGCCCAATATCTTGCCTTCACCGAGTTTAGACCAACATAGTGGAGTTCTGCAACATCTGCCATACAATGTTTCATACGGTGCCATCTTGATAGAAGCTTGGTAGCTATTGTTGTAGGCAAATTCAATGAGGGGTAGGGATTTCTCCCACGATCTGCCAAAATCAATAATACATTCTCGTAGCATGTCCTCCAAGACCTGTAAAGGAGGATTCAATAACGGTTCACTTAATCAATGATTCGATGGAAGGATTTTCCGATGATTACCTATATTACTCTTTTTGATGGCCATCAGACTGAGGGTGAAAGGCAGTACTAAGATTGAATCTAGTGCCTAGAGCTCCTTGCAAAGTCCTCCAAAATCGAGAAGCAAATCGTGGATCTTGATCGGAGATGATTGATTGTGGCACCCCATGGAGTCGGATAAGTTCCTTAATGTATAAGTCAGCTAGCTTGGGAAGTCCATAATCCATTCAAACCGGTAGGAAATATGCTGACTTGGTTAAACGATCCATAATGACCCAAATGGCATCGTGTTTAGCAGGAGTCAAAGGTAGACCACTGACAAAGTCCATAGTGATCTTCTCCTACTTCCATTGTGGTAGATCAATGGGTTGTCATAATCCAGTCGGGTCACGATGTTCAGCCTTAACCCGTTGACAAGTGAGAAACTTGGACACGAAGTCAATTATAGCTTGTTTCATGCCTGGCCACCAATATAGTTCACGGAGGTATTTATACATCTTCACAAAGCCTAGATGAATAGAGAATAAACTTGAATGGGCTTCCTTATGAATATAATTCTGAAGTGATTCATCATTGGGTACAAAAACCCGATCGCAAAAAATAAGTCTTTCAGAATTGATTCTGAAGTCCAGATTATCATGAAGCTTAGAGGCAATAGATTGGAGTTCAAAGTCTTGATCTTGCAATGTCTTAGTTCTCAAAACAATAGTAGACTGAACTTGAAGTTCAGCTACAAGACAATGATGCTTCCGAAGTCGAAAGTGAGCATTAATAGCTCAAGGGGCTACAAAACAAGAATTGCAATAAGCCAAATTATTACAGAATGCATAGGATTTCACATCTAATGTCAATGCTTACCAGATGAAGGTTTGCGGCTGAGTGCATCAGCTACAACGTTGGCCTTGCCCGGGTGGTAGTCGATAACAAGATCATAATCTTTAAGGAGTTCCATCCATCTTCGTTGTCGAAGGTTCAACTCCTTTTGGGCCAAGAGGTACTTGAGACTTTTATGATTGGTAAAGAGGTAACATTTCTCTCCGTAGAGATAATGCCTCCAAATTTTCAATGAAAAGACGACTGGAGCTAATTCCAGATCATGTGTGGGGTAGTTCATCTCATGTGGATTAAGTTGCCTCGAAGCATAAGCAATGGCCTTGCCTTCTTACATCAATACATACCCTAACCTGAGATGTGATGCATCACTATAAACTGTGTAGTCTTTTCTAGACTCGGGTTGGGTTAGGACTGGAGCATGAGTCAACACTTGTTTCAACTGATCAAAACTTCGTTGTTACTCCTTGGTCCAGACAAATAGAGCTTCTTTCCGCAATAACTTAGTCAATTGAGCTGCAAACATAGAAAATCCCTTGACAAATCTTCTATTATAGCCAACAAGACCAAGGAAACTTCGCACTTCACCAACATTCTTCAGTGGATGCCAATCAATAATGGCTTGAATTTTCTTTGGATATACTTGGATGCCTGAAGCCGATACAATGTTCCCAAGAAAGGCAACTTCGGTAAGCCAGAACCTACATTTAGAGAACTTGGCATGCAACTGCTTCTCACGAAGAGTTTGAAGCACAATACGAAGATGTTCACGGTGTTCTGCTGAATTCATAGAGTAGATTAGAATGTCATCAATGAACACCACTACAAACTTATCAAGATAGGGTCTAAAAACTCGATTCATCAAGTCCATAAAAGCTGTCGGTGCATTAGTTAGCCCAAAAGGCATCACCAGGAATTCGTAGTGACCATATCTCGTACAGAAGGCAGCTTTGGGTACATTATAGTCTTTGACCCTCATTTGATAATATCCGGACCTTAAATTGATCTTGGAAAACATAGTGACATCCTTAAGCTGATCGAATATGTCATCAATCCTTAGCAATAGATATTTGTTCTTGATAGTTACCTTGTTTAGCTGCAGGTAATCGATGCATAGCCTCATAGAACCATCATTCTTCTTCACAAAGAGAACTGGAGCTCCCCAAGGTGAGGAACTCGGTTGAATGAAGCCTTTGTCAAGCAAATCTTGAATTTGGGTTTCAATTCCTTCAACTCAACGGTTGCCAATCGATAAGGTGCAATGGAAACAAGGGCAGTTCCAAGTTGCACTTCGATACTGAATTCAACTTCACAGGTTGGTGGTAAGCTCGAAAGTTTATCAGGGAAGACATCAAGAAATTCACACATTATATCAATGTCTTGTATTCGAGGTTCATCATTGGCTTCCAATGTCAAGGTATACAAGGAAGAATTTCTTGAACTTATCAACACGATGCTCTTCGTGCCAAGGCCTCGAAGATATAGCTTTCTTTTGCTACAATCTACCCAAGCCTAATGCTTACTAAGCCAGTCTAGACCCAGTATAACTTCAAACTTATGGATCGATAAAGCTAATAGGTTGGCCACAAAGGGAATCCCTTGGATCACTAAGGGACAATTCTTACATACAAGGCTTATAGTAATGCAATCGCCTAGTAGATTAGTTAAGAAGATTCTCGGTGCATAGGTTCACTAGACTTTCTATACTTCCTAACTAGTACAGTGCTTATAAATGAATGCGTAGAGCTAGGATCAATCAACGCATATAAGGAGTGAGAGTACAGTTTGATGGTACCTACAATGAAGTTCGGCTCATCATCCTCTTCCCGGCTCCTCACATGATACATTTGAGCAGAAGTATTCGTTTCTAGCTTGTTGAATGGTTTTCCCGAGCCACTAGGTTTCCTCGTAGATCCTGATGGCACTTGCCTTTATCCCTTACCTTAAAAGGATTGAGCAAGGGAAGCAACATTAGCCAGTGTAGCAGTGGACTTGGTGGCCCTCAAGGGACAATCACAGATAAAATGACCTTGTTCACCACAATAGAAACATGCTCTAGTCTTCTTACGGCACTGACCCGCTAGACGTCGTTTCTAGCAGTAGTTGCAAATTGGATTCTGTGTGCTTCAGTTGGATCCTTCTGTGCTTTCAACTTAAGATGTTCTAGCAAAAGACTAGGTCATCGTTTGAGGTTTCACGATATTCTTGGAATGGAAAGGTTGTGAGTGCATAACTTGTTTAAGGCCTTAATACTTGCCCTTCTTATTACACTTAGGAGGTTAGGAGTCATCTCTAAACCTTTTCTTAGATTTACCGGACCCATCGACCCTCTAAGCTCTCTGTGTAGTTTTGGTAGCTTTGACTTGATTCACCAGATCTTGGAAATTGGTGATGCCCGAAGTAGGAAACATGGAGAGCAACTCATCGCTTAGCCCAGCAATAAACATCCTACAGTTATCCTCATCCTTCTGATGTATTCCACACCATATCGACAGTACTTGCACAAGTCATGGATATACTGCTCGATAGGTCGGCCATCTTGCTTTAGATGGAGAAAGATGATGCGTCTTTCTATGAGATAGTACTCGCTAACGTACTTCTTTCAAAATTCTTTAAGAAAGAACTCCCAAGAGATGGTTTCTTTGGGAATAGTAAGTATAGTGGTTTCCCACCACTAGAGTGCTTCATCCGCTAACAATGCCAGGGCGCACTCCAGCTTGTGCTCATCAGAACACTATAATTGCTTATTCAGGATTCTCAGTGTGTTGCCTAGCCAATATTCTGCAGTCTCAGAGTTACCATCATCTTTTCTGGTAAAGGTGCAGGCTCAGAGTGATGTCAACTTATCAATGGGGGCCCGAGCATACTGGACAACAAGTGGAGCTGGTTGCGCAAGTTGTTCAACTCTCGTTGAGGTCATAAATTGTTTAAACATGTCGGCCATGTTCTGGTAACACTCAGTCTGAGCATTGGTAACTCCGGCTTGATGTTCAGAGGTAGGGGATTAGGTGGATTAGGTGAGTCTCCCCCTTATTTCCTCACTGTGCGTCGAGGAGCCGGTAGCGGGCTTATCTATGTGAGCTTCGTTAGTTCCACACATATCTATAACATAAAGAGATTAGATTAGTCGACAAGTCACAATATACACAATATATACTTCTACGTGGCAAATTAATACAATAACAATACAATAGGCTTCGGTTTAGTCCTAGAATTGACTAAATTCTAGCTCTGATGCCACAAAATGTAACACCCCCTCCCTAGCTTGGTCGAGAACCAGGTCGGAGAGTGCTACTGGTGATCGAAACTGTGATCGACGTGGTGTTACAAGATTTCTCTTATTTCCATTTCAACAAAACTGATCAAATCCATTTTTGTTTAAAATCCTCTGAAAATCTGGGGTAAACTCAGATTTCGACGAGTTCTTCTGCTATGTCAACCACCACTGGCTGTCGCTAGTCGACGCCGAAAGAGTACCAAAACCACCTCTTCTCACCCCTAAACCAGATCTAAACTAGGTTTTTCAAAATTGAACCCCTAATCATTTTTATGAAAAAAATAGTATCCCTCTTCTTAAAATCCAACTGTCCGATTCACCATGCAAGGCTCAAGAGGAGGTTGAAAGGCTTGTCACCGGACGGCTAGATGTCTAAACGACTTAATGGTAAACCCTTTACTATTTGTTGTTTTCTTCTTATTGTGTTTATGATAATGCAAGAGAAATAGAAAGACAAAGGAATACCTTGTGAAATCTCAATTTTTTTGTATTGATTCGTAATCTGAGTACAAATAGATTGTTTACATCATTTTATATCCAATTTCTTTTGCCTTACAAAATAAGCAAAATTAAATGAATAAATTGTTGATGATTCTTGATCTGACATTCTCATTTTTTTTTATATTTTGTCTCACACGGTTGTTGGAGAGAAACGGTGGTTGTACGGTGGTAGCTTATTTTCCAGCGATGATAGGAACCGTCGATCTGAACATGTGGCGACAATCGCTGAAGGGCGCGTGGACGCGTGAAAGATGAAGAGCCTCAAGCGTGCACCACACACAACATCTGAAGAGTCTCTCCTTTTGATATGGACCGTTAAATCTGATTTGATCCGACGATTCTAGATTGGCTGCCAAGAAAAGAAGGGATAATATCAGATTAGGCTTTAGGGTTTTATTAATAGTTGGGCCTAAAACGGGCCATATGTCATTTATTATTTTGGATTGAAGTTGTAGTGGACTTGAACTATTTAATTTAAATGGGCCTATTTATTTATCATATCCATTTTATTTAATTTTTTGTTTTTGATTTTATTATTTCGGATTGAAGTTGTAGTTGATTTTGCATTACTTCAAAACAAAATCCATGAAATCAGCAAATGAACATCTAGCTGGGAAATCTACGTCTCCCCAAAACACATGCCTATCCTTTCTTTTTCTCAAAACTTCAACAGGCCGGCCTCAATTAAACCTTGGACCTTATTCTTCAGGGCTCCACAGTTCTCTGTTGTATGGCCTGTATTTCCTACGTGGTAGCTACATACGGCATTAACATCGTAGCCATCAGGGTAAGGAGGTTCTTTTGGCTTGGATTGGACAGGGGTCAACAACTTCTTCTCAACAAGGGTTGGGAGCAACTCGGTGTAGGTCATAGAAATTGGATGAATCACCCTTTTGGACTTTGCAGACCATAAGGACTGATTACGGGGATGACCTTGGGACTGGTTGGTTGGGTGAGCACCCATCATATAAACATGAGAATCTTTCCCCTTTTTGGTGGTTGTGCTGTAGGGATCACTTATCTTCCCTTTCTTAAAGGCATCTTCAATGTGTTCTCCAGTCATTACCATGTCTGCAAAGCTGATGGCAGGGTGGCTTATCAAGCAATCATACAATACTTCTTTTAGAGTATCCACAAACATGTGAGTAATATCTTCTTCTCGAATCAGGGGCTGAACTTGAGCTGCTATATCTCGCCAACGTTGAGCGTATTGGCAGAAACCCTCGTTAGGCTTTTGTTCCAAACTTTGCAGTAGGAACCGGTTTGGGCTCATATATGTTAAATGCTTGTACTGATCCATGAAGGCCTTTAACAAGTCTCTCCATGATTTAATGTTAACCTGCCTAAGCTGAGTATACCAACGAATTGCTGACACAGTCAAGTTGTCCTGAAAATAATGGATGAGTAGCTTTTTCATCCTTTATGAAGGCCATCATTTTCTGGCAATACATGGTGATATGAGCAGAGGGACAAGTAGTCCCATCGTACTTGTCAAAGTCAGGTACTTTGAATTTTGGTGGGAGGACTAGATCCGCCAAGAGGCTCAAGTCATCAGCCTCATTCTCTTGTTCACGTGCCCTTTGCATAGACTTAAATTTTTCCTCGAAGAAACAAAACTTTTCTTCATATTTTTTCTCCATTTCGGTTCTAATCTTTTCTATCACATTCAGGTCTGGCATTTTATCCTTGTAGCCTACCTCTATATGGACGGGTTGACTATGTTGATGTACATTCTTCTCTCGAGTGCCTCTGGTTGAACCCTGACGTGAGATGCGGTCCCCTCTGGCTCTTCAACAGTATTATCAGAAACTTTTTCTTTACCAATCCTTTTTTCAAGCAACACAGCTATTTGAGCCATAATTGTAGATTGCGATTGAGCAATATGATCAGTGATGCTTTGTTCAGCTCGACCAAAATGAGTCTCGAGGTCTTTCTAACCCTGTTCTAAATTAGCCACCCTATCCTCCATAACTTTAACTTGCAAATAGGTACTATAATGGTGCAGAATGATTGCATTCCAAAGTTAAATCTTCTGCCATGACATTTTCCCCAATTAATCTCATTGTTATGTTACTTAATTCATGGTATATGCTATAAAATGCATGGGATGCATGAAATCAATGGTAAAATAAATATGAGAATAAATACGAAGACGTTAATTCTCAAGTAGTCTTTAGAAAGACTTTTGTTTAACGGAGAAGATGTCTGATTACAAAAAGCTAGACTAATGAATTACAGATAACGGTTAGATTATCGTCTTGACATCTTGACTTTGTGAAGCAAGACCCCTACTCTACGTCTTGATGTTACCTCTGATCTAAAGAGCAATCTTGTCATTTTCTTTTTCTGCCGCTTGAAAGGTTCATGGCAGTGTAGTCGTATCCTAAAGCCTTTGGAAAGATCTCTAACATGTAGGTAAAATATCGATAAGGGTCTCTTTTCTTTGGTAAATACGGGTGCAAATGAGTCAAATCCTGAACAATGCGTCCAAGCTACGCTACCTTTCCGTTTAATATGTATCTCACTATTGAACGGTCTTCTTTCTCCATTGATCTTCATTTGGCCCAACCCGATACCGTAGCATTATCACTCTTAGCATCACAGACTTCTCTCCTATCTCGGATTCCCTTTAAATGAGACTGTTCTCGAATCAACATTTTATGTTATGATATGGTATGCAACAAAAATGCAGGAAAAAGGATAAGAAAATGAAAAAAACACCAACAAAAACCAAGTTAGTACGGTAAGATAAGCGAATAAATCAAACAAATAAAATGCCAACTAATAAACAAGGTAATGCATTAAAGCAATAAAATCATGCAATTAAAACATACACAGACAAAATAACACAAAACACAGATAAAGAACCAAGGCCTAAACAAGGTTACCGCTACACAAGCAGAGTTTTGACATGACTTAAAAGGTGAGCTCTACGGTTTGCTATATGCGGTTAGGTTCTAAAGTGAAGGGTACCCGAAATGTCGCTATGACATCGATTCGAGGGGATACGACCCATATACCATACGGAGGTGTGAGCCCCACGAAATGTAAGGACCGAATCTCGAAAGTGAATTACAGCACCATACGGAGGTGAATATCCCAAGAGGCAAACTAATCACTCCCACTTACCGGTTCTAAAACTAATGCATGATGACAATTATATAAAACACCGTACATATAAAAACGGTAAAAAAACAAGCTAGGGATTAAAATTTAAATTAAATCAAATTTAATTTTTCTTAATAAATACGATACAATCCCAACTAAGGCTCGACTCATTATTTTGTTTCTGAAAACAAAATTTTGTCCCCAGCGGAGTCGCCATGCTGTAGCGACTAAAAAATTCGTTAAGTGTTCCCTTGATTTAAAAAAAATTGATTTCGGGGGGGGGATTTTAGAAAAGCTCGTGTTTTTAAATAAAACTTGGAGTTGCAACTGGTCACTTGGGTAAGGTAGACCGGACACCAAAAAATTAAAAATCAGAGATTTAAAAAAAGGTTCGGGAGTCGGTTACATGTGGGGAAGGATTAGCACCCCCACAACGCCTAAAATTGGTAGATAAGGGTTCGTATCGTAAACGCAAAGAAAATCTAAAATTCGGTTTAATTTAAATTTTAATCCCTAGGATGCATGATAACATATGAATTTGTCTCGGTATTCACGATACATAAGAAGATGACACCCGAAAACCGATATGACACTCCCACTAGCATACTAGAACAAAAAAGCCTATGCTACATGCAACATATTAAATGGATGAATAATTAAAAAGAGATAACAAATAAATATAAAGGGTAAGATTAAAACAAAGCATAAAATTGAATAAGCATGAATATTATATTCTAATAATAATGTGATAAAAAGGCAGTAAACTTTTTAGAAAATATAAGTTTATTCTAATAAATATAAGATGCGTATACATATAGAATACAATAGGGGACCATATTTAAGCAAAAAAGGAAATATAAAAAAATTATCATAAATTAAAATGTAATATATACATATAAATTCTACCAAAAATAATAACACCACATTTGGGTAAACAAAGCAACCTTAAAAGATTATATATATATATACACACGGTTACCAAAAAAACGTACTGAATAAACACTAAAAATATACATGGGATTTGAATGCAATGATAATGGAATTTAAAGGTAATAAATTAAGGAAAATTAACATGCAATTAATACGAAGTTACAAAACAAGTAAATAAAGGCAGTAAAATAAAAGGGAAATAAAGTATAAATATATAACATATAGAAGGTAAAATCCCATATATATGTATTGTACGACTATGAACAAGGAAACCAAATATACATTCAATACTATATATATATATATGATTAAAACCATAATATATACTATATATAACATAAAAGACCATAAACTATACCGTATAAAGTAGGTCTCGAGTTAAATTAAAACAAAACCAAAGAGTTTGAAACTAAGAAAATCAGTGACCGAATTGAAAGATTACGAAAATAGAAAGGATGGCGGAAATGATTAAAAGGGATGAAGGTTCTTAAAACGCAATAAACCCAACTTTTGAAACATGTATATAAGCCAAACTTAAAACAGATTTCTCTTATTTTCATTTCAACAAAACCGATCAAATCCCTCTTTGTTTAAAATTCTCTGAAAATTTGGGATAAACTCAGATTTCGACGAGTTCTTTCGCCGGCCACCGCTAGTCGGCGCTGGAAGAATACCAAAACCACCTCTTCTCACCCCCGAACCAGATCTAAACTAGGTTTTCAAAATCGAACCCCTAATCCCTTTTTATGAAAAAAAACAATATCCCTCTTCTTAAAATCCAACCGTTCGATTCACCTGCAAGGCTCAAGAGGAGGCCGAGAGGCTTGTCACCGGACGGCTAGATGTCTAAACGACTTAAAGTTAAATCCTTTACTATTTGTTGTTTTCTTTTTATTGTGTTTATGATAATGCAAGAGAAATAGAAAGACATAGGAATACCTTCTGAAATCTCGATTTTTTTTGTATTGATTCGTAATCTTAATACAAATGGATTGTTTACATTATTTTATATCCGATTTCTTTTGCCTTACAGAATAAGCAACATTAAATGAATAATCTGTTGATGATTCTTGATCTGGCATTCTCATTCTTTTTTATTATTTTTTTCTCGCATGGTTGTTGGATAAAAACGGTGGTTGTACGATGGCAGCGTATTTTTCGGCGACGAAGGAAACTGTCGATCTAAACACGTGGCGATAATCGGTGAAGGGCGCGTGGAAGATAAAGAGCCCCGGACATGCACCATGCGCGGCATCTGAAGAGTCTCTCATTTCGATCTGGACCGTTAAATCCAATTTGATCTGACGGTTCTAGATCAGTTGCGCCAAGAAAAGAAAGGATGATATCAAATTAGGCTTTAGGGTTTTTTTAATAGTTGGGCTTAAAACGGGTCATATGTCATTTTATTATTTTGGATTGAAGTTGTTGTGGACTTGAACAATTTAATTTAAATGGGCCTATTTTTTATCAGATCCATTTTATTTAATTTCTTTTTGTTTTTGATTTTTTAAATAACAATAATAATAATAATAAATAATAATAATAATAATAATAAAATCGGATAAAATAGGGGGTTACAACCCCCTCTTGACTATTCGGTTGATCGTACGAGTCTCCCAACACTTTTTGTTTAGAAATTTTTTTGTGACAGTTTTGTTGTATTTTAGTTTTAATATTGGTGTATTTGTTTCAATAGGCGTGTGAATATTCAAACATACCAAGATTCTTAGCACTATTTCGTGGACAAAAATACCATACACATGACTTTATAAATAGGCAAAATGTGATTGAGTGAAATATTATTGAGGGAAAGAAGAATTATTTAATATGAGACATTTTTCTCTTTTAAATGTGATTGATGGAGTATTAAAGTGTGGAAAAAAAGATTTACTATATTGACGAATATGCCCAATTATCCTCTTAGAAAATAACATTGCATACTAAAAGCATGTTGTACTATACATAATTTTATTAGGCTGGACGCTGGAAAGAATAAATTATTTGAAGAGGGTGAAACAGAAAATAAACGACTTGATGATACAAAAACAACTTCTTCTAGTAGTTGTTTATGGTTCAAACGAGGAACACGTCAATTTGATATGTTACAACCTTTTGAAATAACTCAAGTTAAAGATGAAATTACAACATCATTGTAGATTAATTATAGGCATAATTAAAAATTCAAAATATAATCATTAAGAACACATTTCATATTATTATATATTTAATAATTTTATTTTAATTTAATTATTTGATAATTACTTGTTCATTTTCATTTTGGAAAACTAGATACCAAATACATTTTCATTATTTTTATTTTTAAAAACAAGTTTTCATTTATATTAACCAAACATGTTTTTTTTATTTTTTGAAAACTTGAAAATGAAAATAATTTTTTAAAAATAAAAATAAAAAATATATTCTAGAAGCCAACGAACTTCAATTTTTTTATTTTCATTTTATTTGTTCATTTATACCTAAACCTTGAACCCTCAATTTACTCATTGAACTTTACTTTCTGACCTATTTTGATCACTCTGAATTATTTAATAATATTTTGAAATATAAAAAAAATTATTTGGGTAAATTACAAAAATCATCACTAAAATTTGCTCCCTCGCTTATTTTGGTCACTGAACTTTTAAAATGGTCAATTTACTCATTAAACTTTATACATTGACCTATTTTGGTCACTCTTTCGTTTTCTCATTAACAGCTCAATGACATGGCTTATTTTATTAATATTTGGTTGTGACATAGATTTTTTTTATTAATATTTGGTTGACATGTAGGATTTAAAATATAAAAAATAAATTCCTAAATCTTACTCAAAACCCACCGACATCACCCTCTCATCCTTAAAACTTCACTGTCTCCTTAAATAGCTTAATGCATATTCATCTTCACATCGATGGATCAATCCAAGCTCTTCACGTGAAGAAGACAAGTTGAAACCGAAAACAACTTCCATGACAAGTTATGGCCTCTCTAGTGAAGCTGGGGGTTCTTGTCTCTTTGGAACCCTTTGTTGTAGATGTCACAAACGAATCTGTTGGTTGTCATGAGTGTTTTGGGTGAAAAAGCTATCACTTCTGCATTTGGGTTTGGTCAAAGAAACAACCAAACCAAAACAAAAAAGATGTACTACCTTCGTCCCACTGAATATGTCCAGTATTAACTTTTTGGGTCAAATTTTTTAAACTTTGACTATTTATTGCTTTAAATTTATTATTGGTAAAAATATGAAAAAATATATTTTAAAAACCTTATATCAAGTAGTTTAAAAATATATATTTTATAAAATTTAATCAAATAAAAAATTTAAAATAATTGCGGCCAAAGTTAAAAGTTTTAATTTTTTAAAAGTCAATATTAGACAAATTTCGTGGGACAGAGAAAGTAGTACAAACTAAAAAGTAATGAACAATGTTTTTTAAGATAATAGTTTTCGAAGTTCGGACAGAAACCTGAATTGTCTGGTTGGTTTCTCTTTCTTTTGACCAGCTGAGATTGAGGTGGTTGGTTGGTAACGCCAATGGCACTGTTCCTTGAAGAAACACTTGCTTCGTCGGATGCATATGTCAAATTAGACATGTTTCCGTTCAAAACTTACTGTTGTTACTGTTGGTGAAATATTTAATCTTTTATTTCATCAAATCTTTGGTGACGACGAACGAAGAAGGATATCAAAACGACGTCGGCGATGTGGAAATGACTCATGGCGGTTAGGGTTTTATTTGAGAGAAATAAATGGTTTTATAGGGAAAATTAAAGAAAAGGTTTTTATAGGGATATAAAACGACGTCGTTTTGATGCAAATTAAGTTTTTCTAAAACGGCGTAGTTTTGATTCCGTGTGCCGTGTTATAATACCATTAATTATTTAATAGTGGACTGAAGAAAATAGGTCAATGTATAAAGTTCAGTGAGTAAATTTATCGTTTTAAAAGTTCAGTGACCAAAATAGGTCGGAGAGTAAAGTTCAGTGATGATTTTTGTAATTTACTAATAATTTATTTTTATTTTAAATTATTATATATTTAATAATAATAAAATATGTCATATCATACCAAAATATTAATAAAATAATTCAGAATGATCAAAATATGTCAGAAAATAAAATTTAATAAATAAATTAAGTATTTTAAAAATTCAATGATCAAAATAAATTATAAAATAAAATTAAATGATGATTTAAGTATGTTACCCTTTATACTACAATAAAGTATGCCTCGGCTACAGAAACCTTTGAACCTAGCGCATTTTAAAACCATTCAACTTAACTTCTTTTTTCTTTTCAGCATACAAAAATGATTGTAGTCTCGTAATCGAGAAATGCATTGTAAACATCATGATTCCGACTCCAAAATCCAAACCTACTGAATATCATCTCTAAAAGCTAACTAAACCGAGAAATCACTGGGTACTCAACTTACATATAGATGATACGATCTATCTCTTACGTATGTAAGATGTCTAAAGTCGGTCCTGAAATTTTAGAAGCTTTGGGCAAATTGAAAAATTAGGCTATTAATAATAAATTTTAAAAAAAATAAATTTTAATAGTAGATCCCTAATAACAAATATTTAAAAATAAATTTTAAGAGTAGGCCCTAAACAAATATTGAAAAATTTTAATTTTAAAGTATTTCTCTAATAACTAATGTTGAAAAAAATGAGCCTCTAATAACAAGCATTGAAAAAATTAGACTCTGAATAACAAGTATTGAAAAATTAGAGCTTAAATAAAAAGTATTGAAAAAAAATGAATTTTAAGAGTGTCCCTAAGACAAAAATCAAGAAAAATTGGCCATCAAATAATATGTATCGAAAAAATTGGTCCCTTAATAACAAATATTGAAAAAAATAAATTTTAAGAGTAGCACATAATAACAAAATATTAAGCCTCTAATAAAAAGTATTGAAAAAATTGGACCCAAATAACAAGTATTGAAAATTTTGAATTTGAAGAGTATATCCCTAATAATAAATATCAAGAAAAATTGGGCCTCAAATAACAAATATTGAAACAAAAGTGGACCCCTAATAACAAATATTAAAAAAAAGAATTTTAAGAGTAAACCGTAATAACAAATATTGAAAAAAAATTGAGCTTCTAATAATAAGTATTGAGAAAAATTGGGCTTTAAATAACTAGTATTAAAAAAATTGAAGTATAACTATTTTAGTACTAAAAATTAAAGAACAAAAAAAGAGACATCTATTTAATATTATAACTAAATTATTATTTTATTTACTTGTTATTTATGGTACAAGGTGAAAGCTTCTATTTAATATTATAATTAAATTTTGAGACATTTTTTATTATAATTTTTAAGTAATAAAAATTAAAAAATAGGCCGGTTCAGAAGATGTCAGCAACAACTTGATAGCTGTCATTTACAGTACCAAAGTCCACGAAGAGTTGGCTCATCTATAGTTGCAGCAACACTTTATCAGTTGGGACTCGACTTTAAGCACCCAGCCTTGTTAACAAAACCCAAAGATGCCTAGTTTTGACATCTAGACCGTCAAAAACATGGAAAACTTCAGTGCAGCCCACAAATATATATTCATACTACCCTCATCGGAACAGTTTAATTCAAAAGAAACTTAGAAAAGAAAGGGCTCTATCCTTAATCCGGTCAAATAAAGAGCATGCCTTCAATATACATGGTAAAGATAACTACTTGAATAGTACTTGCCATATCTTTCCCATATACACGGCTAACGACGCCACTGAAAGTCCAGCTGAAATATAAAGCAAAATAACACCTGAAGCTACTAAAATCCCAGATCCTATGAAGCTGCACATGGTTAAAAAGAAGGCTTAAGGGTGTAAGAAGTCTTTGAATTTTTAAAAAAAAATTAAGCCCATGAACTGTTTTTGCACCCAATTAAACCCTTGAACCAAAAAATTTAATTAATTAAGCTCTTGAACCAAGAAATTAAATCAATTAAGCCATTTGACCAATTTTGACCATTAAATTTTGACAAATTTTTTCTTCAGATATTACCGGCACATGATATACTATAATTATATCATGTTGCATTTACAAAAAAAAATTCAAAAAGTACCTCTATAAATTTTATAAGTTTTTTTTAGAATTTTTATAACATTTAAAGAATTTTTTAAATAAAATAAAAAATTCTATAAAATATCAAGTGAAAACACTGTGACACAACGCACTGCAACAGTAGATCGAAAAAAACTGTTCATATTTAATGGTCAAAATTTGTCAAAGAGCTTAATTGATTCAATTTCTTAGTTTAAAAACTTAAATGTTTAAAATTTTCAGTTCAAATACTTAATTGAGTGCATATAAAATTTAAGAATTTCATTGATTTTTTTCAAAAAATTCAAGGATTTCTTACTATAAGAAAAATTAGTCGGATGCTAAAAGAATGATTCAACCTGGATTGTTAGGCATTTATTGTGTCGGTCAAGGAAGCGATTGTATAAACCTGCTATCCTCTGCAGCTAGAAAGGATGGTTAGTGCTGCTATTTGTGTGGCAGTTTTCCACTTCCCCAGGTTATTAACTGCAACAGCCTGATAATCAAACTTGTAAAGAAAACTACAACCAACCACGGAGCATTTCCTCGTGAGAAAAAAAAGATCTAACAAGCCTTTAATTTATAAGGAAAAATTAGTACCTCTAAAAGATTACTATCCTGAGAAGCAGCCCATTTCCTAACCACAGACATAGTTATCTACAAATAAGTTGCCAGCTATTCGTAAGGTGCCTATAAATGATTCATATATGTAAAAAAAAGATCAGCTATAGTATATGTTACCTCTCTTCCAATAATGGCTATTGATGGAACAATCACTTGCACAAATATGGCAACATTCAAAGGTCTCGAACATAATAAAACCAATGTAGCAGCAACCATAAGCTACATTCAACATGAATGGGGTCAGACAAAATACTTAATGGCTATGTTACTTAATAAAACCAATGTAGCAGCAACCATAATTGTTCATCTAATAATTATTCCTAAATCATGGAGGCAACAATAAACCCTAATAGCATTACATCAAATAATATGGGCAAAATATTAAGAAAAAATTCAAGAAAAAATAAACTTAACTGAAAATCAGGAGGGGTACGGCGGTAACCCGACTGAGGGTTAAAACAGTAGGCAAAGTTAAAATTTTAGAAGAATTGTCAGAAGAAGGAAAATTAGGGCCGTGTTTTTGTTGTTGGGGTGTCATTGGTGGAATATGCCTAAAGACCAATTATGAGATGGTTGTAAAAGACATACTTATTTTATTTTGTTTATTAATATAAAGTTATTCTTATTCTATGTATCTATAAATAAACTAAATTATAATAAAGTACTTAGAATAATATAGTTATTCTTGAATGTCCTTAGTCAAGAATTATTGTGGGCTTGGACAACAATAATCTATTAAGACTAATATGTAGTTGATTGATGACAAAGTATTGTCATTGACATGGAAATGTCAAAATCAATACATAAGTATGTGTTAGGGAACAATATACTGGATTGACCCGCTATGAGCATGTTTCTTGGATTATTATGTGACAGTCACAACATTGCTTATAGTGATAACTACATGTATGGTCCTCAGACTTGAGATCATCATTATTTCAACATCGTGAGTGACATATTTTGATACGGTCAGACGTGTGTCATAACTGACTACACTATAAAGACTGATATTGAATATGTCATAATCCATATAGTAAAATATGGTTGATCAAGATAGGATTTGTCCTTCCTACATAATAGGAGTAATATCATAGGGCACTTGATTGAGTGAGACTAGAAAATGTATGACCATGCTCGAATAAAGTGATATGTGATATCATAATTATTCGTTTATAATAGTCTACTCAAGATATCAAGAAACATTAGATGGACTATACAAGTGTGACTAATCCATGACTTGTGTCCTATCTAGATATGAGGAAAAAAGGATGAAATACATAAAAGAAGTTAATCACGGAAAAAAAGGTTAAATCGAACTACGATTTCATGTAACTTAGGTAGCAATGATGTATTGCTAAATGCCACTCATTGCTTGTAATATTAGAATTGTTCCGGATATTACTGTTAACGTTACATGAACCTACAAGGGTCACACCCTATGATTAAAACGAACAAATATCGATTAGATAGCATGTGTACAAACTTGTTCTACACGTAATTAGTGAGAATTACCGAAATTGTTATAATTATTGTAATTATGGATAATTTTGCTTATATATATTTTTTAATATTTGATAAGTTATTGTAACTATCAAATATTATTAAAGTATATATATATATATCTAAAAGAAACCTAATTAAAGTAGAATTAGATTCTACATATTTAATTATATTCGGTTAAATATATTGCATATTTTAGAATCTGAATTTAATTAAATTTGGTTTTTAAATGCTATATAAAGGCATAAGGTCTAGCAGTCATTTATCCCTTGTTTTTTTTTAAAAAAAAACTTTTCAATAGTTAGAGAAGAGAAAATATTGTTTGTTTCATTCGGGTGGACTGTGTAGAGGTCGGAGCGCTATTGTGACGACTCGGATTCGATTTGGTTATTTCGAATTCCCTACGGATTTCCAGATTCCAGATTTATTAAGTTAACGTTTCATCCTTTATCACCTCGAATTCATCCATTGTACATGGATCACTGGTGGATTATGCTGGATAATTTTCCCGCTACGCCATGGGGTGTATCGGCGTTTCCCAACAATGGTATCAAAGCCACTTGTACGATACGAATTCAGACTTAAATACTTGGATAATGTTTTTATATGAGATGCATGTTTTACTTTTTTTGTTTTGACGATTATGTGATGTTTGTGCGAAACGTAGAGATTAAATCCAGTAGCGATTAATATGTTAATCTATTTTAACAAGTATTTACGATCGATGGTTAAGTGTTAATCATGTGTTTGTTGCGGTAAGCTTTTGATAATCATATGTTAATAGTTGACATGATGAACATGCGGTTAAGATAGAAGATCATTTTTGGCAGAGGAATAATGGTTGTTCCAGAGTGAAAAACCTTAGAGATTGAAAAATTCCAAAAACACGAATCTGATGATAAAAGTTATCAAATCGCGAGGTTTTTCCATAGTAATCGAAGTGTCAAAATTAAAAATTTTCCCGGCATACGGGTGGACTAGACGGCCCCGGATCTGCCGGACCATGTAGGCAACAAAGGTCGTAGGAACTATTTAGGTAATCTTAATTAACAAGATAAAATATGTGTATGTTTTGGATGATATGCACGGTGTTTGAAATACATGGTTATAGCCCAAATAGCCCATTTACTTTGGTTTTATATAAATACGGCCTACGTGTCGTGTTTTTCTTTCTTCTATTGTAATTCTCTTCTCATCTTACTCTCTCGTATGTAAAACGAGTTTTTGAAAATTTGTAATATTTACGAAGAAAGCGTGGACCAAAGGAGCAGATTGATGGGCCGTTCAAAGGTTGATTAGGTGCTTGAGAAGCAAGTTCTATCTTTAGTAATTTTGGTTCTCCCATTGGCTTGGGATGGGCCAGCTTAGTTTTAAGGGCTATAACCATTGCATTTATGTTTTGGATGATATGCACAGTGTTTGAAATGCATGGTTATAGCCCAAATAGCCCATTTACTTTGGTTTTATATAAATACGGCATACGTGTCATTTTTTTCTTTCTTCTATTGTAATTCTCTTCTCATCTTACTCCCTCGTATGTAAAACGCGTTTTTGAAAAATTGTAATATTTACGGAGAAAGCGTGGACCAAAGGAGCAGACTGATGGGCCGTTCAAAGGTGGATTAGGTGCTTGAGAAGCAAGTTCTATCTTTAGTAATTTTGGTTCTCCCATTGGCTTGGGATGGGCCAGCTTAGTTTTAAGGGCTATAACCATTGCATTTATATTTACTGCTTTATATGTATGTGATACAATGTATGTTTTTTTAGCATGATGGTAACTAATTAGATCATAATAGAATGGTGAGATAAATATACCAAAAACCTTCCATATTTAATTAAAATTAGTCATCCAATATTGGCCCTCATTAAAACCTCGATCAGTACTATGTAGGTTTTGCCAAAACAAAATACTTAGATCTATCCTGGTTAAACGCAAAGAATAAGCAAGTGATATTCACTGGTAGTATTATTGGATAAACTAGGTTGTTCTAATAAGATTAGAAACCTAAAGACTAATGATTGTTCAAGAACTTTGGTGATTGAAAAACAATACGAAAGTGCATGTCTAGGATTGGTTCTTTGAAAGACTTGGTATTTAAATGTGCACAATACACCACCTCTCTTACATAAGTTACCTACATGGTGCACTGTTCATTCTATTAGACCATATAAACTTTTGTTTTGGACAAATAGTTGTTCATCAAATATAGGAATTACATGAGATGTAATTAGCAAGTGTTGCTTACCTAAATAATTGAATTCTAGGAGCAAAGCCAAAGCTGACTTAGAATAAAATGAAATATGGATCCTTACCCACTAGAAATACTTTTAGCAAGTTTTTCGATTTTGAGGGTTGTTAATAGTGGGAATGTTATTACTTTATAAACATGATAAATAGGTACTTATAAAACATATTTTATCGTTGTAGATTTATGAAAAACACATTATCATTGTGATTCGTCCAGAGAAGAACAAATTAAATGGCTAGAACATCCTTGACTAGTTTCGCAATTTGAAGATTGTCCTCAAACAAGAACAAAAATTAACAGTCATCGAAGAACCTGTCCCTAAAAAGCCAGCAGATGATGCCTCTAAAGATGAATTGGAAGCCTTTGAAAAATACTCAAGTGACATGGTAGATGTCGGTTGTTTGATGCTTGCGACCGTAACCCCTGAGCCTCAGAAGCAACATGAGGACATGGTTCCCTATGAGATGGTTAAAAATCTCAAGGAATTATATGAGGGGCAAGCTCGTCAAGAGAGGTATGAGACCTCTAAGGCTTTGTTTCGATGCAAGATGGTTGAGGGAACTCCAGTGGGAACTCATGATCTCAAAATGATAGGGTATATTCAGAAAAGTTGGGCTTCCCTCTAAGTGTTGAATTGGCTACTGATGTTATCCTACAATCATTGTCGGATAGTTTTAATCAGCTTGTTCTTAATTTCAATATGAATGAAATTAACAAATCGTTGCCCCAATTGCTTGGACTATTAAGAACAGTAGAGAACAACATGAAAAAGGTTGGCTGCAAACCTATTCTGATGGTCCGAAAAGATAATAGAAAAGGAAAGCCCAACACTAAGGCAAAACTAAAGCCCAACAAAGGAAATAATTCATTGAAACCCAAAGGAGGAGTTGCAAAGAAGGAAAGTATTTCCATTGCAACAATGCTGGACATTGGAAGAGAAACTGCCCTATCTATCTTGAGGACATCAAGAAGGTAAGAGAAAATGGACAGTCCGAATCAAGTATTTATGTTATTGATATTAATATATCAACATCTACTTCTTGGGTATTAGATACCGGTTGTGGTTCTCACATTTGTACTTCTGTACAAGGACTAAAAAGGAGTAGAAAATTGGCAAAAAGAGATGTGGACCTACGAGTTGAAAATGGAGCAAGAGTTGATGCATTAGCTATAGGAATATACTTTGTCATTACCTAGTGGACTTGTTTTAGATTTCAAGGATTGTTATTTCGTACCTAGTTTAACTAAAAACATTATTTCAATTTCTTGTTTGGACAAGATTTGTTTTGAGATTATTATTAAGAATAATAGTTGTTTGTTTTCCCTCAATAATATTTTTTATGGTACGGCTCAATTAATCAATGACCTCTATATCTTAAATCAAGACAATTCCATATATAACATAAATGCGAAAAAATCAAAAACAAATGACTCTAGTCAAACTTATCTCTACATTGTCGCTTGGGTCATATAAGTGAGAAACGCATATCAAAACTTCATAAAGATCGATTTTTGGATTCTTTTGTTTTCAAACAATTAGATATTTGTGAACCTTGCTTAATAGGAAAAATGACCAAATCACCGTTTGACGGTAAAAACAAATGAGCAAGTGATTTATTAGTTCTAAGACATAGTGATGTATGTGGACCGATGAATACACAGGCCAGATGAGGGTTTCAATACTTCATTACTTTCACTGACGACTTCAGTAGATATAGGTACGTTTACTTAATGCATCATAAATCTAAAGTCCTTGAAAAGTTCAAGGAATTTCAGAATGAAGTACAAAACCAATTAGGAAAGAGTATCAAAGCTCTTCGATCAGATCGAGGAGGAGAATACTTAAGCCTTGAGTTTGATGAACTTCTTAAAGAATGTGGCATTGTCTCGCAACTTACACCTCCAGGTACTCCACAACACAATAGAGTCTCTGAAAGAAGAAATCGAACATTGTGAGACATGATTCGGTCAATGATGAGTCATGCTGATCTTTCAACTTCTTTTTGGGGACATGCGCTAGAACAACTGCTTTCACACTAAATCATGTTCCATCTAAATCGGTTCAAAAAACACCATATGAGATGTGGACTGGGAAATATCCTAGTATGTCTTTTATGAAAATTTAGGGATGCGAAGTTTATGTTAAACATCAGATGTCTACAAAACTCGAACCTAAATCTCATAAGTGTAATTTTGTAGGGTATCTTAAAGAAACAAAATGATACTATTTCTTCAATCCATCTGAGAACAAAGTGTTTGTTGCTCGAATGAGAGTCTTCCTCGAAAGAGAATTTATTTTTAGAAAAGGAAGTGGGATAAATATTGAACTTGAAGAAATTCAAGATCAACCATAGATCACTGAACCAGAGATTGAACAACAACAAGTTCCACAAATAGTTGAGGAACATCCAATCGTTCTTGAAACACAACCACTGCGAAGGTCTATGAGAGAACGCAATGCGCCTGAGAGATTTGGATTTCTTGTCACATTGCATGGAGATGTTCTTCTCATGGACCAAGATGAGCCTAGAACTTATCGGAAAGTAGTGGAGAGCCCAGACTCTAAGAAATGGCTAGAAGCCATGAAATCCGAGATGGATTCCATGTCAGAAAACCAAGTATGGACTTTGGTTAACCCACCCGAAGGAATTAAGCCCATAGGTTGCAAATGGGTTTTCAAAAAGAAAATTGACATGGATGGCAATATACAAACATACAAAGAGCGATTGGTCGCTAAGGGATTTCATCAAATGCATGGTATAGACTATGATGAAACCTTTTCCCCTGTTGCTATGTTTAAATCTATCCGGATATTGCTTGCAATAGCTGCATATTATGATTATGAAATATGGAAAATGAATGTCAAAACTACTTTCCTTAATGGAAAATTAGATGAAGATGTGTACATGACACAACCTGAGGGTTTTGTCGATCCAAAAGATGCCCTAAAAGTATGCAAGCTACAAAGATCCATTTATGGGTTGAAGCAAGCTTCTCGAAGTTGGAATCTTCGTTTTAATGAGGCAATCAAAGAGTTTGGTTTCATTAAAAATGAAGATGAGCCACGTGTTTTCAAAAAAACTAGTAGGAGCACTGTTACATTCTTGGTATTGTATGTGGATGACATATTGATAATAGGAAATGACATACCTACCTTACGTCCGGATGTATCATATGCACTAAGTATGACAAGTCGATACCAATTAGATCCCGATGAAGGTCTTTGGGTTGCAGTCAAAAACATCCTTAAGTACTTAAGAAGAACTAAGGATACATTCCTTATGTATGGAGGTGAGAAAGAGATAAGTATAAAAGGTTATACTGACGCAAGCTTCCAAACTGATAAGGATGATTCTCGATCGCAATTGGGTTTTGTGTTTTGCCTTAATGGAGGTGTTGTAAGCTGGAAAAGTTCAAAGCAAGATATAGTTGCAGATTCTACAACAGAAGCCGAGTATATTGTAGCAAGTGATGTTGCAAAAAAGACTGTTTGGATCAAAAAGTTCATATCTGAACTAGGGGTCGTGCCTAGCATATCAAATGCTATAGATCTACGTTGTGACAACAACGGAGCCATCACACAAACAAAAGAACCCAGATCTCACCAGCGATCCAAATATATACTTAGGCGTTACCATCTCATTCGTGAAATCATTGATCGAGGAGACGTAGACATATGCAGAGTACCAACAGATGACAATATCGCTGATCCACTAACAAAGCCTCTGACACAGTAGAAGCATAAACGTCACACTAAGTCTCTTGGTATTAGATACATGAGTGATTAGTCTTAGTGCTAGTGGGAGATTGTTGGAGTATGCCCAAAGACCAATCATGAGATGGTTGTAAAAGACGTACTTATTTTATCTTGTTTATTAATATAAAGCCATTATTATTATTTCAGCCTTATTCTGTGTATCTATAAATAAATTGAATTATAATAAAGTCCTTAGAATAATATAATTATTCTTGAATGTCCTTAGTCAAGAATTATTGTGGGCTTGGACAACAATAATGTATTAAGACTAATATGTAGTTGATTGATGACAAAGTGTTGTCATTGACATGGAGATGTCAAAATCAATACATAAGTATGTGTTAGGGAACAACATACTGGACTGACCCGCTATGAGCATGTTTCTTGGATTATTATGTGACAGTCACAATATTGCTTATGGTGATAACTACATGTATGATCCTCAGACTTGAGATCATCATTATTTCAACATCGTGAGTGACATATTTTGATACGGTCAAACGTGTGTCATAACTGACCACACTATAAAAACTGATATAGGATATGTCATAATCTATGTAGCGAAATATGGTTGATCAAGATATGATTTATCCCTCCTACATAATAGGAGTAATATCATAGGTCGCTTGATTGAGTGAGACTAGAAAATACATGGCCATGCTCGAATAAATTGATATGAGATATCATAATTATTTGTTTATAATAGTCTACTCAAGATATCAAGAAACATTAGATGGACTATACAAGTATGACTAGTCCATGACTTGTGTCCGATCTAGATATGAGGACAAAAGGATGAAATACATAAAAGAAGTTAATCACGAAAAAAAGGTTAAATCGAACCACGTTTTCATGTAACTTAGGTAGCAATGATGTATTGCTAGATGCCACTCATTGCTTGTAATATTAGAATTGTTCTGGATATTACTGCTAACATTACATGAACCTACAATGGTCACACCCTATGATTGAAACAAACAAATATCGATTAGATAGTATGTGTACAAACTTGTTGTACACGTAATTAGTGAGAAACCAAAATTTTTATAATTATTGTAATTGTGAATAATTTCGTTTATATATATATATATATGTTAATATTTGATAAGTTATTGTAATTATTAAATATCATTAAAGTATATATATATCTAAAAGAAACCTAATTAAAGTAGAATCCGATTCTACATATTTAATTATATTCGGTTATATATATTGTATATTTAAGAATCCAAATTTAATTAGAATTAGGTTTTTAAATGCTATATAAAGGCATAAGGTCTAGCAGCCATTCATCGCTTGTTTTTTTTTTTATAAAAAAACTCTCTAATAGTTAGAGAAGAGAAAATATTGTTCGTTTCATTCGGGTGGACTGCGTAGAGGTCGGAGTGCTATTGTACGACTCGGATTCGATTTGGTTATTCCGAAATCCCTA
The DNA here is from genome assembly GCA_019671005.1 of Hibiscus mutabilis. Lineage (NCBI taxonomy): Eukaryota > Viridiplantae > Streptophyta > Magnoliopsida > Malvales > Malvaceae > Hibiscus > Hibiscus mutabilis. The sequence goes on along the minus strand of CM033735.1, from coordinate 25,267,553 downwards.
CGGATTTCTAGATTCCGGATTTATTAAGGTAACGTTTCATCCTTTATTATCCCGAATTCATCCCTTGTACATGGATCACTGGTGGATTATGCCGGATAATTTTTTCGCTGCGCCATGAGGTGTACCGGCGTTCCCCAACAGTCATCAACCACAACGGTTTGGAATTCGAATCCATCTCTATATGGATGCGGCCAGATCCGGTAAATTGGGTCAAGAGTAAGAAAGGAAAATGGACCGCCGTGATAGGTGGAGTGGTGGTTGGGGTCAGGCGGCAGCCGAGGTGGTTATGGTTTGGATGCATTAGGTTGATTTGACGTAGACTAGAAAGAAACCGGTTAAAATAAGGCTAAAAGAAAATCAAGTGATTTTAGCCATTGGATTTACATGAATAATTATTAGCCGTTCGATTAAAAAAGAAAAAAAAAAGATAAATACAACCCGGTTAGCCGGTAACTCTTGAAGTTGGGGAAAAATCTAATTATAAAGTTGCAGAAGGGCTCTGTTGAGCGGGGGAAAAAAGAAGGGTTAGGGTATTTCCTCTGTTAAACACGTTGAAAGCTTTGAAGGGTTAAAGATTGGGGAAAATATTTTCAATAGACAAAGCCTCCCTGTAAACTTTCAATATCTCTCACCGATCTCTCTCATTCTTAGTTTCTCGACTACCAGCGTCAGCATCAAAGCCACCACATCACGCTGACGCAGCCTCCGCAAGCTGTTTTTCAAGCCGTGGTCGGTATTTTTCTGTCTCTCACCGACCTCTTTCTATATCCATATCTCGGCCATCACGTCATCATCGAAGCCACCACATCCCGTCGACGCAACCTCCGTAAGTTACTCTTCAAGCCGTTAGCATTCGTATCTCGGTATTTTTTTCTCTTAAAATTTTAGATTTATTATTATATATTTTTATAAGCGTGCTATCTTTTGCTTATGCTTTTGATTTGATAAAATGGCAACATGTCCGTAGTTATTCATGGTTTGCTTGGGTATGGCTTGCTTTTTCCGTTTAGTTTCGACACGAAATAGATGTAGAATTGTTTATTTGCAAAAAATCTTAGTTTTCCCTTAATTTATCTCTATTGGAATCACGATCTCAATCCATACATCTTCTTTATAATTTTTTATGCAAAATAGTTAATTTATTGATTTGTTTGGTTTCGCATAAGATATATTTCAAATCCCCTTTGTTTCGTTCTCAATTATTGTTGTTTAATTTATTTTATGAAACCAGAAATGAGAAGATTTTCCAGTTATGTTATATTTCTGAGTTATACCTCATTTTCTCATTTCATTACTATGCATTTAAGCTAGAGACTTAGGGATTAGGATATATTAAGATCTGTCGAGTGAATGTGCTTTGTTTTTCTTATTTGATTCGTTCAATACAAATGCTACAATTTCAAATTTTTTTCTTTCCCATTGTTGAATGTGTTTGATCTAAGATTTGTTTGGTTTCGACTAATTATATGTCTTTTGTTAACCACCCCTCAAACTCAAAATTAAGGTACATGTTATTAATTTCAATTGACTTATGTTTTATGTGTTGGTTAGATCTCATTATTTTTTAGTGTTGAGTAATGTTTTTAAATGTGATGTTTGGATAAGAGGAAACTTGCTCAAAGGGCAAAGCCAGTAAAATCTGTGGATCTCCATCCAACATAACTATGGTAATTTCGAAAATTTTCAAATTTTTATTTATTTAAAATTTATCTTTTCAAGTTTGCAGGTTAAATGTGATCTATTATAAATGTAATTGCAGGATTTAGCAAGTTTGTATACTGGAACTGTATGTATCTAAAACTATCAATCACATGTATGCGCATCTTATTAATTTTCAAAACTAGAAGCTTTGTCATGTTCCATGTTAGTGAAATGCCAGAATATGAAAAAATGGTGAATAAGGGATATGTGTTGTTATTTCGGTTAGTATCTATAGTTTAGTTAAATAACTATCATGTTTGCTTTTTTTAAATCCTTCTCGTTTTTATACTTTTGGAGTAGTGAAAAAAAAGAAAAATTTTGAAATTTTCATTATAGAGCTTGATTTTAATTATTGTCTAAAATATTTTTTCCACCATTTGTCATAGTGCAATTTTGTGGGTGTTGTGGGATGATATGCAAAAAAATATTATTGCAGTATTGGATGGTTATCATCTATAGAAAATATTTATGGAACTTAATTAGTTTAAGCCTTTATCCAGATTAATTTCTATCCATTCTATTTAGTCGAAGGTTTTTTTTTTCTTGAAATATATAAGGCTCATCTATCTTATTTACATAATAATACATTTGTTATAGACGCTTTCTTCTTCTTCTCTACACTTGAATTGAGAATTTCTTTTATATTAGAGTGATCTTAGACCTACAGAATGATACTTGAATTGACTATTTGTGTTTATTATGAGTAATTGCATTTCTTATTCCATCACTTCTTTTATGATCATCTGCTCAAATCCATGGAACACTGAAACATAGATCTTTTTAGCTCTATGTATATGGCTTGTCTTTTATCTATGGAACTTTTTTTTTTATCTTATTAATTCTATGAAGATTGCAATTTTTATTTACACCTTGACATAATTATTTCATAATGCGAGTCTATAAAAAAATTTTAGTTTAAAGTTTTGAATTCTTAACATGTTATTAAAATGGTATTAGATGGTTCCTCATCTTGGAAAGTATTTTTCTTCATATAATTTTTTTTTTGTTCTAGCACACTTTGTTTTATGTTGTTGAAAAATATAACATATGCAACCGATGTATCGCTTCTGGAGAGCTGGGTTTAACTAGGTGAATAAAAATTTGGATAGGGAAGTGGATTGCAATTTTCAAGACCATATTGAATTTCAATTGAATAGATTGATTTGCTATTTGTTTAGTATATACGATTAAAAGCTTATTATGTGTATTATGTACTTCCATTTGTTATGAAATTCTATCTAATGCTTTATTTAAATTCATATTTGCAACGTAGTGATATTGACAAAGGTTTATCACTTGAAAAATATTAGTGTCCTACCAACCTTCTCTACTGAGCATATTTTTTTTATCGGGAAAAGCGTATGATTTTATTAAAGGTAATCATACAATGCCTTACACTCAAAGGCATCGTTAAAAACCTCTCTAAATCCTAACGAAGGAAAAGAGTACCAATGAGTGTGATCCATGGATACAAGCGCCCAAAAAAGAAAACACACAAAACATCTTAAAACCCACAATGCCTCACGTCATCATACGAAACTAAGAGGAGCGATCAACCCCACCTTTAGCTAATGAATCAGCCAGACTATTTGCTTCATGATATATATTGCTAAAGCACACACACCGTAAAGATTAACATGTTGCATCAATTTGGTGAAATCATTGCCAATGAAACCAAGGGCGTCGATCAGTGCATATGATCCATAACATTGCCATCATCGAATTCAATTCAATCACCATCGAAGGTGTCTCTTCCGATGGGATTTGCATAACAAAACCAATGCATGACAAATTACCTGTAGCTCAACTTTATTCTAGTCAATAATCCCAAGAGATCCAGAGAATAAAGCTAAAATTTTACCTTCCGAGTTTCGAAGCACCCCCCGCAGCCTGCCAAGCCTGGTTTACCGCGAGTTGAGCCATCGACATTAAATTTCAGCACCCCTAGCAAAGGCGACGTCCAAGAAATACCCAACCGTGGCGCAACATCCCATTCTTGCCCTATACATTTTCGAGGATTTCCCACCACGCAGCCTACAAAATATTATCCGAATCAGACAAAGCACGAGTCCAATAGAAAGACCGCAATTGGATCAAAAAGAAAATCTCACAAATCGTCACTTATTTAGCATTAAAGATCAGCTCGTTTCGCGCAAGCCACAAAGACCAAAGAACAGCCGCGCATCCAATAATCCATCATTCCCTCAATGAGCCTCGAAAGAAGCCATGAATTTGTTGGAAAAAGCCCCCAATCGTGGCTAGTCGAACAACAGCCACCCCCACCAACTGAAAAACAGCGACCATAGCTGCCACACAAGGTTGCGGTGTAGCAATATATGGTCCACGACGTCATCACCAACGCTGCACCATCGATATCGCAACATAGGCACATCAACCTGGATGCCACGATCCCTCAACATATGCATAGTAGGCAGTTGCTTCAGCAAAATAAACCAAAAAAAAACATTGAATCTTAGGTGGTAATTTCAATTTCCATACGACACTCACATCTGAGGCAACCTCAAGGCCAAAAGAAATGATGGATTATTGGGGGCTTTCTCCAACATTGTAGGTTCATTTGTGAACGCATCAACATCTAATGTCATACATTTGGGAGGATTTAAGGTATTGCATCATTGTTCTGCCTTTCTCCTTTTTATTTTAGGGTTATTTTTAGTGTTTCAAAATGAAACATGCATTGTGGGAGTTGAGTTTTGATGGCTAGGGTTGTAACATTAGTGCCATTAACAAAAAAATTGTATAGTTCAGAATACAACTTTATTGTTGTTTATCACATTATTTGGTTCTTTTATGAAATGAATGTAATTAACAATGTTTGATTATGTTGAATGCCTTGTGACTAATGAATGTTATTGCAAATACAAAGAATATTATTGCAATCGATGTTAGTAATAAATGTCATTGGAGATTGAATGTATCAATTTTTTATTATTAAATACTACTTTTTATATTTTAAGTCATTGAATATTATTGCAATCGATGTAAGGAATGTTGTAAATGAACAATGAAAAACTTGTGTATTTGTACTTATTTCAAACATCAAATCGAATATCTAAACCCATAGATTGAGTGTGTAAACTTGAAACTTCGAATGCATTTTCAATAAACTAAGGTTTAGATAAAATTCAGAGCGGAAGTAGCAAAGCTTACAACTTCGAATCCATTATTAAGAAATTAAGCTTCAGAACAAGTATTGAAACTCAAAGCATAAGTATCAAAACATATAACTTTGAATGCATTATCAAGAAATTAAGTTTTAGAACAAGCATCGAAGCTTAGAGCATAAGTATCAAAATTAAGTTTGAATAAATTTAGAAACACATGTAAAATTTTAAGTTGCAATTGAAAACGTTACCAAGATACCTAACATTTTAGGTTGGACTGGGTACTGTAACCTAAAAGATTATCCTTATCATAACAAAATATGTAAAAGGGATAAGTTATCCAGGTGCAATCTAAAATGTTATTCTCAAATTAAGTTTGAATCCATTTAGAAATTCATGTAACATTTTAAGTTGCAACCGTAATTGTTACTAAAATATATAAAATGTTGGATTGTGTGACATTTTAGATTGCAACCTAAAACATTGCGTGAATCATAACAAAGTATGTAAAATTTATGTTGATCTCTGTAAGAATTTATGTATGAGTAGAAAATCTTAGGTGTTATAAGAAATAATATTTTTGGATAAGATTTTAGGTTGTAACATAAGTTTTAGCATAAATTTAAAGGGTTTTGATTTTGGTAATCTAGGGAAAAAAATTATGTATGCCATAAAATCTTAGATGTTTGATAAGAAATAATACTTTTGTTTAAGAGTTCGTAGTAAAAAATATTTTTGGTTTTGGTGATCTAAGGTAAAAATTTTATGTAATAATTCTATATTATATTATTTTTATATTTTCTATTAATTTTGTCAAATAATTTGATATGATATTCCGTTGTACAACTTATTAAAATTATTTGATCCTGTGTAAATGTGTTATAGTTAGTTAATTGTAGAAAGTAGAACTTACACGTGTAAAATGTGTTATACTTAGTTAGTTGTAGATAAGTAGAACTTACACCGGTGTAAATGTGTTAGAGTTAGCTATAATTAGTTAGTTGTACTTACGTAGAACTTACACCAATGTAAATGTGTTATAGTTAGCTATAGTTAGTTGTAGTTAAGTAGAACTTAAACCGGTGTAAATGTATTATAGTTAGTTGTAGCTAAATGGAACTTATACTATTGTACGTTTATATGGTGTAAATGTGTTATAGTTCGCCATAGTTAGTTAGTTGTAGTTAAATAGAACTTATACTGGTGTAAATGTATTGTAAATATGCACTTGTTCAATCAATAAAAATAGTGTAGTTTTACGATTTCTTACTTCAATCTTGAATCAAAATTTAATTTCTAATAAAATTAACTAGTGTAATACTTGAATTCGGTGACTCGTGTTCTAAATCATTTTGTGTAAATGTATTGTAAATATGTACACAAATGCTTACCTTAAGTGGAGCTCCTTTTGGTTTTGGTGATCTCGGTAAGGATTTCGGTACCTACGTTTTTTAGTATCATTTATGTAAGAATTTATGTATATTCTGTAATAATTTTTGTACCTACTAAAATTCTCATCGTTCTGGTAAGAAAATACGTTTTCTTGTAGGAAAATATATACTACACAAATGCTTACCTTGAGTTGAGCTTCTTTTGGTTTTGGTAATCTCGAGTAAAGGTTTCAGTACGTACCATTTTTGTTACTATTTTTGTAACAATTTATGTATATTTTGTAATAATCTCGGTACCTACTAAAATTCTCATCGTTCTTGTAAGAAAATAGGTTTTCTTGTAGGAAAATCTAAATGTACACAAATGCTTACCCTAAGTTCAGCTCCTTTTGGTTTTGGTGATATCGGGTAAGGATTTCGAGACCTATGTTTTTTTATTAAAATTTCTGTAAGAATATATGTATATTCTATAATAATTTCTGTACCTACTGAAATTCTCATCGTTCTGGTAAGAAAATACATTTTCTTGTAGGAAAATCTGTATGTACACAAATGCTTACCCTAAGTTGAGCTCCTTTTAGTTTTGGTGATCTCGGGTTAGGATTTTGGTACGTATCATTTTTATTACTATTTTTGTAACAATTTATGTATATTTTGTAATTATTTCGGTACCTACGAAAATTCTCATCGTTCTTGTAAGAAAATAGGTTTTCTTGTAGGACAATTTGTATATGTACACAAATGCTTACCCTAAGTTGAACTCTTTTTGGTTTGGTGATCTTGGGTAAGGATTTTAGTATGTACATTTTTATTACTATTTCTATAACAATTTATGTATATTTTGTAATAATTTTGGTACCTACTTGATGAGATCTCGTCTTGGAATTTTACCGAGATGCTTGATTTGCCTAATCGTAAATGAAGTAACTTTGTTTTGTAAGACTTGCAACGGATACAAATGGTTTAAAGAGTGATGGTTAATGTGTTCGATGGTGGAGGTAGCAAAGGATGATGGAAGATGGATAATAGTTTAGGACTTGAGAATTGAACCAACACTAAATAGTTTGACCCAAACTCTATAACGGTCTCTAAACAAAATAAGGATCTTGACCCACTAGTTAAGTAGAACTAGGAACCAAAGATATCAATGGTTTGATTCAACAAGCAGAACTTGAAGGATCGATAAAGTTGTCAAAAGAACGAAGAGATAAAAACTCTCAAATTTCTTAATTCAAAGTTGTGTCTTACAATTGAAAAACCATCCTCTATTTATAGTCTTTACAAAATGAAGTGATCAACCAACATTCCTAAGGAGGTGTGAAGGGATAATGAATAAGAAAAAAGAAACCTTGAAATATGTGCCCTTGCCGCCCAATGTAATTATAAGCTAGCATATCAATTTTCATGTGAATGTAAGCAACGATTTCAATTTTCATGTGGAAGTAAGCACCTCAAGCTAGCATCTCAAGCAAGCACATCTCTCAAGAATTGCCATCCATTGTGAAGGTAAGCAAGCATGTCAATTTCCATGTGAACATAAGCAACCAACTCAAACAAGCACCTCCAATGCCAATCAAGCATCTCATGCAAGCACCTCTCCAATAGTCATAATTCTCTGAATCACCATAATGATGTGTCTATTCATTGTCCTTGCATAACACCTATAAATACGAGAAATATGATTAGAAATAAAACAAGGTAATATGATGCATGCTAAATATAATAAATATATGTTATATGATTCAACGAACTCTAGTGTTGTTAAATAAACAATAAACAACATAATAGAAAACATGTGCATACTAAAACTATAATATTCAAATGGAACATATGCAGTAGAAATAAACATGCAACACATTACATGGACTCCCTTTCAAATTGCATGAATCTTCCACGTTGCTTGAACTAAATCCCGTGTTGTAGGACATTGATTCAACACCGGTTGTAACACCCAGAAGTCCAGCCTAATCGAAAATGGGTTCCGGGGATCGAAAACCCTACATAAGGAGGTCCAAATATTATATTAACTTTGACTGCAAGGTCAATTGTATCGATATTGGAATCCAATTGAGTCAAACTATTGTCTAAGGACCTTATTGAAGGTATTGAAAACTTTTAGTGGCTAAATTATAGAAATTGAAAGTATGAGGGAAAAAGTATAAAGAATTAAGGGTTGAGGGACTAACCTTACGATTAACCACTCCTTAATTATAATCCCCACATATGTGGGATTATCTGAAGAGATTCCCTCACTTGAAGGAAAGCTTCCAGTTTAGAATAGGAGCAAAGAAGTGAAAAAAGATTAGAAACTCACCTGATTAAACAAGCAAGCACCTCTCCCTTCATCTTCATCTTCCTCCAAGCAAGCGCCTCTATGGTTGATGTTAGAAAAGCTTGAGTTTTCTCTGATTTATCGACATTGAATCATTGTTATCGATCAGGTAAGATATAATTCCCAAACAATCATTGAATCCATGGATAAATCAAGCTTAATCTTAAGCCAGGGTTTTGATCATCCATGGAATTTGAAAGCAACTAGCTATTTTAAGCTTTGATATTGATTTTGATATCGTTACATCGATTTCGATATCATATTATTGATTCTAACAATTTCCTTATTGTTTACCTAGCTCAAGAAGTGGAGAAAGATCATCCGCCATCACCGACGAAAGCTAGGGACAAGAGAATTGCTATCTGAGAGCCGTATGAGCATCAGATTATTACGGTGAGTGTAGTCAGAGTCCCGAGATTAGGCTAAGTACCTTTCCCAATTTCCTTGTCATTGATTATAGCATGGGTAACATTTTTGTCAAGGAATATTGCATTGAATCACTTAGTGGATTTCATTGGTAAGATAAGGTAAGTTATTGCATTGAATATCGACCATTGATATTGCTATAGTCATTACTACCGAGCATCATTATCGATTTTGCCATCGTTATTGTCATTGAAATATGGAAGCATTGAACATTGGACATAGAGCATTGTTCTTGCCATTGTTACCGTCACTGTCATTGTCACTAAACATTGATATAGCCGTTGACATTGAAACATTGAATATGAAGCATTGATCATTGTCATTGCCTTTGCTATAGTTATTGTTATCGAAACATTGTAAGTGAAACATTGATCATTGTTATTGTCATTGAAATCATTGGACATTGTCATTGCCATTGGTATTGCTATTAAACATTGATATTGACTGAATGCTTATTGATAAGAACATTGAATATTGCTATTGTTACCGAACAACTATCATTGATATTGTTATTGGACCTTGGATTCGAAAGAACATTGGATACAATTGGCATGCCATAGAATTCATGAGCTCAGTGTACGGGTGGACTACGTTCCTTGGGCTACAACCTATATTGATTTGGCGAGGTGGAAGGATGTATTGTGTTATTGGTCATATTGGTGAGGTGGAGGGAATAGACCATTCATTGATTTGGTGAGGCATATGAATCTGCGTATCCATTATTCCGAATCAATCCAAGGGTTAATATTGAAATATGTACTTATTGCTATTGAACATGATCATTGCATTGTTACTATTGATTTATTGCATTGTTATTGTTAAGATATGATTTGGAATGCATTTCATTGATCAAGTGTTTACTTGTGACTACCTCACTAGGCAAATTATGCCTAATGCATTTCATTCCATACATTTCAGGTTAAGGATTTCACTATTGGAGATCAGAGAATCGACGTTGTTGACAAGTCACTACAAGCCTCAAGTAACGTGTTTTGCCTTTATAAACTCCTAGGATGGTGGCAAAGTAGTTGAACTAGTCATTTATGACACTTTTGGTATGTGTGCATTATGCATGACTTGTAAAAGTGTCTAAGGTTCTAAATGGCTTATTAGAATAACTTATAAATGGTGAAATATGCATTTTTGGCACTAAAAGGTGAAAACCTAGTAAACGAATTCAAATGGCCCTAAAATTTGACATGCTAGTAGATAATAGTGGTTGAATATTGCTGGTAAATTTTCATTGCATTTGGAAACCGTTCAACAGGTTAATTCGAATAAAAACTAGATAAAATTTGGTATTACAGTGTAGGCCATACCGATATGGGTCTACATGTTTCGATACGATAGTGCATATTTGGCCATTCAAAGTGTAGGCTAACCCTAGTGTATCGATACGGCTTCAAGTTGTTTCGATACGACTTCGGATAGGAAGGTCTGGAGAATTAATGGCATCGGTACGAGTATATGGTGTATCGAAACGATACTTGGTCAAAGTCAAAGTCAGTCAACTCGTATCAATACCGATCAAGCTTCACCGAAATGAGTTATAGAGTTGCTGGGGATTCTGTTATCACCCTTGCATGTCGTACCGATACGGTCCTCGACCGTATCAAAACGAAGTTGGACAGTTCCATTTTGGAGAACAATCCATGTATACCCATATCGATACGGCCCTAAGGTGTTTTGGTATGGTGTCTGTTAAATCGGTTAGGGGCTGTTGAACACAGTTTTGCATTGTTTACAAAATGGTCATTATATCTTTGCAAGTCTAATCAAATGGGTAAATAACATCGAATTAACATGAAAATTTATAGACTCACTGATATTGTATTGAAATTTATTATGGTGTAGTTACTTGCATTAAAGGACCTCTAAATTATCAGATTTTCAATTTAGTCCCTAATACCCGTAGAATTAAGAATTGGCCCTAATTGATTAAATAATGTTCCCTATTGGATAAATTGGGCTAATGTTCTTGTTTAATAAGGTTTAAAAAGCATTACATAAACTATGTGACAGTCGTTGATTGAAAATTATCACACTGAATCACTGTAACGCTCATTGGCAGAATAGTCCGGCCCGGTTTTCGACTAGACTGGGAAGGGGTTTTACATTTATGGTATTAGGGCCAGAGTTTAGTCGATTTTAGGACTAAACTGAAGCCTATTGTATTGTTATTGTGTTACTTTGCAACATAGGAGTTGTATATTGTGTATATTGTGACTTGTCGACTAATCCGATCTTTTTATGTTATAGATATGTCTAGGACTAACAAAGCTCATATATACGAGCCTGCTACTAGCTCCTCGACACATGGTGAGGAAGCAAGGGGGAGACCCTCCAAACCTACCTAATCCTCCACCTCAGAATGTCAAGCCGGTATTTCCTGATGCACAGGGTGAATGCTAACGGAATATGGCTGATATGTTTAAGCAATTTATGACATCTATGAGAGCCGAGGCGGTAGTACAACCTACCCCACCAGTTTTCCAATATGCCCGAGCCCGTATTTACAAGTTGGCATCACTCTGGGCATACACTTTCACTGGTCAGGATGATGATAATCCTGAGATCGCCGAGTACTGGTTAGACAACACATTAAGGATCCTAAACAAGCAATTACAGTGTTCTGATGAGCACAAGTTGGAGTGCGCCCTTGCATTGCTAGCTGACGAAGCACTTCAGTGGTGGGATGCCACTATTCTTACTGTTCATGAGGAAACTATCACTTGGGAGTTTTTCCTTCAAGAATTCTGAAGGAAGTATGTTAGTGAGTACTACCTCGCAGAGAGACACAACATCTTTCTCCACCTCAAGCAAGGTGGGCGACCAGTTAAGCAGTACATCTGTGATTTCTACAAGTATTGCCGATATGGTGCTGAATACATCAAGGAGGAAGAGAAGTGATGCATGTTTATTGTTGGGCTTAGTGATGAACTTCACCCTGTGTTCACCACTTTGAGTATCACAATTTCTAAGACTTGGTGAACCGACTCAAAGCCACTGAAGCATCATTGAAAGCCCAAAGAACTAGTGGGTCAGGCAAATCTGAGAAGAGGGTTAGAGATGATTATCGACCTCCTAGATGGAACAAGAAGGGAAATATCAAGGCCCTAAATAGTATGTCTATCTACAGCCTTCCCGTTCTGGGAATATCGAGAAACCGTTGTCTATGAATCAATCTTTCTCTAAGGCGGCCTTGATTGAGAGTACTAGAGGCTCGAATCAATATTCAAAACACCCTATTTGTAACTATTGTTAGAATAGGCATCTAACAGGCCCATGTCGTAAAAAAAATGGAGCTTGTTTCTTTTGTGGCGAGCAAGGCAACTTTATCCGTGATTGTTCGCTGAATGCAACCAAGTCTATTGCTACACCAGCTAATGTTGCAACCCCTACTCAGTCCGTTTGAGGCAAGGGGTCAAGGCAAGGTTCTTCGGGAGCTGTGGGGAGACCTAGCGGCTCTGGAAAAGCATCGAGCAAGCAAGAATCCAAGGCCCCTGCCCAGATGTATCATGAAGGAAAAGGGAAGAGGGGAACGATTAAATAAAAATATATGGACTAAACTGGACAAAAATAAATCTGTATTAAAAATACTGGACTCAATTATAAAAAAGTAAAAATACATATAGGTCAATTTTGAATTAAATAAAAAATTAGAGATTAAATTTAACAAAAATAAAACTATATTAAAAATGTTATATTAAATTATAAAAATTAGACAACAATATGGGTCAATTTTAGATTAAATGAAAAAAATTAGGGACTAAATTGAATAAAAATAATCAACTTAGAAATATTGTGCTAAATTACAAAAATTAAAAATAAATTATAATTTTCAATGCTTAATTTTCTTTCCTCTCATTTTTCCATTGTACCAAGTAATAGAGAGGAAAAAAACTTATTTTCCTTCTAGTTTTCCATCTTTTCAACCAAGCACACCGATAGAAAAAAATTTCTATCCTTTCATTTTTCCTTCCTTCCAATTTTTTCCTCTCTACCAAGCGAAAAGTAGAAGGAAGGAAAAAGAAAAGAGAAAAGAGAAAACTGGAAAGAAAATGAATTTAAGGGTTGCTTGGCTTAGTGAAAAATTAGAAGGAAAGAAAATACAATGAGAGATAGTTTTTCTTGCTCCGATACAAATAGTTTTCTCTCCAAATTGAGTGGAAAGTAGGAAAGAAAAATGAAAGCTATCACACTTTAATAATAAAATAATAAAATTATGTTTAAAAAATTCTAATTTTATTTTAACCATATTCATAATTAATTTTTATGATTCCATTCAGTATTTATATTATGATTTTATTTTGTTCAGTTTAGTCCCAAATTTTTTTATTTAATCTAAAATTTACCATTTTTATTTTTTATTTTATTACTTAATTCAATATTATTAATTTAATAATATTTTGTTCATTTTGGTCCCTAAAATATTTATTTAATCTAAAATTGAACCCTATTTGTTTCTAATTTTATCTAATATTTTTACTATAATTTTATTTTTGTTCAATTAATCCCTAAATTTTTATTTAATTTGGAATTGACCTATATTTTATAATTTAGTCAATTATCTTATAATACCAAACTTTATATTTCAGACACTAATTTTATAATTGCAATTAAGGACTTGTTTTAGCTCGGATTAACCTGGAACTTGGTCTATATATCAATGATGATGATTATTTCATAAAGGAAGGTTTAATTTCAATTTTTGAAAAATTAGCCCCAATATTTTATGAATGTTTTCAAAATGGCCCATAAACTACTTATTTTTTTGTTGCAATTAACACTATTTCAAATTCGATTTCAAAATGAACTTACCATGAAGTCTAATTGAAATTATTGATTCAAAAATGAACTTGAAATTGATTTTTAACTTAAAATAAAACTTATGAATTATTTATATTTTAGTCCCTAAACCCCGATTCGGTTAAATTTACTTCGACTTGAACTTTTGTTTTTAGAAAAACAGAAGTATACAACGTTTCTACTTATATTAAACGTTTATTTAAGTTTTGAATGTTTTTTGGGGTTCAAATCTTGTAAAATTACCAAAGTGTCTTTTTGTTAAATCATTTATTTTATAAAGTTTTTAAAGGTTTATTTTCTCGAGTGACTTTAGTTAATTGTTCCCCCCTTCATGTTCATGTTGGTTGTTTAATTTCATGTAATCAAATATGCTTGTTTTTTTTAATTTGTTTTAGGCCACAAATGGGCCATTTGTAGCATTCAATATTTGGGTCGGATTTGTTTGTACCGTGTATTAGGTGTTACATTGACAGTCAAACTCTCGAGATTATATTATAAATATATTAGACTAAATTATAAAAAATAGAAATAAATAGATGTTAATTTTGGATTAAATAAAAATTTTATGGACACAACTAGAAAAAATAAAACCATATTAAAAATATTGGACTCAATTATAAAAAACAGAAATACATATATGTAAATTTTGAATTAAAGAAAAAAAAAACAGGGATTAAATTAAACAAAAATAAAACTATATTAAAAATGTTAGATTAAATTATTAAAATTAGAAACAAATATAGGTCAATTTTAGATTAAATAAAAAATTTTAGGGATTAAATTGAATAAAAATAATCAAATTAAAAATATTGTACTAAATTATAAAAATTAAATATAAATTATAATAAAGAAAAAAAAGAGTAGACCATTATGAGCGAGGGGAGGCGTCGAGACGGTTCATGCCATCAGGAATCAGGCCACCGTGTATGAACACTATTTGTATCAAATTTGTTGGCAAACATTCATTGGAAAGGGCTCTGGCAGGTTTTTGATCGTCATGGTGAGGTGTTAGATGTTTTTATCCCGAATAAAAGATCAAATGAGGGATTGGGATTCGGATTTGTGTAGATGCATTGGAAATGTGATGCGATTAGGGCTCGGGATAGGCTGAATGGATTATTGATATATGGATCGAAATTGAGGATATCATTAGTGCTAAGAGGGATCTGTGACCATTTTTGGCTGCGAAAAAAGGTGGAGTTGAAAGAGACAACGACGTCGACAGGGAAATGGGGTTTGGTTTTGAATCGAACTAATCAAAAGAAATAACGGCGATCAGTCATGGGGATGGTTGATAATTCGAATGTGGATATTTTGCAACGATGTGCAATTGGATGGTGTCGTCGTCCCATGGTAATATCAAATTTGGTCGCAGAATTGTCTTCTGCAAACATAATGAGACTGAATGGCTCCCATGTGCTATTGGTGTTTATGGATTTAAAAGCAAGGCATAAAGTACTTGAGAATAAGGACATGGACAAATGGTTTGTGAGAACTTCGGGTTGGGAACCTGAATTGGGTTGGGAGAATAGATGGGTGTGGATGTCAGTCTATGGGGTTCCGATTATTGCTTGGTCGAAGGAGACTTTCACAAATGTGGCGACGCTTTGGGGGACAATGGTTCGAGTGGAAAATGAGACTTTAGAGCCATCCAAGTTCGAGCATGGGAGGGTGTTAGTTGAAACCGACCATTTGGAAAGGATAGAGGAAATGTTGGATTTATATGTCCAAGGAAAGCATTTTGAGATTAGAGTATCAGAAGTGGAAGTTTATTTATGGCCAAATTGCGAATGCACATGGATTGACCGAGAAGAGGATGAGGATATTGGATGCTGTAAGGAGAGCGATAGACCGGATGGGGGAAATAATGGGCAATGTGATCCCAAAGCGTCAGGGATGGGCTAGAGAGGAGCGGGAACAACAACAAGAGGCAATAATAGAAAGTGACCGGCTTGGCTCGGGTACTATAAGAGATAAGCAGAAAATGTGTGGTGAGAGCTCAAGACAAGTGTTGGGGATAGAGCTGGGAACATGGGTGATGCGATGGGAGTAATGCAAGATGAAGATGTGACGCGGGTATCGAGAGTGGAATATAATGTGAATGCCATGGTTAACTAGTGTAGAAACCTATCACAATATAATATGGGTTACAATGTTATGGCAGTGGGCCGGGACGTTGCGATTGAGGCTCCTCTACTACTGGGTCCACCTGAAAATATAAGGGATGTGAATGTAGTGTGTGAAAGTGGGACAACAAAGGATAAGCAAGTGTATGCAAAGGAGACAACAAATGAGAAGTAGGTGTCCGAGATTGTGAGGAGTCTGCCAACGCTTGGAGAGACTTCAAATTCTGATATGAAATTGCAGAAAAAAAGTCCATGGAAGACCGCAGAAGAATCCGACGCTGCCTAAACACCTTGTGCGCAAGTCACGGGTTGCTTCAGACCGTGGTACTAGAAGCGAATCTATGTTGAAGGAGGCAAGGGAAGTGATTGAGTTTGCAAAATTAATTGGGACAAAGACCATTGGCAATGAAGAATTTGTTCTCTGGGACATTGTGAGGATTATTGACCATAGTCAATAAGGCAGGGGATGAAGATGCTGTCATGGAATATTCAGGGCATGTGATCGGCAATCAAGAGAAAGGCGATTTATATTCTTATAAGACAGTAGTGTATCGAAATGGTTTTTATTCCTGAAACTAAATTAGAGGACGTGACTGAGTATATGGTAAAAAAGGTATGGCCGATGGACTCTTTTAGATTTGTGGTGATGCCATCGTCTGGTAGATCAAGGGGAATATTAGTGATATAGGAGAATTCAAAATTCATTTTATATTCGTCGGTTGTTGAATGACACTATATTTTTTGCGAGGTGTATGGGTGGATGAACAATGAGATTGCGGGATGGTAGCAGTATACACGCCATGTCTTGTGGAGGAACAACAACTGCTTTGGTCACGACTACAAGCGATTTTGGAAGTATTGACAGCGCCGACATGTATTGGGGGGATTTTAATGTGGTGAAATTCGGCCTAGTCGGAATTGGGTATTGGCAATCAAAAACCCTACGTCAGAATTGTCTAAATATTGTATTGAATTTGACTGCAAGGTCAAATCTATCAATGTTGGACTCCAATCGAGTCAAATTATTGCCTAAGGACCTTATTGAAAGTATTGAAAATCTTTTAGTGGCTAAATTATAGAAATTGAAAGTTTGGGGATAAAACTATAGATCATTGAGAGTTGAGGAACTAATCTTGCAATTAGCCCCTCCTCAATTAAAATTCCCCTACGTGGGATAATCAGAATCAATTCATTCATGTGAAGGAAAGCTATTCTAAATAAAAGGAGGGGATAGCTAGGGATAGAAAACTTACTCGATTTCTCCTTAAGCAAGCACCTCACCTTATTGTTATCTTCAACCCCCAAGCACACACCTCCATTGTTAAGGTTGAAGAAAGCTTGATTTTCTTTGGTTGAGTGTTATCCAATCATCGCAAGTGACCGGGTAAGCTTAATTCCCCAAGTTATTGCTGGAATCCATGGAGATTATGAGAAGTAATCTCAATCTAGGTTTTGATTATCCATGGATAATTTATAGGTGTTGTATATATTGAGTTAGATATCGATGTTGATATTGTTAAATTGATTTCGATATCGTAATATTGAATCTAACCGATTCCTATTGTTTACCTAGCTCAAGGAATTGATAGAGAGCATCCATCGTCTCCACCGAAAGCTAAGAAAAAAAGGATCCTTGAAAGCTTCGGATTATCAAGGTGAGTGTAGTCGGAGTCTCAGGATTAGGCTAGGTGCCTTCCCCGATTACATTGTTATTGAAATTACTATTGCTAACCTCGTTGTTAAGGATTATTGCATCAAACCACTTATCAGATATTGTGGTAAGTATTGGTAAGTTATCGCATCGAGTATTGAGCATTGTCAATGTCATCATCATCGTTATTGAACATCAGCTATAAATATTGTTGTTGTCATTGAGTATTGTTGTTGCCATTATCACCGCCATCATCATTGAATCATGGAAGTATAAGATATTGATATAGAGCATTGATATAGCTATTGACATTGAACATGAACAATTGATATTGTCACCAGTCCTTGGATTCGAAAGGTCTTTGGATACAATTTGCATGCCATAGAATTCACGAGCTTAGTGTATGGGTGGACTACGGTACTTGAGCTACGACCTATATTGATTTGGCGAGGCGAAAGGATGTATTGTGATATTGGTCATATTTGCGAGGCGGAGGAACTAGACCATTCATTGATTTGGCGAGGCGTAGGAATTTGTGTATCCACTATCCCGAATCGATCCAACAGTTATTGATAAATTATGGATTTATTGCTATTGAACATGTTCATTGCATTGCTTCTATTGATCTATTGCATTGTTATTGTCAAGATATGAATTGGAATGCATTTCATTGTTATAGTGTTTATTTGTGACTACCTCACTAGGAAAAGTATGCCTAATGCATTTCATTCATTCATTTCAGGTTAAGGATTTTCTTGTTGAAGATCAGAAGTTTTAACGTTGTCGACAAGTCACTTCAAGTCTCAAGTAATGTGTTTTGTCCCTATTAACTCCTAGAATGGTTCCAAAGTAGTCGAACTAGTATTTTGTGACCCTTTTGGGTATGTATGTACTAATCATAGCTTGTGGAAGTGTCTAATACCCTAAATGACCTTTTGGCATAGTGAAAATATGGCTAAAAATGCATACTTGGCACAAAATGGTAAAAACCTAGTAAATGGATTCAGATGACTCTAAAATTTGGCTTGCAAGTAGATTATATAATTGTAATATGGTTGGTAAAGTTTTATTGCATTTGGACATCAATTGCTAGGTCAAATAGATTAAAAACCAGATAAAAATTGACATTTTAGTGCAAGGCGTACCAATACAGGTCAAGCTTTATCGATACGGCCTTGCATATTTGGCCTGGGGAAAGTACAAGTTCATCATAGGGTATCGATACGGGTCCAGGCGTATCAATACGGCCTCAGCGCGTATCAAAACGGGTCATGGTCAAAGTCAACGTTGGTCAACCTGTATCGATACAGGTCAAGCCGTATCGATACGAGTTCTTGAGCTTCTGGGAATTGGGTTGACACCCTTGAATGACGTATTGATACAGCCCCAAGGTGTATTGATACGGTGGTAGTGAACTCTGTTAAGAGACACCGAACATAGTTTTAAAATGTTTACAAAATGGTCACTGAATATCGCATGGTTTAATCGGCTAGGTAAATGTTATCAAAATGACGTGAAAATCTATAAGATCACTGTTATGGTATTGGATTTCATTATTGCATAGTTGATTACATCAAGGGACCCCTAAATTATTAGCTTTACAATTTAGTCCCCAAAACTTGTTAAAGTTACAAATTAGCCCTAATTGATGAATTGCTGGTTCACAATGGATAAGTTGAGCTAAACTTATACCAAGTAACGTTTGAAAAGTATTTTATCGATTGAATGATAAATTTGTACATTGAAATTTTATCGCACTGATCACCGTTTTATTCTCCGGTAGCAATCTTTGACTCGGTTCCTAACCAGTCTAGATGGGGGATGTTACATTTTTGGTATCCGAGCTAGAGTTTAGCATATTATAGGACTAAACCAAAGCCTATTGTATTTTCATTGTGTTGCTTTGCCACCTAGGAGTTATATATTGAGTATATCGTGATTTGTTGACTAATCCGATCTCTTTATATTATAGATATGTCTGGAACTAATGAAGCTCACATAGATGAGCCCGCTACTAGCTCCTCGACACATGGTGAGGAGGTAAGGGGTGGAGATCACCCGAATGTGCCTAATCCCCTACCTCAGAATGTTGGGCCGGAGCTGCCTAATGCGCAGGCAGAGTGTTATCGAAACATGGATGACATGTTCAAGCAATTCATGGCATCTATGAGGGCGAGATGGTGGTGCAACCAACCCCACCAGTTGTCTATTTTGCTCAAGCCCCTATTGACAAGCTGGCCTCGCTTCGGGCATACACTTTTACTAGTCAGGATGATGATAATCCTGAGGTCGCCGAGTACTGGCTGGACAACACATTGAGAATCTTGAACAAGCAATTGCAGTGTTTCGATGAACACAAGTTGGAGTACGCCCTTGCATTGTTAGCTAATGAAGCACTTCAGTGGTGGGAGACCACTATTCTTACCATCCCTAAAGAAACTGTCACGTGGGAGTTCTTCCTTCAAGAATTTCGAAAGAAATATGTTAGTGAATACTACCTTGCAGAGAGGCATAGTATCTTTCTTCATTTGAAGCATAGCGATTGACCTATCAAGCAGTATATCCATGAATTTTGCAAGTACTGTCGATATGGTGCGGAGTACATCAAGAAAGAGGAAGACAAATGCAGAATGTTCATTGCTGGGCTTAATGATAAGTTACGCCCTATGTTCACTGCTTTGGGTATCACCAACTTCCAGGACCTCGTAAACCAAGTTAAGGCCTCTGAAGCTGCATAGAGGGCTCAGAGATCAGGTGGATCTAGCAAGGCAGAGAAGAGGTTCAGAGATGATTCTCGACTTCCCTGGTGGGACAAGAAGAATAAACACCAAGGTCCCAAGCAGAACATGTACTCATAGCCTTCCCGATCTGGGAACTTTGAGAAACCTCAAACTGTAAAGCAATCTTTTGCTAAGACGATCTCAGTTGAGAGCACTAAAGGCTCCAATCGAAGTTTACAGAATCTAATTTGCAACTAATGCCAGAAACGATACCTAGCGGGCCAGTGCCGTAAGTAGACTGGAGCTATTCATGATTGTCCTCTTGGTGCAACCAAGTCTATGGCTACACCGGCAAGTACTGCAACCCCTACCCAGTCCTTTCGAGGTAAAGGGTCAAGGCAAGGTTCATTAGGAGCTATAAGGAGACTTGGTGGCTATGGCAAGGTATCGAGTAAGCAAGAATCCAAGGCTTCTGCTCAGATGTATCATGTGAGGAGCAGGGAGGAGGAAGATGAGCCTAATGTCATTGCTGGTATCATTGAACTGTACTCCCATTCTTTAGATGCATTGATTGACCCTAGCTCTACACATTCTTTTATAAGCACTGAACTGGTTAAGAAGCATGAAATGACTAGTGAACCTACAACATCGAGAATATTTGTAACTAATCCACTGGGTGATTGTATCACTATAAGCCTTGTGTGTAAGAATTACCCTTTAGTGATTCAAGGGATTCCTTTTGTGGCCAATCTATTGGCCTTAGTGATCTATGAGTTTGATGTGATACTGGGTTTAGATTGGCTTAACGAGCATCAAGCATGGTTGGATAGTAGCAAAAGAAAATTGTATCTCCGAGGCCTTGGCAAGGAGAGCATTGTGTTGATGAGTTCAAGAAATCCTTCCTTGTATGCTTTGACAATAGAAGCTAAGGATAGGCCACAACTATCAGATGTTGATGTGGTTTGTGAATTTCCTGATGTCTTCCCTGATGAACTCCTGGGTTTACCCCCAACCAATGAGGTTGAATTTGGCATCAACGCGCAACTTGGAACTGATCTAGTATCTATTGCACCCTACCGAATGGCAGCCATTGAGCTGAAAGAGTTGAAAGCCCAGATTCAAGATTTGCTTGATAAAGGCTTCATTCAACCGAGTTCCTCATCCTGGGGAGCTTCGGTTCTTTTTGTGAAGAAGAAAGATGGTTCTATGAGACTATGTACCGATTACCGACAGTTGAACAAGGAGACCATCAAGAACAAATACCCATTGCCAAGGATTGATGACCTATTCGATCAACTCAAGGATGCCATTGTGTTTTCCAAGATCGACTTAAGGTCTGGCTATTATCAAATGAGAGTTAAAGAATATGATGTGCCTAAAACTACATTTCATACGAGATATGGTCACTACGAATTCTTGGTGATGCCATTTAGGCTAACCAATGCACCGACTGCTTTTATGGACTTGATGAATCGAGTTTTTAGACACTACCATGATAAATTCATAGTGGTATTCATTGATGACATTCTAATCTATTCTAAGAATACAACAGAACATCGTGATCATCTCTGTATTGTGCTTCAAACCATCCGTGAGAAGTAGTTATTTGCCATGTTCTCAAAGTGTGAATTTTGGCTTACAGAAGTTGTCTTCCTGGGGCATATTGTGTTGACTTCGGGCATCTAAGTAGACCCGAAAAAGATTCAAGCCATTCTTGACTGGTATCCAGCGAAGAACATTGGTGAGGTAAGGAGTTTTCTTGGTCTTGCTGGCTATTATAGAAGATTCATCAAGGGATTCTCCATGATAGTAGCTCCTCTGACTAAGTTATTAAGAAAGGAAGCTCTGTTCGTTTGGACTGCGGATCAACAAAAGAGCTTCGATCAATTGAAACAAGTTTTGACTCATGTACCAGTTCTAACTCAACCTGAGTCAAGAAGGGACTACACAGTTTACAGTGATGCATCACATCTTGGGTTGGGATGTGTATTGCTGCAAGAAGGCAAGGTCATTGCATATGCATCGAGATAACTCAAGCCACACGAAATGAGTTATCCCACTCATGATATAGAGTTGGCTGGAGTTGTCTTTGCATTGAAAATTTGGAGACATTATCTCTATGGAGAGAAATGTTACCTCTTTACCGATCACAAAAGTATCAAATATCTCTTGACCTAAAAGGAGTTGAATCTTCGACAACAGAGATGGATATAACTCCTTAAGGATTATGATCTCGTCATTGACTACCATTCGGGTAAGGCCAATGTTGTAGCTGATGCACTCAGCCGCAAACCTCTGCATGGTAAGTATTGTTGTTGATCATTGAGTTTAATGTGTTGATTCATACATCGACTCATTGAAAGTCCTTGTGTTGTAGCTCCTCGAGCCATTAATGCTCACTTTTTTCTTAGAAAGCATCGATGCTTCATAACTGAACTTCAAGTTCAGTCTACTATTATATCAAGAATTCAAGCATTGCAAAAACAAGATTCTAAGCTTCAAACTATCATTTCCAAGTTGCAAGATAACCTTAATTTCAGAGTAAATTCTGAAGGGCTCTTATGTTTTCGTGATCAGGTTTGTGTACCTAACGATGAATCTCTTTGCATGGATATCCTCAAGGAAGCTCATTTGAGCTCTTTCTCTATTCACCCAGGGTCGGTGAAGATGTACAAGGACCTACGAGAGCTTTATTGGTGGCCGGGCATGAAACAAGCCATAGTCGAGTTTGTATCCAAGTGCCTTACGTGTCAGAGTGTTAATGCTGAACATCGTATTCCAACCAAATTATTGCAACCTATTGATCTACCGCAATGGAAGTGGGAGAAGATCACTATGGACTTTGTCAGTGGTCTGCCTTTGATTTTGCTAAACACGATGCCATTTAGGTCATCGTGGATTGTTTAACCAAGTCAACACATTTCTTGCTGGCTCAAATGGACTACGGTCTTCCCAAGCTGACTGACTTGTATATCAAAGTTGTCTGAATCCATGGAGTGCCTCAGTCTATCATTTTTGATTGAGATCCACGATTAGTATCTCAATTCTGGAAGTCATTGCAAGGAGCTCTAGGCACCAAAGTTAATCTTAGTACCGCCTTTCACCCTCAATCTGATGGCCAAGCAAAAAGGGCAATACAGATCTTGGAGGTCATGCTACGAGCATCTATTGTTGATTTTGGCGGATCATGGGAGAAATCCTATCCCTCATTGAATTTGCCTACAACAATAGCTACGAAGCTTCTATCAAGATGGCACCATATAAAGCATTGTATGGAAGGTGTTGTCAAACTCCCTTATACTGGTCTGAGCTCGGTGAAGGCAAGATGTTAGGCCTTGACTTACTTCAGGAAACCGAAGAGAAGGTTACCATCATCCACGATCGTTTGAAAGCAGCATTTGACCAATAGAAGACATATGCTGATCTTAAGCGTAGGGATATTCAATATGAAGTTGGTGAGAAAGCTTTCCTCAAAGTTTCACCATGGAAGAAAGTGTTGAGGTTTGGTAAGAAAGGGAAATTGAGTCCCAGATTCATTGGACCCTTCGAGGTTATTGAAAGAATAAGCCCAATGGCCTATCGATTGTTGTTGCCATGGGAGTTGGAGTAAAATCCATGATGTGTTTCATGTATCCATGCTTTGGAAGTAATGTTCAGATCCTTCGCACATCATTGAGCATGAATCTGTGGAAATTCAACCCAACTTGTCCTATGAAGAAGAACCACTTTAGATTCTTGCAAGGGAAGTCAAGAGACTTCGCAATAAGACTATTTCATTGGTTAAAGTGCTCTGGAAGAGCCATACCACTAAAGAAGAAACATGGGAGTTGGAGGAAGCAATGCGAAAGCAATATCCTCATCTCTTCAATCCAGGTAAAATTCAAGGATGAATTTTTTTCTTAAGGGGGGAGATTTGTAACACCCCAAAATCCGGCCTAGTTGGAATTGGGTACTGGCAATCGGAAACCCTACATCGGAATTGTCTAAATATTGTATCAACTTTGACCACAAGGTCAAATGTATCAATGTTGGACTCCAATCGAGACAAATTATTGCCTAAGGACCTTATTGAAAGTATTGAAAATCTTTTAGTGGCTAAATTATAGAAATTGAAAGTTTGGGGGTAGAACTATAGATCATTGAGAGTTGAGGGACTAATCTTGCAATTAGCCCCTCCTCAATTAAAATTCCCCTATGTGGGATAATCAGAATCAGTTCCTTCATATGAATGAAAGCTATTCTAATTAAAAAGGAGGGGATAGCTAGGGATAGAAAACTTACCCGATTTCTCCTTAAGCAAGCACCTCACCTTATTGTTGTCTTCAACCCCCAAGCATACACCTCCATTGTTAAGGTTGAAGAAAGCTTGATTTTGTTCGTTTGGGTGTTATCCAATCATCGCAAGTGACCAGGGAAGCTTAATTCTCCAAAGTTATTGTTGGAATCCATAGAGATTATGAGAAGTAATCTCAAGATAGGTTTTGATTATCCATGGAAAATTCATAGATGTTGTATATATTGAGTTAGATATCGATTTCAATATTGTTAAATTGATTTCGATATCATAATATTGAATCTAATCGATTCTTATTGTTTACCTAGCTCAAGGAATTGATAGAGAGCATCCATCATCTAGACCGAAAGCTAAGAACAAAGGGATTGCTATCTGAGAGCCTTGAAAGCTTCAGATTATCGAGGTGAATGTAGTCAGAGTTTCAAGATTAGGCTAGGTGCCTTCCCCGATTTTATTGTTATTGAAATTGCTATTGCTAACCTCGTTGTAAGGATTATTGCATTGAACCACTTATCGAATATTATGGTAAGTATTGGTAAGTTATCGCATCGTGTATTGAGCATTGTCAATGTCATCATCATCGTTATTGAACATCGGATATAAATATTGTTGTTTTCATTGAGTATTGTTGTTGCCATTATCACTGTCATCATCATTGAATCATGGAAGTATAGGATAGTGATATAGAGCATTAATATAGCCATTGATATAGCTATTGTCATTGATCATTGATGTCAACATCGTTATTGTCATCGAAACATTGTAAATGAAGCATCGACCATTGTTATTGTTATTGAGATCATTGTACATTGTCATTGTTATTGATATTGTCATTGAATATGGACACCAGAACATTGTTTATTGATAAGAACATTGAACATGGTATTGACATTGAACATGAACTATTGATATTGTCATTGGACCTTAGATTCGAAAGGACTTTGGATACAATTGGCATGCCATAGAATTCATGAGCTCAGTGTACGGGTGGACTACGGTCCTTGGGCTACGGCCTATATTGATTTGGCGAGGCGGAGAGATGTATTGTGATATTGGTTATATTGGCGAGGCAAAGGGACTAGACCATTCATTGATTTGGTGAGGCGTAGGAATTTGCATATCCACTATCTCGAATCGATCCAAGGGTTATTGATGAATTATGCATTTATTGCTATTGAACATGTTAATTGCATCGCTTCTATTGATCTATTGCATTGTTATTGTCAAGATATGAATTGGAATGCATTTCATTGATACAGTGTTTATTTGTGACTACCTCACTAGGCAAAGTATACCTAATGAATTTCATTCATTCATTCATCCATTTTAGGTTAAGGATTTTGTCGTTGAAGATCGAAAGTTTTGACGTTGTCGGCAAGTCACTTCAAGTCTCAAGTAATGTGTTTTGTCCCTATGAACTCCTAGAATGGAGGCAAAGTAGTCGAACTAGTCTTTTGTGATCCTTTTGTGTATGTATGTACTAAGCATGGCTTGTGGAAGTGTCTAATACCCTAAATGACCTTTTGGCATAGTGAAAATATGGCTAAAAATGCCTACTTGGCACAAAAAGGAAAAAAACCTAGTAAATGGATTCAGATGACCCTCAAATTTGGCTTGCAAGTAGATTATAACATTGTAATATTGTTGGTAAAGTTTCATTGAATTTGGACATCAATTTCTAGGTCAAATGGATTAAAAACCAGATAAAAATTAACATTTTAGTGCAGGGCGTACCGATACAGGTCAAGCTGTATCGATACGGCCTTGCATATTTGGCCTAGGGAAAGTAAAAATTCATCATAGGGTATCGATATGGGTCTAGGTGTATCGATACAGACCTTGGCAGTGAGTTCTATGAAATTAATTGCATCGATACGACCTCAGTGTGTATTGAAACGAGTCATGGTCAAAGTCAACGATGGTCAACCTGTATCGGTACAGGTCAAGCGGTACCAATTCGAGTTCTTGAGTTTCTGGGAATTGGGTTGACACCCTTGAATGCCGTACTAATAAGGCCCCAAGGTGTATCAATACGGTGGTAGTTAACTCGCTTAAGAGACACCAAACACAATTTTTAAATGTTCACAAAATGGTCATTGAATATCGCATGGTCTAATTAGTTAGTAAATGTTATTAGAATGACATGAAAATCCATAAGATCATTGTTATAGTATTGAATTTCATTATTGCATAGTTTATTACATCAAAGGACCCCCAAATTATCAACTTTACAATTTAGTCTCCAAAACTTGTTAAAGTTACAAATTGGACCTAATTGATGAATTTTTGGTTCACCATGGATAAGTTGAGCTAAGCTTATACCTAGTAACGTTTGAAAAGTATTTTATCGATTGAATGATAAATATGTACATTGAAATTTTATCGTATTAATCACGGTTTTGTTCTCCTATAGCATTCTCCGACCTGGTTCCCGACTAGGCTGGGTGGGGGATTTTGCTGTTTGTGTATGCTCAGCAAGATTCATAGTGTTGGTAAACGGTAGTGCAACACCGAAATTCAGAATGGGGCGGGCCTGAGATAGGGTGATCCCTGTCTTTTGTTTGTATTGGTGGCGAAAGCATTGCATTTATTCATGAGAAATGCTGAACAGTTGGGCCTTATACATGGGGTGTGGGTGGCTCCAAATTTTGAAGTGTCTCATCTTCAATTCACCGACGACACCATACTATTTTTACGTGGTGATGTTGAGGGTGCACGGAACCTCAAAAAAACTACTGTTGTGCTTTCAAAATTGTGTGGGACTGTAGGTGAATTTTGGTAAGCCCTGTTTGTATAATATTGGTGTGGAGAGTGAAGTGGTGGGAGAGATGGCATTGGTCCTTGGCTGCTAATGTGGTGCGCTTCCTTTTAAATACTTGGGGTTACTGATAGGGATCAATCCATGCGGGAAGAAGATATGGGAGCCGTTAGGGCAACATTTTTGGGTGTGTTTAGTGGGATAGAAGAAAAATTCCTTATCGTTCGTGGTGAGACTTACACTTGTAAATTTCATGCTATCGAACCTTCCAATTTACTATAGGGGAGTTTTCTTAATTCCAAAAGGTGTGATTTGCATTATTGACAAACTTCTTCGTACTTTCCTATGAGGGGATTTAGGCTTGAAGAGAAAGATGAGTCGCGTAGGATGGGGAATCGTAGGTAAATCGAAAGCATTAAGTGGATTGGCAGTTGTCAATTTACGCTATCGAAACCTTGCTATGCTAGCAAATAGGCTTAGAGGTATGCGTGTGAGCCAAATTCGATGTGGAGGTCCTTAATTATGGTGAAATATGGTGAACATGTGCTTGGTTGGAGATTTAATTTGGCGCGACCAAGCCGAATGTTGGTGATGTGGATACAAATTGTCAAAGTTTAAGAGGATGAATGTTCGGCTCGATTTATGGACTCATCTTGCTTCTCTTGGTACGTTAGGGATGGGTGTCAAGTGCTTTTCTGGTATGATTGATGGTGTGCCAGTGCGTCACTCAAGGTTTTATACCCAAGACTATTTCGAATGGCGAGGGACAAAATGGCCCTTGTAAGGGATTATACTGTGGAGAGGTCATTTGTGCATGAGTCGTGGGGACTAGTTTTTTTTGTAGGAAATTGCACGTAGGGGAACATGCTCAATTGTGTGAGCTACGAATGACGAGTGGAGAGTCCATTTGGTTTAGAGGGTGGCTAATCGAGTAATATGGGAGCCAAATATGCAAGGCATCTTTTCAATTAAAGAATTATCGAGCTTGAAGCATTCTTTTAGGGTTTTCGATGATGGCTTTGAGGCTTTTAAGGTTTGGAAGGTTGCCTACTCTAAGTATGCTTCGTGATAGTGGTGTGCCATTGGGCAAGATACGCTCCTTTTTTGGATGTGTGGTGATGGACAGGATGAGACGAATCATTTGTTTTTCGAGTGTGTGCATGCAAGAGAGCTACGGTCTCGTTTTCTTAGTTGGTGGCAGTTTGATTTCATTATGCCGATGACCTTGGCAGATTTTTTGGCGCAAGGATTCTATGGGTGTTTCATGGGGAGGTGAGAAAATGGTGGTTAATTAGATGTTCGGCATTGTTGTGGTACCTTTGGCTTGCTCGGAATGCGGCTGTATTTTATGGGGAGGGTACGATGATGGATGGATTATTCTTTGTTGTTAAGCTATGCTCATTCTATTGGGCAAAAGCAGGATCGATAGGAGTTTGTATTGATGAGGCTCAATGGTGGACATGTCCTTGGCAAGTTACAAGGCCGAAGGTGGGGAGAGTGGTCTGACACGATATTGAGTGGTGTCCTCTGACTCTGGGTGCCATAAAATTTAATGTTGACGGGTCGGCGAGGGGAAAGCTAGGGCAAGGAGGGCGTGGGGGAGTACTGCGAGATCCTGAATGATGCATTTTAGCACTTTTTTCAAGACATTTAGGAGTGGTCGACTCCAATGTGGCAGAACTTCGTGCAATTGAGTATGCATTAAATATGCTTTCTGTGATTCCATGGGGTCGGGCTGAGTTAGTTATTATTGAATCGGATTCATGTGTTGCTATATCTTGGGTCTTGCATCAAGAGAAATGCCCATGGAGATTGGGACATTGGTTCCATAGGATTGATGGCGCGTGTCGTAATCTTCGTTGTGTGTGTTTCTGTAATGTCATGTAGGAGGCGAATAGTATTGCTGATGCTCTTGCAAAGAGTGGGGTGGAGCGAGAGAGTTGGTTGGGCTTTTTTTCTTGAGCTGGAGTGTTTGCTTCTTTTGTGTTTTTCCTTTTCTTGCCACACTAACATGTTGTACTCTTTTTCCCTATTTAGGAGTATGGGGTTTTTAATGAGGCACTTAGTAGTGTTTTTTGTATGATTTTCAATCTGAATAAAATTATACGCTTCGATAAAAAATATAATTTTTAAAGCTTAATTTTATTTCCTCTCACTTTTCCATTGTACCAAGCAATCGAGAGAAAATAAATTTATTTTCCTTCTAGTTTTCTATCGTCTCAAACAAGCACACCGATGAAAAGAAAAAAATATATTTTTCATCCTTTCTTTTTTCTATCTCTTCAATTTTTAACCTTCTTATTTTCTTTCCTCTCTACTTACCAAAGGTATAGAGGGAAAGTAGAAGGGGGGAAGAAGGAAGAGCAAATTGGAAACAAAATGAATTTAAGGGTTTCTTGGTATAGTGGAAAATTAGACGGAAAAAATAGGAGGGGAGGTTATTTTTCATGCTCCTGTACAAATAGTTTTTGCTGCAAATTGAGTGGAAATAGGAAAAAATGTGAAAGCTATATCACTTTAATAATAACATTATGAAATTATGTTTAAAAAATTCTGATTTTATTTTAACCATATTTATAATTAATTTTTATGATTCCATCCAATATTTATATTATAATTTTATTATGTTCAGTTTAGTCCCTAAAAATTTTATTTAATCTAAAATTTACCCTTATTTGTTTTATTTTATTTTATTATTAAATTTAATATAATTACTATAATAATATTTTTGTTTTCTTTAGTCCCTAAAATATTTATTTAATCCAAAATTAAACCCTATTTGTTTCTAATTTTATCTAATATTTTTACTAGGATTTTATTTCTGATCAATTTAATCCCTAAATTTTTATTTAATTTGGAATTAACCTCTATTTTATAATCCAGTCCATTATCTTATAATAGCAAACTTTATATTTCATTCACTAATTTTATAATTATAACTAAGGACTTATTTTAGCTCGGGTTAGCTTGAAACTTGGTCTATATGTCAATGATGATATTTATTTCATAAAGGGATGTTTAGTTTCACTTTTAAAAAAATTGGCCTTGTATTTTATGAATGTTTTTTAAAATGGCCCATAAACTACTTATTTTTTGCAATTAACACTCTATTTCAAATTCGGTTTCAACATGAATTTACCATTAAGTCTAATTGGAATTAATGAGTCTAAAACAGACTTAAAATTGAGTTTTTAACTTAAAACCCGTTGATATATTAACTATACCAAATTCTCAGTTTCATACATAATATTTTAAAATTATCAGTTTCATATATGGAGTATTTTGCTGTTAGCAGGTTTACCCATTTCCGTGATGGAATCTAACGTGGACCCCTTAAACTAGTCACAATTTGACACATGGCATTTATTTTAATTTTTAAAAATTTTCCATTTACTTAAGGGTTAATAACATGATTTTCCTTAATGTTTTATTATTTTTAATTTAACCCTTCAAGTTTAATTTTTTAAATAAATATTTATTTAAAAATACATAAAAATAAGAGACCAATCAATAATTTACATATGACACGATAATAAAAAAATATTTTTTATTTATTTCATGTAACCTTAAAGTTCACAAATGGTAACTGAATTTTGGTAAATTATTTAATTTGGTAACCAAACTTCTAATTGCTTCAATGTTACCAGTAAACTTTTAATTTTGTTTCAATGTTACCATTGACTCTTTAACTAATGTTAAGGGCACTTAAAATATTTTTGTATAATAGCACATTTAGTCATCCACGTTTCTACATTCAAACAATTTAGTCATAATTCGAAAAAAATAAATTTAATCCTCATTATTTCAATTGGGCCCTATTTTTTAAACCTAAAACCAAACCTTAAACCCTAAAAGTTTAATATGCAGCATGTTCTATGATGACCCGAATTTTTAGTTTAATAAATCGGGTCTCAGACTCGAGATTTATGGGCTTTTATTTTAAAAGCCCAAGTTGAGGTGGTTATGTTGGGCCCATTATTTTGAGAAAGAAGATTTGAAATTTAAAAAGGAGGAGGATAGGAGAAAAAATGAGAGTTTATGTTGGGAAGAGAGAAAAGTAAATAGGGAGAGAAAATGGAAAATGGGGAGAGAAAGTAAGAGGGAGGGTTTCAAACTCTAATCTACGGAGATTGGGCCGTCCGTTGTCGACACCTCCACCGTTATTGTGTTTATCTCATCGAGACGAGTTTGTCGATACCGACACCATCGTCATCAGAGTTATTGTTAGAGAGGTGAGAGAAGTGAAAATTCAGGTTGTTGAATTGAGAGGGTTAGAGTTGTAACAAACCGATTTTTGGAATCCATGTGTTAGTTTAAACCCGAGTAGTGGGCTCGAAGTTTTGGGCCATGAATTGGGCCTTCGGGTGCTTAGGGAATGCCTTGTGGGCTTTATCTTATTTTTGGGCTTGAAACCTTGGGTTGAAGAGGGATGCGGGAAGGTTATTTGGGTAAAATGCCTTTTTTAAATGTGATTGGATGAGCAAAAAGCTCATTTATAGGCTGCAAAAGAAAATGAGCGACCTCACCCTTGTTCCCTCTCTTCTCTCATATTCTTTCCCCATTTTGGTGTAAGAATTCAAGACAAATGAGTGGTCTTTGCTGTGGAGAGTTGAAATCTCAGATTTTGATTTGAGGAGGTTAGATTTAGCATCAAAGAATCTATCCCTAGAGGTAAAAATGGTTAAGTTTGGTGGTGGTTGAAAATCATGGGTTTTGGAAGGGGTTTAGTGAAGGTGAACGGGAGTGGGAGATGTAATCATGTTTTTGTTGTTAGAGTCTCCCTTAGTCATCTTTACTACTCTTTATTAGTGTTGTAACTCGTTTTACAACTTTGGTTTGTAGTTAAGGAGGTTGGAGAGCACTCAAAGGCTCAAGGCAAGGGGAAGGTTTGAGGCTAGTATAATAGGACTTCTTCCAGCTTGTAAAGGAAAGATAGTACGCTTCCAATTCCCTTGTTTCTTGAAAATCATGAATGTATGATCTTGTATGCTTGTTTGATGTTTTGGTGTTTAAAATGGTTGAGTTTGGGTGTTAATGGCTAAATTTGTATTTGGTGTTAAAACGATGTAAAAATGGTAGAGAACCACCTAAACTACCCTCCATAACTTGTAGGCTCGATTTGGAGTTTTCCATGAAGGTTTAGGGATGTTGGGACTAAATTATGAACTCTAAAAACTAATTTCTGGGTTTGAGTACCGATATGGGTTGAACACATATTGGTACCCCTTTGTTTAAATTGCTGAAACCAAGTCAAAAGTGAGGGGCGTGTCGATATGCCTAAGGGGGTATCAATACTTTTTTCCTAACCAAATTCCAAAAGACAAATTTGATATCGATACGCTTATGAGGGTATCGGTACGCCTTAGGGTATCGGTACACGACCCCATGTATCAATACGGGGTATTGAGTTAAACCCCTTATAAGATAAGCCAGGTATCGATACGTGTAAGTGGGTATCGGTACCCATTGGAGTGTATCGATACCCTAAAGTGAATATTGGTACTCGCTTGGCATTTTACCCGAAAAACTTCACTTTTAGTTTGTGGGACCTATAATTTGAGGACTAAGGCTCAATAAGTTTCTAATGGGGTAAAATGAATGGTAAAACTGAGATATCAAGATTTCTAATCCCACATACGAACATAATGAGTAATAAATTGAAAATTGATGGGTAACTTGTGTGTGATTGTAACCATAAGGATCCTTGGGGGATCGGTTAGTTGATGTATGCCAAGTAAGGGCATTGTGTGGTTGAGTACCTTGTTTGGTGGGATCTGGATACGCAAGTTATGGTGCACCACCATGGTTAGAGATACCGAGTAGAGGTTATCGATGCTATGTGACCCATACCTCATTCTTCTGTACTCGAGGGGGATTCCAAGTAAGGGTGTATATTCTGATGCTATGTTACTCAGCCTCACCCGGAGTGTATGTACCAATGTTATATGACTCGGCCTCACTCCTATATTGTTGTGTTATGATATGGTTAGGCCTTGCAGCCTCTTTATTATTGATATATGAATTGCATGTGTTTAGGCAACAAGCGTAGCGCCATGTGTCATTTACTTTTCCCTATTATCTTACTTGTTACTTGCCTATATTTATGATATGTATGAAGCTTGGTAGAGTAGAGGTGTATCTACTTAGCTTTATGAGCTCAGAGTTTGGAACCGTTGTTTCCTTATATAGGTTTTTAGGTGGTTGCGTTACATCTAAGAAGTTCCATCGGAGTAGGATTCTATTCATTGATGTGTTCAAGAGTACAGTACTTAGGCTTGTCAGGCGGTGTAATCATAGGACCTTTGATTTATGTTTGTAACTTTATTTGAATTTTAATCATGTCAAATGCTTTTAATCACCTTGTTTTAAATGGAACTCCCATGCAAACGATTTAACTATTTTGTATTAATCCCTATTTCAAAACGTTGTTGGATCTATGAAAATGTTTATGTTTGGGCTAAATCTAGTTGTGAAATTTTATCTATGGATTGGGCTTGAGGCCCAAATGTGATGTCAAATTTAGGGCATTACATTTAGTGCTATCAGAGCCTAGGTTTAGCCGGTTTTAAGAAACCTCATGGTAGTAAGGAGTCGTAAAAAGGGATGTCTAGTGAATACGTCCTCGTAATTCGATGTTGTACTTGTTAAAAAACTGAATGTCTAATGGGGTAACGTTGTTTTTTATCTATGAAGAATTTGAATCATGCCTAGAGGAGCACGTGACCATGACGAAAGTTGGGGCTCTCGAGAGGAGAGTTACGATGAGGATTACATACCCGATTTTGATGAGAGATCGGAGGATGAGAGGCGACATGGGGCCAACTACTTCACAAATTTGTATAAGGCCCTTAATCGCATAGTGAGGGCCATTCTTAGGCCATTTGCTACCCCTTGTGGGCCCCGATTGAGAGGCTTCACCTTCATGATGCAACAAATTTCCTTAGAACGGGACAATATAATCTGATCAAGGTGGACCAGTGGTTGAGAGATACACGTTGGATCTTGCGTCAAATGGGGTTGGAACCTAATGGCAAGCTGAAGTGCATCATTTCTCTATTGAGGGAGAATGATCGTGAGTGGCGGGAGACCGTGGAGTTAGGATGGTATCCTAACTGACCCACTTGGGATGATTTCCTTGATGAATTTGAGAAGAAGTATGTGGGGGAAGCCCATATAGATAGCTTGAGAGACTGGATCACACATTTGGTTCCAGGGAACCAGCCAATTTTTGAGTACTAGGAAGAGTTCCTCCAGTTGAGTAGGTATGCCAAGAGTTGGTTGATACAGAAAAGATGAGATGTAAGAGGTTCCGCAAGGGTTTGAGGAAGAAGATCCAGATGTACTTGACAGTTGATCCACCAAAAGTGTTTTCTGACTTGATCACTAGTGCCAAGTCCCTTGAGCAAGTGCGAGGATTGACTAATGGCCCTTTGGGAGTGCATGGAGGTTTGAGTAGAGGGAGCCATTCCAACTCCAACCAATCTCAGTCCCACTCGAGGAGGTATAGAGGGAATTGGAACTAAGGGAGAGAAGCACATAATCAGTCTACAAGATTAGATCCTAGGTCCGCGTCTGCTGGTCGTAGGAGGCCTAATTCCTCATCTTCAGCTATGAGTTCAGGAGGCTCAACTAGAGGATCACAAGAACCAGTTTTTCCCAATGTGAGCGTAGGAACCATGGAGAGTGTTATCGGAATAATAAGGTATGCTATGGATACAGATCACCCGATCATTTTTTAAGGGACTACTCGGAGGCCATGGATGCCACCCTGGTTCAGAATTAGATGACTTTCTTCATAGCTATGAGGGGCCGAGGATTTGCTGGGGGAGGAGCTAGCCATGCATCGAGATATCAGAGTGGGGGTACATTCTAGTCCACCGCGAGAGAACCAATAAGACAATATGTAGTTAAGGCTCAGGAGGACTGTGAGGTTATTGACATCATATCAGGTACATTTACCTTGTTTTCTATTCCTATTGTTGCTCTTGTAGATTCAGGATCTACACATTCCTACATCCGTAGTGGAATATCTCAGCAGTGGGGTATTCCTGTCGAGGACCTAGAGATAGAAGTTCGTGTATCTAATCCCTTAGGGTATGATGTTTTGGTGGATAAGGTATATAGGATGTGTTTGATTAAAGTTCCAGGTTCGATCTTTCCGGTTGATCTGATGGTGTTATATCTTCAAGAGTTTGATGCTATCCTAGGGATGGAATCCGTGTTTTGGTGGGGTATTCTTAAAGTGACGTTTTTGGGCCACATTGTAGCGGTAGATGAATCCATGTTGATACGCAAAAGATTCAAGCTGTGTTAGAGTGGAAACTACAAAGGAATATTGCGGAAGTCTGTAGTTTCTTTGGGCTTGTTGGATATTACTGACGTTTTATCAAGGGTTTTTCTATCGTAGCAGTGCCTATGACGAAGTTATTGCAGAAAGGAGTTCCATTTGAGTGGAACGAGAAGAGACAGTAAAGCTTTGAGCAGTTGAAAGCTTACTTAATAGAAGCCCCAGTACTAACACAACCCGAGCCGGGTAAGGATTATGTGGTCTTCAGTGATGTCTCATTGATTGGGCTTGGTTGTGTTCTTATGCAAGAGGGTAAAATGGTAGCTTACGCCTTGAGACAACTCAAGCCTCATGATGAGAATTACCTACAAACGATTTGGAGCTAGCTGTAGTCATCTTCGCATTGAAGATCTTAAGGCACTATCTGTATAGAGAGAAATGCTACATCTACACTGACCACAAGAGTTTGAAGTATCACCTCACCCAAAAAGAATTAAATTTGAGAAAAAGGCATTAGATTGAGTTGTTGAAAGATTCTGATTGCATCATCAAGTACCATCCTGGTAAAGCTAATGTAGTGGCCGATGCTTTGAGTCGGAAGTCCATGTCGGACTAGAAGGCCATGTTCGCTCGGTTGAGGATGACCGAGGATTGTGGGTTGTTAGCGGAGTTTCGTGTGGAGCCTACCATAGTGCAAGAGATTAAGAGGACTCAAGTGCTAGATGAAGAGCTTGTAGCAAAGATTGAGATGGTTCAAATAACGGAAGCATCATACTTTGAAGTATGAGATAGAGGAATCTTATAATTCATGGGTCGTTTATGTGTTCCAAATTTGGAGGATTTGAGGGATCCTGTCCTTCGTGAGGCACACCGTAGTCCATTGCTATACACTCGGGCAACAATAGTATATACCAAGATCTTCGTCTTTTTTGTTGGTGGCCTAGCATGAAGAGGGATGTGTCTGAGTTTGTAACTAGATGTCTTGTTTACCAGCAGGTCAAGGCTGGACATCGGGTTGCTTCGGGCTTACTTCAGCCCATTCAGATTCCCAGTGGAAGTGGGATCGTGTGATCATGGATTTTTGTGACGGGACTGCCTTTGACCCAAAAGAAGCATGATGCTATATGGGTGATAGTGGATTATTTGACCAAGTCAGCTCATTTCTTACATGTGTGTATGGATTTTACACTTGAGAGGATGGTACAGATGTACATCTAAGAGATCGTGAGGTTGCATGGGGTGCCACCCTCGATCATATCTAATAAAGAGCCCCGGTTCACGGTGAGATTGTGGAAGAAAATTCATGAATCTTTGGATACAAGGTTGCATTTTAGTTCTACCTTCCACCCTCAGACTGATGGTTAGTCTGAGCGAGTTATTCAAATCTTGGAAGATATGCTTCGGTGTTGTTTTATCGACTTATGCCTTGATTTTTCAACCAAGGAAGCTCTTTGCAAAGTGTACAACATTGCTAGAACACCTAAGAGTGAAACCCCGTGGGGATATATAGGGGATTCTTTGGCTTGCCATCATTAATGCGTGGGAAATCATCTGAATATTGCAACTGAATGCTACAATGATTGACAAAATAATCATAGATAGTCATCTCTATTGTATCTGCTTCACCATTCTCATTCTTAGTACTTATTTGCTTCACTGAGAACATTTCTGACCTTTTGCACATTTGCTCGTTCAATCCAGTTATCTTATACTCTTGGTTATAAGGACTAACTTTATCCTCATATTCTTCAACACTTTTTTAGTCTTTGCCAAGTTTTCATTATAGTTGATAAATCAATGTTCAATGATAAACTTCCTTGAATCATGCTATTCTCCCAATGTATTATGATGTCATCAATATTCAGTGATAGGCCTCTCTTGAGTGGTATTGAATGAAAGTACCTCATATCCTTAGTTATTTCCTCCAATGTTTGTAAAATTGTTCTTATTGTTGTAGAAGACAAACTATCTCGTGTAAGCATCTCTGTTTTGCAACATGCTACCTTAGGGTAATGTCAAAACACCTATCGAGGGTTCTCTAATTCCTTCCTCCGCAGAGATCTTTGAATTGCTTACATGGAAATCTTTGCAGAAAAACCTATTTCCACCTTGAACCTCTTCATGTGTTTGCTACTCTTTATGACCTAAGCTCCAAACTTAACCACAAAATACCTCAAAGTTCCAATACCCTTTAGACAAATTTCAAAGCAATGCCCAAAAATCTTTTGTATATTTCAAGTGATGTCAAATTTATTAATTGTCATTTCAATGCAAGATGCTTATACAAAAAAAGGAAATGATGTAAGCAAAGAAAAGAGGGCTAAGAAACAAAACTTCATCAATATTGTCGCAAAAAGAAAAGAAGTTACAAATATTCAAACATCAATGACCAAAACTCCTCTTGTCAAAACACCGTGAGATGTCTTGAATGTTACCCATGCTGAGCAGACTTTGACAATGGTGACAATGCGAGAAAGTCCATAACTCATCTGTGTTACGTTACGAGAGAATCTCCCTGGTTATTAACTACCTAAGCCACCCTTTGTGGGTTTTCAACTTAGGTACCCCTTTGGTTTCAAAACGACCTTTGTGGGTTTTTATTTTGAACCCCCTTTTTCTTTTTCCTTTTTTTCATTTCTTTTTCTTTTTTTTTTCTCTTATTTTTCTTTCTT
Organism: Hibiscus mutabilis; assembly: GCA_019671005.1. Taxonomy (NCBI): domain Eukaryota; kingdom Viridiplantae; phylum Streptophyta; class Magnoliopsida; order Malvales; family Malvaceae; genus Hibiscus; species Hibiscus mutabilis. The sequence continues at coordinate 25,229,261 of CM033735.1, read as the reverse complement.
TCTTCTTTTTTTCCTTCTTCAGACATAATACTTTTTGACTGAATCTGAGTTTATCGAACTCTGAAGTTCATCTCCATCCATTTCAGCCAAAATTAATGCCACACCTAAGAAAACCTTTGTTACAATGTAAGGTACTTTCCAATTAGGTGCTTATTTTCCTCGAGAATCACTTTGGATTGATAACTTCTTTTTTAGTACCAAGTCACCTTCTTTGAATTTTCTCGGGCGGACTTTCTTCTCGTGAGCCCTTATCATCCTCATTTGATACATTTGCCCATGACACAGTGCTTTCAATCTGTTCTCTTTAATTAAGTTTAGCTGGTCATATCTTGCTTGAACCCATTCTGCTTCTTCCAACTTTGCTTCCATCAAAACACTGAGCGATGGTATCTCAATTTCAATCGGTAATACAACTTCCATTCCATATACCAATGAGAAAGGTGTTTCCCCAGCAGAAGTTCTTACTGCGGTTCGATAAGCATATAAGGAAAAAGGTAGCTTCTCATGCCAGTCCTTATAAGTATCCACCATTTTTGCAATTATTTTTTAATGTTCTTATTTGCATCTTCCACTGCCCTGTTCATCTTCGGGCGATATACCACAGAATTATGATGTTTGACATTGAACTGCTCACAGACTCCACTTATCATCATGTTATTCAGATTGGAAGCATTGTCAGTAATGATGCTTTTTGGTAGGCCATACCGACAAATGATTTCCTTCTTTAAGAATTTGCAAACTGTGGACCTGGTGACGTTTGCATACAAAGTTGCTTCTACCCACTTCGTGAAGTAGTCTATGGCTACCAAGATAAAATGATGCTCGTTTGACGCTTTAGGGTGAATCTGTCCATTAACATCTATGCCCCACATGGAAAAAGGCTATGGAGCTATCATAACATGAAGAGATTGAGGTAACATATGAACCTTGTCAGCGTAGATCTGCCATTTGTGAGAATAGTTGATGCAATCACCTTCCGTGGTTGACCAATATTACCCAAAGCGTATGATTCTTGTTGCCATGGTGAAGCCACTGGGATGAGTTCCACAAACTCCTTCTGGAACTTCTTCCACAATTAATTGAGCTTCCTTTGCACCCACACATCTCAAAAGCAATTGATCACGACTTCTTTTGTATAAAATTTCTCCGTCGAAGATATACCCTGATGCCATCTTCTTGGTTATTTTCCTTTCATTCTCTGTAGCTCGTGGTGGGTACTGCTGAGACTTTACATATTATAAGATGTCATGGTACCATGGCAATCTATCTATTTCTTCTTCCATATCATAACAATGGGTTGGGGAGTCTAGCATATGCAGCCTGATGGGTATCATCTTAGAATCTTCACTTGCTTTAAACATGGCCGCTAAAGTAGCCAAAGCATCGGCCATTTGGTTATCTTCTCTGGGGAGAATTTGAAAGTGATCTCATCAAATTCTTTGGTCAACTCAAGGACCAACTTGTGGTATTCTACCAACTTTACATCTTTTGTCTCCCATTCACCACGCATCTGATAAATGACCAATGCAGAGTCCCCAAAAACTCTTAAAGTACGGACTTTTCTTTGTATAGCCTCTCTTAGACCCATTATACAAGCCTTGTATTCTTCCATGTTATTAGTGTAGAAGAATCTTAATCGACTAGTAAAAGGGTAATAGTCACCTTTTGGTAAAGCCAAAATTGCCCCTATACCTCGTCCTAATGCATTTGCCGCACCTCGTCCTTGTATGGAAACGGGGTTGGTGCCTTAATTATTAGTCGCGAGATTACACCCTTGCTGGCTCACTAGCTCTTGCTTTAGCCTTAATAATTAAAGGATTCATTCCATAATAATCTCTTTTAGAGGATGAATCCTCTGATGTGCAAATGTCTAACATGCACTCCTTATTTTCTTTCCCAAGAAACTCTAGTTCTTTTTCATCCATCTTGTCTTAGACCAAATGCTTGAACTCTAAGAAAAGTTCACTCTCGTTTCCTCTCTCTTTGTGATACTCACAAAACAATCCATCTTCGATTTCCATATCCCGGGCTTCTCCTTCTAGCATCCCAGCTGCCGTCATTTGGGCCCATACCATCTCATGGGTGCTCTGACCTCAGCAACATGTTTCTTAATCCTCTTGTTTTCCTCCTCCATGATTGCATTAACTCATGCTTTTTGGTGATTTGGCAGAGGGTTTCCCTTATCTTCCAACGTATCAAATGACAACATTACGGACTTTCTTAAATCATCTACCACTCTCTTGAATGTGGTGCAATTCTCAATAGTGTGCCCCCTAACCCCTATATGATATTCGCATTGTGCCTTCTCATCGTACCATGGTGAGAAAGGAGGAACATGCATTGGCAGCACCATTTGGGATTTAACGAATTTAGTAAACAATTCAGCATACGTCATTGGAATTGGAGGGAAATAGGGTTTTGGGTTCCCTTGATATCTTCATTCTTCCTTTAGTGGGTTTGTAATTGCTGAAGATGCAGTAGAGACATTGGGCTTGTTAAAGAACACACCCTTTGAATAATTGGGATTATAAACATTTATGGCATTGACTTCGCTTTCTCTCTTTTTATAGGATTTCCTTGTTTCTCCGTTATCCAGCTTTCCATTTTTCATAGTTGCTAGAATCAGCTCTCCATTCATTAACATATCTGCGAAGCTCTTAGTTGCATGATTAAGCATGCGGTCATAAAATGAACCTTTTAAGTCTCCACGAACATTGGGGTAACTTCATTTTCTAGTAATGGTGGCTGAACTTGAGCAACTACATCCCTCTATCTCTGCGCATATTGGTAGAAACTCTCATGATGTTTTTGTTCCATCCCTTGCAAGACCAGTCGGGTTGGAACCATGTCTGAGACATGCTTGTATTGCTCAATAAAAGCTCTGGATAAATCCTTCCACGATCTGATGTTAACCCGCTTAGCTGCGTGTACCAGCGTGCAGCTGACCCTACTAGACTATCTTAGAAGCAACGAATGTGTATCTTCTATTTATCAAGATACATTGACATCTTTCTACAATACATAGTTAAATGTGCTGATGGGCATATAGTTCCATTTTACTTCTCAAAATTTGGAATTTTAAATTTCGGAGGTACTACCAAGTCTGTCACCAGGCTTAAGTCTTTGGCATCCACACCACCGTGAATACTTCCTTCTTGGAAAGACTTAATCATTCCTTATACTTCTTATTACGATCTTCCCATTTCTTCTCAGTTTTAGCCTTATCGGCAATCTCATCAGGTCGGGTACTTCATAGTTGTGAGCTCATTCTGTATTAGCCTTAAACTTATTTCGGACGGAGGACTTAGAAAAATGGGGAGTCAGCTTAGCCTTTGGTGTTGAAGCTTCCTTTTGTATTCCAGGATGGGTGAAAGTCATTCCCTAGAATCGGGGCAGAGCATTGGTTTCCTCTCCAACTTCTGCTGCATCTGGGTCCTTGAATCCCAACATTGCCGCAATTTAGCTAACTATCTTCTGGTGAAGTAATTCCATTTGCTGCTCCAGGTTTGTTTTCAGCTTCTCTAGCCTGTCCTGGGTACTTTTGTGAGTAGTTTCCAAGGCCACCACTCTATCCTCCATTGCTCTGGCTTGAGACCGAGTACCGTACTTGTGGTTATTTTTGCTATTTTGAACTTCTGTCATGTTTTTTATTTAAGTTAGATTCTTATTATGTTATGGATGCATGCGCAGATGTAAACACAAAAATGCAAAGTAAAGTAGCAAAACAAAAAGGAGGCAATGCAAATGCATGAATGCAAGCGAAGAGCCATCAATTTTATAAAATATCTGCTCAAGAAACAACTCTTTATTGAATATGAAAAGGTCATTATTACATCAAATTTTATTACAAATACTTTTCTGCACGAACTCCTAATTCCTCGATTTCTTCAATAAGCCACATAAGTCGTGGTCCAACCTCCCCTACTAGTTTGATGCACTGACGAAGGGCTGTAGCTTCTGTGGCTAACATCGTCACATGTCGAGCCACATCTTTAACTTGAGTCATGACGGTACTATCAAACTCATCTCGCTCTTGGAATCTTCTGGCATTGTCCCTAAGACAGGTGAACCAGTAATCATTTCCTCCATCAACTATATGTTCAAAGACCAAGATCTTAGTTTTGTACTCCTGAATGATATTAGCCATTTTCTTCCACTTGCTCTCTCAGGGAGTCATTCTTATTTAGGCTGGCATGGAGTTTTGTGTAAGTTTGACAGTTCTGAAATTCATGCAACGAACGGTTCAAATCTTCTACCTTGTCCTGCAACTCAGCAACACAAGCCTAGCTTTGCTTCAGCTTCTTATTAGTCTTGTCATACGATGTCTGTAACTCAAATAAATGGATATTGTTGTCATGGGCCTCCATTTTCCATGCAACCATACTTTTTTTCTCCTTTTCGAAAACCCATTTGCCATTTCCATTTTCAGTTGTCGGCCTACCCTTTTTCTTTTCTTTAGCAAGGGCTCGTTTGTACTTCTCAATTTCCCATTTTCCACGTTCTTTCTCCTTTCCCATAGCATGCTCGATTTCTTATTTCCATTGTTCTGGGGTTTTTCTCATATTAGCATTTTGAACAGTAGTCTGAAACTTAAGGAAATCAACCATTTGGACTTCAAACTTCTTTTCTAAGTCTTCATACAATTTTATCACTCACTTCTTCTCCCCTTTATACTTTTCTATGTCGAGGCTTGAGTCAAACCTATCTCGTTGGTTCTACTCTCGCAGGGCTTCTATTTCCAACTTGGCCCTTCTCAACTCTTCTCTTAGGATGTCAGCTTCTACAGGGACTACCTTCAAGTGTTCCTCTAAAGACTTAGCCTGCCCAAGTGTAGGTGTTATGAATCTGTCATTCACTCTTATGTGCCTCCAAATATCGTAATCGGGGGTGTACATGCAATGTTTATCAAACTCTAACTCCATATGATAACAGTGGTTCCATGCATCACTGATTGTCTGAACCTTCTGTATGAACTCTCCTTGGAACTCGAATTCTGATGAGCCAAGACCATTAGTGAATGGGATGAATTGTCGAGACCCGGACTGACAAGATACCATCAAAGGAGCGCATCCAATTCCTCTCCAAAGAACTATCAGCATCATGAAGTTGAAATCCCCACACTTGTACAAAAGCTTAGTATGACCCATCCAAGGAACCCTCCATCTGATGTCTTCATCACGACAGTCTTTGAAAATTTCAATCCACTTACTTTTCTTAGCAACTGGCCATTCTTTTGCTAGGAACTCGCGGAGAGGAGAGAAATTTCGAGAAAATACATTTGATAAGGCCAATGTTTGGCATTTCCAAAAGTGACTAAGAGCCCAGACTTGTAGAAGCGGAGCACACCCTCCAAAATGAACACCCTCAACTTTTCGGCAAGCATTAAGGGAAATAAAGGTTTCAGCAAGCATAACTGGCACTAGGTTGGCTCCTCTCTTTAGCTGTTCAAGGAAATCAAGTAACGCCACGTCAATAATCCCTAAAACCTTTGGAAAAATGAATAAACAATAAATTGCAGTGGCTAGGATCTTCTCTCTGTCAGGGTGAATTGAAATTATATTTCTGATGCTTGACCAAGGAAAATTAAAGCTGCCTCCTCTCTTCCATATCAACCCCTTGACCCAACCATCACTCAACCGACGAAAGCATGGAGCCTTGAGTGTGGGTTCTTGCTTTTAGGAGGTTTGGCATAGACCCAGTTCTTCTTCACCTCGAGTAAGTTGAATAGAGCTAAATATTCTTCAAATGTGGGCATCATATCCTCTCCATTGAAAGTGAAACAACGATACCTGAGATTCCACAACTGAACCAGAGCTTTGAGAAATAGCTCGTCTACCTTCACATAAAGGAGATATACTATATCACCATAGACTTCATAGAACAACTGTTTAGTCTTGTAATCACAATGCTCCTAAATTTCCTGTAGCTCTTACACATTGTTCTATTTGACACTGATGTGGGCATATTCTGAAGTCTCTGTCTCATGATCAGCTGTTAGACTATCCTCAAGTGTTCGCTGGTTTACCTCAGACCAATGTCGCACTTTTGCATTCTCATCTTGACTTTTCAGGATCCTTCCATCCATGACGAAAGCTTTTCAAAGTTGAGAAAATATTTTTAAGAATCAACCCCTTCTGATATGGAATGATGTTGCATGAATGGAATATGCAAAACAACAAAACAGAAAACACAAAGAGACTAAAATAATTTCACGAACAATTCTGGGCAGCACATTCCAACACCCCAGGACATGTCTCCACTGATTATTCGCAACCATTTTGACCAGACTTAAAACCCTAAGTTTTCCGCATGGCTCTATTGGGGTAGGCTCTAAATTCTCAAACTTGGTTAGGTTCTAAAGGCACCCGGGCTGTCTTTACTGTCCCCTACTAAGGGTAGCAAACCCCTGGTTCTTACTCATTATAGGCTTCAAATGAACCAAGTTCAACTCACGAGAACTCACCTCCTATATCTTCTCGAAGGATCACTATCCTTATGAAGACATGAGGCATATGAGTCCCGAAGGTACTTGCTAGGCTCATACGGAGAATTAATATTCTAACATTAGCAAAGTGTTTTTCCCTCACTTAACAATTAGGTGAAGCTCGGGAATAGAGCTTTTTGCAACAATTTTAAAATGCGTAAAATAGATTTACATTCATTAAGCGGACGAATGAATGAAACCTTTGTGAACTTGCAAATTCCTTTTCTAAAAGCATTTTTTGAAAACAAATCGTGCCCCGACCCTCTTTTGTTTTAAAAACAAAAAGTTCCCCAACGGAGTCGCCAAGCTGTCGCAACCCTTTTTAGGGAAAAGGTTTTGACGTTATTTGGAAAACTTAAGAAAACACGAAGTCACCACCAATCTTTTTTAAAGAAAGTGTGATTGGATCACTTTTAAAAACAAGGGTTGTTTTAATAAAATGTTTTATTTATCAAAATAACATTTTTGGTCCACGAAAATTAGAGAAAACAAGTTTAGGGGTCGGTTACGTGTGGTGAAGGGTTAGCACCCCCACAACACCCAAAAATTGGTACCTAATTGATTTCAAAAAGTGTTTTGAAAACTGGAATTTGCAAGTTTACATGTTTTCTCTTTATTTGTCCACTAAGTGAATGTAAAACTATTTTAACGGCCTTATCGCCCAGGATATAAACCTTAATCACGATCAACACTCATGGCGCTAACCCGTCATTCCCACTTGATAAAACACCACATTAATTAAGTTTCACTTTTTAACAAACCCACAAAGAAAATTAAGTGCGTTACAGTCTTTTAATTAAAACCTAATTAGTAATTAAACCCTAAAAGAAAAGTCTACGTTCATTTTAACTATTAAAATTTAAATTTATTTAAGTGCATTTTATTTCAAGATAAGAAAGTTTTTCATCACACAAGGTTCTAATCTAATTTTCAAAGGCCCTAACCCTATGTTTTCAAACATACACATATTTACAAATATTTAAAAAAGAACAAGAAACAAATAAATTGCTTTAATTAAATAACTAAGATATATAAATTTTAAATAAAGAAAGGGACAACCATTTTATTATTTTTTTTAAAAAAATCATTTTCGATTACGGACTGAGTTGAAAGAAAAACAAAATTTGAAAGCTGGTTTGAAAATAATTTAAAATCTGGTGCTCAATTTAATAGAAATAGGACCAAATTTGAATAATTAAATGCTGGAGGGTCACGGTACAAGATCTATGAAGGAAAGGCGTGGGTCTGAGGGTGGATACGGGTCGGTCAAAAGGGTTGGTATATATAGCCAAAATTATAAACAAAAAACATTTTATCCCTTTCCTCCAAACAGATCAAAACCGATTCCTTTAGAATCCCCTAAAGTGTTCTTCATGAAATGAAGAACACGATGAACATCCGTCGTGTCAGCCGCCGTTGTCGGTAGCAAAATTTCCCAAAAAACCCTAATTTCCCAAATTCTGGTGACCCTCAAATCATATTTTTTCACTGGAGCTACGTCAGAACCGAACCACAGTGGCATTTTTAATAAAACAGAGCTATAAACAATCCATTTTCTTTATTTAAAAACGAAATTGAACATAGGAAGGAAAAATTACCAGAATAATCTGCTTTATTTCACAGGGATTGCTTGAATACACTTGCCGAATTGCTACAACTTCTGGATTTCTGAATGTTATACGTATGTATGTGATTGTGTGTGATTCATATCAAATTGTTGTGTGTTACAATGATTTTACAATCCTATTTATAGTACAAGAAATGCTTAAATTCCAAGCACAAATCCCTGATTTCCATCCTCGAAAATGCATCTTCTTTAATTCGGGTTGTTTGATCAATGTTATGGCTTCAATTTTGGGATTCAATTCCTCCTGTGTTGGTTGACTTTGCCTCTGATTTGATCCTGATTTGCAGCTAAGGCTTCGGTTTAGGGATTTGATTGCCTTATGATTTTATCTTGACTTTTCGACCGAGTTGTTAAGCTCCAATTTAGGAATTTAACCCTCTTCTTGTCTTATTTTCGGTGGCTGCAAATGACGAGAGAATTGCCGGCGAGGAGCATCCTGTGATAAAAGCTGATCGGACGTTCATCGAAGAAGACCAAACGGCTTCTGGAAAGGTGGAAAGACGGGCGCGTGGCCATCACGCGCGAGTTGTGATCCGCGTGCTTCAATACTGATCGATATGGTCCGTTGGATCACGTTCAGATCTACGGTCCAAATGAAAAACCGTTTGCCTTCCTCTAGCTGGATCCCGTGTATAAACCGTGTGCAATCCATACCGTTGGATCTGCTCGATCCAACGGTCCTTCAGCTGCGCAGGAAATAAAAGGGGTTAGGGCCTTTAGGATTCAATTTTAACCGGGCCAATCAGGCTTTATATTTTAGAAACAATGGACATGTAATTTTAAATGGGCTCTTTATTTTTTTGTAAATGGACTCTATGTATTTTAATGAATATGGGCTGTGTATTTTATATTTTGGGTTTTATATTAACCATACTAACAAATATATTAACTATAATACACTAAGCATATTAACAAAATTATATGAAACTTATATAATTCTAATACTAATTACTATCCTAATATTTTATTACACTAACGTATAGCAATTATATTAATTACAATAACAATTACAATAAAAGTGAAAAAATTGTGACAATAGATCCATGTACGAGGATCGAATCTGGGGTGAAAAGGGATGAAACATTACCTCAATTAAATCTGAAAACTGTAGTGACGTAAGAAAATCCAATTCCTTCAGCAGGATATCGAATCCTATTCGTCGCAAAGCGCTCTGACCTCTATGCAATCAACCTGAAGGAAACGAACAATAGTTCACTTCTCTAACTGTTAGAGAGGTTTTTCGCAATTAGCATAATCTTGGCTGCTAGACCTTATGCCTTTACATAGCATTCAAAACCCTAATCCTAATTAAATTCAAATTTATTAAATATACAATATATTTAACCAAATATAATTAAATAAGTAGAATCTAATTCTACTTTAATTAGTTTTCTTTAAGGATATATATTTTAATAGTATTTGATAATTACAATAATTGTTTGTACTATTAATTATAATGATTTCGATTCTAACTAATTTTGTAATTATATATATAATTACAATAATTATAATGATTTCGGTTCTAACTAATTTTGTGTACAACAAGTTTGCACATATGGTATGTAGTCAATATTTGTTTGTACCCTTGTAGGTTCATGTAACGTTGGCAGTAATATCTAGAATATTACAAAAAATGAGTGGCATCTAGCAATACATTATTGTTACCTAAGTTATAGGAAGTTGTGGTTCGACATAACCTTTTTGTGATTTCACATAACCTTTTTCGTGATTAACTCTTTTCATGTATTACATACTTTTGTCCTTAATCTAGATCGAACACAAGCCATGGAATAGTCACACTTGTATATTCCATCTAATATTTCTTGATATCTTGAGTAGACTATAATAAACGAATAACTATGATATCTCATATCAATTTATTCGAGCATGGCCATGCATTTCTAGTCTCACTTAATCAAGTGGCCTACGATATTACTCCTATTATGTAGGAGGGACAATTCCTATCTTGATAAACCATATCCCACTACATTGATTGTGACATATCTAATATCAGTCTTTATAGCGCAGTCAGTTACGATACACGTTTGAATATATCAAAATATGTCACTCACGATGTTGAAATAATGATGATCTCAAGTCTAAGGATCCTACACGTAGTTATCATTATGAGCAATGTTGTGACTGTCACATAATAATACAAGAAACATGCTCATAGCGGATCCATCCAATATGTCATTCTCTAACACATGCTTATGTATTGATTTTGACATCTCTATGTTAATGACAACACTTTGTCATCAATCAACTACATATTAGTCTTAATATATTATTGTTGTCCTTGCCTACAATAATACTCAACTAAAGACATTCAAGAATAACCATATTATTCTAAGGACTTTATTATAATTTAGCTTATTTATATATGCACAAAATAATGACTGAAATAATAATAATGACTTTATATTAATAAACATGATAAAAATATGTCTTTTACAATCATCTTATGATTGGTCTTTGGGCATACTCCAACAATACAGTACTTAGGCTTGTCGGGCGATGTATTCATAGGACCCTTGATTTATGTCTGTAACTCTATTTGGATTTTAATCAATTCAAATGCTTTTAATCACCTTGTTTTAAATAGAGCTTCCATGCAAATGATTTAACTATTTTGTATTAATCCCTATTCAGAAACGTTGTTGGATCAATAAAAATGTTTATGTTTGAGCTAAATCTAGTTGTGAAATTTTATCTGTGAGTTGGGCTTGAGGCTCAAATGTGACGTAGGGTTTAGAGCATTACAATGGTGCTCAAAATAAAGAAAGGAGGTCACCATCATGCTCACCGGTGTCAAGAAAGTCGATCTGGGTGATCGTAGTCACCGTTCGGCTTCCAGGAGCCGCCGCACGCGCCCTTCCGCGTAGGCGACATTCAGCTGTGTGGGAAGCTATATCGGCTCAAGTTGAGCTATTAGGCTCAAGCCGTTGGGCCATCTGGTTGAGTCGGCCTGTTAAGCCGAGCAGCAACCGAGCTGCAGCTAAACCGTCAATCGTCGTTGCGCCGCTGTTGAATTTTTCCCAAAGATCCTACCTAAGGGTTTCTCAATGTTCTGAGTCTGTTGGCACAGTATGTTTCACCAAATTTGAACCCGATAAGTTGTTTTTATGTGTTTAACCTCTCGAATTTATTAAAGTATGGGATTAAGTGATGCTTATGGTATTAATTGGTATACGAGGTTTAGTCAAGATTGAATATTGGATCAAATGGAATATTCAGGAAGCTCAGATAAGGATTTTAGCTATAACGGCTTAAGGTTAGTACAGCTCAAACTCCTATTGCTTCATGAGCATCATAAATGTGATTGTCTTGCTTGTTAGTGTTTGCAAAATAGGTAGACAATGAATAAGCATGTTGTGAGACCGATATCATGAGACTTAATATATTTATGAGATGCTTGATGATGTTACGGATATGTTGGGACTCATAAAGGCTTTAGAGACTGTGTAGGGTCATTTGAGATGCTCGTATGATTATTTGATGACTATTTGATTGATTGAGATAAATGTGATGCCTCGTATGCTTGTTCGAATAGATTATTGTATTGGATGGAAATTTTGTAAAGAATGAACAATGGTAATGGTTATGAAACCGATAATTAATATTAATCAGATGAATACGTTAGTAAAAAAACTCTAATGACTTTCATAAACTTTAGGGATCAAATAAGCATTGTAATATCAAAATTTGAGGAAATTGTGTGAACCTTTGAATAGGCTATCAGTACGAGCTTTGGCCGTATCAGTACGCGATTAGGGGTCGTATCGGTACGGGTTGACCCGTACTGGTACTTGTGGAAATTCAAGATTTCTAGTGAGCAGTTTCAGTATCGGTACGCATGTGAGTATTGATACCCGAGGGTACCGTATCGATACTCATATTTGAGTATCAGTACTCGATATGATAAATAATCTATAAATTCAAGTTAAGGATGGAAATCGATGTGAATATTAATAATTGAATTATGCCTTGAATAAATTTGATAACATGGATTAATGGAGCTAATGAATGATATTAATTATTTATGAGCCTAATAAGTAATAAATTTGATAACAATAGAGATCATTGGTGTATCGTGTGATGTTACGTGACATGTATGAGCAATTGTTTGGTTGAGTTACCTTTGATTGATGGGATCTGGATACCAGTGAGAGTTTATGTGAGTTGCAACACCATGGTTGAAGACTCCTGAATGTAGGATCTTGATGCTTTATGGACGCGAGTCTCATTTGAATATGCTTGATGAGAGATTCCAAGCATGGGAGTACGATCCGAATACTTTGTGGTCCCTGGCCTCACTCAGAGTGTATGATCCTGATGCTTTGTGGACGCGAGCATCACTCCAGGTTTGTGATATAACTTGTGTCCTTTTCTCAGATGATCTGGTGAGATCCCGAGTATGGTTGGGCCTTGTGGGCCATGTATGATGATTACCTTGATGAGAGCATGTGTTTAGGAGACTATTGGTAGTGACACGTGTTTATTTATCTCTCCTTACTGCTTATACTAGGTTGTATGCTTATGTTTATGATTAGCATGAAGTAGAGTAAAGTAGAAGTGTACCACTGAGCCTTGTAAGCTTAGCGCTCGGAATCGTTGTTTCTGTGTGTAGGTTAATCATCGGATCGAGGAGCACAATCAGTACATGATTCCAGCATGTGGAGGCTTTCAGAGTATGATACTTGTGTTTAGTGGGTTATGTATTTATAAGACCTTACGTGATCGAGTATGTAATTCTTACTTTTGAAGTTGTATTAATTAAGCCAAATGTTTAAATGTTTTAAATTAAAGTGGAGCTCTTTTGTAACGATTTTTAATTGCTTATCCATATTTTCAACTATTGGATCTAAATGTTTTGAAAAATAACTTGTTTGAGTTAAACCTAGTTTGAGAAATTTTATGATTTGATTTGGGCTTGAGGCCCAAACTGTGACATACGGGCCTTGGAGAAACAAAAGATAGCAGGCATTCAACACAAATAGGCTATACTCGTTCAAAAGAAATTAACAAAGAAGAAAACTTAAATATAATAAATATAAATTGCCTTTTCGGGTGAGCAACAGAATATGGTCCAATCCAATATGATTAGTTTAGTTAGCCAAGGATTCCAAACTTGAAAGGCTCTGGTTAATGTTCCATACAAGGTGTCGATAGAGGATACTATTGGAACTGCAGTTTCATACAAAAGCTAAAATCTTGTAAATCACTCAATTTGATAACTACCGTAAGATGTTAGCTTTTGTCAGTTTGTTGCCTTGGGTGTTTTCTCACGGGATCCTTTGCTTTTCGTCATTTCATTCTTTAACCTAGATTACTATATAACCACATTTCTGGTACTCATTTATGTGTATACATTTGTTTAGTTCGTAGCATTTGTTATCTTTTTCAAACTCTCAATTATGTCGAACCAACAGGCCCCAACTCGTATATGGTTTCGTTTAGCATCCATTTCAAGGCCAGCACCCCAAGCACTTACTCCAACACCTGAACCCGCTCTAGTCCTGCCACGAGCAACCACTATTTGACTAGCATTCCGACCTACAGGTGGTGTTTCCTCTGTCTCCACTCCTATATTTTATTAGGGTTTATGGTTAATTTATTTGTAGGGTAAAGTTCACAAATGGTAACTGAACTTTTGTAAATTATTCAATTTGGTAATCAAACTTTCAATTGCTTCAATATTACCATTAAACTTTTAGTTTTGTTTTAATGTTACCACTGACCCCTTAACAGATGTTAACAACAGTTAAAATATTTTATATAATAACACATTTATTCCTCTAGTTTGTACATTCAAACAATTTAATCCTAATCTGAAAAAACAAAAAATTTAATTCTCATTATTTAAATATTATTTCAATTTGGCCCTATTTTTTATTAAAATAATTTAACCATAAATCCTAAACTCTAAACCCTCACTCATAGACCCTAAACCAATGGAAAGAGCCAAAATTGTACCTCTATTTACAAATAAGAGATTGAAATTGTTTGTTGTTGCAAAGGTCATGAAGGGTTAATGAAGAGATTGAAATCCTTCACAACAAACTGAGGATTTTTTTTGTTGAAAGAGGGATTGTATTTTATTTGCCATAAATGGCATCATCGGACATCATACGAGAATATAAAAGGCTCATTACAATTTATGCCCCAATGTGGAGTCTTGTAGTTGCAACGTTCGGCTAGAATGCTGTGCGCTTCGGTCAAGTGAACTCTGGTGATCGACCTATTGAGTGACATGCCGTTCAGCTTGTTAACCATTGCCATGAAGTCTCCTTCAAAGCAGGCCCTTGTCCAATCATTCTCTACGGCAATTTTAAGGCCCAAAGTGTATGCGCAGGCCTCGACTATTTTTGCATTGTGTACCACTTGGAGCTTTTGGGCTCTTACGTCAAGGATTAAACCATGAGTGTTTTGGGCCACTATTTCAATCAAGTCTACCCCTAAGTTTGACATGAACGTTGCATCAACATTTACCTTGATGGTACCTTCGGGTGGACGGGACCATCTCTTAGCTCGGTTGCAAAGGACATGGTTACACGTGGTCTTATGTGCGGCTTTGTAATCTGAGGCTAACACTTGCACATAATCAACTACAGCTTGGATCGGTAGGGTCTTATTCTCATTGGTCAACTTGTTTATCCGGTTCCAAAGGAGAATGATGAGAAGCGTGAACTTTTCCTTGTCAAGAAGCTTGAGTGCTTCCTCCAGCCAGGCCTTGCAACTCGAGAACGAACCATTTGGGAATGATGCCAAAAGCACACAAAGATCGAAGGCTTCTCTGAGGGTTGGGTAGTTCTGGAAGGTGTGAAGGCATGATTCAACGCAGTTGGTACACATTTTACAAGTACCTGGGTCCAGACCAACGGCTACAAGCTTGTTGTCCGTAGAAAGAGCCTCATAACATAGTCTCCACCCGAACAATCGAAGTTTGGGCAAGGTGGGTAGTTTTGCCATTATCTTCCAAATTGAAGAAGGGCCTCTTACCTCATGCTTTTGGAGAAGGAGCCAATTGTATCCAGATCGAGTGGTATAGCTGCCGGACGAGTGGTGTCCCCAAACTATCAGATCACCTGAGTGAGGGCGATGGGGCACTAGCTGATCACGTGAGCATCCTCATCTGAGAACACTTGATTAAGCTTGACAACATTCCATGCAGCAACATTGTGCACCATAAACTCACCACACTGAATCAGGTTAAATTCATTGTCCAAGTAATTTCCTACCAACGAGATAGGTTTAGCACCCCCCATTGATCTTTAAAAATTCGTACCTGACTATTAGTCCCAATACTCCAATGGAAGCCTTACTTGATTGCTTTTTTTTCCTTGAAGATCCTACTCCATACGAAGGAGGTTTTTCACCTTGTTTAGCTTCAAGCACATCCCCATTGGTGTTATGCAAGTCTTAACAGCTTGGAGGATCATGTTAGAGGTTGAACCATTGTCGGATTAGAAGAGATTGGAAAAAACTCTTTGGCCACCCCAAAAATGTTCTCCACTCCTTCAACCCATTCCTCCACATTATTCTCGATGCCCTTAATCAAGTTCATCTTCTTTTAGTTGCTTGCCCTAGCATGGAAGAAACTTGTGTTTTGATCCCCTTCTTTAAGCCATTTTACCCGAGACCTTTGCTTCCAATACACTTCCTCCTTTTCAAGTATTGATTTTAGCTCTTTTTTTGAGTTCTTAAGATCCCTCAATCTTGCTTCAGTAGTGCTTTGCTCGAGAAGGTGCTCAATCCTTTTTGGAGTTGTTTATTGTGCCTCACGTCAGATCTTCTTCTATTCAACTGCCATTCATGAAGGCTCTCACCAACATTCTTAAGCTTCCCCAAAGTATCTACCCCAGGGTTGGTCCATGTGTTGTTAACAATGTTCGAGCACTCATCCTCGTTAGCCCAGCACACATCAAACCTAAAATATCCCCCATTCTTTCCTTCCCTTCCTTGCTTGCCCTCGTTATTAAGGAAAAGAAAGCAATAATCTGAGTCCTTTGTTATTTCATTGTGATCTCACGTTGTCCAAACAAACGTAGCCAAGGAATAGAAGCTACATACCGATCAATTCTTTGCTTCACATGGTTGTCCACATTGTCGCCATAGTGCCAAGTGAACCATCTTTGATTCGGTTTAATGTCCCAAAGGCCATTTCTCTCAAGAGCATCTCTAAAGGCATCCATTTCCACTCTTGGTTTTCTTCTCCCACGCGCTTTCCCATTCATGCAAAGGATGTCGTTGAGATTACCCCCTAGGAGCAATTATAATTGGGATTCCCCTTTGAATTTTTCCAGTAGTTCCCAATCCACATGTGTCCTTGTGCGATCATAAGTGCCATACATACCCGTGAATCAGGTTTTTACAGTCCCAAGAGCAACTTCAACATCAATGTGAGATTTCAGAAAGGATAGGAGGCTAACATCAACACCTTATTTCCATAACAAAAGCAGACCACTACAACCACCACTTTTCTCCACATCAATACAACCAACCATGTTTAATCTTTGACGAACACCGTCTACTTTGTTCTTGAAGAGTCTTGTTTAGCTAAAAAGACTATGTCAGGATTATTCAAGGTCACGAACCTTGACAAAGCATGAACTGTCTTAGGGTTTCCTAAGCCCTGACAGTTTTGACATAGGGTTTTCATTGCTCCTGGCGGGGCTGGGAACCAACCTCTACCGATAAAGGTGCCTTGAGAGGAGACACCACCTCTTTTCCAAGTTCCACTTCATCCGAGGGTGGGCAAGTTATTGACTTTGCTTTCTTTGACATCTTCGAGCTACTTCCTTCCATCTTTTCTTTCAGAGATTGCTTCGCACTCTTTGGTTTAGGTGCCAAGTTGAAGATGTGTTGGGGTCGGTCCGGGATAGCCTCCGAGCTATTTTCCTTGATCTCGATTGCACCATAAGCTTCCTCCTTCCTTTTTTCCACCACTATCATTCTATTATCATTTTCTCCACTACCTTCAACTGCTTTGTCTCTTGCTTTCCCATCCGAGCCTTCAATGTTTGTTACATATACTATCCCTAGACGAGATTTCCTTTGAGCAAGATTGTTAAATTAGGTGATTCTACTCGAAGCCAATCACCAAATTGAAACTTAGGGTTGCTTCTATTAGGGAGGTCCGGGAAGAGAAGGCGTTCATGGCCAATAATGCCACAATAGAAACAAAACTTTGGTAGCCTCTCATACTTTGCCAAGCAGATTTGGGGTTGGCCCTTTTTATACTCTTTCCCAATACTACACATCTCTTGAGGGGTTTGCTATAGTCCAGTTCCACCCCTAATCCTTAGGTACTCACTGGTGCAACCTTCCTCATCTCATAGGTCCGTGGCAATGCACTTTCCAAATTTATTGCCCACAGCTTCCCCAACCTTACAATTCATGAAGCCCAAAGGAACATCGTAGATACAAATCCATATCGGGAGAAGGTTGAAATCATACTCTTTTGGGCTAAGTAGCCTATCAAACTACTTGATGGTAAGGAGTTCCCCATCGAAAGTCTAAGGACATCTCCCGAGGACAAAGTCTTTGTCTTCAACCATCTTGAATTTAAATAAGAACATATTTGGTCCGAGGGATGTGGCTTCCTCCAACGGATGTTCCTTCCAAACTGAGAAGTAAAATCTAATAAGCTTTGGGCCATCCACAATTCGTGGTGAGACAAGTTCCCCCACAACCCACTTCTCCTCACCTACAACAGGTTCCCTAAATTTTTTATTTCATCAATGGTAGTGAGTTCTTCCTCGGTGAATTAGAGCCCTTCCAATTGTTTAGCCAGCTCGTAAGGCATATCTTCCATGGCCAAGAAGAATAGATGAGGCTTAAGCAAGATGAATAAGAGAAGCTTAAAAAATGTATGATTTTGGGTGAATAGCATAACCCAAAGCCAAGAGGCAGCCACAAAATAACTCTTTCTTCCCTTTCCGGTCTCCAATCAACTAGGGACAAAAATAACTTTTCAATAAATGCCCAGTAGCCTTTCACTTTTTTAAGGATTACAAGGAATTCCAATTTTGGCAAAACTGACAGCTGCCGGTAATTATGCCCAGAAAAATAGTTTCCTGAACCAGCAAAGTCCATGCTAGCCCCACAGCCTAGGCCGAACCGAGCAGCAGAAAAAATGTATCCTAATGTGGGCATTCAGGATGCATCATTAGGGTACGAATCACTGTTAAACTTGTATGCCATGTGAACTGTGCTTGACCAAGGGCTGGAAAGCAGATTTTTGGAAGGATCACCTCCCCACATGATCTTCTTCCTCCTTAGTTCTCTGGGTAAAATAAGCCAACCACAAGAGAAGATTAGAACCATCGTGTCTTCAATTTTAAGCCACGATATTCCATCGAAGGGACAACATCCCGGACACCAAGCCACTCACCTTGCAACCTCTGGGGCCAAGGACCGGCCCCTCCCGATGGGGTTCAGGGGGTCACGGATCACTACCCCTAAAAGAGATAAAAAGACAATATTGAACTGCTCCCTGTAAACATTGCATTGTCTGAAATAGGAACAATTTTCCTCCCCACCCTGCTGGTGGCCACCCAAGTTCCTTTTTGCTACCCAGGTTGTTTAGAGCTGCTGCACTATAAGGCCACACATCGGGGCTACTTGGCCCCTCGTCGTGACTCCCCAACCACCAGACAAGCTTATTACCACTGTGCCATCTTTTTAAGCCACCATAAGCCCTCGAAGGGCCACCATCTTGGCCACCAGGCAGCCTACCTCGCAACCTCTAGGGGCCAAGAACCAGCCAATCCTGATGGGGGTCGGGGGCGCAGATCACTACACCTCTAAAGAGATAAAAGAACATAGCCGAACTACTCTCTGTAAACATTACTTTGTCTAAAATGGGGGACACTTTTCCTCACCTTGCTAGTAGCCACCCAAGGTCATGTTTGCTGGCCAGGTTGTTCGGAGCTGCCGCACCTTGAGGCCACCCATCGGAGCTGCTAGGCCCCTCGTCGTGACTCCCTTTTCCCTAATGCCGAGTAGCTAGCCACCCAAGGGCATATTTTCCCTCTGAGTTGTGCGCAACGGCCGCACCATGAGGCCACCCATCAGAGCTGTTTAACCCCACATTGGGACCCCCTATAGAGCTAGAAAACCTATTGGAACTGCTCCCAGAAAACATTGCCATGACTGAAAATGGGACATTCCGACCCCCTTATCGGAAAAACTTGAAACCTAACCAAGAAAGCCACACCGTGATCCACACTCTTTCCAATCTCTTGCCATTTTTCCAAGGTCCTCCCTTGAACATGAACCTGCAAAAGAGAGAAGAAAAGAGTACTTACCCAACACCGAAAAGTTTTATCCTGGCTTAGCACCTCATTCCAACCATGACGGTAGAGGAAACACGAGGTTCTACGACCATGGCTTAGCCTTCCTAACCTCATGAACATGGAACTACCTTCACACATGTGGCCAGAAAAAGGATGAAAAATCTAGAGAGAAGTCAGAGGATTTTCTCCCACACATGGAACTACCCTCACACATGTGCCAAGTGTCCCGTGGGTTAACAACAAACTGAGGAACATCGAGGAAGGAACAATTTTCAGTGGGAAGAAGACTAACATTGCAAGATCTCAATGGAAGAAGATTCAGATTACTATTGAACAAGAGAAATCAAGGTGGGGATATATTGATTGCATTCACACCTTTTATTTGTTCTTATTCTTACAACTTATAATTTATGCAAATTTGTATATTTTTCAGGATACTGGGAATTTAGCCTGGGCTTATCTACGACAACATAATTATGGAATTGCATAACAACATTATAGGTATGCCATTCTATATTTATCAATTCCCTAAAAATATATACATGTGTGTATATGCATATATTTGACATCGAGCTTGTGTCATCACAGAAAAGCTATGTCTCTGACTCTTGAGCCAAATAAGAATAAGCAATGTGTAATCACTAATTTTGTCCAGGGTGTCTCCTCAACTTCAGAACGCGCCGCATGCGTGGCTATTCGACTACCTCAGACCATTCAGCTACCACGTCGAAGCCACGAGCTATTCAAACATTTCCAACTCATGCGCACCCATAGCCCTCGAATCCAAGAAAATTAGACGGCCATGATGATGACTAGTCATCTTCACGAGTAAGATCATCTCCACCAGAGCCTTGCTTCCTAAGCTGCGATTTCTTCCTCTGGCCCCCATCTTCTCGTTCAGCCGACATGCAAGGGAACACAAAGGACGGCGTCAGAGAGGTTATCAGCAAATGCAAATGATTAACCGACAATTTTAGAAATGCATATGAATCAAGCCAAAAACAAATAGAGGCAGCCAATGGGATTTTTATTTTTCTATTTTCTAAAAGGCAAGTAATTATCAGGGTATGCAAAGAAAAACTCTAACGTTTGTAAGGGGGCATTCTGAAAAATTGGAGCAATAGAGAATAGAAGCAAAAGCCTTCAGATTTTAGAGGTAGCTTTTCTCTCTATTTTTTTAGATCATCATAAAAAAATCATGCATAGGAATTAAGTGTTGGAAAAAGCCGGTACATCTCATGGCGCAGCGAAAAAATTATCTGGCATAATCCACCAGTGATCCATGTACAAATGACGAATTCGAGGTGATAAAGGATGAAAAACATTACCTCAACCAATCTGGAATTCCGCAGCGAGTATAGGAGAATCCAAATCGAATCCAAGTCATCACAGCAGCGTTTCATCTCTACGTAGTCCACTCAAATAAAACGAACAATTTTTCTCTTCTCTAACTATTAGAGATGATTTTCGAAAAAGACATTTTGGCTGCTAGACCTTATGCCTTTATATAGCATTCAAAAACCTAATTCTAATTAAATTTGGATTATTTAATTATACAATATATTTAACCGAATATAATTAAATATGTAGAATCTGTCTACTTTAATTAGGTTTCTTTTAAATATATATATATATAGTATTTGATAATTACAATAACTTATCAAATATTAACATATGTATAAAAACGAAATTAACAATTTTGGTTTCTCACTAATTACATGTACAACAAGTTTGTACACATGCTATCTAGTCGATATTTGTTCCTTTCAATCATAGGGTATGACCCTTGTAGGTTCATGTAACGTTAGCAATAATATCAAGAACAATTCTAATATTGCAAGCAATGAGTGGCATCTAGAAATACATCATTGCTACCTAAGTTACATGAAATCGTGGTTCGATTTAACCTTTTTTCGTGATTAACTTCTTTTATGTATTTCATCCTTTTGTCCTCATATATAGATCGAACACAAGTCATGGATTAGTCACACTTGTATAGTCCATCTAATGTTTCTTGATATCTTGAGTAGACTATTATAAACGAATAACTATGATATCCCATATCAATTCATTCGAGCATAGCCATGCATTCTCTAGTCTCACTCAATCAAGTAGCCTATGTTATTACTCCTATTATGTAGGAGGGACAAATCCTATCTTGATCAACCATATTTCGCTTCATGGATTGTAACATATCCAATATCAGTCTTTATAGTGTAGTCAGTTACGATACACGTTTGACCGTATAAAAATATATCACTCACGATGTTGAAATAATGATGATCTCAAGTCTGAGGATCATACATGTAGTTATCACCATGAGCAATGTTGTGACTGTCACATAATAATCCAAGAAACATGCTCATAGCGGGTCAGTCCAGTATGTCATTCCCTAACACATACTTATGTATTGATTTTGACATCTCCATGTCAATGACAACACTTTGTCATCAATCAACTACATATTAGTCTTAATAGGACATTCAAGAATAACTATATTAATGTAAGGACTTTATTATAATTTACTTTATTTATAGATACACAGAATAAGACTGAAATAATAATAACGGCTTCTTATTAATAAAAAAGATAAAATAAGTATGTCTTTTACAACCATCTCAGAATTGGTCTTTGGGCATACTCCAACGCTAAGGTTTTATTTCTTTTTAACCTTTGCATCATTTTGCCTTCCTCGCGATGATCGATCTCCCTCGTGTCTGTAGCCCTTCCTCACTGGTGATAAGCCTATCGGCCTCCTCGAGGTCACGCATGGAGAATTGGTGAAGAGGCAGACATGCAAAAGGGTTTTTTGGCTTTTGTTTTTGAAAGAGGGTTCTTGATTTTTATAGAAAACGGGGGTTTAATCTCTGGTTTTCAAAAACAAAAAGGGATTCCATCATTTTTCTAGATATGAGTTCAGATCAAGGTTTAGAGGAGAAAAAAGGTGGTTTTGCCTCGTTTAGGGGTTTGTCGGCCACCGCTTGACGGTGGCCGATACGACGAAGTATGACAGTCGATTGTCAGAAGTTGGGGAATGACGGCAGTTTTTAGGTTTTTGGATAAACACACGGCGGTGTTCATCCTGGTTTCAGAGGAAAAGGAGAGAAAAGAAAGAGTTATCTTTTTTCAAATGGTTTTTCTGTTTTTGGCAAAAAAATGTGAGTTCTATACTCGTTTTAAAAAGAATTTTAGAGAACCTTGCAATTTCATCCTTTTAAAGTTTAATATGTTTTTAATTGGTCTAATCCCCAATTTGGCCTTGTTAACTTTAAATTTTGTTCAATTTGGTCCTAAATCCAGTGCTGAAATCCTTTGTTTACCCCTTTTTCATGCATATTTAATTTTCAGTCCTATTTATTGTTTATGATTGTCTTTTTATATTGTCATGATATATATATATTTAATGTAGCCTTGGTATATATTATGTTAATATGATATGTACTTTATATAATGTACATTTTTAAACTGTATAATATATGTTTTATTATATGGTATACAATATACGATATATATACCTATTACGTACGTTTTATGATATAGTACCTAGTTTTGATATATATATTCTATGTATAACGTACAAGATATATGTTTCTTATATATGTATATATATATATGTACATACTATATGTTTTTTTACATATTATATAGCATATAACTTTGATATGTATATATATATATATGTTACGTACATTTTTTGTATATAATACATGGTTTTATTATATGTATAACGTATGTGTTTTTTTATATTATATAATATGTAGCTTCAATATACGTATAAATACGCAAGGTTACTGTTAAAGCCAAACTATTGTCTTCATATGAACTTACGGGTATGCATCTTTATTTATATAGTATCTTATATGTATATGACATATATTTTGTATATGCGTGCATTATATTGTTTATTATATATGTACAAGGCTGCCAAGATTCCCTTATATGTATGTTATATGTCTTACATATGTACATAGGTGTTATGTTTTATGGTTTGAAATGCCATGTATATATTGCTACTGCCGTGCCTTTTTTACATATGTATATATGTTCGTATGTATGCTTTTTATATGTTCGACATGTGGATCTTGTATTTTGTGTTCTATTTCATGCTTATTTGCCATGCTATGTTGCATCCGGGATATATTAAATGCAAATGTGGTGCTCTTTCATTTGAGAGTAAACGTGGCTAGTATCAGTCGTAGTGGTGGTGGTCTTTCGTTTATTCTCGAATAACGGGACCCTTAAAATCTACTCATATGTATAACCGAATTTTGATTTAATCGTCACTTTAACTCACAAAATCCAATATTAACAAAGAGATAATTGATTTGGTACCAAGTTTGAGCGTGGTTGGGGTGCAAAGCCTTCCCCACTCGTAACCGACTTTCGAACCCGTAGTAATCTCTTTTTTATTTCCAGTTTCGGTCTACCTAATCTAAGTAACTGGTGGCGACTCCAAGTTTTTTATTTCAAAATAAGATTTTTAAAGAAAATTCCCTATTTAAAAAAATATTTTCAAAAAATAGGATACATCGAACCAATTTGGGTTTGTTTTAAAAAAACGTCGCTATAGCATGGCGACTCCGCTGGGAACGAACTTTTGTTTTCACAAAAAAAGAGTGCCAAGCCAAAAAGAAAAATTACCACTTATTTAATATTGGAAGTTGTGAGTTAAAGTGACAATTAAGTTAATATTTGTTTATAAATGTAAGTTTATTTTAACGCATTTAAAAATTAACATATAAACCCGTCCATTTAAGTGTGGGGACCCATTCGCTAAAAGTCGTCAAGTACACAGAGTGGGTAGAAAACATAGTCCCTATTCCTAAGAAGGATGAAAAAATTCGCATGTGTGTGGATTATAGAGATCTCAATAAGGCAAGCCCCAAGGATAATTTCCCTTTGCTCCATATTGACACTTTGGTCGACAACACCGTGCGATATTCTTGGTTCTCTTTCATGGATGGTTCCTCAGGGTACAACCAAATAAAAGTGCATCATGGCGACATGGTGAAAACTCCGTTTTTGACTATGTGGGGGACATTCTGCTATAAGGTGATGCCCTTTGGGTTGAAGAATGTCAGAGCAACCTATAAAAGAGCCATGGTAACCTTCTTTCACGACATGATGCAAAAGGGGATCGAGGTATATGTGGATGACATGATTGCCAAATCTCGAAACAAAGAGGAGCACATTCAAAACTTGAGGAAGCTCTTCCAAAGGTTGAGAAAGTACCAGTTAAAGCTCAACCCAGCTAAATGCACTTTCGTCGTTACGTCCAGTAAGCTCATAGGCTTTGTTGTTAGCCAAAAAGGGATCGAGATTGACCTTGACAAAGTGAAAGCCATCCAAAATCTTCCCCCACCTCAGACCCAAAAAGAAGTTCAAGGTTTCTTGGGAAGATTAAACTATATATCTCAGTTCATCTCTCAGTTGACTGGCAAGTGTGACCTTATCTTTAGATTACTTCGGAAGAACAATCTGGGGGGTATGGGATGAAGAGTGCTAAGAGGCTCTAGACAAGATCAAGAATTATTTGACTAATGCTCTAATTCTAGTAGCACCGGTACCAGATAGACCGTTGATCTTGTACTTGACAGTTTTTGAGAAGTCGATGGGCTACGTTTAGGGCCAACATGATGAGTTCGAGAAGAAAGAGAAACAATCTACTATCTGAGCAAAAATTTCACCGATTGTGAAATGTGGTACCCATCGGTTCAAAAATTATGTTGTTCTCAAATGTGGATTACCAGAAGGCTCAAGCAATACATGTTGTATCATACCACTTGGTTGATATCCAAGTTGGACCTGATAAAGTTCTTGATGGAAGCACCAGCATTAAATGGTAGTATGGCCCATTGGCAAATGATGTTGTCCGAATTTGACATACTATATGTGAGTCAAAAATCGGTAAAAGGGAGTGATATAGCAGATTTCCTAGCAAGCCACTTCGGATGACTACGAGTCTTTAAACCTTAATTTTCCCGATGAAGATTTGATATGCATAACTGTCGAAGAAAAAGCTACTTCGGAGTTTGAGTCCTGGAAGCTCTATTTCGATAGAGCATTCAATGCCTTAGGCCAAGGAATTGGGGCAATGTTAATTTCTCCAAAAATATCTACTATCCCTTTACAAGTAGATTGGAATTCTTTTGTACAAACAATATAGCCGAGTATGAGGCTTGTGTCATGGGGTTGCGTGCAACCATTGAAAGGGAAGTCAAAGTGCTTTAAGTTTTCGGAGGTTCATCTTTGGTAGTTTACCAGCTCCGGAAAGAATGGGAAACAAGAGACCTGAAGTTGGTCAAGTATTATGATTTGATCCAAGAGTTAACCAAAAATTTCAAAAATATCAATTTCGCCTACCTTTCGAGAGAAGACAATCAAATGGCATATTCTTTGGCAACATTGGCTGCAATGTTTGAAGCAAGCACCAAAGCATAAATGAAGCCAATTGAGATGCAAATTTTTGAAATACTGGCTCATTGCTATAGCTTGGAAGAGGAAGCGGATGGCAACCCACGGTACTATGATATTCTTCGATATATCAAGTTCCAAACCTACCCTAAAGAGGATAATAAGAATGATAAAAGATACATTAGAAGAATGGCAATGGGATACGTTCTAGACAGAGAGGTCTTATACAAAAGGGACAATGACCAAATACTTCTAAGGTGTGTCAATGCTCAAGAAGCTAAAAGCATCCTAGCCGAAGTACAGATGGACTATGCGGGACATATGCCAAAGGTTTCTTGATGGCCCGAAAAATATGAGATATGGGTAGTTCTAGTTGACTGTGGAAAGGAATTGTATTGACTATGCAAAGAAATGTCATAAATGTCAAATATATGCTGACAAGATAAATTCTCCACCATTACCTCTACACATAATGAATTCCTCAGGTCGTTCGCTGTATGGAGAATGGATGTCATTGGTCAGATTCATCCAAAAGCATCCAATGAGTATCGTTTTATTCTGGTTGTTATCGACTATTTCACTAAGTGGGTAGAAGCAGTTTCTTATACCAGTTTCACAAGAGCTACAGTTTGCAAGTTCTTGAAGAAAGAGATCATTTGTCGCTATGGATTTCCAGAAAGGATTATTACTGATAATGCTTCCAACCTGAACAATAAGATGATAGTTGAGGTGTGCGAGCAGTTCAAAATAACGCATCATAACTCCACCACTTACCATCCCAAGATGAACGGAGCGATAGAAGTGGTAAACAAGAACATCAAGAAGATCGTATCAAAGACTACATACACCTTCAAGGATTGTCATGAAAAGTTGCCATTTACTTTATTTTCCTACCAAACGTCCGTACGTACTTCAACGGGGGCAACACCGTACTCGTTGGTTTACAGCACGGAGGCAGTGCTGCCTATTGAAGTGGAGATTCCATCACTTTGAATCATGAATGAGGTAAAGTTGGAAGAGACCGAATGGGTACAAGCTTGGTTTGACCAATTGAATCTCATCGAGGAGAAGAGATTAAAGGCCATTTGTTATGGTCTGATGTACCAAAAGAGAATGATGCAAGCTTATGATAAGAAGGTCCGTCTAAGAGAATTTCGAGAGAGGGGATCTAGTGCTTAGACGAATCTTGTTGACTCAAAAGGATTCACGTAGGAAGTGGACACCTAATTGGGAAGGACCTTATGCCATTAAGAAGGCCTTTTTGGGATGAGCTTTGATGGAACATCCCCCAGCCGACCTTGGAGGAAACCGGGTCGGAGAACACCACCCTTGAACAAAATGGTAATCGGTACAATAATTTCCAATCAAGAATCGATAATTAAATGATAATATGCTTTATAAACATTTCCAGAATAAGCATTAGTCTAATTTAACCAATGTGCAATAGTGATTCGTCAATTAGGACTAATTTATAACTTTTATAAGTTTTAGGGATTAATCTATAAATTTAGTAAATTAGGGGTCCTTTCATGTAGTTGACTAAACAAAAATGAAATTCAATATAATAACAGTAAGTCTGCAAATTTTTATGTCGTTCTAGTATCATTTACCCATCCAATTAGACTATACAATATTCAGTGACCATTTTGCAACCCTCTTAAAACTGGTTTCTATGTCTTTTAACAGAATTAACTAACTCCGTACCGATAACCTTGGGGCCATATCGGTACGCTAAGCTAAATTTCAAGTTTTCAAATTCAAGGATAATAACTCATATCGATACACCTAAGCTCGTACAACCTACAATCGTATCGATACAATTAAAATTTTAGACCTTACTGTCCAAATTCATACCAATACACCCCCTATTCGTATCGATACGCCCTGTTTCATTTGTCCCAATTATGCAAGGCCGTATCGATATGCCATCACCCATACCGATACGCCTACCCTGTAATGACAGATTTCATCTGTTTTTTCATCAATTTAACCTAGTGAATGATGTCCAAATGCAATGAAATTTTATCAGCAACCTTTAAGCACTAAAATCTAATCGTATGCAAAATTTCATGATCAAACGAATTCATTTACCATGTTTTCACCAATTAGGCCAAATGTGCAAGTTTGTCACTTTTTACCAAAACACTTAACATATCATTTTGGGCACTTAGACCTTTTTAACATAGAGGTCAACACATACATGGTGCCAAACTAACTTGTCTAAACCCTATGCCACCGTTCTAGGAGTTCAAGGACTAGATTACATTACATAGGAGGTTGTGACTTGCTTCAAAAATATCATTTGCTCCGATCCTCTATCCGACTCAACTTTAACCTGAAATGCATGAAAATGAGATGCATTAGGCTTACTTAGCCTAGTGAGTTAGACAAGACAATTATATGAACATCAATGAAGGTCATGTCATGTAAAATGATGAGAGTATCTCAAAAACATATTTTAACAATGCTTGTAACACTTATTAGTATATATATTTTCCTTGGATTGACATGTAGTGGATACACGAATTCCCAATCAACATCACCAACAATGAATGGTCAATATCTGCCAACATCGCTAATAGGACCGCATAATCACATCCCACCAACATCATCAATGAGAGACTTTACTCAAGGACCGTAGTCCACCCCTTACCAATGAGTTCATGAATACTATGGCATGCCAATTGTATCCCATGTCCATTCATGTCCAAGGATTCAATACTTATCGATAGCAATGACAATAGCATTAACAATAGCTATAACAATAGCAATAGCAATACAATATCAATAACAATGCTTATGATTTGT
The DNA here is from genome assembly GCA_019671005.1 of Hibiscus mutabilis. Classification (NCBI taxonomy): domain Eukaryota; kingdom Viridiplantae; phylum Streptophyta; class Magnoliopsida; order Malvales; family Malvaceae; genus Hibiscus; species Hibiscus mutabilis. The sequence continues at coordinate 25,200,628 of CM033735.1, read as the reverse complement.
CTAACAGGGCTTATTTCAATTCTATCATAGTATCAATGATCATGTAATGACTCAATATTCAATCTATAACGTAACAAGCTTACCCAAGCTTACCAATGATGCTTCCTACATGGCTCGAATACAAACGTACCTTGGTCAATGATAGAAATGCAATAATTCAACATTAATGAAATCAGGAAGGCACCTAGCCATTCCCTTGACTCTGACTACACTCACTGATGATTCTGAGGCTTTCAATGCTCCCGGATAACGACTCATTTGTTCTTGAACTTGGTGGAATTAGGTGGGTTTGGTGATTCTTCACCTTAAATCTTTTAAGCTACATTAAATCAAGGTCACAAGGATTCCAACATCAATAATGGATTCATAGCAATTCAATAGCTATGAAAATGATATCAATCAAGCTATGTGATCTTTATGGGATTTCTAGGGTTCATGAATCTTTAACTTGAAATTAAACATGATTTAGCCATGGAATCAATAATCTAATTTAGGGAGATTTCTTACCCAACCGATAACTTCAATCTATGATCAAGAAACTTAAGGAAAAGAAACCTTGGTCTCACTAAAAATGGTGGTGTGTGCTTGCTATAACTAAAGGTAGAAGATGGTGACTAAGGTGCTTGCTTAACAATCCACCGGGTAAGTCTTTCTTTTCTCTTTTAACTATTGATTTCAATTGAGCTTTCCTTCAATTGAAGGAACTCAATTACCTAATCCCATGTATGTTGTGAATAGGCTTGAGGAGGGGCTTATCACAAGATTAGTCCCTCAACTTTTTATTGTCTATACTTTTACCACCCTAACTTTCGATTTTCTCAATTTTATCACTAAACCATGTTTCAAAGTTCACAATATAATCCTTGACAATATCAATGCTTAATTGGGAACTCAATAGTTTAATAATTGACCACTCGGTCGAGATTAACTCTATAATTTGAGTTTTTGACATGAAATTTCCGGTTATCGGAATCAAATTCCGTCTAGGCCTGGTTTTGGGATGCTACAACTCTCCCCCTTAAGAAAAAATCATCCTCGAATTTTTACCTGAATCAAAGAGATACATGTATTGACTCCTCATTCTTTCCTCTGGTTCCCATGTAGCTTCTTTAACCTTGTGACTTCTCGACAATACTTTAACCAACGAGACGTTCTTATTTTGAAGCCTCTTGACTTCCCTTGCCAATATTTGCACCGGTTCTTCCTCGTATGACAGATTAGGTTAGAGTTCCACAGATTCGGGCTCTATAATATGTGATGGATCAGATATGTACTTGCGAAGCATTGATACATGGAACACATCGTGGATCTTACTCAACTCTTGGGGTAAGGTTAACTGATAAGCTATAGGGCCAACTCTTTCAATCACCTCAAATGGTCTGATAAATTGAGGGCTTAATTTCCCCTTCTTACCGAAACATAAAATCCTCTTCCACTGGGAGACTTTTAAGAGTACTTTCTCATCAACATCAAATTGTACATCTTTCCTGTTGAGGTTAGCATATGCCTTTTGTCGATCGAAGGCAGCCTTCAAACGGTCATGAATGATGGTTACCCGTTCTTCGGTTTCCCAGAGTAAGTCAGGGCCTAGCATCTTGTCTTCAACGAGTTTAGACCAGCATAACGGTATTCTACACTTCCTGCCATACAATTTCTCATACGGTGCCATGCCAATGGATGATTGGTAGCTATTATTATAAGCAAATTCAACAAGAGGTAGGGACCTCTCCCAAGATCTTTCAAATTCAATAGCACAAGCACAAAGCATATCCTATAATATCTGAATTACCCTTTCTGATTGACCATCAGATTGAGGGTCAAAAGCTATGCTAAGATTGACTCTAGTGCCCAGAGCTCCTTGCAATGACTTCCAGATTCGAGATGCAAATCATGGATCCTGATCGGAGACGATAGACTATGTCACACCGTGAAGTCGAATGACTTCCTTAATATACAAGTCAACTAGTTTAGGAAGACCATAATCCATTCTAACTGGTACGAAGTGTGCTGACTTAGTAAAGCGGTCTACAAAAACCCAAATAGCATCATGCTTGGCTGGAGTTAACGGTAAGCCACTAACAAAGTCCATGGTTATCATTTCTCTTTCCACTGAGGGAATTCAATGGGCTGTAAACAATCTGGTAGGGTTATAATGCTCAGCTTTAACTCGTTGACATTTGAGACACCTCGATACAAATTCTACAATAGTTGTTTTCATGCCAGGCCACCAATACAATTCTCATAGGTCTTTGTACATCTTTATTACTCCTAGGTGAATTGAGTAAGGGCTACAATGGGCCTCCTGAAGAATTTTGTCATGAAGAGACTCATCACTGGGCACACATATTATATTACGAAAGCGCAAAAGTCCTTCAGAATTAATTCTAAAGTCAGGGTTAGGATTATCCCGAAGTCTAGAAGCAATGGTTTGTAATTTAGGATCTTGTTCTTGTAGAGACTTGATTCTCATCACAATGGTAGACTGAACTTGGAGCTCAACTATAAAGCCATGATGCTTTTGAAGTCGAAAATAAGCTTTGATAGCCTGAGGGGTAGGCGAAGGCCTGCGGCTGAGTGCATCTGCTACTATATTGGCCTTGCTTGGATGATAATCAATGACAAGATCATAATCTTTGAGAAGTTCCATCCATCTCCTTTGGTGGAGATTGAGCTCTTTTGTGTCAACAAATACTTAAGGCTCTTGTGGTAGTTGTATAGGTAACATTTTCTCTGTAGAGATAATGTCTCCATATTTTCAATGCAAAGACGATTGCAGCCAATTCAAGGTCATGTGTACGGTAGTTCATTTCATGTTGTTCGAGCTGCCTTGATGCATAAGCAATAACCTTGCCTTCTTGCATCAGTACACACCCCAACCCTTGGTGCGAAGCATTACTATACACAATGTAGTCCTTCCCAGATTTAGGTTGAATCAGAATCGGTGCATGAGTCAATACTTGCTTGTGTTGGTCAAAACTTCTTTGTTGCTTCTCGGTCCATTCAAAAGGAGCATCCTTCTGTAGAAGTTTAGTTAATGGAGCTGCTATTATAGAGAATCCTTTAACAAATCTCCTATAATAACCAGTAAGACTGAGAAAGCTACGAATTTCACCTACATTCTTCGGTGGTCTCTAATCAACGATGGCTTGGATCTTCTTTGGGTTTACTTGAATGCCTTCAGCTGAGATTACATAACCCAAAAAATAAGACTTGGGTGAGCCAGATCTCACACTTGCTGAACTTGGCATACAATCGCTTCTCCCGAAGGGTTTGAAGCACAATACAAAGATGTTCACGATGTTCAGCTTGGCTTTTAGAGTAGATCAAGATATCATTAATAAACACCACTACAAATTCATCAAGATAGGGTCTAAAAACCTGATTCATGAGATCCATGAAGGCAGTAGGTGCATTGGTTAACCCGAAGGGCATAACCAAGAATTCGTAATGGCCATATCTTGTATGGAAAGTCGTCTTGGGCACATCGCACTCTTTCACTTTCATCTGATAGTACCCAGACCTCAAATCGATCTTAGAAAAGACCGTTTCATCTTTTAGTTGATCAAACAAGTCATCGATCCTTGGCAAGAGATACTTATTCTTGATTATGAGCTTGTTCAATTGTCGATAGTCAATACAAAGACGTATTGGTCCATCTTTCTTCTTAACAAAGAGGACTAGAGCTCCCCAAGGTGAGGAACTCGGTCGAATAAAACCATTGTCTAACAAGTCCTGGATTTGCACTTTAAGCTTGGTGAGTTCTATTGGTGCCATCATATAAGGCGTAATGGAAACCGAGGTTGTTCCAGGTTACACTTCAATCCCAAATTCAACCTCACGGGTACGTGGTAAACTCAGAAGCTCATCGGGAAACACATAGGAAAACTATTGCACGGTGTCTATATCTTGTAACTGCGCTTCTTCCTTGCTTACCATGGCATACAACAATGATCTCTTGCCTCCAGATTCCATGAGAGTCACACTCTCCTTACCCAGATCTCGAAGGTACAACTTTTTCTTTGAACAGTGTACCCAAGCTTGATGCTCCCCGAGCCAATCAAGCCCCAAGATAACATCAAACTCATGTATGGGGAGGGCCATTAGGTTGGCCGGAAAAGGTATCTCTTGTATCACAATGGGGCAATTTTTACATATGAGCCCAATAACAACACTATCCCCCAAAGGGTTGGTCACGATGAGTTTAGAAGCTATAGGTTTAGATGTCAACTTAAATATCATAATTAGTACAGTACTTATGAAAGAATGACTAGATTCAGGATCAATAAATGCATAAACAGAATGAGTATACAACTCAACAGTACCTGCGACGACATCAAGATCCTCATCCTCCTCTTGGATTCTTACATGATAAACTTGGGCCCAAGCTTTAGACTCTTGTCGATTAGAAGCCCTCGTAGAACTACTAGGTCTTCCAAAAGTTCTCAATGTATCTTGTCTCTGCTCTCTACCCTTGAAGGACTGAGTAGGAGGCGTCGAAACTATCGGTGTAGGAAGTTTATTAGTATTCATCGGGCAGTCTTTAATATAATGGCCTTGTTTTTCACAGAAAAAACACTCCCTTGATTGCTTGCGGCACTGTCCCGAAGGATGCCTTCTCTGACAAAAGTTGCAAACCGGGTACTGAGACTCTCATCCAGACCCTACAATACTCTCAACGGAGGTAGGTCTTGCAGCTGACTGAGACATAACTTGTGGCTTCGGATAATCACCTGATCGGAATAACTGTTGTTGATACGATAACTTGTATCCATGCTACTGTTTGCTCTTCTTGTACGGTAGAGGGGGGTCAAGAATCATCTCCTGATCTCTTCTCAAATTGGATCAGCCTATTAAACCTGTGCGACCTCTGAGATGCTTCAATAGAGATCGCTTGATTCACTAGCTCTTGAAAATCCTTGATCCCTAAAGCAGTAAACAAATGTTGTAGTTCATCATTCAAACCTGCAATAAACATTCTACACTTCTCTTCTTCTTTCTTGATGTATTCAACCCCATATTTGCAATACTTGCAGAAGTCGTGGATATACTGTTCCACCGATCTCCCACCTTGCTTCAGGTGTAGGAAGATATCCTGTCTCTCAGTCAGGTAATGTTCACTGATATATTTCTTCTTGAACTCTCACAGAAAGAACTCCTAGGTTATAGCTTCCTCGGGAGCGGTGAGAGTCATAGATTTCCACCAACTTAAGACTTCATCGGTTAATAAGGCTAGAGCACACTCAAGCTTATACTTATCCAAGCACTGTAATTGCTTGGTCAAGATTCTTATTGTGCTATCTAACCAATGCTCCGCTACTTCAGGGTCTTGCTCAACCTTACCCGAGAAAGTAGTAGCTCGATGTTGAGCTAACTTGTCGATAGGGGCTCGATTCACAGGAGTGGAAGCCATAGAAGACAGTGCGAATTGCTCAGACTTGAGGGTAGCCATGAACTATTTGAACATCTCATTCATATTCTTATAGCACTCAAACTGAGCAGCATGTAACACAGGCTCAGTGTTCACTAGTTCTTGTAGGGGTGCTTGCAGATTAGGACGATTCTCCCTTTTTCTCCTCGCCATTGGTCGAGGAGCCAATCGTGTGCTCAACTTCTTCGCGAGCCTTATCGAATTCGGACATCTTTACATTATAAAGGAAGGAGGATCAGATTATTCGCAAGTCATAATATAACAAATTAAACTCTTAGATGGAATATGCAATGCAATGACCATGCAATAAACTCCAGTTTAGTCCTAGAATCGACTAAACTCTAGCTCTGATACCGCAATTGTAACATCCCCACCCGGCCTAGGAGGAAACTAGGTTGAAGAACAACACCAGTGAGCAAAACGATAATCGGTGTAATAATTTCCAATCAAGAATTGATAATTAAACGATATTATGCTTTATAAACATTGCCAGAATAATCATTAGTCCAATTTAACCAATGTCCAATAGTGATTCGTCAATTAGGACTAATTTATAACTTTTATAAGTTTTAGGGACTAATCTATAAATTTAGTAAATTAGGGGTCCTTTCATACAGTTGACTAAACAAAAATGAAATTCAATATAATAACACTAAGTCTGCAAATTTTTATGTCGTTCTGGTATCATTTACCCATCCAATTAGACTATACAATATTCGGTGACCATTTTGCAACCCTCTTAAAACTGGTTTCTATGTCTTTTAACAGAATTAACTAACTCCGTACCAATACCCTTGGGGTTGTATCGGTACGCTAAGCTAAATTTCGAGCTTTCAGATTCAAGTATAACAACCCGTATTGGTACACCTAAGCTCGTACAACCTACACCGTATCGATACAATTAAATTTTCAGACCTTACTGTCCAAATTCGTATCGATACGCCCTGTTTCATTTGGCCCAATTATGCAAGGCCGTATCGATACGCCATCACTCGTACTAATACGCCTACCCTGTAATGACAGATTTCATCTGATTTTTCATCAATTTAACCTATTGAACGATGTCCAAATGCAATGAAATTTTATCAGCAACCTTTAAACACTAAAATCTAATGGTATGCAAAAATTTCATGATCAAACGAATCTGTTTACCATGTTTTCACCAATTAGGCCAAATGTGCAAGTTTGTCACTTTTTACCAAAACACTTAACATATCATTTTGGGCACTTAGACCTTTTTAAAATAGAGGCCAATACATACATGCAAAATGGTGCCAAACTAACTTGTCTAAACCCTATGCCACCGTTCTAGGAGTTCAAGGACTAGATTACATTAAATAGGAGGTTGTGACTTACTTCAAAAATGTCCCTTGCTCCGATCCTCGATCTGACTAAGCTTTAACCTGAAAATGCATGAAAATGAGATGCATTAGGCTTACTTAGCCTAGTGAGTTAGTCAAGACAATTATATGAACATCAATGAAGGTCATGTCATGTAAAATGATGATAGTGCATCTCAAAAAAATATTTTAACAATACTTGTAACACTTATTTGTATATATATTTTCCTTGGATTGACATGTAGTGGATACATGAATTCCCAATCAACATCACCAATAATGAATGGTCAATATCCGCCAACATCGCCAATAGGTTCAGATTTTTAACCTGTAAAATTTAAGGTTCTTATTATTCACATATAACATACTCCAACCGTGAACTAAAACTATTGTTCGTTCTAGCATCGAGTTTGGGGTGCCTTAATCTACATGAGAACAGACAAACATCACGCAATAGCGGCATAAAACACAACAGCATACCAATATGAATACATGCCATAACAACCAAGGCACAACACTAAAACAACCCAATAAGATATAAAGGCCATTTTACACAACCCGAACTTATAAATAAATACACATTTATCAAAATGAATGATACTTAAACATGCTTAAAATTCATGACTCTACGATGTGCCACCATCTAGACTAGGAGTACTCAAGGAAGTTCACAACATACTTCCGGTTCATGTGAATTTGTCCAAGATCGGTAGGCAAACGAAGTTATATTGTCCTGACAAAGAACAAGAGAAACAGGGTAAGCTTGCGCTTAATGAGGTAGAAGAAACCTAGACAAAAACCATGGTCATACGGCTAAAACATATTCCTTGGTCTAACATTTCTGATTTCAAACAAGGCCAATGAGGTTGAGGTGACACTTATATTTAATTCACCAATTCAAGTAATATTTCCAAATACGTCAATCACCACTTTAATTTCTATACTATTCGAAACAAAGGTTAACATTTAAGTCTTAACCTTACATCCTGTCTAAAGATTTACTTATCATGAAACGCCCTAATCTTATACATAGTTCAAGATTCATTTACTTACTCATCAATAAACATTAGGTTTTAACCTATAATTATTCTTACTCCTCACCATTAAGCAGTTATGCTTATTTACTTAAATTTACCCATGATAAACAAACATCCACACCAAAGACTGATCAACCTTAATATAAGTATATAATTCCTAAAGAGCTTCTTTTACTAGGTGCGCAAGTCACTATTAAAGGCCTCACTCCGAACTTAACCCTTTTCTTATTCGAATCTTTTATAGAATTCCTTGGTTTATATATTTTTATCTTATTGTCAAATATTATGAACAATTCATGTTTTATCTCCCTCTCATAAGAGTATAATTAGCTGAATTCCTTTTTAAGACTTATTGACGTCCGATTTGTGCCCTTGAATCTTTACCTTAAGGTCTCATAAGTTAGCTTACACTATAAGTTAATGCACTTGATCCTGTAGTATAGTATAACTATACATTTAGATGGCAACTAAATTCATAACTAGCTTCTTATCAACCCATTTAACTACTTTCCATAGGATTCTATGCTAAACTTCTATGCTAAACAGCAAGTAAATAATTGTACTCACGATACTACAATGACCATTCAAAACATTAATCCCTTGATTAATCTAACAAGTACCGATAGTCAAACATATTAAAATAAGTTACATATTTGTATAGAAGTATGCTTAACGTCGGACATTATTTCTTCTATAAGAGATCTCATATATTGGCAAGGAATGAGTAACCAAAACTCAAGGTTACTATTCTAAGTATATTCACAATCACTCTATAATGATCAACATCCCGATTAGGAAAACAACTAAATTGCGTATGGTTATATATATATATATACTAACAAGCATTCTACTTAATCTAGGCAATAATACATATGTGCACAAACAACTATGCACACTAGCTAGGCAATCTACTTTTTACGTTTCGTGATAAAATTTTCATTCCAAGCATATTAATTATTGAACCCCTCATTTAGGATTACAAAAATCTATATATATATATATATATATATATAATAACAACTTAATGGAATAACAATCTTTCACTCTTTCATTATTTAGAGGTCTTTAACTGAATCACATACCTTCAACAAGGATTTACTTTAAGTCATGAAACATACAATTGTTGTTAAGTAAGTCATTCCAAATTCTCATATCTTACAATGTCTTTTATATTCATGCTTTATTAACATAGCCTTGATATTCGATCTACAGTCTAGTTACACGAATCCAAAACATTCTGTAACAACAAGGGTACACAACGTACCGAGACAAGGGTACACAAAGTACCAAATTAATCATCATTTAACAAGGGTACAATAGTACAAATTGATCATTTGATCTTTAACAACAAGGGACCGTAGTCCAAATTAGCGAGCTCGACGGACTCTATGGCAGACCAACTATACCTACGACCGACTCGAAACCAAGGCTGTTACATATTTCATTTCCAATCTGATCATAGTGAGCATAATTCCATTTATTCTCATAGAGATTTCGTCACCCTTTTACTCATATATGGTATCACAATAAGATCACCACAAGTGAACTTTATTTCAAGTGGCCATTGCCAAAAATTCTACTTTATCAATTCATCTTATAATATATCATTAGATTCGCGGAATCTTCCACAATCAACTAAATACATTGGTTCGAATAGCATACTGTCAAGTCACATTCAATATGTTTTACATTATATCAACTAATTTAAGCAAGTTTTACTTAGCATTTATCACCTTGAACCATAGTCAAACTTTTAAGCTCAGTTATGAGTTACAAAGAACTTACTCAATCAATCGATTACACATGTTCATGAGATCAAAAGACCAACTTTATGTCTTATCATATAAACCACAACAACATGTGTATAGCTCTCCATACTAACATACATTTCACCCTAGTTTTTGCTTTATCTTATCTAACCATGTATTTGAGTGAGCCCTTCTCTTTCATTATAAATCAGTTACGTGAAAGTCAGTATCTAAATCCCCTAATCATACACATATACATACATTCTTCACACATACCCCATTACATAATTAATAGCATGTATTCATAGTTCATTAGAGGTTAGCTACTTACCTCAATCCCAAGCTTGAATTCACTCAAAGCTTTAACATGAAGGTTTAAACTACACAGTTAAAGCAAACAAAGATAATCGAGAAGGTTTTAAGCCTAACCCGAGGTTCAACTACACTCACAATTGTTCCAGCCAATTTGATCCCAGATTAAGTCCCTTCAATCTCTCACCAATTGTACCCATTATAGTCTTCAATCTGTCAGTTTCTTCTTCTTCTAGTTATAACAAAATTAAAACTACCATTACGAACTATTTTTGTTCTCAATTAATAAAACGTTTCACTAGCAACCATTGAATTCTTAAATAACATACAACATTCGATCGCTCACTTAATATCGTAGAATAACATATTACATATAAACGTATTTAATCATTTACTTTAAACAATCATTTAAATTATCTATATGTATGCTATTTAATCCCATGTTTTTCCAGCACCTAACTGAAACTGTCCGCAAGTATATGTACGTATATATATAGAGCCAAAACAGTTTCCATTAAATTGTACATGAATGCATAACCAAACCTTAATTTACATGTATGAAAAATATGGTACATCGTATTTGTGCACTTAAATAATCAATTCAATTTATTCTTATGCTAACCAGGACAGAGCAATACATTTACAGCATGGTTTTCTACCTCTATAATCAGCCAAATTCATCTACATGTACAGCAGATTGGACAGTTTTTCTAACATCTATATTCGATTACTAAAAACAGCCTAAACTCCCTGGTTTATTCGAACAATGTTCATGACAGCCTCCTAATAATTTCTTCAACAATCAAAGACTCTTATTTTCAATGTGAACAAAGATTCACAGCATGCATTAGAGAAATTATCTTCATTGTATACATGCAGCCCGATTTTGTTCTAATTCAACATTGTCTTTACAATTTTCAATTAAAACCACACAACAAAGATTCATAGCATTCTTAATGGTTTCTATCGAGCCTCCAAAACCTCTCAAATATACCTTATTCAAATATCTACAAAAGTGTTCTCTAACAATCTTCCTACCTTGAATTCTAGCATTAAGAATTCAAGAACACATACCTTTCTTCTTTTGAATCGAATTCAGCGCCCATTATGTTGATTAACAAACTCGGTTTTCCTTCAAGTTTTTCATGAATCAACCATGAATTCCCTCCCTCTAAAAATGGTTTTGTTTCGGCCCCTTCTTTGGAGAAAAATAACTTGAAGATGGTTTTGAACCAAGTGGCCGAAGCTTTCCACCCATGTCATCCCCCTATTGACATGTGTTTAAGACACATGTTTATATTTTATTAACATGAAAACTTCATGTTTTTATAATCTACTATTTAGTACTCTTATTAGGGTCACTTGGTTTCCACTTTCATTCAATTAGGCCTACAAACAATTAAATCGGATTTTTTAATAACACAACCAATGAACTCTATCGTAATGATATAATGGTATCCTTCTAGGCCCGGTTTAAGGATGTTACAAATTCTCTCCTCCCCAAAAGAAATTTGTCCTCGAATTTCTTCAATGAAGAAAATTTACACTACCAAATTCAGAATATTTTCACACACTCTAAATTTTCAAACAGAGAAAACAAATTGTATTGGTGACAAGTTACCAATACAGAACAAGGACTCAAACTCCTAGGTGGCACATGTAATGAATAATGATACAACAAACTCCGGTTTAGTCCGAGAATCAAGCAAACCTAGACTATGATACCAATTGTAACACCCTCTACCCGATCTAAAAGATAGACCGACATAGAACGTGTTACCAAACAAAACAATCATTGAAAAGCACGCCAACTTAAAACTTACAATTCAATATTACTCGGCAAAAGCTTTCTCGATAAAAAAAAATAACGAATCTTACCAGAAACTTTAATGTCATCAAAAAGCATCAAGCATTTTACTTAGATAAACCCAACTTAGGCAAGTACCCAGATAGTTGTTTTCCAATTGATTCAGCTTAGGGACCTTAGAGATTCTTAAACAACAACTAATCCCAATTAACTAGATATTACCAGAATACTTTATAAAAGAACTTTCCTAAACTCATAATCTCACGCATCAATTCCAAGTTCATTCACTAAATTAAGGTGGCCAAACAACCAATGCCAAATCGCTTGTTGAAAACAGATTTGTCAGAAAGAATATAGAAAATTTATCTACAAAAATATAATGTTCAATCGAACACCACTTAGACTGATTAATTAAATACGTTAAACTTTGCATGCAATTAGCTAGATACTTTAGTTTCTCGACCTAAAGATTCAGATTTTTAACCTGTAAATTTTAAGGTTCTTATTATTCACATATAACATACTCCAACCGTGAACTAAAACTATTGTTCGTTCTAGCATCGAGTTTGGGGTGCCTTAATGTACATGAGAACATACAACATCAAGCAATAGCGGCATAAAACACAACAACATACCAATATGAATACATGCCATAACAACCAAGGCACAACACCAAAACAACCCAATAAGATATAGAGGCCATTTTACACAACCTGAACTTATAAATAAATACACATTTATCAAAATGAATGATACTTAAACATGCTTAAAATGCACGACTCTACGATGTGCCACCATCTAGACTAGGAGTACTCAAGGAAGTTCATAACATACTTCCGGTTCATGTGAATCTGTCCAAGTTCGGTAGGCAAACGAAGTTATATTGTCCTGACAAAGAACAAGAGAAACAGGGTAAGCTTACGTTTAATGAGGTAGAAGAAACCTAGACAAAAGCCTTGGTCATACGGCTAAAACATATTCCTTGGTCTAACATTTCCGATTTCAAACAAGGCCAATGAGGTTGAGGGGTCACTTATATTTAATTCACCAATTCAAGTAATATTTCCAAATACGTCAATCACCACTTTAATTTCTATATTATTTTTAACAAAGGTTAACATTTAAGTCTTAACCTTACATCCTGCAATAAACATTAGGATTTTATCCTATAAAGATTCTTACTCCTCACCATTAAGCAGTTATGCTTATTTACTTAAATTTACCAATGATAAACAAACATCCACACCAAAGACTGATCAACCTTAATATTAGTATAAAATTCCTAAAGAGCTTCTTTTACTAGGTGTGCAAGTCACAATTAAAGGCCTCGCTCCTAACTTAACCCTTTTCTTATTCGAATCTTTTATAGAATTCCTTGGTTTATACATTTTTATCTTATTGTCAAATATTATGAACAATTCATGTTTTATCTTCCTCTCATAAGAGTATAATTAGCTGAATTCCTTTTTAAGACTTATTGACGTCCGATTTGTTCCCTGAATCTTTACCTTAAGGTCTCATAAGTTAGCTTACTCTATAAGTTAATGCACTTGATCCTGTAGTATAGTATAACTATACATTTAGATGGCAACTAATTTCATAACTAGCTTCTTATCAACCCATTTAACTACTTTCCATTCTATTCCATGCTAAACAGAAAGTAAATAATTGTACTCACGATACTACAATGACCATTCAAAACATTAATCCCTTGATTAATCTAACAAGTACCTATAGTCAAACATATTAAAATAAGTTACATATTTGTATAGAAGTATGCTTAACGTCGGACATTATTTCTTCTATAAGAGATCTCATATATTGGCAAGGAATCAGTAACCAAAACTCAAGGTTACTATTCTAAGTATATTCACAATCACTCTATAATGATCAACATCCTGATTAGGAAAACAACTAAATTGCATATGGTTATATATATATATATACTAACAAGCATTCTATGATAATCATATAATACAAACAACTAAACAACTATGCAAGCTAGGCAATCTACTTTTTACGTTTCGTGATAAATTTTTCAATCCAAGCATATTAATTATCGAACCCCTCATTTAGGATTACAAAAATCTATATATATATATATATAACAACAACTTAATCGAATAACAATCTTTCACTCTTTCATTATTTAGAGGTCTTTATTCGAATCACAAACCTTCAACAAGGATTTACTTTAAGTCATGTAACATACAATTGTTGTTAAGTAAGTCATTCCAAATGCTCGTATCTTACAATGTCTTTTATATTCATGCTTTATTAACATAGCCTTGATATTCGGTCCACAGTCTAGATACACGAATCCAAAACATTCTGTGACAACAAGGGTACACAACGTTTCGAGACAAGGGTACACAAGGTACCAAATTAATCATCATTTAACAAGGGTACAATAGTACAAATTGATCATTTGATCTCTAACAACAAGGGACCGTAGTCCAAACTGGCGAGCTCGACGGACTCTATGGCATGCCAACTATACCTACGACCAACTCGAAACCAAGGCTATTACATATTTCATTTCCAATCTGAACATAGTGAGCATAACTCCATTTATTCTCATAGAGATTTCGTCACCCTTTTACTCATATAGGGTATCACAATAAGATCACCACAAGTGAACTTTATTTCAAGTGGCCATTGCCAAAAATTATACTTTATCAATTCATCTTAATATCTTATAATATATCATTAGATTCACGAAATCTTCCACAATCAACTAAATACATTGGTTCGAATAGCATACTATCAAGTCACATTCAATATGTTTTACATTAATCAATTAATTTAAGCAAGTTTTACTTAGCATTTATCACCTTGAACCATAGTCAAACTTTTAAGCTCAGTTATGAGTTACAAAGAACTTAAATCAATCGATTACACATGTTCATGAGATCAAAAGACCAACTTTATGTCTTACCATATAAACCACAACAAAATGTGTATAGCTCTCCATACTAACATACATTTCACCTAGTTTTTGCTTTATCTTATCTAACCATGTATTTGAGTGAGCCCTTCTCTTTCATTATAAATCAGTTACGTGAAAGTCAGTATCTAAATCCCTAATCATACACATATACATACATTCTTCACACATACCCCATTACATAATTAATAGCATGTATTCATAGTTCATTAGAGGTTAGCTACTTACCTCAATCCCAAGCTTGAATTCACTCAAAGCTTTAACATGAAGGTTTAAACTACACAGTTAAAGCAAACAAAGATAATCGAGAAGGTTTTAAGCCTAACCCGAGGTTCAACTACACTCACAATTGTTCCAGCCAATTTGATCCCAGATTAAGTCCCTTCAATCTCTCACCAATTGTACCCATTATAGTCTTCAATCTGTCAGTTTCTTCTTCTTCTAGTTATAACAAAATTAAAACTACCATTACGAACTATTTTTGTTCTCAATTAATAAAACGTTTCACTAGCAACCATTGAATTCTTAAATAACATACAACATTCGATCGCTCACTTAATATCGTAGAATAACATATTACATATAAACGTATTTAATCATTTACTTTAAACAATCATTTAAATTATCTATATGTATGCTATTTAATCCCATGTTTTTCCAGCACCTAACTGAAACTGTCCGCAAGTATATGTACGTATATATATAGAGCCAAAACAGTTTCCATTAAATTGTACATGAATGCATAACCAAACCTTAATTTACATGTATGAAAAATATGGTACATCGTATTTGTGCACTTAAATAATCAATTCAATTTATTCTTATGCTAACCAGGACAGAGCAATACATTTACAGCATGGTTTTCTACCTCTATAATCAGCCAAATTCATCTACATGTACAGCAGATTGGACAGTTTTTCTAACATCTATATTCGATTACTAAAAACAGCCTAAACTCCTGGTTTATTCGAACAATGTTCATGACAGCCTCCTAATAATTTCTTCAACAATCAAAGACTCTTATTTTCAATGTGAACAAAGATTCACAGCATGCATTAGAGAAATTATCTTCATTGTATACATGCAGCCCGATTTTGTTCTAATTCAACATTGTCTTTACAATTTTCAATTAAAACCACACAACAAAGATTCATAGCATTCTTAATGGTTTCTATCGAGCCTCCAAAACCTCTCAAATATACCTTATTCAAATATCTACAAAAGTGTTCTCTAACAATCTTCCTACCTTGAATTCTAGCATTAAGAATTCAAGAACACATACCTTTCTTCTTTTGAATCGAATTCAGCGCCCATTATGTTGATTAACAAACTCGGTTTTCCTTCAAGTTTTTCATGAATCAACCATGAATTCCCTCCCTCTAAAAATGGTTTTGTTTCGGCCCCTTCTTTGGAGAGAAAATAACTTGAAGATGGTTTTGAACCAAGTGGCCGAAGCTTTCCACCCATGTCATCCCCCTATTGACATGTGTTTAAGACACATGTTTATATTTTATTAACATGAAAACTTCATGTTTTTATAATCTACTATTTAGTACTCTTATTAGGGTCACTTGGTTTCCACTTTCATTCAATTAGGCCTACAAACAATTAAATCGGATTTTTTAATAACACAACCAATGAACTCTATCGTAATGATATAATGGTATCCTTCTAGGCCCGGTTTAAGGATGTTACAAATTCTCTCCTCCCCAAAAGAAATTTGTCCTCGAATTTCTTCAATGAAGAAAATTTACACTACCAAATTCAGAATATTTTCACACACTCTAAATTTTCAAACAGAGAAAACAAATTGTATTGGTGACAAGTTACCAATACAGAACAAGGACTCAAACTCCTAGGTGGCACATGTAATGAATAATGATACAACAAACTCCGGTTTAGTCCGAGAATCGGCTAAACCTAGACTATGATACCAATTGTAACACCCTCTACCCGATCTAAAAGATAGACCGACATAGAACGTGTTACCAAACAAAACAATCATTGAAAAGCACGCCAACTTAAAACTTACAATTCAATATTACTCGGCAAAAGCTTTCTCGATAAAAAAAAATAACGAATCTTACCAGAAACTTTAATGTCATCAAAAAGCATCAAGCATTTTACTTAGATAAACCCAACTTAGGCAAGTACCCAGATAGTTGTTTTCCAATTGATTCAGCTTAGGGACCTTAGAGATTCTTAAACAACAACTAATCCCAATTAACTAGATATTACCAGAATACTTTATAAAAGAACTTTCCTAAACTCATAATCTCACGCATCAATTCCAAGTTCATTCACTAAATTAAGGTGGCCAAACAACCAATGCCAAATCGCTTGTTGAAAACAGATTTGTCAGAAAGAATATAGAAAATTTATCTACAAAAATATAATGTTCAATCGAACACCACTTAGACTGATTAATTAAATACGTTAAACTTTGCATGCAATTAGCTAGATACTTTAGTTTCTCGACCTAAAGATTCAGATTTTTAACCTGTAAATTTTAAGGTTCTTATTATTCACATATAACATACTCCAACCGTGAACTAAAACTATTGTTCGTTCTAGCATCGAGTTTGGGGTGCCTTAATGTACATGAGAACATACAACATCAAGCAATAGCGGCATAAAACACAACAACATACCAATATGAATACATGCCATAACAACCAAGGCACAACACCAAAACAACCCAATAAGATATAGAGGCCATTTTACACAACCTGAACTTATAAATAAATACACATTTATCAAAATGAATGATACTTAAACATGCTTAAAATGCACGACTCTCTACGATGTGCCACCATCTAGACTAGGAGTACTCAAGGAAGTTCATAACATACTTCCGGTTCATGTGAATCTGTCCAAGTTCGGTAGGCAAACGAAGTTATATTGTCCTGACAAAGAACAAGAGAAACAGGGTAAGCTTACGTTTAATGAGGTAGAAGAAACCTAGACAAAAGCCTTGGTCATACGGCTAAAACATATTCCTTGGTCTAACATTTCCGATTTCAAACAAGGCCAATGAGGTTGAGGGGTCACTTATATTTAATTCACCAATTCAAGTAATATTTCCAAATACGTCAATCACCACTTTAATTTCTATATTATTTTTAACAAAGGTTAACATTTAAGTCTTAACCTTACATCCTGCAATAAACATTAGGATTTTATCCTATAAAGATTCTTACTCCTCACCATTAAGCAGTTATGCTTATTTACTTAAATTTACCAATGATAAACAAACATCCACACCAAAGACTGATCAACCTTAATATTAGTATAAAATTCCTAAAGAGCTTCTTTTACTAGGTGTGCAAGTCACAATTAAAGGCCTCGCTCCTAACTTAACCCTTTTCTTATTCGAATCTTTTATAGAATTCCTTGGTTTATACATTTTTATCTTATTGTCAAATATTATGAACAATTCATGTTTTATCTTCCTCTCATAAGAGTATAATTAGCTGAATTCCCTTTTAAGACTTATTGGCGTCCGATTTGTTCCCTTGAATCTTTACCTTAAGGTCTCATAAGTTAGCTTACTCTATAAGTTAATGCACTTGATCCTGTAGTATAGTATAACTATACATTTAGATGGCAACTAATTTCATAACTAGCTTCTTATCAACCCATTTAACTACTTTCCATAGGATTCCATGCTAAACAGAAAGTAAATAATTGTACTCACGATACTACAATGACCATTCAAAACATTAATCCCTTGATTAATCTAACAAGTACCTATAGTCAAGCTTATTAAAATAAGTTACATATTTGTATAGAAGTATGCTTAACGTCGGACATTATTTCTTCTATAAGAGATCTCATATATTGGCAAGGAATCAGTAACCAAAACTCAAGGTTACTATTCTAAGTATATTCACAATCACTCTATAATGATCAACATCCTGATTAGGAAAACAACTAAATTGCATATGGTTATATATATATATAGGCAATGATACATATGTGCACAAACAACTATGCACACAAGCTAGGCAATCTACTTTTTACGCTTCGTGATAAATTTTTCAATCCAAGCATATTAATTATCGAACCCCTCATTTAGGATTACAAAAATCTATATATATATATAATAACAACTTAATCGAATAACAATCTTTCACTCTTTCATTATTTAGAGGTCTTTATTCGAATCACAAACCTTCAACAAGGATTTACTTTAAGTCATGTAACATACAATTGTTGTTAAGTAAGTCATTCCGAATGCTCGTATCTTACAATGTCTTTTATATTCATGCTTTATTAACATAGCCTTGATATTCGGTCCACAGTCTAGATACACGAATCCAAAACATTCTGTGACAACAAGGGTACACAACGTTTCGAGACAAGGGTACACAAGGTACCAAATTAATCATCATTTAACAAGGGTACAATAGTACAATTGATCATTTGATCTCTAACAACAAGGGACCGTAGTCCAAACTGGCGAGCTCGACGGACTCTATGGCATGCCAACTATACCTACGACCAACTCGAAACCAAGGCTATTACATATTTCATTTCCAATCTGAACATAGTGAGCATAACTCCATTTATTCTCATAGAGATTTCGTCACCCTTTTACTCATATAGGGTACCACAATAAGATCACCACAAGTGAACTTTATTTCAAGTGGCCATTGCCAAAAATTATACTTTATCAATTCATCTTTAATTCATCTTATAATATATCATTAGATTCACGAAATCATCCTCAATCAACTTAATACATTGGTTCGAATAGCATACTATCAAGTCACATTCAATATGTTTTACATTAATCAATTAATTCAAGCAAGCTTCACATAGCATTTATCACCTTGAACCATAGTCAAACTTTTAAGCTCAGTTATGAGTTACAAAGAACTTAATCAATCGATTACACATGTTCATGAGATCAAAAGACCAACTTTATGTCTTACCATATAAACCACAACAAAATGTGTATAGCTCTCCATACTAACATACATTCCACCCTAGTTTTTGCTTTATCTTATCTAACCATGTATTTGAGTGAACCCTTCTCTTTCATTATAAATCAGTCATGTGAAAGTCAGTATCTAAATCCCCTAATCATACACATATTGTTGAGCGGATCAAATGATAGTTATTTGGCCAAGAGGGGGTGAATTGGCTATTTAAAATTTGAGGAAGCAAAAAGGAAATTGAAAAATGAAGGACAAAGGCAATTATAGTGGTTCAAGCTTCTAACAAGCTCTACATCTGCTACCTTAGCTCCCACTAAGGATTTTCAACAAAATCCACTAGATTTTCTTTCCCTTTTCTAGGATTAGGAGGTAACCTTTACAATCGGTCAATCTTTCTACCCAAAGATTGACCCAAGAAATCTATCAATACAAAGAAGAAGTTGGCAATCTAAATATATCTCTCACAAGATGGATATTGCCCAATTACAATCAAAACACACCCCAAACTCTAAATAAAATTTTACAATGAAGAACTTCAATGAGTTGGGTACAAAGATATGACTCTATAAGGCACAAAGGTTTGGATTAATGCTTGGATGTTGCTTTATGGTTCAATAGTTGTTGTTGGTGCTTTGGAGGCTTGCTTTTATACCCTTGCATTGATTTCTAGCCGTTTTGGTGGTTGAGATCATTATTGTAGCCGTTGGGCTACATTTTTCGCGCAATTAATGCTCTTGATCAACCATTCGTATCGGTACCTGTCTATAAGAAGAAAGAGTCACTGTGCACAAAATAACAGGGGCGTATTGATACGCGGGGAAGCGTATCAGTACGGTCTTAGTGAAAACAGAGGGGCATATCGATACGAAAGAAGTTGTATCGATGCAATTTTGCTCGCATGAGCTACTGACTGAACCAGTATCGGTACATCTTGAGGGTGTATCGATACGGGTCCAACAACATTTTAAAATTGGTCTTTCCCGATAACTGACTCTAACGGCTATAACATTAAATGCCGATATTTGAGAAAATCTTTAAAGCGTATCGAAACACCTAATGGTGTATCGGTACGCAATGCTTAGAACTTAAACTCAGTATGAAGGCCGTATCGATACGGAAATAACTGTATCGAAACGGATGCTCACAGTGGCCAATGTTTCAAAAATTGTATCGATACGCTTAGAGGCGTATCGATATGCCTGGGCGCATTTTAATAGTTTGGCCTTTAAAACACTTAGAAAAATTTAAGGCTTTAAGTTTTTTTTTTTTTACTTATAATCAAATATGCTTTAAAATATTTATCAGTTTAGGACACTTTAAAAATTAGTTTGCTTTACAATTAAGTCCTTGAAAAATATTTGTTATATCAAAATCATCAAAGGTTTTACACATATACATACATTCTTTACACATACCCCATTACATAATTAATAGCATGTATTCATAGTTCATTGGAGGTTAGCTACTTACCTCACTCCCAAGCTTGAATTCACTAAAAGCTTTAACATGAAGGTTTAAACTACACAATTAAAGCAAACAAAGATAATCGAGAAGGTTTTAAGCCTAACGTAAGGTTCAACTACACTCACAATTGTTCCAGCCATTTTGATCCCAGATTAAGTCCCTTCAATCTCTCACCAATTGTATCCATTTTAGGCTTCAATCTGTCAATTTCTTCTTCTTCTAGTTATAACAAATTTAAAACTACCATTAGGAACTATTTTAGTTCTCAATTAATAAAACGTTTCACTAGAAACTATCGAATTCTTAAATAACATCCAACATTCGATCGCTCACTTAATATCATAGAATAATATATTACATAACAATGTATTTAATCATTTACTTTAAACAATCATTTAAATTATCTATATCTATGCCATTTAATCCCATGTTTTTTTAGCACCTAACTGAATCTATCCGCATGTACATGTATATATAGAGCCAAAATAGTTTCCATTAAATTGTACATGAATGCATAACCAAACCTTAATTTACATGTATGAAAAACAGGGTACATCGTATTTGTGCACTTAAATAATCAATTCAATGGGTTCAACTTATTCTTATGTTAACCAGGACGGAACAATACATTTACAGCATGGTTTTCTACCTCTATAATCAGCCAAATTCAACTACATGCACAGCAGATTGGATAGTTTTTCTAACATCTATATTCGATTACTAAAAACAGCCTAAACTCCCTGGTTTATTCGAACAATGTTCACGACAGCCTCCTAATAATTTCTTCAACAATCAAAGACTCTTATTTCCAATTTGAACAAAGATTCACAGCATGCATTAGAGAAATTATCTTCATTGTATACATGCAGCCCGATTTTGTTCTAATTCAACATTGTCTTTACAATTTTCAATTAAAACCACACAACAAAGATTCATACAATTCTTAATGGTTTCTATCGAGCCTCCAAAACCTCTCAAATATACCTTATTCAAATATCTACAAAAGTGTTCTCTAACAATCTTCCTACCTTGAATTCTAGCATTAAGAATTCAAGAACACATACCTTTCTTCTTTTGAATCGAATTCAGCGCCCATTATGTTGATTAACAAACTCGGTTTTCCTTCAAGTCTTTCATGAATCAACCATGAATTCCCTCCCTCTAAAAATGGTTTTGTTTCGGCCCCTCCTTAGGAGAGAAAATAACTTGAAGATGGTTTTGAACCAAGTGGCCGAAGCTTTCCACCCATGTTATCCCCCTATTGACATATGTTTAAGACACATGTTTATATTTTATTAACATGCAAACTTCATGTTTTAATAACCTACTATTTAGTACTCTTATTAGGGTCACTTGGTTTCCACTTTCTTTCAATTAGGCCTACAAACAATTAAATCAGATTTTCTTAATAACACAACCAATGAACTCTATCGTAAAAATATAATGGTATTCTTCTAGGCTCGGTTTAGAGATGTTACAGCTTAAATCTTGAAGAACAAGAGCTTAGCTTAAGAATCATAACTTGAAATTAACCATCCAATAGCTCATGGAATCAACAATAAATTAAGGGTTGCTTCTTACCCAATCAATAGCTATAGATTGAAGCTTTTGAAGCGAAGAAGACTTAAGTTTAAGGAGTCCAAATGGAGAGGTGTGTGCTTAATCTTGAGGTTGAAGACAACAATGGAGGTGCTTGCTTGTTTCCAAGATAAGGGTGGGATTTGGTTACGGTGACAAGCAAAAACAAAGAAGAGAACTCTTCCTTATTTATTTTAAGAAGCAACAATCCTTAAACATTCCCCCACCTCACCAAAGACCAATGAGAAGCTTTCCCTTAGGCAAGGGAAAGCATAAACTATTATTATCCATTTTTTATTCCTTTTCTCAACTTTTGACAATTGATGACTAATTGTCATATTTTCTGAGCTTTCTCACGTG
Organism: Hibiscus mutabilis; assembly: GCA_019671005.1. Lineage (NCBI taxonomy): Eukaryota > Viridiplantae > Streptophyta > Magnoliopsida > Malvales > Malvaceae > Hibiscus > Hibiscus mutabilis. The sequence continues at coordinate 25,177,664 of CM033735.1, read as the reverse complement.
AAGGGTGGCAAGCAAGCAGGTGAATCATCCCTTACTTCTAATTTTCACAATTTGGTCCTTAAAACAATTTTTAACAGGGACCCGTATCGATACACTGGCAACTGTATCGATACGATTGGCTCAAGTTTGGTTAGTTAGTTAGGCAACAGTTGGAATGTACCGATACAGGTCCTCCTTTATCGGTACGCCTAGCCAAATATAAATATTTTCAACATTTCCAATAAAACCCTTAACTATGAATGGACTCATTTAAGGTCCACTATCGATGAGACTAATCCATATAATCAATAACAATGTACCATTTATGACTCTCGGTGTAGGGTTTTTAATCGATGGAACTCAATTTCGACTAGGCCGGTTTTTGAGGTGTTACACAGAATGCCGCAACAGGAGGCGTAGTAGCTCTAATGGATTAACCTGTTATCGTACAAAATAGACCCATCCGATGCTACTTAGAGCAAGATCTTGACGGTCTCACTCCAGGAGTCGTCGCACCTGAGATTAAAGCTACCCACTTCGTTTTGAAGCTGTGATGTTTAATATGATCAATATAGTTGGTCAGTTTGGCAGATCAGGGACTAAGGATGCCAAACAACATCTTAAATCGTTATTAGAAATCTACTATTCATTCAAGCAACAAGGAGTCCCTGAGGACGTCCTAAGGCTGAAATTATTCCCCTATTCACTAAGGGATAGGGCGAAAACATAGTTAAATAGTATATTTATCACCCCATCCCCGGGTTAGCCATAACCCAGTTCAAGAGCGTTACCAAAGCCAGAACAAAGCAAGAGATAGGTTACTTGTTAGTAACCTCGATATAGGTAACTTATCGCAAGTTACCCAAACAAAACAATACAAAACATTCAAGACTCCGCATTAATCAAAACTAACATTCTTATCATGCTAATTTAGGTACTAATTTGTTTCATTTCATACCTACATTATAAGTTACCACTAACATATTTCGATTTACCATTCCATCCAATACACATACATCATTCAAAATACAATAACAAGTGTGGCATACTTCACAATAGGTTACTATTAGACATGATTCAACTTTCATTCTTATTACAAGTTCATGAACCCTATTCGATTGAAACAAGGTGGTCACTAAACACATTTCAATTAGCTTACTTGGATCTTAAGATACTACTTAGTTAACCAATTAACATGATTTATACAAGGAATCCAACTTACATTCTTATTACATATTCATACACCCTACTCGAATAGCTAGGTGTTCACTTAGTACATTTCATTTGTTTCTTTTTCAAACAAGACCTAACATTTCATGGCATCCTTAGCTAGTAACATTGTTAATGCACGCTTGAACATACCTTAGCTCCAATCCAAGCTTTGCCGAATCATACCATAGCCACAAGAATGAATGCATGATCATACAACATTGGTCTATAGTTCGGATGAAATAAGGATTCAACATTCATTGGATTACTATCATATTATGCGCAGCATCAAACTTATTTAGATACATAACAACATAGTTCATATACATAGTTTAAGTCATCAAAGTTTGTTACATGATAGGCCCAACAAAACATTACATTTACTAGTCTTCAACACAACAAAATTCATGATCAAGGCTACCTATTACAAGTTCTAGTGCCACCAAACTAGGAGTATACAAAGAGTATGAAATCATACTTTCAAGCTTGCTTTAGAACTTTGCTTCAAACTCAATATATCCTCTTGAAGTGTCTTTAATCTGTTATGGGAAGAATGAAGAGTAGAGTGGTAAGTACAAGTTATGTACTTAGTGAAGTAACACTAAGTCTAGCCAATTTCCAAGTATACACATCCAAGTTTACAAGTATTTCGAAGCATCAAGATCATTACTACATGACATATTCTATTCGAATTCAAGGAGTAAACATAGGCAAGCTTCACATATCACATATTCAACATAGCAACATCCATCATATATACCCATCATGCTATTTGAGTATCTTGCTTAGAAAACAAGCAACCAAAAAACCAAGTACCAAGTAGGCATTTTTACACAACAAGCATCAATTATGCATAACTTCCGTATGAAGTAACTAGTTATACAATCCTTCATGTGTTATCTTTCATGGCAAGGATTTTCATTCAAGAAACTTACAAAACAAGTAATGTTAACAACACACAATCAAAGCAAACAATGTTCATTTCAATTTATTAAGTCATCTTATAACACCCCTGGTATTTAGTTCAATAGATAATCAAATCTTCAACAATATGCACCGTAGTGCCAAAATGCATCGTCGTGCCAATATGCACCGTAGTGCCAATATGTACCGTCGTGCCAATATGCACCTAGTGCCAATATGAGCTCAAGATTCTAAGGCATGCCCTTCTATCTATCCAAACTAGCTACCAAGGTCGTTGATTATCCATTTCATTCAAGCTTTATACAGTTCGTTATTCAATACAAGAGTATGCCATTCAAAGGCCAAGCCCTTAGGCTTATGGAGTCTTAACTCCCAAGACAAGTTTATCCATGTCATTCGAATGGCATGAATACAAAGTGGTAGCATTGTTCATTTCATTTCATTTCAACCAGCCATGTATATCAATCACAATCACATGCATATGTATGCAATGTGTGTACCTTATTCTCCAAGCAAGCATGCCATTTCTTACCTTTGGCATAAGCAATGCAACATGCCAAGCATTACATTTCATTTGCTTAACACTCAAATAAACAAATAGATCATGGCATCAAACAAGTTGTCATTCATATCGTTCTTCCCTTAATTACCAAATATGTATTAGGTCATGTTACATGGAAATGACATTGAATTAAGACAATAACAAGGTTGGTTAGGACCTAAGTCCCAACCTTAAGGATAGTTACAATACTCCTAGCTAATCAATTGTCTTGTATCCAAATCCCATTGCCTCTTGCTTTGGGATGTCCACTCTTATCTTCCTCATCCACAACTTGCTGCCCTTGGTCTAGCAAGCATAACACATACAATTCATCGAAACATGCACATAATGTCACACATATATAGTAGCAATGTTACCACATTTGTACCTAACATTTAGCTACTATTTTTATGCTTTATTTTAAGCATTTCTTACCAGTTCATCGCTAAATTGTTATTACCTCATTTTATGACATAACTGGATATATTACAATGTCCCAAAAATGTTTTGGAAACAATTTACTTCTAGGTGCAAAAACAGTCCCAAGCTGCCCAGGACACTGCTGCTTGGCAGTTTGCACACTGTCCCTTTAAATGGCCATATCTTTTAATCCATACGTCAGAATTTCGATTAGTTCATACCGATGGAAAGCTAATGAAATTGTATTTATGACTACATTTCAATTAGTTCAAAGACAGGGCATTTACACTGTCTGGAAAGTTTGCACTGTCCAGCTATTTCTAATTACAGTTTCCAGCATAGGACCCAGTTTTCAGTTATGTTTTCACCTAATGAAAGTAAACATACTAAGGATCATGTCACTAAAATTTCATCCATGAATTTGATCTATACAAATTTTGGTGAATTTTCAAAGCTACTGCCCAGAACAGAGCAATTCTGGGAAGATTGCATCTATTCACATTTTAAATCCTTAAATTCATTTTAACCAATGTTTTGGCCCTAGAATTCATTTCATATGAAATCATAAACATGTTTATTCAATTTTAATTCATTTTTCAAGGCAACCAAAATAGAGTGACTTGGTTACAATGTTTTATTTTGCATGTTTACACAATAGGTTCTTACTAAAACAGTTTCTATGCTATATGACTATGTTCATATTTTTATCTTTCATTTCCAGCAGTGGTTACTAACAATTCAGCTTGTTTAACACCTTCATTACATTATCTAATCATGATCATGTTCAATTCATTAATTCCATAGATTCAATTCTTACATCAACATCTAATTTCAATTTTCCAGCAACCTAATTTTGTTACACTATTACTTACACATAATTTCCAGCATAATACCTAGTGTTCATTCTTCAAATTTGCATAATTCTACAACCATTCAATCATATAACATCATATTCAATAGTTAATTTCATCTATAATCATCAAAACAGCCCAATTCAACAAGTATAGTTGCCTATTCTATTGAACAAGAGTAGATTCATACTTACTTTGCTTCTAGCTTTAATTTCCTTACAAAATCCTATATATGCAAGCTTAATTTTCTTTCATCAATAGCTGATCTATCAAGCTCTCTTTCTCCCTATTTTCTCTTCTTCAATTCGACAATAGGATAATGAAGAAGCTGATGACAACATCTAATCCAAGTTATTGGATTTGCGAAATGTCCAATATGACCCTTAATTTATCCTTATTATGAACTTAATCAAGGGCATTAGGGGAAACAAGGAATTTAGCATGCATTCCCCATCTTTCTCATTTAATTCAATTTGGTCATTCTAAATTGGTCACAATTTTCATTTAGTCTTTCAGTTAGACCCTTGACTAATCAATTTAGCTTAAATTCTAGGTTCAATTAAGCTATCAACTTATGCAATTGGTTTCAATACTTATAGGCTAGGATTTGGGGTGTTACAGTATCCAATCCGGATCTTTAGAATCTTGGACAGATCTATGCTAGAGTTTCCTTTCTAGATTTAGTTTTACAAATATGACTGGTAAACTGCGTAAAGACATTACTTCTTTTTGACAGGCAGATTATGAGTCCATGTACGAGGCTTGGGACCGGTACAAAGAACTTCTACGCAAATGTCTGATGCATGGATTCAGAGATTGGACGTAAGTAACGATGTTCTATAATTTAGTCAATGCACCAACGAGGTTGATGCTAGATGCCTCAGAAAATGGCATGCTTCTAGACAAATTAGCAGAGGAAGCTTGGGAGATTTTGGATTGACTTGTCAAGAATGATTATCAGTTCCCAACCACTAGAAGGGAAATAGTCTGGCGAAATGCCTCGACAATTGAGCTTGATTCGTCAGATACTATTTTAGCATAATTGGCCATATTAACCAACTTGGTTAAGAACATGCAGCGACCCAGTTACACACAATGCATACTCCAACACAAACAATCCAGCATGGCGGAAGCACCCAATTTTTTCATGAAGTAAGCAGAGCAATAAGAACCATCAGAATACAGAGGCAGCAAGATTCCAGCAGAACATGCCACGGCAACAGATGCCGCAGCAACAGTCAACACCAACTAGTTCTTTGGAAAACTCTTTAAATGCTTTCATCTTTAAAACTAAATCTTATATGGTTGGGAATAGTAAATTCATGAAAAAGAGTGAAAATTTTATTAACAGGATTGAGGTGAAAATGTAGAATCAAGGAGAATCTTTGAAAGCATTGGAGATGCAAGTCGGGCAATTTGCCCAGATCTTGAATACAAGACCATAAGGCAGCCTACCTAGCGACATTGAGGTTGTACAAGGAACGGGCCATGAACAATGTAAGGTGGTTACCACCCGAAGTGAATCAAAAGCAAATGATTGACCTATCCAATCTGAGGATGGTAATCTTGTTCAAAAAATGTATCATGTAATACCCCCTTCCCGGCCTGGCAGAGAACCGGGTCAAAATATGTTACTAGAAACTTATTCGAAGTTTGGAATCATATTCAGAATGTCTTATTATTCTCTTTTAAGACCTATTCAACTAACTTATTAATAGCTTACACAATTTGGGGTTAATTTTAAACTTTTTCGAAATTAGGGACTTAATCATACATTTTACAAATTAAGGGTCTGCATCAGAATTTCTTTTGACAAATATTCAATTGATCTCATCAATTATTAGCCTATGAAATTTCGTCATCAAAGAAGGTTATTTGCCTATCCGATTAGGCCATCTACAGTTTAGTGACCAAACTGTAAACTATTTAAAACTGTAGTTTAAGTCTTTTAACAGAATTAACTACCCCTGTATCGATACACTTTAGAGCCGTATCGATACTGATACACATGAATCACAACTTCATTCGACTCTACCCAAATCCTGTATCGATACACCATCACCCATATCAGTACAGGTTGTCCAAGGTTGACCCGTTTTGATATACCCTAAGGCTGTATCGATACAATTTATTTTTCAGACCTCACTACAAAGATCCATATCGATACATCCCCGTTTGTGTATCAATATGCTCTGTTTTACGAAGTCTAATTATGCAAGGCCGTATCGATACAGCTTGACCCGTATCGATACGATTGTCTTGTAATGACATATTTTATCTATTTTTTATTCGAATTAACCTATTGAACGATGTCCAAATGCAATGAAATTTTACCAGCAATATTCAATCACTAAAACCTACTAGCATGTCAAATTTTAAGTCCATTTGAATTCTTTTACTATGTTTTTACCTTTTACTGCATTTAAGCCTAATTTAACTAGTTTCTCTAATTTGCAACCACACCATATTCTATTTTGTAGCACCTGACACTTTAGGGCCATTACATACATATCAAAATAGTCCAACGTAACATGTCTAAGCCATATGCCACCTTACTAGGAGTTCAAACAAAACGTAAGCGTACATGAAATTGATGGAAGTGACTTGCAACTTCAACAACATGATCGAGGCTCGAATTGCTTCAAGGTCCTAAAATGCATGAGACAAACGAATGTTAGGCTTACATAGCCTAGTGAGATAGTTATAACAAATGCATCCAAGTCTTGTAATGGCATGTATAACATGTGAGCAAGCTTGAATGACATATACATAACATTAACATATACAAATCATGCTTAACATCAACATATAGTAGTTCTATACATCAAATGCAAAACACATATTCTTCATTTTCCCCTTGGACATAGCAACCAATGGATAGAAAGATTCCCCTATACGCCACACATATCAGAAATAGGCCTTACCTTGAGCTGTAGCTCCGGAATCCCTTACATAATCCAACCTTTTCTCCCCACATATAGGCATGCCATTTGGAATTGCAATATCCAATCCCTTACATAATGAGCTTAAATAACCCTATGGCATGCCAATTGTATCCAAAGTCCACAAGTGTCCAAGGTTACATATTGCATCATAAGACTTACCTTTGTGCCCTTAGGCCATATTGGAATTGCAAATTGAGCCTTGACTCCAAACATCATATCATAACATGTTCATATCAAATTCAACAAATAACATATTCAAATATCGTACATAAGTTCAAATATTAAAATATGAAGGTCTTACCACACTTACCATAGGATCCACATACATTTGCTATAATTGATCCCTTACCAAGATGCATGATTCTAAGAACAAAACAAATGCAATTGGGATGACACCTAGCCGATCCCATGACATAGCTACACTCACCTAGTGCTCAGAGACTTCAAGGTTCACGGATAGCGATCCCCTTGTCGTTGGAAGAGTTTAGAATAGTTGAAGGTGAGGATGTCTTGTCTTCCACCACTTTAGATAATTCAAAAATTAGAGAATTGTATTAGAATCGAAACTAATGATTCATAGGCGTTTTCCAAGCTTGTAGACAACATCAAAATAGGGAAATTGGCTCCCTATCACAAGGGCTTAACTTGAACATTCAAGGCTTAAACCTTGAAATTAAACCCTAAGCATTGATGGAATCATCAAATTGATATAGGGGTTCTACTTACCCAATCACAGGCTTTCGATTGGTGTGTTGAAATTATTGACTCCCAGGGAGATGTGTACAATGAATGCTGGCAAAAGGTATAAATGGTATATATTTGGGCAAGATAAACTGTGCCAAGAGTCTTTTGTGTGTAAGTATACACGGTCAACAAGTAATATAGCTTGGTAAGCTAAGTATCGATCCCAGAGAGATTGACTTGGAATTCGATTGCTTGACTGTTACTTGCTTTGGAAGAAAAGATTGTTGTTTGAAAGTGTTGATTTTAAAACTAAGAAAAGAAAATAAAATAAAATAGAAACTGAAGTAAAGCATCGGCAAGAAAGGTGCTTTCAAATGAATGATGAATGTTGGCAAGGAATGCCTAGTTTCAATGTGGTTCATGTCAGCTGTTATTGGCAAAACTGTCTTGGCATTGTTTGCCGAGCAGATTCAAAAGTAGCAAAGTCTCTCTCGTGGTTATTGCCCTAAACTGGCCAAGTAAAAACCCCTATATCTCTATAGTGTATGTTTTCCTTAAACCAATTTGATTTAAAAACCAATCTATACTTCATGGGGGTAGATTCCACTTCCGAAGTAAGTTAATCTACTTGAACAACTTCTCTCGAAGCTTCTCTCCCAAGTGTTCAGCAACTGGATCGCTGCCAACACAAGTCTGTTAAGATACTGAAAGGCAATAAGCTAACTGTGCCAGCTCTCGCTTTGGCATAGTACTTAGGAAAAATTAAAGTATGCAAAACAAACAAACTTTGCCAAATGCATAATTATTATAAAGGAACTAAGGCATAAAAGCCAGCGTTTAGGCAAAATGTCTTGTATCCAAATGCATAATTATTATAAAAAAACAAACTTTGCCAAATGCATAATTATTATAAACAACTTTCAGATTGGCCATCGATTTGAGGGTGCAAAGCAGTGCTTAGATGCACTCGAGTTCCTAAGGCCTTATGTAGAGTCCTCCAAAATAGGGATGCAAAATGTGGATCACGATCAGAAATAATGGACACAGGGATTCCGTGCAAATAGATGATTTTGCGAATGTATAATTCAGCAAGTTTAGGCAAGTTGAAATCCATTCTCACCGGAAGGAAATAAGCAGACTTGGTGAATCGATCTACAATGACCCATACAACATCATTTTTCTTCGGTGTCATTGGTAGACCCCTTACGAAATCCATCGTAATACATTCTCATTTCCATTGTGGAAGCTCAATAGGTTGCAAGAGACCAGTAGGCACCTTGTGCTCGACTTTAACCCATTAGCAGGTCAAACACCTAGCCACAAAGTTTTTGATCTCACCTTTCATACCAAACCACCAATACAGCTTCTTCAAGTCTTTATACATCTTGATAACTCTAGGATGAACAGAAAAAGGACTCGAATGAGCTTCACTCAAATTTTGATTACGAAGATCATCATCATCGGGCACACAAATACAGTTTCAAAAACACAACAAGCCCTCAGAATTCATAGCGAGATTAGGATCCGGCTTATCCCTGATCTCAGCAATAAGAGTTTGCAATTCATCGTAAGATTCCTAGAGTGCTTTGATTCAGGAGACTGAATTCTCAATTCGGCCAACAACTTGCCATGCTTCTTGAGCTGGAAGTGAGCATTCAAACATCTCATGGAGGGAGTGTGCTTCTAACTAAGAGTGTCAGCCACAATATTGGCCTTACCGGGATGGTAATCAATGACCAAATCATAGTCCTTCAAAATTTCTATCCACCAACATTAACGAAGATTCAACACTTTCTGAGTCAGAAGATATATCAGGTTCTTAAGATTAGTGTACAAGTAACACTTCTCACCGTAAAGATAATGCCTCCAAATCTTTAAGGCAAATACAACGGCGGCTAGCTCCAGATCATGAGTCAGATAGTTTAACTCATGTGGCTTAAGTTAACGTGAGGCATAAGCAATGACTTTTCCTTCTTGCATAAGTACGCAGCCTAATCCCAGGTAGGATGCATCACTGTATACAGTGAAGTCCTTGCCTAACTCGGGTTACACCAAACATGGGCATGGGTTAAGACTTGCTTAAGCTGATCAAAACTCCTTTGTCACTCCACTGTCCACACAAAGGGAGTTTCTTTACGGAGAAGCTTCGTCAAGGGTGCAGCAATCATCGAAAACCCTTTTACGAATCTACGATAGTAGCCTATAAGGCCTAAAAAGCTACAAACTTCTCCAATATTCTTAGGAGGAATCCAATCAAGAACTGCTTGAATCTTTTTTGGGTCCATTTGGATTCTCGCAGAAGAAATCACATGTCCTAGAAAGGATACTTCAGATAGCCAGAATTCTCATTTACTGAACTTAACATATAGTTGTTTCTCCCGGAAAGTCTGAAGTATAATCTAGAGATGTTCTTCATGAGTGGCAATGTCCTTGAAATAGATCAAGATGACATCTATAAAAACAACCACAAATCTGTCTAGATAGGGCTGGAACTCACGATTCATTAAGTCCATAAAGGTTGCAGGTGCATTCGTAAGCCCAAAAGGCATTACTAGGAACTCCTAGTGACCATATCTGGTTCGGAAGGTAGTCTTTGAAACGTCGAACTCCTTCACTAACATTGATAGTATCTGGATCGTAGGTCTATCATAGAGAAAATAGAATCATCATTCAACTGATCGAAGAGGTCATCGATCCTTAGTAACGGATACTTATTCTTGATTGTTACTCTATTCAGCTGACGATAATCAATGCATAGTCGCATCGATCCATCTTTCTTCTTGACAAACAAAATCGGTGCTCCCCAGGGTGAGGAACTCGGTTGGATAAACCTTTTATCCAAGAGATATTGGATTTGGTCCTTCAATTCTTAATTCAACTAGAGCCATTCTATATGGAGCAATGGAGATGGGTGTGGTCCTCGGTTGCACTTTGATTTCGAATTCCACTTCTCGGGTCGGAGGGAGCCTCGGAAGTTCATCCGGAAACACATTAGGGAATTCCTTCACTGTCAGCACATCTTCAAGCTTTGGATCTCCTTTAGACTCTATAGCACACATGATAGCTTTATTAGGATCGGTTTAGCTTTCATTAAAGTTATCCTTTCCTTGCGAGCCCACAGAAGTATAGCTTATTCTTCGAACAGTCTACCCAGGCTTGATGTTCAGCTAATCAATCAAGGCCTAAGATAAGATCAAACTCACGGAAAGGGAAGTCCATCAAATTGGCGGGAAATGCGATCCCTTGGATCCTCAGAGGAAAAACTTTACAAATCGTCCATACAACCACACTATCTCCTAGTGGGTTTGTAACACCCCAAATCCTAGCCTAGAAGTATTGGAACCAATTTGCATAAGTTGATAGCTTAATTGAATCTAGAATTAAGCTAAATTGATTAGTCAAGGGTCTAATTGAAAGAATGAATGAAATAAGTGATCAATTTAAAGTGACTACATTGAGTTAAATAAGAAAGATGGGGAATGCATGCTAAATTCCTTATTTCCCATAATGCCCTTGATTAAGTTAATATTAAGGATTAATTAAGGGACATTTTAGACAATGCACAAATCCAATAACTTGGATTAGATGTTGTCATCATCTTCTTCATTTCTCTTGTTGGCCAAATAGAAGAGAGAAAATAGAGAGAAAGAAAGCTTGAGAAATCAGCCATCGTTGAAGGAAAAATTTAACTTGCATGTATAGGATTTTGTAAGAAAATTAAAGCTAGAAGCAAAGTAAGTATGATTCCATCTTTGTTCAATTGAATAGACAACTAAATTTATTGAATTGGACTGTTTTGATGATTATAGATAAGATTAACTATTGAATATGTTGTTAGATGATTGAATGGTTGTAGAATCATGCAAATTGAAGAATGAACACTAGGTATTATGCTAGAAATTATGTTTTTGTAATAGTGTAACAAAGCTAGGTTGTTGGAAAAATTGAAATGAGATATTAAAGTAAGAATTGAATGGTTAGTGATAAGTGTTCAAAAGTACTATTTTTCTTACCGTTTTTACTCATATTATTGTTAGACTTAGGCTCATATTAGTTGCATAATTAGCTATTCATGTATTAATCCATGTTTCCTTCCATCGTTGAGCTTGATTACATAACTTGGTAGTTTTTGTGGAAAAGATGTTGCTTTGCTGTGCTTTGTGTGTGTATGTGCAGGATCACTTGCCAAAGCAATGCCGAGCTAGTTGTCAGGGCAATGCATGAAGGATATGCCGAGCTAGTTGCCAGGGCAATGCATGAAGGAGACGCCGAGCCAGTTGCCATGGGAATTGTCGACAAAGAGAAAATGCAATAGGGATGTTGAAATTAATGACTTTACAAGCCCAAGATGACATGGAGCAAGCCCAAAGGAATTTGATTGCCATGCAGAGATTAAAGAAGAATTAAATTCCAAGAAGATAGGAGAAGTTTTAATAGGAATATAATTATAATAAAGAATTATATTCTTTAAAGATAATTTAATTCCAACTAAAACTCCTCCTCAAAGAAGGACTTTGGCCTAGACCTATAAATAGCAAGGAGATTTCGACAACTTAGAGAGAGAGCATTAGGGGAAATTTTGACAAGTCCAAGGGAGAAAGCAAGGGGAATTTTTGACAAGCATCTAGGGCAAGGGATTTTCGACAAGCTTCATCTTTTCTTCCTTGTTCGATTGGGTTCATGCTAGGGATTAATTATCTTGTGTTTCTTTGGAACCTAGCCATGAACTAAATATACTTGGCTATGGTTATTGTGTTTTGTGGCTGTGAGAAACTATTGGTTTTTGTTTAGGTAATAAGATTTTGCACTTTTCTATTTCAAGGTTTATTCATTCTTGGTTCTTATTCTTGTTTGCGAGTGAATTGGAGAGGATCTCTTGATTTCATCTATTTATCTAATATCGGGAGAGTTAGATTCAAGAAACGAATGAATATGCTATTTATGCAATCTATTGATGGTGAAGATTAATCTGGCTTATGAATAAGTTAAGGATTTCAACGGCTAAGAGGAGCGCAAGATTGGTTGTTGTTCACCCTTGATTCACGCAGGGATGTATTATCAAGGCATGCACAAGTAGCTAGAGTTTCGACTTAGGGATAAGAAGAAACCATTGAAGAACGCTCTGCCGAACCTTGAAGGTTGCTGCCCAGACGCCCAAGTAGTTGCCCAGGCAACCATCGATTAGTTTCCAAGGCAACCCCGTTGTGCAAGTTGCCACGGCAACTGAGTTGCCCGTGCACTTTTTTACCAAAACAATCCAATCGGCTATCACACCTCAACTCACGATAACCTGGTCTATCTCTCTCTCATTCGATCTCATCTTTTCATTTACTTAATTGCTTTCTAGATTAGTTATTAGTTAAAACTTCTATAATCCTTACTTGTGTTTTTACTTTTTACAGTGCAAGAGACTAGATTCTTGAAGTGGCACCAATCCCTGTGGAGACGATATCTTTTATACTATAACTTGCGACGTGTGTACTTGCACATTTGCGTAGCACTTATTACGCGCAACAAGTTTTTGGCGCCGTTGCCGGGGATTGGCAATAGCGACTTTGTTTTTATTTTCTTGCACTTTCTTTTTATTTTTCTTGTTTAAAATTCAAAGGGCTAACAAACTTTGGTTTTGCATTGGTATATGACCAGGGCGAGACCGACTTCACCAGAATATCCCTTTGATCCAGAAATGGAACGAACCTTACAAAGACTTAGATGAAGGATAAGAGAAGCAATGGCAAATCAAGACGGCAATATGAATCAAGATGTTCGAGCAGGAGGAGGAGTGATTCTTGCACGAAATAGAACTATTCGAGACTATCTTGAAGAAGATCTTGATGGACTTAATCCAGGAGTTGTCGCACCCGAAATTGAAGCCGACCACTTTGAGTTAAAACGTGTAATGTTTAATATGATCAACACAATAGGTCAATTTGGCGGCTCAGGAACTGAAGATGCACGACAACATCTGAAATCTTTCCTCGAGATTTGCAACTCATTCAAGATACACGGAGTCACCCCCGATGTCCTACGATTAAGATTATTCCCCTATTCACTGAGGGATAGGGCGAAAGCATGGTTGAATAGCATTCCTGCCAGATCCATAGCATCCTGGACTGATCTTTGTCGTGATTTCCTTGCTAGATTTAATCCTACAAATTTGACTGATAAGCTTCGTAACGACATTACTTCTTTTCGGCAGGCAGATGATGAATCCATGTACGAGGCTTGGGAGCGATATAGAGAACTTCTACACAAATGCACCTACACGGATTCCCGGTGTGGACTCAAGTAACAATGTTTTACAACGCCGTGAATACACCAACAAGGATGATGCTAGATGCCTCGACAAACGACATACTCCTAGATAAGTCACCGGAAGAAGCAATGCAAATTTTAAACAGGCTGGCCAAGAATGATTATAAATTCCCATCTACTAGAAGATGAGGAGTTAGACGCCAAGCCACAATACATGAACTAGGATCATCAGATTCAATTTCGGCACAATTGGCCGCTTTAACCAAGATGGTCCAGAACATGCAAAAACCAAACAACACACAAGAAGTCAAGGTAATGGATTCTTTTTGTGAGTTATGTGGTGATAACCATAATTCTTATGAATGTATGCAGAATCCGGAATCCAGCTTCTATGTGGGGAATTACAATTGGAGCAACAACGTGATGTCTAATACATACAATCCAGCTTGGAAGAAGCACATAAATTTTTCATGGAGTAATCCCAACAATGCTCTAAACCAGAACAATCAGAATGCACAAGCATCGGGATTCCAGCAGAATATGCCACGGCAACAGATGCAGCAGCAACAACCGACAATATCTAGTTCTTTGGAAAATTCTCTAAATGCTTTTATGATGAAAACTGAATCTTATATGGATGAGAATAGTAATTTCATAAAAAGAACTGATGCTTTTATTAACAAGACCGATATGAGATTGCCAAACCAAGAGGCGGCAATCAAATCATTGGAAAGTCAAGTCAGACAGTTTGCTCAAAATCTGAATACTAGACCACAAGGAGGTTTACCTAGTGATACTGAAGTCGCAAGAGGAACTGGCCATGAGCAATGTAAGGCGATCACCACTAGAAGTGGCCAACAACTTAGAGAGGTTCAAACCCGCTCATCAAACAAAACTCCACAAAAAGATCAAGACGAACCTAGCGGCAAAGCCTCAGATGCTGAACCAGGAATTGCCGCGGCAACTGGTAATAAGCATGCCTTGGCAACCGACGACGCCTCGGCAACTTACGATAAGCATGCCTCGGTAACCCCAGTTGATAATACCTCGGCAACTCCAAATGTCCCGGCAATGCCGTCAATCAGGTTTCAAACCAATGAAAGGATCGAAGATATCCGACTTCCACCACCATTCCCACAAAGGTTAAAGCGACAAAAGCAAGAATACCAATTCAAGAAATTTCTTGATATCCTAAAGCAAGTCCACATCAACTTACCATTGGTGGAAGCAATTGAGCAAATGCCAAACTATGCCAAGTTTCTTAAAGACATTGTGTCCAAGAGAACAAGGATAGGAGAGTTTGAAACAGTTGCCGCGCAGAGGGATGCATGGCAATGTTGCACAATTGTATGCCACCTAAGTTGAAGGATCTCGGAAGTTTCACAATACCCTGTTCCATTGGAAGTCACTATGTCAGGAAAGCATTATGCGACCTTGGGGCTAGCATAAACTTGATGCCTAAATCGGTTTTCCAGAAACTAGGAATCGGGAAGGCAAGACCTACAACAATCATCTTTGCAGCTAGCCAACAGATCATATGTGCATCCAGAGGGAAAAATCGAAGACATACTTGTAAAAGTCGATAAATTTATTTTTCCCGCTGACTTTATTGTTTTGGATTGTGAAGCAGATGAGCATGCACCCATCATTCTCGGGAGACCATTCCTAGCAACAGGTAGAACCTTGATTGATGTTGAAAAGGGAGAACTCACAATGAGGGTGAATGACCAGCAAGTTAAACTAAATGTGTTCCAAACACTAAGACATGCCGATGATCCAGAAGAATGCCAACTTCTTCATGCCACGGCAGAGTTTAACTTCGATGAGGAATTTAGTTGCCTCGGCAACCACATTGCCGACCAAGAGGAACCTGAGGAGTATGAAGAACCGGTCGATGAGGAACAACCAGAAGAGGCAAATTGGCTAGTCAATCGACCAGGTACATACTTTGAACCACCGGGACTACTCGTAAGGAAGGTAAGCTCGAAAAACCCTCTATTGAACAACCACCAATTCTTGAGTTGAAACAATTGCCAGAGCAACTAAAATATGTATACTTAGGGACCGATAATACATTGCCTGTAATTATTTCTTCTAAGTTACAGCCTAAGCGGAAAAAAAGAAGCTGATCAAGATGTTGAAGCTACACAAAAGGCAATAGGGTGGACAATTGCTGACTTGAAGGGAATTAGCCCGCGGTGTGCATGCACAAGATCTTGTTGGAAGATGATCACAAACCTTCAATTGAGGCCCAGAGTAGACTGAATCATGCCATGAAAAGGGTTGTAATGAAAGAAATCATCAAGTGGCTTGACGCCGGCATTATATACCCTATCTCTGATAGTACGTGGGTAAGTCCGGTGCAATATGTACCGAAAAAGGGAGGTATAACAGTGGTAAGCAATGAAAATAATGAACTTATCCCAACCAGGACTGTGACCGGTTGGAGGGTTTGTATGGACTATCGAAAGCTAAACAAAGCTACTAGGAAAGATCACTTCCCATTACCCTTTATTGATCAAATGCTTGACCGTCTTGCAGGTAAACCCTTTTATTGTTTTCTTGATGGTTATTCAGGTTACAATCAGATTGCCATAGCACCAGAAGATCAAGAAAAGACAACCTTCACATGCCCATACGGTACTTATGCCTTCCGAAGGATGCCGTTCGGATTGTGTAACGCCCCGGCAACCTTCCAAAGATGCATGATGGCACTCTTTTCAGACATGGTCGAAGACTTCCTTGAGATCTTCATGGTTGATTTTTCAGTTTTTGGTAATGACTTCGACGGCTATCTCAGCAATTTAGACAGGGTGTTGGCAAGATGCGAAGAAACAAATTTAGTCCTCAATTGGGAGAAATGCCATTTTATGGTAGATGAAGGAATAGTGCTCGGCCACAAGATTTCATCCAAGGGAATTGAAGTAGACAAAGCCAGGGTGGACGTGATCGAGAGATTACCCCCACCAAGTTCGGTTAAAGGAATTCGAAGTTTTCTCGGACATGCAGGTTTTTACAGGAGGTTCATTCATAATTTTTCTAAAATCACTAAACCCTTGTGTAATCTGCTTGAACAGGATAAAGTCTTCGATTTTGATGATTCTTGCACTCAAGCATTCGAAACCCTAAAGAAAAAGCTTGCCTCGGCACCTATTATCGTTCCACCAGATTGGACGCTACCTTTTGAGCTCATGTGGGATGCAAGTGATTTCGCGGTAGGAGCAGTCTTAGGCCAACGCACAGGTAAGACCTTCCATGTGATATACTACACTAGTAAAACTCTTAATGGTGCTCAAGTGAATTACACAACAACGGAGAAAGAGTTACTAGCTGTAGTTTTCACATTTGACAAGTTCCGATCCTATTTAATTGGTACAAAGGTAATTGTTCATACGGACCATTCGGCAATCAAATACTTATTTGCTAAAAAGGATGCTAAACCTCATTTGATTCGTTGGATATTACTTTTACAAGAATTTGATATTGAAATTAAGGACGAGAAAGGAACAAAAAAATCAAGTGGCGATCACTTATCACGTTTGGAACGCAATAGGGAAGAGGACGCGGATCTAGAGATATGCGATGCATTCTCGGATGAACAAATTCTAGTTGCCTCGGCAACCCTTAACGCCTCGGCAACCCTAGACACCTCGGCAACCATGGATGCACACGCCTCGGCAACTCGATGCCGCAACAGCCTTTGACGCACGCCTCGGCAATTTTGTGAGCGATCGCCACGGCAAAGACATGCCTCGGTAATACCCCTGCACGCGGATTAAGTTAACTTCCTTGTTTGTGGTATTTTTTCCTTATGGCATTACTCACCAAAGGAAGAAGCGGTTCCGCCATGATGCTAAGCATTACTTTTAGGACGAGCCTCTTTTATTTAAACAATGTGCAGATCAAGTTATACGCCGATGTGTCCCTGAAGAAGAGCAACAGAATGTACTCCGGCAATGCCATTCTTCACCCTATGGAGGACATTTTGGAGGAACTCGTACCATGGCAAAAGTTTTACAATCCGGGTTGTATTGGCCAACATTGTACAAAGATGCCCAAGACTTTTACAAGCAATGTGATCGTTGCGGAGGGGCGGGCAATATCTCTAGACGACATGAGATGCCGCTCGAACATCATCGAGGTGGAATTCTTCGATGTATGGGGGATCGATTTTATGGGACCTTTCCCATCTTTATTCGGCAACCTCTACATTCTACTTGTCGTCGACTACGTGTCTAAATAGGTTGAGGTAGCTGCAGTTCCCAACAACGATTCCAAGACCGTGCAACGATTCCCGAGAAGAACATATTTACGGTTTGGGATGCCGAGAGCAATTATCAGCGACGAAGGCAAGCATTTTGACAACAGACTAATTGCCAAGATGTTGTAACGCTTTGGCATATCACACAAGATCACCACGGCATATCACCCACAAACCAACGGGCAAGCAGAAATTTCCAACCGAGAGTTGAAGGGAATACTCGAGAAAGTTGTAAATCCTCAAGAAAGGATTGGTCATTAAGACTAGATGACGACTTTGGGCATATCGCACTGCATTCAAAACACCCTTAGGTATGTCCCCTTCCGACTTGTCTATGGCAAAACATGTCATCTACCGTGGAAATCGAGCATAAGGCAATTGGACAATCAAGACCGTGAATATGGATTGGGAAAGTGCTGGACAAAAGCGTTTGATGGATCTCAATGAGATAGAAGAATTCCGTGCACTCGCCTATAACACTGCACGAATCTACAAGGAGAAAACAAAGCGATGGCACGACAAGAAACTATTGCCACAACAATTCACGCCAGGGCAAACTAGTTCTCCTATTCAATTCTCGGCTAAAACTTTTCCCGGAAAGCTGAAATCAAGATGGTCGGGACCATTCGAAGTCGTCAAACCATTCTCCCATGGTGCTGTGATAATCAAGTCCATCTCTGACAACCATGAATTCAAAGTTAATGGACAAAGATTGAAGCACTACAATGGTGCCCATGTGGAACGTAACAAAGAAGTGGTCAACTTGGGAGATGCATGAGCATGCTCTCCTTTCAATATTTTCTTTTTTTTTCTTTTTTTTCATTTTTATTTTTAGGAGATATTTTATTTTTCTTCATTATCTTTAGTTTTCAGGTTTTCTTTGTTTTCTTTTTCACAACAAGACTCACAACTACTATGCTAAGGAAATTTACTGCCAAGATCCTTTCCCCGGCAACCAATGAAGAAGATGCTGCGGCAACCTACATCGTGCCTGCACAAGCTGATGTCACGGCAACCAACCCTGAAAATGCCACGGCAACCAAAGCTAAAGACATCCCGGCAACAAGAAAACAACCGTCGCGTTCAAGTAAGAGAATCAAGACACCGACCAAAAGGAAACTAATCATCTACGATGACGAACTCTCGGAGTAAGTCCTCGTATGCATTTTTATTTTTTATTTTTAATTTTTTTGTTATTTTTATGCATGCATTGAGGACAATGCCTCACTCGAGTTTGAGGGGGGATTGTTATTAGTAGTTACCATGTTTAGTTACATTCATCTTAAGTATTACATTTAGGATACATAAATTGCTTGCCATGCCTTTAGTTGAAACAAGAATTGCTTAGATTTGATGAATATTCGATGATGACTTTGCCAATGCACTTAATTGATAGAATTTTTATTCTAGGATAACCATGGAAAAACTTAGAATTTTACTATGATGCTAAATTTGATGAAACACTGTTGTGGTTTGATTGATTTAAGGAATTCTAGTGAACTTAGGTTGATAATTAACAAATTGGGGGATTAGAATAAAATTTGATGAATGCTAGAGGTGCCTGAAATTGGCTCTAGCATGTGCTAAAAAATTGTTCACTAGAGGTGCCCGAAACTGGCTCTAGGATGTGTTAAAAAATTTAAACTAGAGGTGCCCAAACCGCTCTAGTCGATTAAATTAACCTAATTAAACTAAAAACAAAACACTAGAGGTGCCCAAAACTGGCTCTAGTTAAAACATGTTAAAAAGAACCCAATGAAGTAATTTGAAAACCTCTTGTTTGCATAGAATCAAAAATCAACTTGCACACAACTCCGCACACACTCACAAGCATTATAGTTTGATTCCGAGTAACTCCTAAGTTTTCCGAAAAAATAAAAGCCAATCATACTTTGTGCCCTTGTTCAGAGAATTGAAATCAAGTTCAAAGCTAAGTTTGTGAAAATTGAAGTCTTGGCAGTAATTATTAGTTTGCATTGCTTGAGGACAAGCAATAGTTCGAGTTTGGGGGTGTGATAAGTGTTCAAAAGTACTATTTTTCTTACCCTTTTACTCATATTATTGTTAGACTTAGGCTCATATTAGTTGCATAATTAGCTATTCATGCATTAATCCATGTTTCCTTCCATCGTTGAGCTTGATTACATAACTTGGTAGTTTTTGTGGAAAAGATGCTGCTTTGGTGTGCTTTATGTGTGTATGTGCAGATCACTTGCCAAAGCAATGCCGAGCTAGTTGCCGTGGCAATGCATGAAGGATATGCCGAGCTAGTTGCCGGGCAATGCATGAAGGAGACGCTGAGCCAGTTGCCATGGCAATTGTCGACAAAGAGAAAATGCAATAGGGATGTCGAAATTAATGACTTTACAAGCCCAAGATGACATGGAGCAAGGCCCAAGCCCAAAGGAATTTGATTGCCATGCAGAGATTAAAGAAGAATTAAATTCCAAGAAGATAGGAGAAGTTCTAATAGGAATATAATTATAATAAAGAATTATATTCTTTAAAGATAATTTAATTCCAACTCAAACTCCTCCTCAAAGAAGGACTTTGGCCTAGCCCTATAAATAGCAAGGAGATTTCGACAACTTAGAGAGAGAGCATTAGGGGGAATTTTGACAAGTCCAAGGGAGAAAGCAAGGGGAATTTTTGACAAGCATCTAGGGCAAGGGATTTTCACAAGCTTCATCTTTTTCTTCCTTGTTCGATTGGGTTCATGCTAGGGATTAATTATCTTGTGTTTCTTTGGAACCTAGCCATGAACTAAATATACTTGGCTATGGTTATTGTGTTTTTGTGGTTGTGAGAAACTATTGGTTTTTGTTTAGGTAATAAGAGTTTGCACTTTTCTATTTCAAGGTTTATTCATTCTTGGTTCTTATTCTTGTTTGCGAGTGAATTGGGAGAGGATCTCTTGATTTCATCTATTTATCTAATATCGGGAGAGTTAGATTCAAGAAACGAATGAATATGATCTTTATGCAATCTATTGATGGTGAAGATTAATCGGCTTATGAATAAGTTAAGGATTTCAACGGCTAAGAGGAGCGCAAGATTGGTTGTTGTTCACCCTTGATTCACGCAGGATGTATTATCAAGGCATGCACAAGTAGCTAGAGTTTCGACTTAGGGATAAGAAGAAACCATTGAAGAACGCTCTCTGCCAACCTTGAAGGTTGCTGCCCAGACGCCCAAGTAGTTGCCCAGGCAACCATCGATTAGTTTCAAGGCAACCCGTTGTGCAAGTTGCCACGACAACCGAGTTGCCCGTGCACTTTTTACCAAAACAATCCAATCGGCTATCACACCTCAACTCACGATAACCTGGTCTATCTCTCTCTCATTCGATCTCATCTTTTCATTTACTTAATTGCTTTCTAGATTAGTTATTAGTTAAAACTTCTATAATCCTTACTTGTGTTTTTACTTTTTACAAAGGTAAGAGACTAGATTCTTGAAGTGGCACCAATCCGTGGGAGACGATATCTTTTATACTATAACTTGCGACGTGTGTACTTGCACATTTGCGTAGCACTTATTACGCGCAACAAGTTTTTGGCGCCGTTGCCGGGGATTGGCAATAGCGACTTTGTTTTTATTTTCTTGCACTTTCTTTTTATTTTTCTTGTTTAAAATTCAAAGGGCTAACAAACTTTGGTTTTGCATTGGTATATGACCAGGCGAGACCGACTTCACCGAATATCCCTTTGATCCGTAAATGGAACGAACCTTACAAAGACTTAGATGAAGGATAAGAGAAGCAATGGCAAATCAAGACGGCAATATGAATCAAGATGTTCGAGCAGGAGGAGGAGTGATTCTTGCACGAAATAGAACTATTCGAGACTATCTTGAAGAAGATCTTGATGGACTTAATCCAGAGTTGTCGCACCAAATTGAAGCCGACCACTTTGAGTTAAAACGTGTAATGTTTAATATGATCAACACAATAGGTCAATTTGGCGGCTCAGAATCAAGATGCACGACAACATCTCAAATCTTTCCTCGAGATTTGCAACTCATTCAAGATACACGAGTCACCCCGATGTCCTACGATTAAGATTATTCCCTATTCACCGAGGGATAGGGCGAAAAGCATGGTTGAATAGCATTCTGCCGGATCCATAGCATCTGGACTGATCTTTGTCGTGATTTCCTTGCTAGATTTAATCCTACAAATTTGACTGATAAGCTTCAGAATGACATTACTTCTTTTTTTCGCAAAGCAGATGATGAATCCATGTACGAGGCTTGGGAGCGATATAGAGAACTTCTACACAAATGCACCTACACGGATTCCCGGTGTGGACTCAAGTAACAATGTTTTACAACGCCGTGAATACACCAACAAGGATGATGCTAGATGCCTCGACAAAACGACATACTCCTAGATAAGTCACCGGAAGAAGCAATGCAAATTTTAAACAGGCTGGCCAAGAATGATTATAAATTCCCATCTACTAGAAGATGAGGAGTTAGACGCTGTCACAATACATGAACTAGGATCATCAGATTCAATTTCGGCACAATTGGCCGCTTTAACCAAGATGGTCCAGAACATGCAAAAACCAAACAACACACAAGAAGTCAAGGTAATGGATTCTTTTTGTGAGTTATGTGGTGATAACCATAATTCTTATGAATGTATGCGTAATCCGAATCCAAATTTCTATGTGGGAATTACAATTGGAGCAACAACGTGATGTCTAATACATACAATCCAGCTTGGAAGAAGCACATAAATTTTTCATGGAGTAATCCCAACAATGCTCTAAACCAGAACAATCAGAATGCACAAGCATCGGGATTCCAGCAGAATATGCCACGACAATGATGCAGCAAAGAACAACCGACAATATCTAGTTCTTTGGAAAATTCTCTAAATGCTTTTATGATGAAAAACTGAATCTTATATGGATGAGAATAGTAATTTCATAAAAAGAACTGATGCTTTTATTAACAAGACCGATATGAGATTGCCAAACCAAGAGGCGGCAATCAAATCATTGGAAAGTCAAGTCGACAGTTTGCTCAAAATCAATACTAGACCACAAGGAGGTTTACCTAGTGATACTGAAGTCGCAAGAGGAACCGCCATGAGCAATGTAAGGCGATCACCACTAGAAGTGGCCAACAACTTAGAGAGGTTCAAACCCGCTCATCAAACAAAACTCCACAAAAAGATCAAGATTTAACCTAGCGGCAAAGCCTCGGATGCTGAACCAGAAATTGCCGCGCAATCGGTAATAAGCATGCCTTGGCAACCGACGACGCCTCGGCAACTTACGATAAGCATGCCTCGGTAACCCTGGGTTGATAATACCTCGGCAACTCCAAATGTCCCGCAATGCCGTCAATCAGGTTTCAAACCAATGAAAGGATCGAAGATATCCGACTTCCACCACCATTCCCACAAAGGTTAAAGCGACAAAAGCAAGAATACCAATTCAAGAAATTTCTTGATATCCTAAAGCAAGTCCACATCAACTTACCATTGGTGGAAGCAATTGAGCAAATGCCAAACTATGCCAAGTTTCTTAAAGACATTGTGTCCAAGAGAACAAGGATAGGAGAGTTTGAAACAGTTGCCGCGCAGAGGGATGCATGGCAATGTTGCACAATTGTATGCCACCTAAGTTGAAGGATCTCGGAAGTTTCACAATACCCTGTTCCATTGGAAGTCACTATGTCAGGAAAGCATTATGCGACCTTGGGGCTAGCATAAACTTGATGCCTAAATCGGTTTTCCAGAAACTAGGAATCGGGAAGGCAAGACCTACAACAGTCATGCTGCAGCTAGCCAACAGATCATATGTGCATCCAGAGGGAAAAATCGAAGACATACTTGTAAAAGTCGATAAATTTATTTTTCCCGCTGACTTTATTGTTTTGGATTGTGAAGCAGATGAGCATGCACCCATCATTCTCGGGAGACCATTCCTAGCAACAGGTAGAACCTTGATTGATGTTGAAAAGGGAGAACTCACAATGAGGGTGAATGACCAGCAAGTTAAACTAAATGTGTTCCAAACACTAAGACATGCCGATGATCCAGAAGAATGCCAACTTCTTCATGCCACGGCAGAGTTTAACTTCGATGAGGAATTTAGTTGCCTCGGCAACCACATTGCCGACCAAGAGGAACCTGAGGAGTATGAAGAACCGGTCGATGAGGAACAACCAGAAGAGGCAAATTGGCTAGTCAATCGACCAGGTACATACTTTGAACCACTGGACTACTCAGGTAAGGAAGGTAAGCTCGAAAAACCCTCTATTGAACAACCACCAATTCTTGAGTTGAAACAATTGCCAGAGCAACTAAAATATGTATACTTAGGGACCGATAATACATTGCCTGTAATTATTTCTTCTAAGTTACAGCCTAAGCAGGAAAAGAAGCTGATCAAGATGTTGAAGCTACACAAAAGGCAATAGGGTGGACAATTGCTGACTTGAAGGGAATTAGCCCGGCGGTGTGCATGCACAAGATCTTGTTGGAAGATGATCACAAACCTTCAATTGAGGCCCAGAGTAGACTGAATCATGCCATGAAAAGGGTTGTAATGAAAGAAATCATCAAGTGGCTTGACGCCGGCATTATATACCCTATCTCTGATAGTACGTGGGTAAGTCCGGTGCAATATGTACCGAAAAAGGGAGGTATAACAGTGGTAAGCAATGAAAATAATGAACTTATCCCAACCAGATCGTGACCGGTTGGAGGGTTTGTATGGACTATCGAAAGCTAAACAAAGCTACTAGGAAAGATCACTTCCCATTACCCTTTATTGATCAAATGCTTGACCGCCTTGCAGGTAAACCCTTTTATTGTTTTCTTGATGGTTATTCAGGTTACAATCAGATTGCCATAGCACCGTAAGATCAAGAAAAGACAACCTTCACATGCCCATACGGGTACTTATGCCTTCCGAAGGATGCCGCTCGGATTGTGTAACGCCCGCAACCTTCCAAAGATGCATGATGGCACTCTTTTTCGCACATGGTCAAGACTTCCTTGAGATCTTCATGGTTGATTTTTCATTTTTGGTAATGACTTCGACGGCTATCTCAAAGAATTTAGACAGGTGTTGGCAAGATGCGAAGAAACAAATTTAGTCCTCAATTGGGAGAAATGCCATTTTATGGTAGATGAAGGAATAGTGCTCGCCACAAGATTTCATCCAAGGGAATTGAAGTAGACAAAGCCAGGGTGGACGTGATCGAGAGATTACCCCACCAAGTTCGGTTAAAGGAATTCAAGTTTTCTGGACATGCGAGTTTTTACAGAGGTTCATTCATAATTTTTCTAAAATCACTAAACCCTTGTGTAATCTGCTTGAACAGATAAAGTCTTCGATTTTGATGATTCTTGCACTCAAGCATTCAAACCCTAAAGAAAAGCTTGCCTCGCACCTATTATCGCTCCACCGTTGACGCTACCTTTTGAGCTCATGTGGGATGCAAGTGATTTCGCGGTAGGAGCAGTCTTAGGCCAACGCACAGGTAAGACCTTCCATGTGATATACTACACTAGTAAAACTCTTAATGGTGCTCAAGTGAATTACACAACAACGGAGAAAGAGTTACTAGCTGTAGTTTTCACATTTGACAAGTTCCGATCCTATTTAATTGGTACAAAGGTAATTGTTCATACGGACCATTCGGCAATCAAATACTTATTTGCTAAAAAGGATGCTAAACCTCATTTGATTCGTTGGATATTACTTTTACAAGAATTTGATATTGAAATTAAGGACAGGAAAGGAACAAAAAATCAAGTGGCCGATCACTTATCACGTTTGGAACGCAATAGGGAAGAGGACGCGGATCTAGAGATATGCGATGCATTCTCGGATGAACAAATTCTAGTTGCCTCGGCAACCCTTAACGCCTCGGCAACCCTAGACACCTCGGCAACCATGGATGCACACGCCTCGGCAACTCTCGATGCCGCAACAGCCTTTGACGCACACGCCTCGGCAATTTTGTGAGCAGTCGCCACGGCAGCACATGCCTCGGTAATACCCTGGTACGCGGATTAAGTTAACTTCCTTGTTTGTGGTATTTTTCCTTATGGCATTACTCACCAAAGGAAGAAGCGGTTCCGCCATGATGCTAAGCATTACTTTTAGGACGAGCCTCTTTTATTTAAACAATGTGCAGATCAAGTTATACGCCGATGTGTCCCTGAAGAAGAGCAACAGAATGTACTCCGGCAATGCCATTCTTCACCCTATGGAGGACATTTTGGAGGAACTCGTACCGCGGCCAAAGTTTTACAATCCGGGTTGTATTGGCCAACATTGTACAAAGATGCCCAAGACTTTTACAAGCAATGTGATCGTTGCCAGAGGACGGGCAATATCTCTAGACGACATGAGATGCCGCTCCAGAACATCATCGAGGTGGAATTCTTCGATGTATGGGGGATCGATTTTATGGGACCTTTCCCATCTTTATTCGGCAACCTCTACATTCTACTTGTCGTCGACTACGTGTCTAAATAGGTTGAGGTAGCTGCAGTTCCCAACAACGATTCCAAGACCGTGCAACGATTCCTGCAGAAGAACATATTTACACGGTTTGGGATGCTGAGAGCAATTATCAGCGACGAAGGCAAGCATTTTGACAACAGACTAATTGCCAAGATGTTGTAACGCTTTGGCATATCACACAAGATCACCACGGCATATCACCCACAAACCAACGGGCAAGCAGAAATTTCCAACCGAGAGTTGAAGGGAATACTCGAGAAAGTTGTAAATCCCTCAAGAAAGGATTGGTCATTAAGACTAGATGACGCACTTTGGGCATATCGCACTGCATTCAAAACACCCTTAGGTATGTCCCCCTTCCGACTTGTCTATGGCAAAACATGTCATCTACCGGTGGAAATCGAGCATAAGGCATATTGGACAATCAAGACCGTGAATATGGATTGGGAAAGTGCTGGACAAAAGCGTTTGATGGATCTCAATGAGATAGAAGAATTCCGTGCACTCGCCTATAACACTGCACGAATCTACAAGGAGAAAACAAAGCGATGGCACGACAAGAAACTATTGCCACAACAATTCACGCCAGGGCAACTAGTTCTCCTATTCAATTCTCGGCTAAAACTTTTCCCGGGAAAGCTGAAATCAAGATGGTCGGGACCATTCGAAGTCGTCAAACCATTCTCCCATGGTGCTGTGATAATCAAGTCCATCTCTGACAACCATGAATTCAAAGTTAATGGACAAAGATTGAAGCACTACAATGGTGCCCATGTGGAACGTAACAAAGAAGTGGTCAACTTGGGAGATGCATGAGCATGCTCTCCTTTCAATATTTTCTTTTTTTTTCTTTTTTTTCATTTTTATTTTTAGGAGATATTTTATTTTTCTTCATTATCTTTAGTTTTCAGGTTTTCTTTGTTTTCTTTTTCACAACAAGACTCACAACTACTATGCTAAGGAAATTTACTGCAAGATCCTTTCCCGGCAACCAATGAAGAAGATGTCATGGCAACCTACATCGTGCCTGCACAAGCTGATGTCACGGCAACCAACCCCAAAATGCCACGGCAACCAAAGCTAAAGACATCCCGGCAACAAGAAAACAACCGTCGCGTTCAAGTAAGAGAATCAAGACACCGACCAAAAGGAAACTAATCATCTACGATGACGAACTCTCGGAGTAAGTCCTCGTATGCATTTTTATTTTTATTTTTAATTTTTCGTTATTTTTATGCATGCATTGAGGACAATGCCTCACTCGAGTTTGAGGGGGGATTGTTATTAGTAGTTACCATGTTTAGTTACATTCATCTTAAGTATTACATTTAGGATACATAAATTGCTTGCCATGCCTTTAGTTGAAACAAGAATTGCTTAGATTTGATGAATATTCGATGATGACTTTGCCAATGCACTTAATTGATAGAATTTTTATTCTAGGATAACCATGGAAAAACTTAGAATTTTACTATGATGCTAAATTTGATGAAACACTGTTGTGGTTTGATTGATTTAAGGAATTCTAGTGAACTTAGGTTGATAATTAACAAATTGGGGGATTAGAATAAAAATTTGATGAATGCTAGAGGTGCCTGAAATTGGCTCTAGCATGTGCTAAAAAATTGTTCACTAGAGGTGCCCGAAACTGGCTCTAGGATGTGTTAAAAAAATTTTAACTAGAGGTGCCCGAAACCGGCTCTAGTCGATTAAATTAACCTAATTAAACTAAAAACAAAACACTAGAGGTGCCCAAAACTGGCTCTAGTTAAAACATGTTAAAAAGAACCCAATGAAGTAATTTGAAAACCTCTTGTTTGCATAGAATCCGAAAAATCAACTTGCACACAACTCCGCACACACTCACAAGCATTATAGTTTGATTCCGAGTAACTCCTAAGTTTTCCGAAAAATAAAAAGCCAATCATACTTTGTGCCCCGGTTCAGAGAATTGAAATCAAGTTCAAAGCTAAGTTTGTGAAAATTGAAGTCTTGGCAGGTAATTATGAGTTTGCATTGCTTGAGGACAAGCAATAGTTCGAGTTTGGGGGTGTGATAAGTGTTCAAAAGTACTATTTTTCTTACCCTTTTTACTCATATTATTGTTAGACTTAGGCTCATATTAGTTGCATAATTAGCTATTCATGCATTAATCCATGTTTCCTTCCATCGTTGAGCTTGATTACATAACTTGGTAGTTTTTGTGGAAAAGATGCTGCTTTGGTGTGCTTTATGTGTGTATGTGCAGGATCACTTGCCAAAGCAATGCCGAGCTAGTTGCCAGGGCAATGCATGAAGGATATGCCGAGCTAGTTGCCAGGGCAATGCATGAAGGAGACGCCGAGCCAGTTGCCATGGCAATTGTCGACAAAGAGAAAATGCAATAGGGATGTCGAAATTAATGACTTTACAAGCCCAAGATGACATGGAGCAAGGCCCAAGCCCAAAGGAATTTGATTGCCATGCAGAGATTAAAGAAGAATTAAATTCCAAGAAGATAGGAGAAGTTCTAATAGGAATATAATTATAATAAAGAATTATATTCTTTAAAGATAATTTAATTCCAACTCAAACTCCTCCTCAAAGAAGGACTTTGGCCTAGCCCTATAAATAGCAAGGAGATTTCGACAACTTAGAGAGAGAGCATTAGGGGGAATTTCGACAAGTCCAAGGGAGAAAGCAAGGGGAATTTTCGACAAGCATCTAGGGCAAGGGATTTTCGACAAGCTTCATCTTTTCTTCCTTGTTCGATTGGGTTCATGCTAGGGATTAATTATCTTGTGTTTCTTTGGAACCTAGCCATGAACTAAATATACTTGGCTATGGTTATTGTGTTTTGTGGTTGTGAGAAACTATTTGTTTTTGTTTAGGTAATAAGAGTTTGCACTTTTCTATTTCAAGGTTTATTCATTCTTGGTTCTTATTCTTGTTTGCGAGTGAATTGGGAGAGGATCTCGTGATTTCATCTATTTATCAAATATCGGGAGAGTTAGATTCAAGAAACGAATGAATATGATCTTTATGCAATCTATTGATGGTGAAGATTAATACGACTTAGGAATAAGTTAAGGATTTCAACGGCTAAGAGGAGCGCAAGATTGGTTGTTGTTCACCCTTGATTCACGCAGGGATGTATTATCAAGGCATGCACAAGTAGCTAGAGTTTCGACTTAGGGATAAGAAGAAACCATTGAAGAACGCTCTGCCGAACCTTGAAGGTTGCTGCCCAGACGCCCAAGTAGTTGCCCAGGCAACCATCGATTTGTTGCCAAGGCAACCCCGTTGTGCAAGTTGCCACGACAACTGAGTTGCCCGTGCACTCTTTTACCAAAACAATCCAATCTGCTATCACACCTCAACTCACGATAACATGGCCTATCTCTCTCTCATTCGATCTCATCTTTTCATTTACTAAATTGCTTTCTAGATTAGTTATTAGTTAAAACTTCTATAATCCTTTACTTGTGTTTTTACTTTTTACAGTGCAAGAGACTAGATTCTTGAAGTGGCACCAATCCCTGTGGAGACGATATCTTTTATACTATAACTTGCGACGTGTATACTTGCACATTTGCGTAGCACTTATTACGCGCAACAGTTAGAACATGAAATCGAGCTATGGAATTAATGAATTTAACGTGATCATGATTAGATATTGTAATTAAGGTATTAAACAAGCTGAACTGTTAATAACCAATGTTGGAAATGAAAGATAAAAGTATGATCATAGTCATATAACATAGAAACTGTTTTGTTGAATTGAAATTGAGTAAACATGCAAAATTAAGCATTGTAACCAACTTACTCTGTTTTGGCTGCCTTGACTAATGGATTAACATTGACTAAACATGTTTATGATATCATATGAAATGAATTATAGGGCCAAAACATTGGTTAAAATGAATTTAAGGCATTAAAATGTGATTAGGTGCAATCTGCCCAGAATTGCTCTGTTCTGGGCAGTCACTTTGAAAATTCACCAAAAATTTTATAGATCCAATTATGGGCTGAAATTTTAATGAAATGATCCCTAGTATGTCTACTTTCATTAGGTAAAAACATAACTGATAACTGGGTCCTATGCTGGAAACTATAAATAGGAATTCCTGGATGGTGCAAACTATCCAGACAGTGTAAATGCCCTGTGTTTGAACAATAAAATGTAATAATTGGATACGAACTAAAATGCAAATATTACATGGTCTTATAGAAAATTTTGTTATCTTTCCAACGGTGTATAGTAATCGAAATTCCGAATTACGGATTAAATGATATGACCATTTAAAGGGACAGTGTGCAAACTGCCAGGCAGCAGTGTCCAGGGCAGTCTGGGACTGTTTTTACACCTAGATGCAAACTGTTTCCAAAACAGTTTTGCAACATTGTAACCTGTCCAATTATGTCTTAAAATGAGGTAATAACAATATGGAGATGAACAAGTAAGAAATGCTTAAAAGAAAGCATAAAAAACAGTAGCTAAATGTTAGGTACAAAGGTGGTAACATTGCTACTATAATTGTGTGACATTATGTGCTTGTTTTGATGAAATGTATGTGTTATGCTTGCTAGAACAAGGGCAGCAAGTTGTGGAAGAGGAAGATAGAAGTGGACATCCCAAAGCTAGAGGCAAAGGGATTTGGATACAAGACAATTGATTTGCTAGGAGTATTGTGAGTGTAACTATCCTTAAGGTTGGGACTAGATCCTAACCAACCTTGTTATTGTCTTAATTCAATGTCATTGCCATGTAACATGACCTAATACATATTTGGGTAATTAAGGGAAGAATGACATGTATAACAACTTGTTTGATGCCATGTTCTATGTGTTTACTTGAGTGTTAAGCAAATGAAATGAAATGCCTGACATGTTGCATTGCTTATGCCAAAGGTAAGAAATGGCACGCTTGCTTGGAGAATAAGGTACGCACATTGCATACATATGCATGTGTTTGTCATTGATATACATGGCTGGTTGAAATGAATTGAACAATGGTACCACTTTGTATTCATGTCATTCGAATGGCATGGATAGACCTGTCTTAGGAGTTAAGACTCCATAAGCCTAAGGGCTTGGCCTTTAAATGGCATAATCTTGTATTGGTTTTGAAATGTATAAAGATTGAATGAAATGGATAATCAAAAAACTTGGTAGCTAGTTTGGATAGATAGGAGAGCATGCCTTAGAATCTTGAGCTCATATTGGCAATATGGTGCATATTGGTACGATGGTACATATTGGCGCTACGGTGCATATTGGCACGACGGTGCATATTGGCACTTCGGTGCATATTGTTGAAGATTTGATTATCTAGTAAACTACTTAATAACTTAAATGAACATTGTTTGCTTGGATGTGTGATATGAACATTGCTGGAATTGTAAGATTCTTGAATGAACTTCCTTGCTTTGAATGATGACACATGAATTGTTGTATAGCTAGTTACTTCTCATGAAAGAAATGTATAAATGATGACTTTGTGTAAGAATGCCTACTTGGTAATTGGAGTATTTGGTTGCTTGTCTTCTAAGCAAGATATTCAAATAGCATATGGGTATTATGTTGCTATGTTGATTTTGTATGATTTGTGAAGATTGCCTAAGTTACTCCTTGAATTTGAATGGTATGTGTTTTGTAGAGATGATCTTGATTCTTTGAATTACATGTAAACTTGGATATGTATATTTGAAATTGGCTAGACTTAGTGTTGCCTCACTAAGTACATAACTTGTACTTACCACTCTACTCTTTAATCTTCCCATAACATATTAAAGGCATTATTAAGAGGATATCTTGAGATTGAAGCAACACCTTGAAGCAAGCTTGAAAGTATGATTTCATACTCTTTGTATACTCCTAGTTTGGTGGTACTAGAACTTGTAATAGGTAGTCTTGATCATGCATTTTGTTGTGTTGTTAAGATTAGTATGTGTAATGTTTTGATGGGCCTATCATGTAACCAATTTGGATGATTTAAACTATGTATATAACTTGGTTGATATGTATATAAGTTGGTATAATGCTGCGCATAATATGATAGAATTCCAATGTTTGTTGAACCTTGTTTAATTCGAATGCTAGACCAATGTGTATGATCATGCATTTGTTCCTATGGCTATTGGCATAATTCGGCAATGTTGAGTTTGAGGCGAAGGTATGTTTAAGCATGCATTAACAATGAACTAACTAAGTTTGCCCTGAAATTGTATGACGTGATTGTAAAGAATCAAATGAAATGTGATTAGGGATCACCATATAGTTCGAATAGGACATGAATATGTAATAAGAATGTAAGATAGATGTTTTGTATTGAACTTGTTAATTGGTTGAATAAGTAGTAACTTGAGATGCAAGAAAGCTAATTGAAATAAGTTAAGTAATCTCTTTGTATAAATTGAATAGAGTACATGAAATTGTAATAGGAAGGAAAGTTCAATCAAGTTTAATAGTAACCTATTGTGAAGTATGCTATGTATGCTGGGTTTGTTTAGTGTGGACTACTTGTTTGTATTGGATGACTTGAAATGTTTAGTTTGGGTTACTTGCATTGCAAGTTAAGTATACCGAGGTTACTTGTTCGACAAGTAACCTATCCTTTGCCTTGTTCTCACTTTGGTAACGCTCTCGAACCGGGTTACAGCTAACCCGGGGAAGGGGTGTTACATTTATTGGTAATCAGAGCTTTTTAGTCGGTTCTAGGACTAAATTAAGTTCACTTGCATCACATAGGATATTGTGCCACCTAGGAGACTTGATATAAGCTTGTATTGTTGCTTAAATGTGTAAATGTGATAACTAAAACTCTTATTGTTCTGATTGAACTAGAATGTTAGAAACAAGATTGGGTCAGGATAATGAAAGTCCCGTAGGCTCCTCGAACGAAGGAGATAGTGTGAGGATGGAGCAGAATCCTCCACAACAGCAAGCTCAACATCGAGCTCAAGCTGGTGCTCAACAGGAAGCTCCTGCTATCAATCCTGTGCAGCAAGAATGTCTTATAAGTATGAAAGAGATGTTCAATCATCTCGTAACTGCCTTAAAACAAGATCATCCTATTGCTCCTACTGTTGTTGTGCCAAACTGAGCCCCTATTGACAAGCTGGCTCAGCATCGGGCCTATACCTTCACTGGCACCGATGAGGCTAATCCTGAAGTAGCTGAGTACTTTTTAGAGGCCACTACTCACATTCTGACTAAACAATTGCCATGTCCTGACGAGCATAAACTAGAGTGTGCCATCGCTCTGTTGGCAAACAAAGCACTAAGCTAGTGGGAAACCACTACTCTGACTGCTCCTGCAGAGTCTATTACTTGGAATTTCTTCATTGATGAGTTTAGAAAGAAATATATCAGCGAACAATATATGGCTGAGCACCGAAAATGAGTCTTGTATCTTAAACAAGTTGGCCGACCTATCGAGCAATACGTGAGCAACTTTTGCAAGTATTGTAAGTATGGGTCTGAATATATCAAAACCGAGGCCGACAAGTGCCGAATGTTCATTGGCGGGTTAATGATGAATTAAGCCCTATATTCACTGCTCTGGGTATTACCGACTTCCAAAATTTTGTAAACCGGGCCATTGCTACTGAGGAGAAGATGAAAGCCATGGAAAGACGGAAGAGAAGACACTCCTAGAAAGACAAACGACCTAGGAATGATGATAAGCTACACTTGAAATCAAAGAAGTCCAATCATTCCAAGGGACACTCTTCGAACTATACCCCTAATCATAAGAGTAGTTACATCTCAAAACCTTAAACGGTTATAAAGACTTCATCCCCTGTTGTTTCTGTTGACAACACACGGAATCAGGCTAAAGCTAATCAATAATCTCTTTGCAAGTTCTGTCAGAAACATCATACTGGCCAGTGCAGAGTTCAACAAAACTTATGCTTCTCATGTGGAGCCTCTGATCATTATATTCGGGATTATCCCTAGAATCCCAACAAGGCTTTGAATCGAGCTTCTACAATTGCTAGCTCAGCTCCTTCTAACCGAAACAAAGCACCCAGACAAGCTCAGTCCAGGAATTAGCGGAAACAGAAGGGCCCCTATTCGAATACTCAGAGTCATCAGAAATCTCGAGCCCCTGCTCGTATGTATCACATTTGTGGTAAAGATGACGAAGAAGCTCCTGATGTTATCGCAGGTACCGTTGAGTTAAATTCCAGTCTTGTATATGCTTTAATTGATTCGGGGTCTACTTATTCATTTGTTTTTTCTGCCTTGATCAACAAGTTAAAATTGAAACCCGAAATTATTGAATCAAATCTTGTAGTTTCGAATCCATTGGGGGGAAAAACACCCATTAACTTGCGCCACAAGCAAGATCCTTTGACTATTCGAAATATCCCCTTTCCTCTTGATCTTTATGTCTTACCATTTTGTGAATTTGACTTGATATTGGGGTTAGATTGGTTAGTCAAGGGTCTAATTGAATTAAGCTAAATTGACTAGTCAAGGGTCTAATTGAAAGAATGAAAGATGGGGAATCCATGCTAAATTCCTTGTTTCCCCTAATGCCCTTGATTAAGTTAATATTAAGTATTAATTAAGGGACATTTTAGAAAATGCACAAATCCAATAACTTGGATTAGATGTTGTCATCATCTTCTTCATTTCTCTTGTTGGCCGAATAGAAGACAGAAAATAGAGAGAAAAAAAGCTTGAGAAACCAGCCATTGTTGAAGGAAAATTTTAGCTTTCATGTATAGGATTTTGTAAGGAAATTAAAGCTAGAAGCAAAGAAAGTATGATTCCACCTTTGTTCAATTGAATAGGCAACTATATGTATTGATGATTAACTATTGAATATGTTGTTAGATGATTGAATGGTTGTAGAATCATGCAAATTTGAATAATGAACACTAGGTATTATGCTGGAAATTATTTGTTTGCAATAGTGTAACAAAGCTAGGTTGCTGGAAAAATTGAAATGAGATGTTAAAGTAAGGATTGAATGGTTAGAACTTGAAATTGAGCTATGGAATTAATAAATTGAACATGATCATGATTAGATGTTGTAATTAAGGTATTAAACAAGCTGAATTGTTAATAAACAATGCTGGAAATGAAAGATAAAAGTATGAACATAGTCATATAACATAGAAACTGTTTTGTTGAATCGAAATTGAGTAAACATGTAAAATTAAGCATTGTAACCAACTTACTCTATTTTGGCTGCCTTGAATATTGGATTAACATTGACTAAACATATTTAGGATATCATATGAAATGAATTATATGGCCAAAACATTGGTTAAAATGAATTTAAGGCATTAAAATGTGATTAGGTGCAATCTACCCAGAATTGCTTTGTTCTGGGCAGTCACTTTGAAAATTCACCAAAACATTGTATAGATCAAAATCAGGGCTGAAATTTTAATGACGGGATCCTTAGTATGTATACTTTCATTAGGTGAAAACATAACCGAAAACTGGGTCCTATGCTAGAAACTGTAAATACGAATTGCTGGACAGTGCAAACTGTCCAGACAGTGTAAATGCCATTTCTTTGAACAATAAACTGAATTAATTGGCTAAGAACTAAAATGCAAGTCTTACATGGTCTTATAGAAATTTTTTTTAGCTTTCTAACGGTGTATAGTAATCGAAATTCTGACATACGGATTAAATGATATGACCATTTAAAGGGACAGTGTGCAAACTGCCAGGCAGCAGTGTCCTGGGCAGTTTGGGACTGTTTTTACACCTAGATGCAAACTGTTTCCAAAATAGTTTTGGGACATTGTAACCTGTCCAATTATGTCTTAAAATGAGGTAATAACAATATGGAGATGAACTAGTAAGAAATGCTTAAAAGAAAGCACAAAAAAAAACAGTAGCTAAATGTTAGGTACAAAGGTGGTAACATTGCTACTATAATTGTGTGACATTATGTGCTTGTTTTGATGAAATGTATCTGTTATGCTTGCTAGACCAAGGGCAGCAAGTTGTGGAAGAGGAATATAGAAGTGGACATCCCAAAGCTAGAGGCAAAGGGATTTGGATACAAGACGATTGATTTGCTAGGAGTATTGTGAGTGTAACTATCCTTAGGGTTGGGACTAGGTCCTAACCACCCTTGTTATTGTCCTAATTCAATGTCATTGCCATGTAACATGATCTAATACACATTTGGCTAATTAAGGGAAGAATGACATGTATGACAACTTGTTTGATGCCATGTTCTTTGTGTTTACTTGAGTGTTAAGCAAATGAAATGAAATGCTTGACATGTTGCCTTGCTTATGCCAAAGGTAAGAAATGGCATGCTTGCTTGGAGAATAAGGTACTCACATTGCATACATATGCATGTGTTTGTGATTGATATACATGGCTGGTTGAAATGAATTGAACAATGGTACCACTTTGTATTCATGCCATTCGAATGGCATGGATAGAGCTGTCTAGGGAGTTAAGACTCCATAAGCCTAAGGGCTTGGCCTTTGATTGGCATAATCTTGTATTGGATATTGAAATGTATAAAGCTTGAAAGAAATGGATAATCAACAACCTTGGTAGCTAGTTTGGATAGATAGAGGGCATACCTTAGAATCTCGAGCAAATATTGGCACTACGGTACATATTGGCATTACGGTGCATATTGGTACGATGGTACATATTGGTACTACGGTGCATATTGGCATGACGGTGCATATTGGCACTACGGTACATATTGGCACTTCGGTCCATATTGTTGAAGATTTGATTATCTAGTAAACTACTTACCAAGGGTGTTATAAGATGACTTAATAACTTGAATGAACATTGTTTGTTTGGATGTGTGATATGAACATTGCTTGAATTGTAAGATTCTTGAATGAACTTCCTTGCCTTGAAAGATGACACATGAATAGTTGTATAACTAGTTACTTCTCATGAAAGGAATGTATAAATGATGACTTTGTGTAAGAATGCCTACTTGGTTATTGGAGTAGTTGGTTGCTTGTCTTCTAAGCAGGATATTCAAATAGCATATGGGTATTATGATTGATGTTGCTATGTTGATTTTGTATGATTTGTGATGTTTGTCAGAGTTACTCCTTGAATTCGAATGGTATGTGTCTTGTAGAGATGATCTTGATTCTTTGAATTACATGTAAACTTGGACATGTATATTTGAAATTGGCTAGACTTAGTGTTGCCTCACAAAGTACATAACTTGTACTTACCACTCTACTCTTCATTCTTCCCATAACAGATTAAAGGCATTATCAAGAGGATATCTTGAGATTGAAGCAAAACCTTGAAGCAAGCTTGAAAGTATGATTTCATACTGTTTGTATGCTCCTAGTTTGGTGGCACTAGAACTTGTAATAGGTAGTATTGATCACGCATTTTGTGGTGTTGTTAAGACTAGTTTATGTAATGTTTTGATGTGCCTATCATGTAACCAATTTGGATGATTTAAACTATGTATATGACTTGGTTGATATGTATATAAGTTGGTATAATACTGTGCATAATATGATAGAATTTCAATGTTTGTTGAACCTTGTTTAATTCGAATGCTAGACCAATGTGTATAATCATGCATCTGTTCCTATGACTATTGGCATAATTCGGCAATGTTGAGTTTGAGGCGAAGGTATGTTTAAGCATGCATTAACAATGAACTAACTAAGTATGCCCTGAAATTGTATGACTTGATTGTAAAGAATCAAATGAAATGTGATTAGGGATCACCATATAGTTCGAATAGGGCATGAATATGTAATAAGAATGTAAGTTAGATGCTTTGTATTGAACTTGTTAATTGGTTGAATAAGTAGTAACTTGAGATGCAAGAAAGCTAATTTAAATAATTTAAGTAATCTTCTCGTATAAATTGAATAGAGTACATGAAAATGTAATAGGAATGAAAGTTGAATCATGTTTGATAGTAACCAATTGTGAAGTATGCCACACTTGAGATTGTTGCTTGAATGATGTATGTGAATTGAATGGAATAGAAATATGATAATGGCAACTTAGGATATAAGTATGAAATGGAACAAATTTGTACCTAAATTAGCATGCTATGTATGTTGGATTTGTTTAATGTGGACTACTTGTATGTTTGGATGACTTGAAATGTTTATTTTGGGTTACTTGCATTGCAAGTTAAGCATATTGAGGTTACTTGTTCAACAAGTAACCTATACTTTTCCTTGTTCTCGCTTTGGTAACGCTCCCGAACCGGGTTTCAGCTAACCCAGGGAAGGGGTGTTACAAGGTTAAAGATGACTATATCAGAAGTGAGTGGTTCAGATTATAAGGCATACTTCTCAATCAATGGTTCGCTAATAAAGGGATGAGTAGAGCCTAGATCCACTAAAGCATAAATAAGATCATAACATAATTCCACCATACCTGCAATCACATTGGGATCATCCTTCTGTGTCATGGAGGAGCCCAGGTGTGGTTCCATTGTGACACATCTATTAGTAGGTGCAGGCATTTTTAAATCTAATCAAACGAAAAAGGTTACATCGTGTCAGTTGCAAGTCGGATAACATATAGGGATAAACTCCTAGGTGGCATAAGCACATGAAAACTCATGATAAGCCTCGGTTTAGTCCTAGAATTGACTAAACTGTAGCTCTGGTACCACAAATGTAACACCCCTTCCCGGTCTGGCAGAGAACCGTGTCGGAAAGCGTTAGCAAAATAGATTCGGAGATTGAGAGCTTAACCAGAGTTCAGAATCTTAATTGAAATGTCTTATTAATCTCTTTTAATACCTATTGAACTAACTTATCAATAGCTTACCCAATTTGGGGTTAATTTTAAACTTTTTCAAAATTAGGGACTAAATCATAAATTTTACAAATTAAGGGTCTGCATCAGAATTTCTTTTTACCAATATTCATTCGATCTCATAAATTATTAGCTTGTGAAATTTCATCATCAACGAAGGTCATTTACCTATCTGATTAGGC
Organism: Hibiscus mutabilis; assembly: GCA_019671005.1. NCBI lineage: Eukaryota > Viridiplantae > Streptophyta > Magnoliopsida > Malvales > Malvaceae > Hibiscus > Hibiscus mutabilis. The sequence goes on along the minus strand of CM033735.1, from coordinate 25,138,174 downwards.
CATTTAAAGTTTGGGGACCAAACTGTAAACTATTTAAAATTGTAGTTTAAGTCTTTTAACATAATTAACTACCCCCGTATCGATACATTTTGGAGCCGTATCGATACGGATACACATGAATCGCATCTTCATTCGACTTTACCCAAATCCATTATCGATACACCATCACTCGTATCAGTACATGTTGTCCAAGGTTGACCCGTTTCGATACAGCCTAAGGTTGTATCGATACAATTTATTTCTTAGACCTCACTACCAAGATCTATATTGATACACCCCTTTTGTGTATTGATATGCTCTATTTTACCAAGTCCAATTATGCAAGGTCGTATCAATACAGCTTGACCCGTATCGATACGTTTGTCTTGTAATAACAGATTTTATCTAGTTTTAATTCGAATTAAGCTGTTGAACGATGTCCAAATGCAATGAAACTTTACCAACAATATATTCAATCACTAAAACCTACTAGCATGTCAAATTTTAAGTCCATTTGAATCTGTTTACTATGTTTTCACCTTTTAGTGTCTTTAAGCCTAATTTAGCTAGTTTCTCTAATTTGCAACCACACTATATTCCATTTTTAGCACCTAGACACTTTAGGGTCATTGCATACATATCAAAATAGTCCAATGTAACATGTCTAAGCCCTATGCCACCTTACTAGGAGTTCAAACAAAATGTAAGCGTACGTGAAATTGGTAGAAGTGACTTGCAACTTCAACAACACGATCGAGGTTCGGATTGCTTCAAGGTCCTAAAATGCATGAGACACACGAATGTTAGGCTTGCATAGCCTAGTGAGGTAGTTATAACAAATGCAACCAAGTCTTGTAATATCATGTGTAACATGTGAGCATGCTTGAATGACATATACATAACATTAACGTATACAAGTCATGCTTAACATCAACATATAGTAGTTTCATATATCAAATGCAAAACACATTCTTCATTTTTCCCTTGGACATAGCAACCAATTGATACACAGATTCCCCTATACGCCACACATATCGGAAATAGTCCTTAGCCTTAAGTCGTAGCTCCGGAATCGCTTACACAATCCAACCTTTCTCCCCACATATAGTCCGTAGCCCCAGACCGTAGTTGAATCCCTTACTTAATGAGCTTAAACAACCCTATGGCTTGCCAATTGTATCCAATGTCCACAAGTTTCCAAGGTTACATATTTCATCATAAAACTTACCTTTGTGACCTTAGGCTATATTGGAATTGCAAATCGAGCCTTGGCTCCAAACATCTTATCATAACATGTTCATATCAAATTCCACAAATAATATATTCAAATATCATACATAAGTTCACATATAACTTATTCAAGTATGAAGGACTTACCACACTTACCATGGGATCCACATACATTTGCACTACTTGAGCCCTTACCAAGATGCAAGATTCTAAGCACAAACCAAATGCAATCGAGATGGCACCTATCCAATCCATGACACATCTACACTCACCTAGTGCTCGGAGAATTCAGGGTTCACGGATAACGATCCCCTTGACGTTGGAAGAGTTTGGAGTAGTCAAAGGTGAGGATGGCTTGTCTTCCACCACTTGAGCTAATTCAAAAATTAGAGAATTGTATTAAAATCAAAACTAATGATTCATAAGCATTTTCCAAGCTTACCAAAGCTTGTAGACAACATCAAAATAGGGAAATTGGCTCCCTAACACATGGGTTTAGCTTGAACAATCAAGGCTTAAACCTTGAAATTAAACCCTAAGGATTGATGGAATGATCAAATTGATATAGGGGTTTTACTTACCCAATCACAGGCTTTCAATTGGTGTGTCGAAATCAAACAAAAGTCAAGTGTTGGATCGAGGTGCTTGCCTGAGCTTGAAGATGACAATGGAGGTGTGTACTTGGTTTCTTAATCAAGGGTTTAGTTTGGTTTCGGGAGATTCAAAAACAAAGGGGAAGACTTTTCTCTCCATTTTATGGAATGCCCAATCCATAATTATTTCCCTACCTCACCCTTAGCCAATGGGAAGCTTTCCCTTAGCAAAGGGTTTGCATAACCCATTAATTAACATATTTTCTCAACACTTTCAAACTTTGGAAAATTGATGGCCAATTGTCATCCTTTTCAGATCATTCTCACGTGGAAGGGTGGCAAGCAAGTAGGTGAGTCATCCCCTACTTCAAATCTATTCAATTTGGCCACTAAATCGATTTGGACAAGGACCCGTATCAATACATATTATGGCCATATCGATACGGCTAGATTGAATTTGGTAAGTTAGTTAAAAACAGTTAGGTTGTATCGATACAGGTTTAACCGTATCGATACGCCTTGCCCAGATTCAACATTTTCAGTATTTTCAAAGAAACCCCTAACTTCCATTCTTTACAAAAGGGTCCCACAACTTCAATTAAACCTAAATAACTTTCATTACTTCAAAAATTTGGTACAAGATCGAGCAATTACATTATTCATGCATAACCGACACAAAATTTCTGATTGCCGGAACGTAATTTTGACTAGACCGGTTTTTAGGGTGTGACATATCCAACAACAATGCCACAACAATCATTGATGATAAGCCTTTAACAGTTTCCACGGCAAGTCCACTTGCCGCGGCAAGCCCATCCAATCATCCCAAGCCAGAGGAGATGGGCAAAGATAAAGAGATCAGATTGCCACCACCATTCTCATATAAGCTGAAGAGGCAGAAACACGATTACTAGTTCAAGAAATTTCTTGACATCCTAAAGTAAGTCGACATTAACTTGCCACTAGTTGAGGCAATAGAACAAATGCCAAACTATGCTAAGTTCCTTAAAGATATTGTCTATAAGTGAAAAAGGCTAGGCGAGTTTGAGACAGTTGTTGTGACAGAGAGATGTATGGCAATGTTGCACAACTAATTGCCACCTAAACTAAAAGATCCCGATAGTTTTATAATACATTGTACAATCGGCAGTCACTATGTCGAAAATGCATTATGCAATCTTGGAGCAAGCATAAACCTAATGCCAAAATCTATTTTTCAAAAATTGGGCATCGTGAAGGAGAGACCCACTACAATCATGCTACAACTTGCAGACAGATCTTATGTGCATCTAGGGGGAAAAGTCGAAGACATTTTGGTAACAGTGGATAAATTTATTTTTCCCGCTGACTTTATTGTTTTGGACTGTGAGACAGATGAGTTCACTCCTATTATTCTTGGGAAACCATTCTTAGCAACGGGAAGGACCTTGATTGATGTCGAGAGAGGAGAGCTCACTATGCGGGTTAATGACCAGCAAGTCATGCTTAATGTTTTCAAGACCCTAAAGCATGCTGATGATCCCGAAGAATGTCAAGTTATACAAGCCACCGCCGAATTTAATTTCGACGTAGAGGAGAATTGCCACGACAATTCGCTCACTAAGCTTGAAGAACTAGACGAGTCGGACATTGAGGCACATGATGGTAAGTTGACCAGGTAAAAGTTTCAAATCCCTTGATTTTTCAAGTAAGAAACTTAAACTCGAGAAACCCTCTATTGATCAACCGCCTACTTTAGAGTTAAAACCTTTGCCAAGACAACTAAAATATGTATATTTGGGATCCAATAAAAATTTTCCCGTAATTATTTCTTCCAAGTTACAGCCTGAACAAAAAGAGAGGTTGATTGCCATGTTGGCGTTGTACAAAAAAGGAAATAGGTTGGTCAATTGCAAACCTGAAGGGAATCAGTCCGGCAGTGTGTATGCACAAGATCTTGTTAGAAGATTGTTATAAAAACCTCCATTGAGGCACAAAGGAGTCTTAACCATACTATGAAGGAAGTTGTGATGAAAGAGATCATCAAGTGGCTTGATGCCGGTATTATATATCCTATTTCCGACAGTTCATGGGTAAGTCTGGTACAATGTGTACCAAAAAAGGAATATTATGGTAAGTAATGAAAACAATGAACTCATTCCAGCTAGGACTGATACTGGTTGGAGAGTTTGATTGGATTACTGTAAGTTAAATGATGCTACTAGGAAAGACCATTTCCCTTTACCCTTTATTGACCAAATGCTCAACCGTCTTGCTAGTAAATCTTTTTATTTTTTTCTTGAGGGAAACTCAGGGTATAACCAAATTTCCATAGCACCGGAGGATCAGGAAAAGACCACTTTCACATGCCCTTATGGTACATATGCATTTCGACAGATGCCGTTCAGATTATGCAATGCCCCGACAACCTTCCAATGATGTATGATGGTGATTTTCTCTGACATGGTGGAAGATTTCCTCAAAATCTTCATGGACAACTTCTCGGTATTCAAAGACAGTTTTGACAATTGCCTTGGTAATTTGGAGAAGGTATTGGCACGATGTGAAGAAACTGACCTAGTGTTAAACTGGGAGAAGTGCCACTTTATGGTGGATGAAGGTATAGTGCTCGGGCACAAGATCTCATCGAAGGAATCGAGGTAGAAAAAGCCAAGGTGGAAGTGATTGAGAGATTGACACCACCAAATTCAATCAAATGGATCCGAAGCTTTCTTAGACATGTAGGTTTTTACATAAGGTTTATTCATAATTTTCTTTGATTTCTAAACCCTTGTGTAACCTGCTTGAACAAGAAATGGTTTTTAATTTTGATGAATCTTGCACCAAGGCATTTGACACCTTTAAGAAGCAACTTGCCACAACACCCATTGTCATTCCCCCTGATTGGTCCTTACCTTTCGAGCTCATGTGTGATGCAAGCGATTACGCGATAGGAGCTATTTTAGGACAACGAAAAGGTAAGATTTTCCATGTGATGTATTATGCTAGTAAAACTCTTAATGGTGCTCAATTGAATTACACCATGACAGAAAAAGAACTACTAGACATAGTTTTTGCATTTGACAAGTTCCATTCCTACTTGATTGGTACAAAGGTAATTATCCACACTTACCATTCATAATTAAGTATTTGATTGCTAAAAAAGATTCCAAGCCTCTTTTAATTCATTGGATATTGCTTTTACAAGAATTTGACATTGAAATTAAGGACAAGAAAGGAACGGAGAACCAGGTTGCTGATCACTTGTCAAGGTTGGATGGGGGCGAAATAGACAATGACTTCTTGGATATCCATGATGGATTCCCGAATGAGCAGTTGTTGGTAGCCACGGCAACACCCTGCTATGTAGATCTAGTAAATTTTCTAGTTAGCAATATATTACCTTATGACCTTACTCACCAAGGAAAGAAGCGGTTTCGGCATGATGCTAAGCATTATTATTGGGATGAGCCTCTGTTGTTTAAACAATCTGTAGATCAGGTCATACGATGATGTGTTCCCAAGGAGGAAAAACAAAATGTGCTTCGACAATGCCATTCTTCACCCTACGGAGGGCATTTTGAAGGAACTCGCACAGGAGCCAAAGTTCTACAGTCCAATTTTTACTGGCCCACTCTTTATAAGGATGCCCATGATTTCTACAAGGGGTGTGACTGTTGTTAACAAACGGGAAACATATTAAAGGTGCATGAGATGCCATTGCAGAATATCCTTGAGGTCAAATTGTTTGATGTGTGGGCCATCAATTTTATGGGGCCCTTCCCATCATCGTTCTGCAACCTCTATATCTTACTCACCGTGGACTGTGTCCAAATGGGTAGAGGCAGTTGTAGTTCCCAAGAACGATTCATAGACTATGCAACAATTATTGCAGAGGAGTATCTCTATCCAGTTCGAGGCACTGAGGGCAATTATCAGCGATGAGGGCACACATTTTGACAATAAGCTGATTGCCAAGATGTTGGAGCGCTTTGGAGTGACACATAAAATTGCCACAGTTTATAACCCGCAGACTAACGGGCAGGCTGAAATTTCCAATCGTGAATTGAAAGGGATTCTTGAGAAAGTTGTTAATCCTTGTCAAAAGGATTGGTCTTTACAAATTGATGACGCACTTTGGGCCTACCAAACAACGACAAGACACCCTTAGGCATGTCTCCTTATAGACTTGTCTGTGGCAAAACTTGCCACATGCCGGTGGAGATCGAGCATAAGGCCTATTGGGCTATGAAGACCATGAATATGGATTTAGAAAGTGTAGCGCACAAGAGTCTATTGGACCTAAACGAGATAGAGGAGTTTCTTGCCTTAGCTTACGATAATGCCACGATTTACAAAGAAAAAACAAAGCGTTGGCATGACAAGGAGCTATTGCCATGGCAATTATTGCCAGGGCAACTAGTGCTTCTTTTTAATTATCGACTAAAACTCTTTCTGGGAAAACTAAAGTCGAGATGGTCCGGGCCATTTGAGGTAGTAAAATCTTTTTCCCATGGGGTTATTGTGATCAAGTCAACTGTGGACATACATGAGTTTAAGGTTAACGGAAAACAGTTTAAGCACTACGTCGGTACCGATGTTGAGCGTGTCAAGGAAGCAGTAACCTTAGCTGATGCATGATAATGCTCTTCTTTATTATTTTAAAAAAAAATTCAGTTTATTTTTTTATTTTTAATTTTTTTATCTGGATATTTATCTTTTAGTTTTTTTTATTATTATATTCATTTTCTATCTTTATTTTTATTTTTATCTTTATTTTTTATCTATATTTTTATTTAATTTTGTTTTTTATCTTTATTTTTATTTTGATATTTATCCTTTTATTTTTATTTTTGAATTTTAGGTTGAGAGTTTCAAGGTATAAGGAGTTGGGTTTAGGATAGAATTTCATCTGAATGAAATTCTAATCCCATGGAAGGTGCACAATCGGCTACTACTTAGGGATTTAATCACCTCTTTAAACTTTCGTTTCACCCATATTGACCCCTTATTTATTAAACCTAACTGTACACTACACCAATCACCATCTTTGCCTTTTCTTTTCCCCATTACTCACAAATTCATCCATCACATCTCCTACCTTTTTTACTCCACCATATACCGACTCTTGCCCATCTACTCCATTTTTTCCCTTTCATTTTCTCCTTTGAACTCTTAAGCTTTATTTTCTTCTTTCCTTTGTTTCTCCCATCAAGAACCCACAAGAACCTCAAAGCCATGGCCAAAAATCTCAAAACCATGACCGGAGCAAGTTCTTCACGAGCATTCGAGCCCTTTTCCGGTGATTTACGTCTCCACTCATTGAGAAGCAATTCCTAGCCAAGTTTGCAAATCGAAAGGTATGGGAAGAGGAAGGGTTTGAGTATGGTGTTTCCCAAAAGAACTATGGACTCGAAGATTCCGTTTTCGAGATCATCAAGCACCATCAATGGTAGATTTTCTATGAGCAACTAAAACCTGGAAACATCTCATGGGTAAGGGAATTCTATTCGCATGTTTCAAATCAAGATAACCCTTATCTTTTTGTGCGAGGTAGGGAAATTCTTATCGATGTTGCTGCTATCAACACATACTTCGGGCTCTATGTTGAAAAGGACGACCATACCGAATTTGTTGAACACATCACCGCCGAAAAAGTGGAAGAAGTTTTCCAAGATCTCACCATCAAGGGAGCCGTGTGGAACGACAGAGCTTTGAAGGGAACGATGAACCGAATCTTGCTAAAGCCCACAGCCAAACTATGGAACAACTTCCTAAAGATTCGTTTGATGCCTACTACCCATAATTCTACAGTCTCGTATTATCGCTTATTACCGCTTTATTCTATTTTGCACAAGCGTACTATTGATATTGGAAAAGTAATTGTTGATGAAATATATGCTTGTAGTAAAAAGGATGTGGGGGCACTCTATTTTCCTGATTTAATTTCCAGATTATACGAACGAGAGCATGTGCCGACCGAAGGTATGGACAAGAAGTTTACTGAAAGAAATGGGTGGACACGGAGTCACTATGTACGTATAATGGGAGAGGAGCCATCCAAGACACCAACAGCTAAAAAGAAGTCCTCTGTTGCAAGTGTACATGACATGACAAGTGCACATGCATCGGCAAGTATACATGGGATTGCCGAAATCCTTCATCCATTAACACATCGGTTGGACCAGATGGAGGAGCGTCAACTATTGTTCATGCGGTACATGAAGGACAGCGATGTAGCCCTCACGAGAGCTATCTTGGAGAATTACCCAATAGTACCATCCCTTTCCCTATTTTCCCTACTGAGCTACTTGCCCCGGCAACTGACGATGCACCTAGCAACATTTTCATAGTGCCTTATGTCCCATAAAAGGTAAGGAACCTATTGTTGAACCTGCTCGTAGTAAATCTATTCATGGTTTTCATATTCAGACGATTATATTTCTGCAACAATGAAGTCCCCACCGGCTACCATCAAAATTGCAATCGAAGAGTAAACCTTCTAAAATGGAGAAGGTCACAAAAGAAGATGAGCCAAGTGAGGAGGTCAAGGAAGCTACAGTTCAAGATGCACCACTAGCTTCGCGTCAACAGCCACTACAAGCCAGAAAAAGGATCAAGCATATGGCTCGAAGGAAACTAGTACTTCAAGGTGATGACCTCATCGACTAACTCATTTACATTTCATGTTGTTTCTTTTTAGTTTTCTTCTGTTTTTATATGCATTGAGGGCAATGCCTCTCTCGAGTTTGGGGTGTTTTTTGTTCCATAGTTAGTTGCATTCATTCTATCTCATGTTAGTTGCATATGTTACTCGCCAAGTCTTTTACATGATTAAACTACCTAACCTGTTGTGATAACATATGACAAATTTTTACCACTACACTTATATGATAGAACTTTCGATTTTAGGATTAGCATGGAGTTTACTTGAATTTTTTTCTATAATGCTAATTATTGATTGACACTGTTGTAACTTGTTGATTAAGGGAGACCTAGTGAACTTAGGGTTATTTAAATTTGGGTAATTTGTGCTAGAGGTGCCTATCTAGCTCTAGCCTAAACTAAAATGAATTAAGATAATTTCTTACTCGAGGTGCGTATCTGGCTCTAGTTGTCACGCATTCAGAATCACTAGAGGGCTTATCCGGCTCTAGTTGATTAAATTTAAAACGAGATTGCTTTGCTAGAGATGCCTAAAGCTGGCTCTAGCAGACTTAATTGTCCTAACAAATAAATTGATAAAACCTATTGTTCGTATGGAATCCTATTAGTTGACTTGTACACAACTTCACACACACATTTTCACTAGCATTGTAGTTTGATTTTGAGTAATTCTCCGTGCTTTATCAACTTTTTGCTCCACGATTCTGAGGATTGGATTCAAGTAAGAAGCATGTTTTTGGTGGTCAAGGCCTTGGCAGGTAACTGTTAGTGTTTTGTATTGCTTGAGGGCAAGCAATAGATCGAGTTTTGGGTGTGTTAAGTGTGTAAAAGTACTATATTTTTCTACCCTTTTTACTCATATTATTGTTAGACTTGGGCTCATTTTAGTTGCATTGTTAGGCATTCATACATAGTTTCTTTGGTCATTGAGCTTGGTTGTTTACTTTTGATAGTTTTCGTGGAGAATTCGCTGTTGTTTGCTTCTTTTTGTGCAGTATGAATTGTCGTGGCAAGTAGGGACATTATTGAAGGAATTGCCGAAGATGATTACCGCAGCATATCAGGATTAAACTGGATAAATACAACATTATCCGCAGATTATCCAAAAATTAAAGGATAAAGCCAGATTCAAAATTCAAGATCCTAATCAGATAGGGATCAGTTTTCCACGGGTTTCAACTATAATTGAACTCTTCCTCTTCATCTATAAAAGGAGATCGCATCAACAACACAAAGGGGGATCAACTGGAGAGAATCAGGTTGCAAGAAATCTCACGCACCATCATCTTCTTCATTTTATTTGTTATGCGATTCATGTTTAGGATTATTTCTTTTGTAATTCCTTCTTACCCAGCCATGAACTAAATCAAATTGGCTGGGGTTATTTGGGTTTTGTGGTGTGACAAACGATTAGATGGTTTAGGTTTTTGATTTCAATAAATTCAAAGTTTGTTCATTCTTGGTTCTTTAAATTTTCATCTTGAGAGATTTAGGAAAGGATCTCGAGTGTTATCTATTTATCTAGACTCGGGAGAGTTGGATTCAAGAAACGAATGAACATGATTCTTATTCGAATGATCGTTGGTGACACTTAATCCACATTAGGAATAAGGATCGGATCTCAACGGCTAAGAGGAGTGTAAGATTGGTTTTTGTTTACCCGAGGTTAATGCAGGGATGTATCACCAAGGCATGCACAAATAACCAGTTCTTCTGATAGGGATAACAAGAAGACATTGAAGAACACTTTGCCGAGCATCGTAGAAAGAACCAAGTTGCCTCAGCATTAAAACTAGTCCTAGTTGCCACGGCATAAATTGTGACCTAGATGCCACAACAATTTAGTTGATCTTAGTTTCCACAACAATCGAGTTGCCTTATCAATCATTATCCACGAGAATCCATTCAGCAATTGCACCACTACTCATGATAACACAGACTACTCTTATTCGATTATATTTCTCATTTATTTTACTTGCTTAGTTATTTTACTTGTTATTTCCAAACACCTATCATCACTATTCATTTATCTTTGTAGTGCAAGAAGTTAGAAATTAGAGTTTCACCAATCCCTGTGGACACAATATCTTACTACACTATTACTTGTGATGTGTATACTTGCACCAATTGCGAAGTACAAAACACGCAACAACAAGTAATTGTGACGTATTTTTATTTGGTCACTATAATAGTAGTAATTGTGACGATTACATTGTTCACAAATAAATTCTCACTATAAGTATATAATTGTCAAACAAAATTTATTGTCACTAAAACTTTGACACATGATAGTGACGATATGCGAAGTGATCACTATTATTTGATATTTGTTGTGGCAATTAAATTACTTGTCACTTAAAGTTTTACTTTTTGTTATCATAAATTTTGTCCCCAATAAAGAAATAAAAGTAATGACAAATTAGATATTGTCACAATGATAAATTTATTTTTATAATTATAAAAATTAAAGTTATGATAAACTAGTTTGTCAAAAGGTAAAATATTTCTATAGTCTTTATATACTATGTGTAAATTGTTGTTTTAGTCAATCTATTTTGATCAAATTTAGTCCCTATATTTTTCAAATTTTAAAATTTTAATCCTAATCTTAACGGGACACTTACAATATGACTAAATTACAAGGACTAAAAATGATCAAATTAAAGAGCAAAAATTAAATAAGCAACTTGTGCATAACAAATTTTACAATATGACTAAATTACAAGGACTAAAAATGATCAAATTAAAGAACAAAAATTAAATAAGCAACTTGTGTATAATAAATTGGCTAAAAATAAAATTTTACTTAACATATTTAAAGACTACCATTCATGTCAGGATCAAAATTTCAAATTTTAAAAAGTATAGAAACATAAAATGGCCAAATTAAAGTACAAAGACTAGTATGTGATTTTAGCATAATGTATGATAGAAAATTTTATTTTTTGAAAAATTTAAAAGAAATATTCCATTTTGATTAGTTTTTTCTTCAAAAAATCTAAATAGTTTCTTCAAGATACGTACTACGTATATGAAACCATAGAAAAATTAGTTAAATTATTATTATAATAATTATTGTTATAATTAATACATATTTTTAAAATAAATAAAACTAATTTCAATTAAAATTTAACCTAAATATTATTTTTCTTTCAAAATAATATTAAATTTCTTGCCTAGCCTAGCGGATAAGTATTGCACTCTCGCCCTAAAAGTTTCAAGTTCGATCCTCCTTGAAGCCATGCATTGCATTTATTTACTAAAATCTGGCATCTGAATATGCTACAATGAAAGTTACAAGTTTGATGACTAAAATGTAAAAGCACCGTTAAAGTCCAGGGACAATTAGTGATTAGTTTAAACCTTAAATGAAATGGTTACAACTAAAAATATAATTAATTTTCCATAAATGTGTTTGTGATAGAATGTTTGTCACTAATAAGAATAAAATTAGCGTCTAAATTTTAGTCACTATTAATAATCATTTGTGCCAAATAGTGTGCTCATAAAAGATATAACTATTGTGACGAAATACATGAAAGTTGTCACTAGTATAATAGTGACAACTTAGAAAAATGGTCACTGTAAATTTCAATGACTAAATTTAATACGTTTTGTGACCATTTTCAATGTCACTAAAAATGCATTTTCTTTTAGTGCACGACTCACGCCCAGAATATTTCGAAGGGGAGTCTTCTTCCCCTTAACTCTTTTACTTGCATATTATTCATTTTTAACATGCATTTTATTTTCAATATATGTGTTTTCATGCATTTCATTTGTATATGTGTTTGTATGCATTGGGGACAATGTACACCTTTGGTTTGGGGATGTGAGTTGCCTTACATTTATTGCCATGACATTCAATGCATTTTTACGTTTCTGTTTTCATAATGTTTTTTCCATGTAGATTAGGAATAACCATGCATACCAAACCGCTAAAAAAATTTCAATGCTTGATTGATCTGATAAACATAATTGCTAGCATAGTTAGAGTTTGTATTAGTATACTTTTTCCAATGATGAAATTGGAATCTTTAGTTTGCATGCGCCAACAAGTTAGTAATGTCAGGATTGCTTGGAAATTGATCTCTAGTTTAGGATATTTAAGGCTCACTTAACACGAAGTATACATCTAGTTCCCAAAACAAACATAGAATTCTTGAAACTAAGCTCAAAATAAAAAAAAGATGTCATGGTAAAAAGAAAGAATAAGGCAACAATGTTTTGCCAAAGCCAAAGAAAAATATAGAACTCTCATTTGCCTTAGAGATAATAAGTAGTTTGGGGCTTCGTGGTTTGCTCCCTCTTAGTTCTCAAACCAAAAAATTTAGGATATGAGTATGATGAGTAAGCCTAGTAGTGTCTGGATTAATGTGAGTGTTCGGGGTATGCTCCCTCTTACTTATCACGCCAAGCAGTATTACGAAGAAAGCCTAAAAATATTGCCAGTAGAAACCCTTGGTAAATAAAAAATGAATAAATAAATAAATCTTTTTTTTTCTAATTTTTAGTTGCATTACTTGAGGACAAGCAATGAGATAAGTTTGGGGGTTTTAACTCCTTAAAAGTACTATTTTTCATACATATAATGCTATGCTTTTGCTTGAATTTGGGTATATATTCATGCATTTAGTTAGTAAAATCATGCATTTGCATTAAGGAGTTAGGGAACGGTTCTTTTGCCAGAGTAAATATGTATTTCTTTTCTTTGGTGTGCAGGGTAAGTCAGGAGCAGGATGGCAGGAGCAGAGCAAGAGCAGTTGGTAGCGCAGAACTAGGAAACCAGAAGGGAAATGCCGAGTCAAGTTGGCAATATAGAACAAAGATTTCCAGACTTGGTTGGTGAAAGATGGATGATGTTGCCAGGTCTACTAGCCATTGGTCAAAGATCCAGTTATCCCTAAAAAATTTGAATAGAGAAGATAAGAGGATAAAGTGGATAACACGCTTATCTCAAGAGCGTAACCAACTTTTTAATTCAAACACAATCTATGGTTTTCACGCGTACCTATTTAAAGGAAGCCCAATGATGAGCAAAGAGAACGGAATTGGAGAGGCAGGATCGTAAAAAAGGCAACAATGGTTCAACCAAGCTAAGATCGAGAGCTCTGGATCCATTGAAGGGTTGAATCGATGGATCTCCTTCTTTGCCTATTTCTCTTTATTTTAGATCTGTTTTTTGTTGATGTTATTTGAAAACGATTTGGTGTTCATGGCCCCCCAACCATGAACTAGTTTCTTTAAGTTGGTTGGGGATGTTTTTGTGATGAAACGCTTGGACATTACATGCATTTTTGTCTATCTTGCTAGTACGTAATTTCCTTCAATTGTTTGTCATACAACAATTGTCATTACATGCATATTTTCTCTTAATACCTTAACAGACTTAGGAGATAACGATTAATTGCCAACTTACTAAGGTGAGAAACTTCGACATGAGATGTTCAAGTAGATAAGCTTACTTTAGGAGTGAATCTACCCTTTAGGAGAAAATATTAAAACTTCATCAAGTTAATGATTGAAAAAATTCACTATAGACATATAGGGATTAATCATAATTAGCTTAGGGTAATGCCATCGATAGAGATACTGTCACTTTAAAATCTACTAGGCAATAAAACCAAGGCTGAAAGTTATTAAAAGGCTGACATAGCTAGTGTGAAATCCATGCATCTCCTGCGAACGCTCATCACAATTTGAATACATTTGTTTGCCAATCTGCCTAAACTTTTCTTGTATTTTCATTAGTGATTTTTTAGAACCAGAATCTGAATTCTAAATCAAACTCATTTTTCCCATTTCAAAACTAAAATTGTGGCATTTAACTCTTGGACAATCACTATGGATACGATACACAACTTAGTGTTGTATTAGTTGTTGACTATGTATAGTTGCACACAAAGGACCTATACTTGGCATTATTTTACTGACATATTTACACTGAACTATCAATTATTTGCTTAGCGTTAGTCAATCGACAACTGGCTTTCACTTATGGCACCAATTTGTGATGCTCCTTGTGAATTCCCACTCGCTGCAAGGTGATAATGTTCATTTTAAATAATAATTTTAGATGTTAATAATAGAATTCATGATGTATGTATTTCTATTATGTAGATGAAACCAAATATTTAGAAGGAAGGGGTTGGAGTTCAATTTAATCGTCGAAGTTTGAACAAAGATTGACATGTATTGTGAATAGCAAGTAATGTAAATATGCTTTTGGTTGATAGTTGTAGATTCCAAAAGATGCCTATGAAGATGTCAAAAATTTGTGTTTCAAAATGTCGTTGATAAATTTTGTGATTATTGAGGTGTTTTACGACAACCAGGTTCTTAGTTAGTTCAAATACCACCAACCCATGCCGGATGAGTCGATCAGTATAGATGACATGGAACAGGTGGACTTATGGGGTAAGAATGAAGTGAATTGGCCAAAAAAATATTTGTCATATGTTGCATGGTGGCATGGAAGGTCAAGCGGGTTGCTAGACTGTGATCCCATTCGACCAGATGATTTCGATTTGTTAATTTGTACGTACCATCAATGGTATGTGGTAAACAGCAAAACGTACTTGATGGTCAAAACCCAATGAGAAGCTTATCTTGTTTTAATTAAAAACCAACAAGGGCAGGGGACATCGAGTGAGTCGTCATCAGGTGCGAGGTCATATGGAGGTAGATTCGAAAGGAGATATAGAGGTAGATTAGGAGGTAGAGGTAAAAGCTTAGAAAGAGAGGTTGAACCATAACCGGAATCTGAACCTCCATTGCAGCCTAATGTGGACGTTGAAGCTTTTGAAGTTAGCTTTATTTATCCTTAGATGGTTTCCTGAGTTGAGAGCAAGCTCTACAAAGTACGCAAGGGTTATGAAACTTGCAAACTCCATATGAAGTTGGCATATGGACACGTGGACTTGGAAATTGGGGAACTCAACAAGCTTCTGTAGTAGAAGGACAAGGATCAAAATGTAATTTTGAAAATTTTATGTGCCAGAGTTTGTGGTCTTGCAACCTCAATGCTATGATGGCCAACAGTATGATATTGACTATATGACATCAATCATGTCGACTAGGGGTGATAGTGAGCTTGACTGGCTCGCAAGCTACTCGAGCTCGGCTCGGTTAAGGCTCGGTCAAAGCTCAGCCCGAGTGAGCTCGACTCAGGCTTGGGCTCGACTTGAGACCTTAACAAGCTGAGCCGAGCTGACCCAAGGTCTGCTCGAAAAGCTTGTGAACATGCTCAAAATAATTATATATATATATATTATATCTACATATGCACTAAAAGTAATATATTTTGCAAAAGAAAAGCCATAAAATAAAGGGTATACTACCTAGGTGACCATCCAACTATTTTGTGTGACCTATTTTGACTACCGTACTATAAAAATTCAAAATTCGACCACCCAACTATTTAAATGGACCTATTTTGACCACCGGCCGTTGAAATCTAACATAGATTGACGTGGTAGTTAAATAAAATTTGTACAATTATACATTTGTTCCTTATTAATTACCTATTATTTTAATTTAATTAAAAAACAATTAATGAACCAATCAAATAATGATACATGTCATCACTTAATTGAATAAATTTACTCTAATTTTTAATTTGAAAATGAAATGTCGTCTTGGTGGGGTTTAAACTTGGGACCTCCAAGAAAAAAGCTAAGCTTTTACCACTATGCCAACTACTTCTTAATGATAAAAATTACACCATTCTATATATATCTTATAATGAAGTAAAAGTATTTCAGGGGGGATTCGAACGTGGGTGACATGAGATATATAAAAACACGAATATGACTAAATCAATTCAAATAATTAAATTAAAAATAAAAACATTTCAATTATATTTAAAGTACAGTTAAAGAAATATTTAAAGTGAATATATATATATATTATTAGAACAACTTTACCAACAATGATATATTTTTAAAAGAAACATATAGTTTATAAAATATTCTTTAAGAAAATTATCAACACATTTTGGATAAAAAATAATTAAATTTATTAAGTATCAAAATTATATGTTTTAATATAATATATATATATAATCATTGAATTAAGATATTTAATAAAAAATAAAATTATTAATTAAATTAAATAACTAAATTTAATATTATATATATTTATGAAGTTATTAAAATAAATATGAAAAAGAGGCTTGACTTTAGTGATATGTGTGATTTTACACATCTCATGTGACCCATGTTCGAGTTCCCTCTCAAACATTTTTACTTATTTTTTCCCTAGAATTTACTTCATTATAAGATATATATATATAGAGAGAGAGAGAGAGAAAGAGAGAGAATGGTGTAGTTTATATTACCATAGAGTAGTTGGGGAGTGGTAAAGGCTTGGTTTTATCCCCTGGAGGTCCTAGCTTCAAACCCCACCAAGGCTATATTTATTTCTCTTTAATTTCCTTTAACTAGGTGGTGACACATGTCACCACCTGATTGGAGGAAAATAGACATATTAAATAAGTATTAAGTATATAAAATTAAATTCATCCAATCAGGTGATGACACGCGTCATTATCTAATTGGTTGATTAATTTTAGTTAATTAAATTAAAATTAGGTAGAAATTAATATAATAAGTAATTAATAGGGACAAAATGTGTAATATACAAAATTTACTTTAACTGTCACGTCACCTCTCCGTTAGATTTTAACGGCAGGTGGTCAAAATAGGTCAGACTCAATAGTTGGGTGGTTACCCATGTAGTTTACCCAAAAATAAATTAGGGGGAAATCCATTGATGCATGTTTGTGGTTTCATTTTCCTTAGTTGGTTGTTGTTTGATTTTGTATTTTCTTTGATTATGTGTTTGTATTGTAAGAATATTTCTTGGTAATCTAATTTTTAGTACTCTTTTCCCCTTTCTCGATATTGAATTTTGTTTTAGCATTGGTTATGAAAGGGGTTTTTAACGAGACTCCATCTTTTATATAAAAAAATTATAACAAAATTGTTCATTTCAAGTCGAGTCGAGCCCAATAATGTTGTTTCTGAGCCAAGCTCGAGCCTAAAATTTCAAGCTCGACGAGCCTGAGCCGAGCCCAATAGTAATGTTTCTGAGTTGAGCCGGTCCAGGCTCGGCTCATTATCACCCCTAATGTCGACAACATCCATCTCGAATCCTTTATTCTCTGGCAGTGTTGGGGGAGTTGATCATGTCCACTGAACCGCATCGCATGACTCTAGAGCTTGATGATGACATAGACGATGAGTGAAGTGGTATGTGAGTGGAGGAGTATCATATCCCTAAAACTGGCCTAGTCAAAATTTGGTTCCAGTAACCAAAAATTTTGTATCGGAAATGTAATCTCTCAATCCTTGTTCCCAATTTTGTAGCAATGAAAGTTAGTTGAACTTGATTTAAGTTGTGGGGACCTTTTTGTAAGAAATTCAAATTTAAAAAAGTTGATTTGAGCTAGGCGTATCGATACGGTTAGACCAGTATCGGTACAGTTTAAACTAGGCATTTCGATACAGTAATACCTGTATTAGTATGACCTAACTGCCATAACGAACTTACCTGTTTTAGCCTAGGCTTATCGATACGGCTATATAGTGTATAGATATGACCCTCTATAAAAATCTATTTTAAGGCCCAAATTGAAGGAAATGAAGAGTAAGGTGCTGAATCACCGCCTTGCTTTCCTCCCTCACATGAGATCACTCAGATTGAGTGATGAGTGGCCATCAATTACCTAGAGTTTGGGAAAAGAAATGAAAAGATGGAAATAGTTGTATAAGTAAACCTTCACCTAAGAGAAAGATTCTCATTGGCCCTTGGGGAGGTGAGGCGTTGATAAAATGGTTTAATCCCTTAAAATAGAAAGTTTTCTTCCCCATTTGAATCTTCCGAAAACAAAACTCACCCTTAGCCATCCAACAAGCAAGAACCACCATTGTTGTCTTCAACCTCAAGCTAAGCAAGCACCTCGATTCAATCCTCAACCCTTGATCAACTTCAATATGTCGTTTGAAAGCCTATAAATCGGTGAGTGAAACCCCTTATCGATTCAATGGTTCCTTTTTGAACATCTATGTCAAGCCCATGTGTTAGTAGGATTAATTTCCTTGTTTCGATGTTGTCTACAACCTTTGATGAGCTTGAAATACTTTTGTAAGGTATTAGGTTGATAGTAGCTCAAGAGTTGGAGGAAATCACTCCGTCATCCCCAACCAAAGCTAAGAGCAAAAGAATCATAATTTGGGAACCTTGAAAGCTTCAGAATCAAGGTGAGTGTAGTTGTGTCAAGTGATAGACTAGGTGCCATCCCGTTGCATTTGCTTTGTGATTATGTTTGCATTGGATTAAGGGCTCAAGTAGAGCAAGCTTTATGGATGCTAATGGTGAGCCTCGTAAGTCTTCGATATGGTTGATATGCTATAAACTTATGTGTGATAATCAAAATATGTTATAAGTGAGATTGCTATGAATAATCTATAACATGTGATATGTGGTGTAACACCCCATCCTCAAGTTAGCCGTAACCCGGTTCAGGAGCGTTACCTGAACGAAAACAAAGTAATTAATAGGTTACTTGTTGAACAAGTAACCTCGGAACTACTTGCCTTGATGCGCAGGTAACCCAAACTAACCCTTTCAAAACAAACAATACATTCAAGCAATCCACATTAAACAACAACCAACATACATAGCATACTATTTTAGGTACCATTTTGTTCCATTTCATACTTATAACCTAAGTTACTATTATCACATTACCATTCCATTCCATTCCATTCACATACATCATTCAAACAGCAAATTCAAGTGTGGCATATTTCACTTTAAGCTACTATCATACATGATACAACTTTCACTTTTATTACAATTTCATGCATCTTATTCGAATACACTAGGTGACCACTAAACTTACTTTAACTAGCTTACTTGCATCCTAAGAAACTACGTATTCAATCATTTAACATGATCATTACAAAGCATACAATTTACATCTTATTACATCTTTATTCATCCTATTCGAACCCTATGATGATCCCTAAACATATTTCATTTGTTTCCTTTTTCATTCAAGACATAATATTTCATGGTATCCTTAGTTAATACATTGTTAATGCATGATCGAACATACCTTGGCCTTAATCTAGTCATTGCCGAATCATGCCAATGGTCATAGGAACAATGCATGATCATACCATTCTAGTCTAGCATTCAAATGAAACAAGATTCAACCATCATTGTATCAATTTCACATTATGCGCAACATATACCAACTTATATACATATCAACCATGTCATATACATAGATTAAACCATCCAAATAGATTACATAATAGGCCCATCAAAACATTTCACAACTAGTCTTAAACACATATTCAAATGCATGATCTAGGCTAACTATTACAAAATCTAGTGCCACCAAACTAGGAGTATACAAAGAGTATGAATTCATACTTTTAAGCTTGCATCAAGTGTTGCTTCAAACCCAAGATATCCTCTTGAAGTAATCTTTAATCTGCTATGGGAAGAATGAAGAGTAGAGTGGTAAGTACAAGTTATGTACTTAGTGAGGTAACACTAAATCTAACCAATTTCAAAGCATATAAGTCTAAATTTCATGTATTTCAAAGGATCAAGACCATCTTTACATACACAGGCTTATTCGAATTGGATAGAATAACTTAGGCAATCTTTTACATATCATACAATCAACATGACGACATCCACCATGATATTCATAGCCCATTCGAACAACATGCTTAGAGGACAAGCAACCATTCAGTCAAATTATCAAATAGGCATTTATACATAAAGCCATCATCTATACATTTCTTTCATGACAATTAACTATTTTTGCAACCATTCATGTGTCATCTTTCAAAGCAAGAAAGTTCATTCAAGTATCTTACAATACAAGCAATGTTCATTTGATTTATTAAGTCATCTTACAACATTCTTTTACAACATCCTTGGTAAGTAGCTTACTAGATAATCAAATCTTATCAATATTCACCGAAGTGCCAATATGCGCTGAAGTGCCAATATGCACCGTAGTGCCAATATGCATCGTCGTGCCAATATGCACCGTCGTACCAATATGCTCCGTAGTGCCAATATGAGCTCAAGATTCTAAGGCATGCCCTCCTATCTATCAAACTAGCT